>RCSV01000010.1:1372821-2059232 GCA_014898285.1 Botrytis aclada
GATAAATGATCCGAAGAATCTAGAGTACGTTTTGAAGAATGAAGGCATCTTTGCAAAAGGGGATTTTTTCAAGAGCAGGTCTTGGGATTTATTCGGTAATGGGATCATCAATGCTGATGGGGATCTATGGAAAGTGCAGCGAAAAGCTGGCTTGAATTTTCTCAATGCTTCAAATCTGAAAGTCCTTACCGACGTTGCACTTCCAAAATATCTAGACGAGACTCTGGCACAGCTTAGAAATGCTGGAAATAGCAGGATCATCAATTTGGAGGCCGTATTCCATGAATTGACAACGAAGCTTATGGGCCGAATGGCATACGATGTAAGGATTCTAACCTTCATGATTCAGTTATGGGGCTCTTCACTGACAGTGTTAGATGGACATGCATTCAGGTGACCCATTCTCGTTAGCTTTCGAATACGCATCCGGAGCTACCGGAGAAAGATTCCAGAATCCTCTTTGGCCTGTCACCGAGATGGTACTTGGTGGCCGTCTTAGATCATCAATAGCAAAAGTCAAAGCTTTTGGTACTGAGATTGTGTCGAATGCTGTTAGGGCCCGGCAAGAGAAGTCTCAGGCGAACAATGTGCAAAACTCCTTGGATTCTATTTCTGGCAGTTTAATCAATTCTCTATTGGATTCAATTGACGATCATCAAATGGTAGCAGATGCAGCCCTAAATTATCTTTCTGCTGGTACGTATCACATTGAATGGCTGTGTATCCTTCCTCGGCTGATGATACTTAGGCCGTGATACAACTGCACAAGCTTTGACGTGGACATTTTATCTTCTAATGCGTTACCCAAGAGTCATGGACAGTGTACGTCAAGAAGCAGTCTCTCTTACTAAAGAAAGTCTCCGCAGTCAGTCAACAACGTACAAGCCCACAACTGCCCCGTACATTATGGCTGTTTTCTATGAAGCACTGAGACTTTATCCCCCGGTACCATTCGAAATCAAGCAATGCGAGGAAGCGACTACACTACCAGATGGAACCTTTCTTCCTAAACACGCGGTACTAGTCTGGTGTCCATGGGCAATGAATAGGTCAAGGTTGATTTGGGGTGAGGATGCTGATGAGTTTAAACCTGAGAGATGGCTAGAAGATGGCGCTATAATTTCGAAGACTGCTTTTGAGTATTCAGTATTCAATGGGGGACCGCGTACTTGTTTAGGAAAGAAAATGGCAGAAGCAGTGGCTGCTCAAGTAATTGCAACATTGGTTGTCAATTTTGACTTTTCGTTGATCGATCAGAAAGAGAGAATTAGTAGGAATAGTCTTACTTTGCCTATGGAGGGTGGGCTGCCGTGTAAAGTGAGTATTATTGCCACTGCATGAAGCACAATCCTAGTTACAGAGCCTTACTTGTTCAATTGTGGAACAATGTTGTCGGTATCTTATTGCCAACTTACGTTGCTCATTCTACCTCATTCATGAACCATGGATGTCCCAATCCGGGCTGCATAATATTATTCGGCGTTTGAGCTAATTCTATTTGATCCCCGAGCTTGTAACGTCTTGTGCAATATTTTGACATTCGAATCTCTACTCCTTCTCATTGATACATGCCATGTGGACACGAATAATATTCGAGAAAGACCTGAGTTCACCGGAGAAGTGTGATCAAGGATGCTCTAAATTTGTTGTTCCTTCCCTTATTCGGCAAATCAACCAATCAGATAAGCATTTTTAACCATGTCGTCAGCGTCCTGTAAGCAGATGACAAAGACAAAAGAATGGAAGTCCGCGGCCGCTTTCAGATTTTACCACCTTTGGCCAGTATATGCATTTCATATTGACATAATTCAGACATGGGTTACGGAATGTACCCCCCAACTCTGAAGATGGACGTGTATATATGTTGAGACATGAGCCACATAATCGACCTCCATCTGCTTGATATAATCACGCATCGATACTCAAAAATGACCACCGTACACCTAAAAACTATTAACGCCGATGGCGTCGACATATTTTATAGAGAAGCTGGGCTCTCCGATGCTCCTACTCTCCTTCTCCTCCACGGCTTTCCCAGCTCATCCCATCAATTCCGCAATTTGATCCCTCTCCTCTCCAAGAAATATCACATCCTAGCCCCAGACATTCCTGGTTTTGGGTTCACCACAGTTCCTGATAGCCTTAATTACAAGTACACATTTGAAGCTCTAGCCACTTCCATCGAGTCTTTCTTGCGTGAACTGAAAGTTCAAAAATACTCAATCTACCTTTTCAACTATGGCGGTCCCATCGGATTACGTCTTGCACTTCGTCAACCAGACGCCATACAATCAATAATTTCTCAGAACGGCAACGCGTACACCAAAGGACTTGGTGGGTTCTGGGCCCCCCTTGAGCAGATGTGGGCAGCCAAAACTCCTGAGGAACTCGCCGCTTCCAGAGAATCCCTCAAAGGAGTCATCTCCCTCGATTTCACCAAATGGCAATACGTCACCGGAACCCCAGAAGCTAATCTTCACAAAATTGCACCAGAGTCTTACACGTTGGACTATGCTCTGATGTCCCGTCCTGGAAACACGGAAATCCAACTCGATCTTTTCTACGATTATCGTACAAATATTGAGTTGTATCCAGAGTTTCAAAAGTTCTTCAGAGAGTCAAATGTACCGATTCTAGCGGTGTGGGGAAAGAATGATGAAATTTTTGTTCCGGCTGGGGCAGAGGGGTTCAAAAAGAATAGTAAGAATGTGGTGGTGGAGTATTTGGATGCGGGACATTTTGCTTTGGAGACTAATGTTGAGGAGATTGCGGATGCGATTTTGAGGTTTAAGGAAAAGTTTGGACTTTGAGAGGATGGAGAGACGAACAAGATATTTGAGTTGGCTTTTCGAGTGGACAAGGGAGGGTCAAGTTGGATGAGAGGTTAAAATTGTTCGAAACAATCAAGATTCCATTCATCAGACAAACTGTTGTCTTCGTTGAATTTGAGCATGACCAGTAACTCTGCTTGAATCATCCGATATATTTTGCATCACTTTCTCAATCATACATTCTGTCTCTAAGGTCATATGAACAGGGTCCGATAAGTAGATGTACATATCCTTGAAGTGTGTGATATTCAAATAGCAGTCAAAAAAGGGCTTACTCTGTTGCTCCATGCATTATCCATTCCATAATCAGAACTTTGTAGTGAGATTATCTTCACATCTCCACCATAGTATAATGAGATCAAACATGATGAGTCTTTTGGGTTTACTTTTATTCTGTTGACAAGTAATCATCTGGTCACAATGAGCATTTCAGATAATTAACGAATCCATTGGTATCACCTCAGTGGTACATAGTAGGTCCAATGCATTGATTGATATTATTTATATTACCATTACAGGCTCAGAGCTACAGATAAATCTAACACTCGTGCGTTGAAACAATTTCTATCTGAAAGAATAGCGGCCGGATCAATATCAATACGCCCTCTTCAACCTTGACGTGATCAATCTTCGATATCTCGTCAAGGATCAGATGCATCAAAATCCATCGAATCTGTCATTAAGCTGCGATATCCCTGACGATACATCGGAACCGGCGCAAATTCCCCATGTTTCTTTTTCTTGATCTGAGACGGCTCTACTCCATATCTCTTAACGAATTTCCGTCGAGAAATCTCATACGCTTCTCTTTTAGCCGCCGCAAATCCGTCCGCAAAATGATGCATAGCTTTTCGTTCATGAACAATGTTTGTATTTTGAAGATCCCGTATCTGCACGATCTCCGATGCATCTTGCTGAAACTGGTCCTCGAAGAGCGTTGTTCTGATCTTGAGCTCATGATTCCTCAGTTGTTCCATACGATCATCTCGCGTCTCGAATCTCAAACGGGAAACTTTCTTTTCAAGTTTGGATATTTTTTTGCTGAAAACAAATAAGGTGTATAAAAGCGATGATTGCGAAGACTGCGAAGACTGCGAGGAAAATTAAGACAACGATTGGCACAGAAACCCATCTGTTATCATCTTTAATTGTGCAATTTTGTGATGAGGAAATGGTGGTGGGACGCGGGGCCGATGAGTTGGTGAACGATGGCGGAGTAGGATTCAAACTCGCTGTGGGAGAGGAAGATGTGAGGTCCATATTTCTGTGTGATGTAATGCGTGATTTCTGGGGTCTGTAGTAGGCGGACTGAGATAGATTCAAATGTGAAGAAGATTGAAGTTGAGAGTCGATCTCCGAGGGTTTTACAGGAATCGCTATTGGAAAGGACACGGTTTTATAATCGAGTTCAGAATGACATATTGGACTCGTTTCTGTGAGCCAAACTCAAATGTTTAACTCATCCTCTAGATTAGTTAATACTGATACTAGGTGTGCTTGTATATCTCTTGACAAACCTTGCACGGTCTAGGTTTAGATCAATTCCATGTTGGATAAGACTAGTCAGACTCCACAAGACCTCGATCATATCCTCAGAAATAGGATATAAAATAATAGTGGAAAGCTATACCACTAAATCACCATGCCCATATGAAGCTTGAATGCTGATCTCTTTAGAACTTGCATATCTTCTTAGTGCCAGCTCCTTAACTTTCCTTCTCGAAGTGTATACTACTATAAGTATTTTTCTAGAGCCTGTCTCCATGAATCTTTACATCACTATCTTCTCGTTATCTTTCAATCACATCTTTTGAGACCAACACGATCTAGTACTAGAAAGTTCCTCGAATCAGCCTCTTCTTGTTACAATGATGTGCATGTCAAGCATAGAAAAAATGAATAGACGAAAGATCTTCGAATATTGTAGTGTGATTTGAAATGGACGATTGAGTTTTACTAGTAAGAATGACGTTCCTAGCTCCATGATCAACACCCCGGAGTTAGTGCCAAGAACTCTCGTTACGGTAAAGCCTGAAAAAGATGTCCTGTTCGAATCTGAAATTCATTTGATAAATAAGTATATTTCATCGGAAGATGTTCCCAGAAGACAGCCAAAATTTAAAAATGGATCATACACTTCCATGATGTGAATAGTATCTTCAAGTATCGCATTTTTGGACTTCGCGTATCGGGAACTACTTCTAGATAACATCGCAACAAAAGTCTTTTACCGAGATCTAAACAAAAAACTGTTCAAACAACCGCCCGATTCACTTCTGCGTTGCTACTAGCTCTGATGTCTAGCTCGCGTGAGCTTCCACAAGTAGTCTCCACTTCATTGATCTCACGACCATCACCCTCTGTCCCATTCCCTGTAGTATCACTATTCTGACCTTCAGCATTCTTTCTGCCATTTCCACCCGATTCCTAGACTTCCTCTTCCTAAACCATCTCAACAATCACGCAAATCCTAAAACTGCAGCCAGCCCTCCTCCAAGTCCCGGTCAAGACCTTAGTCCAACTTCCACATCTTGAGAAAGTCCCTCTTTTGGTTCTTCCACACGGTAATTAGAGTCTCAGACGACAATGACGAATACTGTCAATTTTCTCCACATTCATTGACGGGAACATAAATAGCTTTATCTGTTCTGACCTGGAAAAAAATGGCCAAAAAAAAAGCTCACGTGGGTGAGTATACTAAATCAAATTAGTCCATCAGAATCAAGGGTTGATTAGACATATATAACTTACAACACCCAAATTTCCCGATGAAACTACAGGTTCCGCACATCAATTTGGTCTCGATTTCACCGACTCTATACAAATTTCGCTTAGCTCCCACTATGCTTTGATTTTTTCTCTCCCTAAAAAAGATTCGCAGTGATATCAGATAATGCAGACAGATCAGGGCATCCAATAGTCTATACTGAACTTCAACAATATAAGGGTTTGAATCTCTAAAAGTATTTGAAGATTTTAACGTGATCCAATGTTCCAATCAAATTCAATATTTCAAACAATTTGAGTATTCAATTCGTTTTGGGGATTATTGAACTGCAGTCCACCCTGATGAATAATTGATACTTACTGTGAAGATATTATCTTTGCTCTGAATAAAAGTTAGTAAGATTCTTAGTAGAAGATATATAACTTTAGAATACCTATTGATCGTTAATTTTCTCAAGATTAAAGTATATATATATTAATATCTAACCTTGTACAAATATCTGACAGGCTTTTACAATGCAATATTCTCGGCAAGTCTAGACGCTATATTAGTAGAGAATATCAAATGAGTAAACAGAAATATTTACAAATTAATATTATAATCTTGAGCACTAATGTATATTATTAGTACTTGACTATTCAAAAACAAGATATATATCTTACTCCCAAAGCAGTTCCTGCGTCGATTTGATGCCATAGTCCTCTCATTAGCTATATTATTCAATTGATTTTCTGTGCTTGCAGTGGTGTCGTCACGTCCAGGACGTTCCTGTAGCCTCGAGTCCATATATCAAGTTCGTTTTCTCAGCTGGTTGAAAATGAAGCATACTTTTCGATTGAAAGTTTTGTATTCGACGATCAGGGGTACTGTAACACATAATTATAAGTCAGCAGATAACTTTCCAGTCTCTGTGGCGCTCACTGAGTGATACATACTTTGCGGCTTGAAGATTTGCGCTGTCCCTCCATCTCGGAAATCTTGTTTTGGGGGGGGATTGCTCAGTTGAAGTCGGGGTGTGTGGGATACTTTCGCAGAGATATGGTACTGGTAACCTTGTGAATGGAAAGCCCAATACCAAATCATCAAAAGCTTTGTATATTGAGAGCACCCAGATTCAATAGATCATAATAGAACCAATTCCTGGTCAGGGACACATGGAGGTTGATTTCGGTTGCCTGAATTGATATTGGATGTTGACATGAGATTGTGTTTTTGATGTCTCACTTTCTCGTTCTGCTACTCTCTCTTCTCCCTCCCACCTCTCCTCCACCCAGCCCCTGCCTAATATGGCAACTTAACTAATCTTGCACGTGCGTGTCTCGTGATTGGATTGAGTTTGACTTCAGTACCTAATAGGGTGCACGTGGATGGCAAGTGCCCTGCGACAAGTTCGAATCTCTTTCATCTTGGTTTCATCATCGATTCAATCAAAATAGTACGTTGCTATGTATGTACATGATTTAATCTCTTGAAGAAGTTCAGAACATACGAGTACATTTTATACCCATCAACAAAACTCTCCAATCAGTATACCCAATAGTCCAGATTGTAGTTCAACAATGAAGATTATCGAATTTGTTCCGCATAGCTTTCTCCGATGCTTGATATGCTTTCGGCTGAGCCGGTATCGTTTCTCATTCCAGGTCTCCGACCAACCTCATCAACCACTTTCATTGAATTTACTTCTTCCTTTCCTATTCTTCCATCTACACCTCTCTCCGTATTCCTCTCAAGAATCCCTGGCATCCTCTCCGGTGTCCTCGTGTCCCTCTCTTCAACCCTCAATCTCTCACCCAGACTTAAATATCTTTCCCTCTCCCTTCTTTCCTTTTCCGTCTCTCTCTTCACTCTCATTGCAGCAGCCAATCTCAATCCTTGTTGCTTTTTCCTTTGTCTATAGGTTTCTTTTCTCCCCCTACTATCTCTTCCACTACCTTCTCCTCGCCAAAGCCTCCTCTTTACTTCTTCTTTAAGTTGTCTAGATTTCTCCCTCAGTTCCTCTTCCTCTTCTACTTCTGCTTTGAGTTGTCTCAATTTCTCTCTCAGCTCCCTCAGCTCCATCTCCTCCTCTTCTGTTTTGAGTATTTTTAATTTCTCTCTTAGTTCCTCTTCCTCACCTCCTTTTCCAACTCCCGCTGTCAAATTCCCACCAACATCAATACCATCACCCTCCTTCGTCTCTGTCTCTGTCTCCACCTCTACATCCTTCTTATCCTCCATATCTACATCTACATCCACATCCATTCCCATTTCCTCCACACCCTCACTCTCCTCATCTCCCAGATTTCCATCTCCCCTACTCAAACTCTTCCCTTCCGAACCTCCCAAAGCAAACGAATCCCTCTCCTTTCCCCTCTCCTCAGAACCCAAACTCAAACTCAAACCTAATCCTACCCCCGGCGTAACCGGCGGCGTAACCACAATCCTCGGCACGCCGCTTTCCTGGCCCTCAAAATCCCGCAACGCCAACCCCAACTTAAAATCAAAGCTCCTCCTCCCCTTCACACTCGGTGAAAATGGTGGTGTAGAAAGCTGATTACTAACCGGACTCAACGGTGCACTCTGGGGTAACGGCAGTGGAAAACTAAGTCCGAATGCTACTTGCAGCGCTTTTCTATTCGGACTATCAACAGGCCAAACACAAAATACAACCTTCCGAATCCTCTTCCGTCGAGCCGCACCAAAAATAGGATGACGTAGGAAATCTCTCACAGTGCCAACAGCAATACGAGCAGCGAGACGATGGGGAAATGACTTGTGGCCTGTGGATATGGCGGGGAAGGCGATGGTTATACCTGCTAATTTGGGGGAGGATTGTGGTATATAGTGCCTAAGAGAGGTTTGAGAAATTGACGGAGCGGATGTGGATGATGGGAGGAGGATAGGCGGAATGGAGGTAATTGACGGGATATGTTTACTTGACGGGATAGACGGAGAAGGAATAGGCGAAACACCGAATGCATCTGAACTCACTTCCTGCGGACTGGCCAAACTCGCTGGACCACTCATACTCCCCGCCATACTAACTGTGCCGAAACTTCCCATTCCTCTTTTGCTTGGCATGTCTGGTGTACTTTCCCTTTCTGCTGGCGTATCCTCATCTGTATCTGGCTGTGTATCAGCCATGATCACATCTTCTTCTTTGCTTTCCGAGAACATGGCATTTTTATTCATTCTTTGCGTTTCCATGTTTGACACACTTTTCTCCTCTCCCCTCCCTTTCTCTTCTTCCTCTTTCCGCATCTCTCCATCCTTCCCTGTCCTCCTCTCCTCCTCCTCCTCCCTCTCCGCAATCCCCATCGCTTCCACCAACGCCCCCCGATAACAATTAACCAACAACTGTTTCACCAACGGCGTACTATACGCTTTATCCGCGAAATTCGGGGCATGCGTATGAATAATATATTTCGGTCTTCCACATTCCTTCCTCTTCTCCAACTTTCCATTTTCCTTCCCTCCATCAATCTTCACTCCAGGACCATCATCATCACCCAACCCAAAACTCCCACTGACCCCACACGCTCCAGCATTCAATCCCCCCTTCCAATTCCGTTCTCTCCACTTTGATAATTCCTCTCCGGCCATTTTATCGATTAGGCCGGGGAGACTTATTTGTGGTGTCGTCCCTGTGCCAATAGTCATTCCCATCCTGGAAGGCGAGTCTACAGAATCTACGAGTCCGGAACCCGCAATCCCAGTCTTCGAACCCTTTCCACGCATAAGCGGATACGTAGACGGCGATTGAGAAATTGGATTTACGATTGCGGTGCAGGGATAGGAGAGGAGGGAGACGAGACGTAGTTCGAGGGGTGCGAGGGGGGAGGAGGAGGAGGAGAGGAGGAGGCCTTGGGTGAGGGGGAGGGGGGTGGGGGTTGAAGTTGTGGGTTTGGGTTTGGATTTGGATTTGGAGGTGGAATTTGAGGGAGGAGAGGAGGGTGATTTTATGATAAAAGGGTTGGGGGTTTTTGAGGTCATTTTGATTTTTTGAACGGTTTGGAGTGTTGGGATGGTATAAGAGAAGACGTGTAAGATGTAAGAGGCGTATAGAATCTACGGAATGAAGAACAAACGAGATAATGATCAACTCAAAACCACATATCTCATTCCCTCAGAAACTAGCTTTCGAGAAAGAGTAATATAGTATAAAACAAAACAAAATAAACTCTACCATAGTAACTCTCTCAATCCAACAACTTGTTTCAATTCCAACAAAAGCACAATAATCACCCCAGTCCCAAATCTCCCGCTACCTTTCCACATTACATTCAAAGAATCCACATCCACATCCCCCTTCCCTTTCCTTTGTGCTCCTCATATCTCAACCCCCCCTCCAAAAGCAAAAACCACCACTAGTGGCCCATAACAACAAAGACGCTTTCTTTTTCGACGCGTGGGGAGAACCTTGTGATGGGTGGAACCGGAAGGAGTTGGGACAAAGATATCCTTTCTTTTCTTGGCGTTTAGTCGGTTGGGTGGTTTTGTTTTGGTGGTATGGTATGGAGAATTGGGAGATGGACGGATGTGAGGAAATGAGATGGATAGGAGGGGAAGGGAAGGATTTCGCAATGGTGAATGGTGATGATGGTGATGACGAGGGAAGGGTAAAAAGATTGAAAAATTGAAGGAAGGAAGGAAGGATATCGAATGGAACATGTGAAGGGTAGGTTATTGTAGATGGAATCAAACTAATGATTTGGGATTGTGCGGACGGGAGAAGGGGGGGGGGGGTAATAGATTTAAATGTATTAGATCTATAATCGACTGTTGAATCAATCTCAAAACAACCTATCACTGATATTTATTTTCAATGAAGAACGATCGATCATCAATTTCGATATGCCACGATTCAGGGGAGGCGTGAGCCCCTGAAATCGAAACCGCAACCACATCAGCAACAAACACTATTCAATATGATACAAGATTAATTATATGTTTGACGATCGATATATATTGAAGAGGGAAAAAAAGCAGTATACCCGAATCCAAAGCCGTGGTATCATAACTCCAATCTCCTTACACCATTCCTCTGATGAATAATCCGTACAATCCAAGTGCTGATGTCCTGATTCCCATTTTATGCACAGTGTCCATTTATTCCATTATAACCCAACCCAATTATTGTTTGATATTTAATTTTGCTCCGTCAAAGAATATCGATCGATCGATTACTGAAACTTTTGTTCCCAAGTTGTTTTGCGACTCGATGGTAAATTGTCGCGAAGTGGTCGAATTTCGATCGAGTGGCCTCCCTCCCCTATGATCCACACCCACACCTATCCATCAATCGCGCTGGATTTATCGTTCCGCGGTACTCAATACCAAGCCATCTAATGCACCTTCTAACCATTTCCCCAATTCTTCCGCCTGTCTTCTCATACCGCTAATGCCCACTCCGCCTCCTCTCGCGCTCCTCAAACTCGCTGTCTCACTTCCTTCTCCACTCCTGATAACTTCCCTCTCGTGTGCTCCATCTGGCGACGCTGGTTGCGATATCGATATCATCCCCTCTCTTTGAATCTGCGGTGTTGTTGTTCCTGATACACCGGGTGCTGGTCCGATGGCGACAAATAATAATCCGCAAGCTAACACGCGTATCACCATGATGCCCAATTCCATTTGTATCAAAATACTTTTTGTTTCTCGGGGTTTGGGATGGCGCCCATGGGTCGATTCGCCATTGGGGGGAAGCGCGTCCGATACGGTTTGCGCCGGAAAGGGTGAGTAGAGGGTCCAGAGTGATAGGGCGAGAGTACCTTGGTGACGCAGTACTGAGGCTGGAGAACTGGAAGAGGTGCTGAGGAGCTTGCCGGTGGGTGTCAGCAGCATTAGTGTATGGAGATGTGGCGATATGTTGTTCTGTAGGAAGGTGGATATTCTTTTGCTCAGGAGCATGGTTTGACTTTGAGGTGGATGGGACGTCATGGTTCTTGATTGATTTGATCTGATCTGGTTATATTTTGTTCTATTGGGTGAGATATGATTAGTGAAGGTTTATCTATCGTATGAGATTGATTGTCTTTGTCGATATGGAAAATATCAATTGGAACCACTTGGGACAATACATACAATATTATGAATCAGCGGCAGTGAAAGGAATTGATTGAGCAAGAAAAGGATAATAATAATAAAAAGAAGTGAATTGCAATTCTGAGCTGATAAGAGGTTGAATGGCTCGGCATGGGCGGGGAAGGTCTGAGTAGTTTACAGCTGGAGCTTAAAAACTATGTCGAGGATCATCTCGGTAAAGTCTAGGAGGCTATGGAGGATGGATGTAAGCAGAAATAATTGGAGAGGTTTCATGGATGCAACCTCGAATTCATATTCATGTTCATGGCAGCAAGAGAGTGATAAGGTTTTGCTATTTTGGAATTAAAAGATGAGTGAGTGAGTTACAGTATCTAGTATGAAGAAGCTGGATTTTACGATCATGAAACTTGGATGTATAGACTCATATAGAATTGACCATAGATGGTACCATGGATTCTATGGCTAGCCGTTTGTATTCATACTTTCAGAACCATATCTCACGCCAATCTACATGAAACGATCCAATATGTATGTTGCATCAAACAATAAACATCATGTATACCGAGATTTTGAAGAAGCTACTCTGCCTCCACGGCAGTGGCCCCCGGAGGGCCAGTGGAGCGTCGATTTTATTCATTAATCGATTTGATTATGGGGGCAAGCCCCCAAACCCCCATAGCTCGCTGCGCTCGAATATATATAATATAAAGATCGAAGCATTCACGATTTCTGATCTTCAGAGATTGCAAGGTTTGAATATACATATCTCGAGTTCTATGCACTTACAATACTTTCGTGAAGCATATCTACTAGATAATCTACTAGGTAGTACTAAAATATGTCCGTCACATTTAGCTCCCACAAATCGATATTCAATGATTTTCATATCTACTATAAATACTCCAATGTTTTTCTCTACCCAGATATTTAATGTTTATACTGAGAACTTTGATATATGGAGTTTACAAGAACGTTATAGAACATTACTTTATTAATTAATATCTTTTGATATTTAATAATCCTTCCTTCATCTTCTTCACAAGATCCAAAATAGGTCACAAACTCTCGCCAGTATCAATTTCGACAGCGATTACTACCAGCACATACATCATCGACATCGGCAAATATGACATTTCTTGCAGCTTGGAGGGCAGTTGAAAGAACCACACCCACTGCGACAGTTCTTGGAGCTTGGCTGGAAATGGAAAGTTATACACCCGAGGAGACTCTCTCATTACCTTATCTCTTTTATGGATTGGCAGTCTATGCTATGTGGTCGATTGTTTTGAAAACAATCATGGATTTTATAGTTGAAGAGCTTAGCGATGCCATTGATCTTTTCGAGGAATTACTCTTTTATTAGAGTTGAAGGAGCAGTGTATTCAATGATTCGGACTGCAATCCAACAATAAAGATTGTTAAATCTTCAAAATCATTTGAAATATTCAAATCCTTATATTATTGGATTGCAGTTCGGAGTATTGGATACTCTATGAAGAAGGGGATAACTTCTATCTGAGCTTGAGTGACGGTGAGGTCTAGAATATCAATACTCGGTACCGAAATAGTCTCTAAATAGGTCTTGCAGCTCGGATATATGGTCAATCCATAGCTTTCCATCGGACAAGACATCATTTGCTTAGAAATATTATATTGGACCTTTGACAATCCTCCCCACGTCATAATATCTAGACCACCAGACTAGCCGAAGAGAGGGGCGTGGGAACATCATTATTGGCAAAGTATTTTTGTACCCCTCATCAATATTTATATCCATTCATAACAACGCCAACTACCTTCGCATTCCATTCTATGTACTCCTTTCGCAATTTAAACAGACTTATCAAACCCACTTATTTACGACAAAGTATTGTAGACTCAGGTACGTTCTCAATAGCTATACCAAGGCTACAACCATCCCCTCAATCACTCCTATCGATCCCACCTTGTGCCGTGTGCTAATACTCAATACTTTCACAGCAAGTAGATCATACGCAACAATGTCTACCGATACAAACACCTACAAGTTCAATCACTCGATGTACGATTTCAAAATAAACACAAGCATCTTTTATAATTGGGTAATGCTAACCCATCAAAAGGATTCGAGTGAAAGATCCCAAGGAATCTGGTAAGTTTGAATTCAAATATACGCACTTCAATAGCTACAATATCTAACTATCCATCCAGTCAAATTCTACGAACACTTGGGCATGAAAATGATTCGCAAGATTGAACAACCTGAAGCTAAATTCGACCTTTACTTCATGGGTTACGATTCTCCAAAAGCTCTCTCACACGGAAACCATTTCAGCGATCGCGAAGGATTAATCGAATTGACACATAACTATGGAACTGAGAATGATGCCGATTACAAAGTCTCAAACGGAAACACTGAACCCCACAAAGGTTTCGGGCATACTTGCATATCTGTCGACAATCTTCAAGCAGCTTGTCAACGAATTGAAGATGCTGGATATAAATTTCAAAAGAAATTATCCGATGGACGTATGAAGCATATTGCATTCGCATTGGATCCAGATAATTATTGGGTGGAGATCATTGGGCAAAGTCCTATCGAACAGACTGAGAACATCAAAACTACTGATACCGAGACATATCGAATGGTAATCTTTTCTTTCCTCTACAAATGATATCTGGGTAACTAACAAAATTGTAGAACCACACGATGATTCGTGTCAAGGATAAAGAAAAGTCATTGAAGTTCTACCAAGAGATTATGGGAATGTCACTTATGAGAACAGCTGAAAACCCAGGTGCTAACTTTAATCTTTATTTCCTTGGATATCCTGGCGAAAAGGGTCTTCCTACATCATCAACCACAGCCAATCGTGAAGGTTTGTTGGAATTGACCTGGAATTACGGTACAGAGAAGGAAAACTTCAAATATCATAACGGCAATGATGAGCCACAAGGTTTTGGGCATATCTGTAAGTTACACAATGATTTCTTCTCCATACACGGGCTAGACTGATTTTACGATAGGCGTGTCGGTTGATAATCTAGATGCAGCATGCGAGAGATTTGAAAAGATGGGAGTCAATTGGAAGAAGAGATTGACCGATGGTCGTATGAAACACGTGGCATTTGTTCTTGATCCTGATAATTACTGGATTGAGGTGATTCAAAATGAGAAATTGAAGGAGAGAGCTAATTGGTAAAGGTTTGAGTGGGATACCCGAGTAGATTACAGGATTGGGGGTATATCAATACGTGCATGATGCATCATAGCAAATTGAAGCTATCATACATTAGCAAGCACAGAGAACGAATAAGCACAGATTCTATCATTCCATGTGACTTTTGTAACTTTGGTGACATCTCATTTTTACCAATTATGATTAGAATTCAAATGAACAAGGTTCCTTGGATGGCCGGGTTCTCATCGACATTCCGCATATCATACATTAGCGTAATGCGGGGTTCAATTGCGGGGTGGGGGGTTCCGTGTCATTTCATCTCATCAGATCTCAGAAGATCTTCAGTCTTGGTGGTATTGTACAAAAGACCAACAAAAGACCAACCTTTCCTGTTCCTGTTGGCTCGTATTGTTGCTGTTATTGATTCACTTCTTTCTTACTTCTATCTGACTTTTTCCCGACTTCTTCTTGACTTCTTTCTCAATTCTCTTTCATACTGACCCTCAACAAACAAAGAAAGAGTACTAAGTGAAAGGTACGTAGTAGCTAAGATTACTCAACAAAAGCTCCCGTGTATTATCTCAGGTAGCCATTACACACAATCTTCGAGAAGTTTTGAAATTGTTCTTTGATCAAACTCGAAAAAGAACATAAAATACTACACAATGGCACCATCAGCCTTACCAAATCTCGACAATACCTCTTCCGACTCCTCAAATCGGCCCAAGATCCTCATTCCAGAAACGGTATCAGTCGATGGACTAGCCCTCTTGGGTAATGCTTTCGATATCCATCAACCTAAAAACCTGTCTCCTACAGATCTTCTAGAAATAATTCCTCATTACTCTGCTCTCATCATTCGCTCAGAAACAAAAGTTACAGCT
Organism: Botrytis aclada; assembly: GCA_014898285.1. Lineage (NCBI taxonomy): Eukaryota > Fungi > Ascomycota > Leotiomycetes > Helotiales > Sclerotiniaceae > Botrytis > Botrytis aclada. Next base: position 1,388,453 of record RCSV01000010.1, read on the forward strand.
GAGATACTCGCTGCTGCGAAAAATCTCAAAGTAGTAGCGAGAGCAGGAGTAGGTGTGGATAATATCGATGTAGAAGCCGCGACGAAAAATGGAATCATCGTGGTTAATTCTCCGAGTGGAAATATTGCAGCGGCGGCAGAACATACGATTGCGCTTTTGATGGCGGTAGCGAGGAATGTGCCAGCTGGGGATAGGTCGTTGAGGAATGGAGGATGGGAGAGGGGGAAACTTGTAGGGACGGAAGTTGGAGGGAAGATATTGGGGGTTGTGGGGTTGGGGAAGGTGGGATTGAAAGTTGCGAGGATGGCGGTGGGGTTGGGGATGAAGGTTTGGGCGTTGGATCCGTATGCGAGTCCGCAGATCGCCGAGGCAAATGATGTGCTTCTCGTGAAGGAGTTGGGGGACTTACTGCCGGTGGTGGATTTCTTGACAATTCATAGTCCGCTTATTGCTAGCACCTTGGATTTGATAGGGAAAGAAGAATTGTCGAAAATGAAGAAAACTGCAAAGGTGCTCAATGTAGCAAGAGGTGGAGTCTACAATGAGCAAGCACTCCTCGATGCCCTCGACGCCGGTATCATCGCAGGAGCAGGTCTCGACGTCTTCACATCCGAACCTCCGACCCCTTCCTCCCCCGCTCAAAAACTCACCCAACACGCTAAAGTCGTCGCAACTCCTCATCTTGGTGCCTCGACAATCGAAGCGCAAGAATCAGTTTCTGTAGATGTTTGCACACAGGTTCGTGCGATTCTCTCTGGAGGCCTTCCCACTTCTGCGGTCAACGCACCTCTTATTCTTCCGGAAGAATACAAAAAGCTCCAACCGTTTGTCAAATTGATGGAAAAAATGGGTGGGCTGTACACGCAACATTATCGTGGAAAGGGGGTGGGAGGAAAAAAATTCGAAGTCATTTATGAGGGGGAACTGGCGGGAATCGCTAACACGCGTCCGCTTTTCGCAGCGTTGGTAAAGGGATTGGTGGGCAGTATTAGTGAACGAGGTGGAAGAGATGTGAATATTGTGAATGCGAGTTTGTTGGCGAAGGAAAGGGGGATTGTGATTAGTGAGACGCATGTTAGCGAGAGTAAGTATTTGGTTTATGCGAGTTTGGTGACGTTAAAGGTTGAGGGTGGGGGTGGGGGTGGGAGTGCGCGAAGTGGGAATGGAAATGGGAATGCACATCAGATTATTAGTGGTTATGTAAGTGATCGCGGCATCTTCATCAGTAGACTTGATCGCTTCAATACGAGTTTTGCACCCGAGGGCACGTTGTGTTTGTTGAGGAATAATGATGAGCCGGGGAAAATAGGAGTTGTTGGGGGGATCTTGGGAAGAGCGGGAATTAATGTGAGATTTATGAGTGTAGCGGCTTTGGATAAGAAGGGAGGGGAGAGTGGAAGTGAGGGGGTGCAGGGAGAGGAGATCAAGAATGAGGCGTTGATGATACTGGGGATTGATGGTGTGGTGGGGAGGGAGGTGGAAGAGGAGTTGAGAGGGGAGGAGGGGATTTTCGATGTGGGCATTGTTTGTTTGTGAGAGGGATGGGAATTTAGGAATCAATATTTAGGAGAAGCTTGTGAAGTGTGAGAGGGAGGACGACTTAACGTTCGGAAGAACTTGGAATTTGAAAGTATGATGGAGAATGGAGGAACGAAACGGAATACTAGGCGGAAAGTAAAATAAAGGGACCCAGATTTTATTCGCTTCAAGCATCTTATTATCAAATTGCGAATCCAGATTAAGAAATCCAGAACTTGGTAATCGAAGTGATGCTTAATTCTACGTCTATGTTTATGTGAAGACAAGAAGTTTTCCGACATGATGATAAGATAATTTGTTCCAAATAATCAAGTGGATTGGGAACTCAATTCTCTCCGCGTTATTTATAGATGATTTGGAGAGAGGAGATTGTTCTATGGATAGAGAGTTTGCTTTGTAGATAGATAGATAAATAGATACATATATAGGTAGATACTCTGTAATTACACTAATAGGTAAAATCTGAATACATCACACATTATCTTTTTCCAACCACAGAATCATTCCGAAATGCACCGCTGGTTCGAATCCTTATTTATTCACTCCCTTCCGTCTTTCCTGGCGTCGAAATTTCTTCCCTTTCCTTCCCTTTCCTTTCCTTGCATCATTCACTTCTTCTTCTTCTTCTTCTTCTTCTTCTTCTGCTCCTCCTCTCCTTGTTTCTGGGTGGTGAAGAGTAGGTATGCACGGTGTATAAATACCACTCTTCTTCTCTTGATTCGGATTTTCTTTCTTTCTTTGTATACACATATTGAGAAAGACGCCATAATGTTGCAAGGGAGATTCGCGGTTCTGGGATTGATTTTTTCAAAGAGAGATGCGGAATAGTTGGAGGGTCGGGGGAGATAGTGGGAGCTGGGTAATGGGGCTAGGAGGGAGTATTAGGGTTGTTGCTGGTTTTTTGGACGTGCTGTTGTTGGGGTTTTGGTATCGTTGACATTCTCATTGTCATGTGTGTATATATTCATTATCACAAATCCCCATCTCCTAATCATGTGTTTATTTTTTCTAGCTTTTTCTGATTATTGAATGGGATATGATGAGATGTATGTGTCTGTTAAAAGATAGCTAGAGGTTGAGACTAGATACCAGAGATTCATTTCTCCTAATCGTCTTTTGGTTTAATTCGATTATTGGTTTATGAAGAGAATGGTTAGATGAAGGAGAGCGGTGTTTATATAAGTACATGATGAAAAGTGGGAAGAGGACAGTGGGAGGGGTGAGATAAGAGGGGTGACAGGTAGCGACGATCTTGCAAGTGTGATATGTTTATATTGTGGATTCGCGTATTCACCTCTCCTTAGCAGTATATTTCTCGAGCTTTACAGGCTTTGTGAATTTACTTAGAGGCTTGTGGCTTGGATTGTGGATGATGGATTGTGGATGCATTCACTGATTTGGATTTAGAAAGGTATGATAGAGAGCCTGGCAGACTGCGGAGGGGTAGTAGGACGGTCTATATAAGAAACACCTAGCAGCTCATTCCATCCCCAATTACCCCAACGCGAAAGACGACGAGATCAACTCCCCAATTGTCCCGACAGTTTCAATTTCATACCTCGTGCGTGCAATAGCTGTAATAAGTTTCCATGAAAAAACATTCGTCTTGCTGATAATGAATGAATACTTATCGTTGATACTTTGATATTTGATCTGTGATCGAGTTGCCAATTGCTGCTGTTATCATGATCTTTATGGTTTCCAATATTGAGGTTTTGGTTGTCGATTTTGGAAGGATGGTGTTTTGTTTTTGTGATGACACCTTTGGAGAGAGATGGACGGATGGATACTATCTGTATCCCGTAATTCTCGTGCTGAAAGTCCGGTAAGATGGTGTCTAGATCGTTGCTGCCTCTCATTAGCAGGTGGATCAAAAAGTGTTGTGATTTTGAGGAGGAAAGAATGTTGGGTATGAGATGGTTTTTATAGTTCGTTTTAGGATTCTATCATGGGGGGAAGGGCTTTGACCATCTTCAAATCTACCAGCAGACCTTAACCGAGAGTTTTAAATGACTTGGTGAATGAATGGAGTGCTTATTGATTTTCTGCGAATGTTGAAAGAAAAATGAAAGTCCAGGTGTAGAGATAGCGGTCTGGTACTGGGCGCTGCTACTCTGGCTTATGCACGATTCGGATTTTCATGCATTGTTTCTTGGGAGTAGATTCATTTGATCTTTCTCTGGCTGTGGAATGGGCTGGAAAATTATTTCTTCCTTTTTCATGGGGTCAATAGAAGAATCTCGAAAGTCCGAGGTTCAGCAGTAGAATTTGGACTTCTTGTGCGGAATTGAGTCTGATGTCTCAAGTTTCGAGGGTTTAATCATTATGCCTAGAACAATCCATCACATTCCTGTACCTCAGATCTATCACAGGGTTTTCGTGTATCAAAGTCGCTGAAGCTGTGGAGTCAAACTCTAGAACCGTGACATCATCCCTAGGTCCAAGCATGACGCGAACTTTGAAGCCACTAAAATGACTAAAAGTTTTGGTATATAAGGCTCTTCTCTTCCCAATCCTTATCAACTCAGTATTCCGATGATGATGCACTGGACTAGGCGCTGCTGCCATTGCCTACATTTCAAGTCTTCCAGGTCAACCTGATAAAACTTTTAGAAAACCGGCGCAATCTCTTCATCTTTCGAATTACTATACTCTATATTATGCGAACATCCGATAGCGCTATCTTCTCCCTGATTTGTTGTCAAAATCTTTAGCTTTTTATCGTTGTTACTGTTTATACTCGCATTTTTAGGACGGACTTTATAGCATTCCTGTGCTCATTTACTCTGTTCCAGCCTGGCGTTATGATGAGATGGATAGATGACATCTAGTTATTCGATCTGAAAATTCGAACTCATCAGAGCGATTTAAATTCGCACACTTATGTAATTGATCACAAGATTAGATTGCTCAACTAATAGTAAAAATCAAGATCAATGTTTGAATAATTAGAATATAAACTGATGGAGATTATCTAAATAGATGCAGGACTCCTCTCTGATTTGAACTTTGACGACCAAACTTTTTGAGAATTTTATTTAATACTTTGATCAAATTACAAATCGATTGTTAGTGCGATTTCTTTTCTTATTACATTGAAAAACTCCGCTAAGTCATGTCTATCGATCAGTATAAGAAAAAGCATAATTAGTCGGCAATGTAGCTTTTACCGCTTTTGAGAGTCAACGACTATATCATACTATGGGAAGAGAATGTTGGGGATTCTTTAATTTTGAGCCTATGCGCCACTGAGTTTTGGAGCATTGGGATTTTGATATAAATGTATGGAGAAGAAGAGGAGATGACAAAGAAAATGACAAACAGTGAAAGGCAATAGGTAGCTGTCTGGTTCAAAAATAGGTATGTAATAGGTTTCAAATTTCATATCTACACCTCCTCTCAGCGATGAAGTAAATCTCACATATCACACCCCCCTTAAGTCTATGTACCCAGTCGTCCTATATCCTGCGCTTTTCTCCGAATCATCAGAATCGGCAACTCGTATAATCCTACGAGCCACACTGTGCAGCATCTTCAAACCACCTACAGTATTTTGTTACAAACAATGTCGATATCCAACCACTCACTAAGTTTCTCAAGTCCAGTGCCCATAATAAGTACGCCATGTGATCTTACAACAGTATCAAGGTTCCCAAAGATTCTAGCGCGAAATGAAGCTGTATTACATTGTACTGTATTGAAGATCCGAGAACTTCTCAAATACATCAATAGATTTCCGTCCACAGTTCGAAAGTATCTTGTTATAAACGACATCTCCACGTACTCGACACGCTACTTATTTACAGAACTCTGAAGATATCTCACAAGAAACATAACTTCAGCATCTATCCAATAACAATCAGACTTGCAAAAACTCCTCGATACACCAAAAAGACTCATATCAACCACCTCGACGCTTACTCTCAGTAAGTTATACTCTTTCACCATCTCTCTTCATTGTTCCTCCTCTTCTATCTTTCTCATTCGAGACATTAACCATTCACCTTGCAGGCGCAGTAAACATCCAAAAATTCAACATGCCTACATCGAATAAACTGACTGGCCAAGATCGTCTCTCAAAATTGTTTGGAAACATTGTTGTGACGAACAGCAATGATACGCAGAGTATTAATTCAGTCTTCGGCTCCATCAGACGAGATCAAGAAGCAGCAGTGGCAGCAGCCACCGCTCCTACTGAACCAACCCCAAGTACAGCACCAGTAGCCGAAGAAAGCGGGAAAGCCATGGGCAAAACACAGGATGGAGATGTGGCGATGAGCAGGGACAATATGAATATCCCTTATGAAAATATAGGCAACAGAGAGCCTATTACCAGGACCATGGACAACGATAAGCTCGAACCATTCAAAGACGGCAACGCAGCAAGAAACTGCAATACCGATCCAGCTCCGGGGAATATACTCCAGGAAAAAGTGATCACAAGAGGTAAACAACTAATCTCCCCCTATCCACTCCCTATACATCCAAACCCTAACTAACGCACCCCAAAGAATCCTTCTCCCCTCATCTCTTCGAGATCAAAGTCACAATGGAAGGAATTCAGCTCGGCATGTTCACTACCCAAGCCATGCCCCGAAATACCGAGATCCTGCGCGAAGCACCTCTCATCCTTGGGGGACCAACCTGGCCCGGCCGCGAAGCAGCATATAACATGCTTTCGCCCTCGAAGACAGAAGCAGTTGATTCTCTTTCTAGCAGGTGTTCTTGCGGAAAGAAACCAGAGCTTTGTCACGAGACACCCCTTATGAAACGCTGGGCCATCAATTCCTTCGAGATTAATCCTTTTCTGCAAGTTGGTGATACCGCCAACAATAATTATATCTACGACAAAGCATGTCGTATTAACCATGCTTGTGTGCCCAATTGTTCCCGTGCTTCCAACTCTGAGCACAGTATTTCGATCCGCGCAATGCGGGACATAATGAAGGGAGAAGAAATCACGATCAACTATGGGGTTTATGGCACAGCTCCGTTTCGGGCGACTAATATTGCTGAAAGATGGAAGTTCACCTGTACATGCAACGCATGTGTCAAGAAGCAATTTGTCCCCGGAACAGGATATGCGGAGTACAAACATAATAAAAGACTTCTTTGTTTCGAGCGCCCACGACTGATTCCACTTGGCGCCGAGACATCCGAAGAAGCGGCATTATCGGAAGAAATTATCGAGTGGGCAGATATGATTGAAGACGATATCCTCAAAGCCGAAGAATGTTGGTATGCTCATACGAATGAACTGGTCAGCAGAGGGATTACTCGACTGCGATTTAGCCAAGAGTGGAAGGATCTCAATGAGTCACCTACGAGAAATTTTTTGGTCAACGGACATGAAAAGTTTTTGAGAGAGAACAACAAGTATGATCTCTCTGATAAAGTCATTGAGTTGTACATTTGGCGCGCCACCAAGGCTTTGAGGATGGAGGTTGATCGCTGTCATCCTATGTTCATGAGGAAGTATTCATGAATCCAGATTGTGGGATTGGGTATTCCTGGGTTACAGATAGACGAAATCTGGGGCGTTAGAATTTGGAATGATACTGTTTTATGTGTTTTAATGAATATTTTAATTGTTGATTTCTTTGATCTATTATTGCAGAACCATTTTTATAGAACACTTGAACTAGATTGTAGCACAGCAATAAATATTCAAGACCATAACCTCAAATCATGGCATGTATTCAGATATCACGACAGTGAATATTAGTTCTAAGGGTGGTGAAACTCAGTAATAGAGATTTGAATGAAAGTTTTACCCGTGACCAACTTGTTCGTAAAATAGTATGAGTATAACATAACTTCTCCGTAGTACTTTCCATACAAAAAGAGTATCAACATGAATTCCTATGGAATATACAAACAAAACCCAGATATCGAACTACTCGTTTCAATGTCCGCGATCAAGCGTGACAGACATTCATCAACGACATTTCCTCATAAATGACATTTCTAAGACCCGACTCTCAGGGGCAAAATTCCATTCTTTTTTTGGCTTGTCCTGGAACATAATCTTATTGAGTAGAGAGTCATTGTCTACACTCATAGCTCTGCAAAGGTACGTCCCTCGTGCAAGACGAATAGAAAGTACGGTAGTAACCAACTACGGCCACTCTTATTTATCATTGATGAGCTACACATTTGAACGATGTCAAACCACTTTGAGCCGTATTTTCAGGTACGGGCAATGAGACTAAATGTTCATACGGTCCAGCCAGTCAGTGTTGATACTTATAAAGCTTTCTCTCAGATACTCAATAGCACAACACTTTGTCTCACATGAACAGTTCTTCATCTACAAGATACTTCCAGAGTCCACATCTAGGTCGATCTCAATTCATCAACGACAAACCAAACATCCAAACTATTCAACTTTGATATCGAAACAATGGCTCCCTCAAATAACCAATCCCAAAGCGTCGAGTCAGCTACAACAGTTCTTTACAGATTTAGCCTTGCTGATCCCTCGAAGTCAAATGATAAATATAAGCAACGCATTTCGACATCTTCCTGTCCTACCAAATCGAACGGGGCTGCTAACAACAAGCACCGCACGTTGACCAGCAACCTAGCAGATAGCCCCACTATCAATGAAGAACGCGAAGAGGTTTTTGAAGGACTGGGTACCATGGAAAAAGCCCCAATGACATTGTTTAGGCAACGAAGAAATTATCGATCCCAATTTCAGGATGAGTCAGAGGCTGGATTTGAGCATGGCGATTCGATGTCAAAGGGCCAGGACTCAAAGCATATCAATCCCCGAACTGCCCAGTTCATGCTACGACGAGAGCAAGGATTGAAACGATTACTGACTTTGAGTGATGACCAGACGTCATATACCAGAATCTTGGCTAGAATAGTAGCTAGGGACACTGCCGAAGCGAATTGTCTCGAAAAGACGAACACCGGCTCGAAGTGATTTGAGCCAGCGTGTTCTTGATATCTTCCTGTAACCGTGGATCACGACAGCTGAAAGTTGACATCCAATAGATGCGGAAGCCAGAAAACGAGCAGAAATTCTGTCGCTTCCAGGTTCGTGGTGGGGTATATTGCATTGCGGGGATTGGGACAACGGTTGGTGGTTTTAGAGCATGCGAGAAGCATATTTCGGTGACGCAAACCAAGGTCAATAAATATCATAATTTAATTATAGTAGAAACAATCAAATTTGTTATTAATTGTGTGCAAATGTTAGAATATCACTCGATGAAACATTAACCATGCTAGCTCTAATGATATCACTATCTGAGTTGCACAATGCATGATTGATAACGTGAACATATGTGAGATCCCGCATTGAATACAAAGTGTTACGCGCACGCTAATGTCGTGACCATATTGTGATTGATTGGACAGAAACGGCACAATGAGGCTCTCGACGTTTATGAGTTTGCCGGGTGCCATTAAAAACGTGCGTATTCCCCGTGCTACCAAGTGCTTGTACATCTCCAACGAGCATGGCCTGAGAGTGATAGCTTTTGAATTGAGAGGGAAAACTGAAACGTGAACATAATACGGGTTTTTTGTCCCATGATCAGGATGACCGAGTCTATTCTCGCCGTCAATAGTCTTGCATGATCAAATTCTCCAAGATTCGGCGAGGAATTCTGTTATGGTATTGTAATAGATTTGTTCCGAAACGCAGAGCTTTCCGATAACGTGAGAGAAGTAAAGTCTCAAAAGGGATGCGAGGAAGAGAAAGTAGTGTACCCCGATGTTTCAAATAAAAGGATTTACTACCTCAAGGTCATTCCGGAAAAGGTATTTGGAGGATTCAAAGCTTTAGGTATGTTTAATGGAACGGGTTTTCATATGAATTGCGGGCAAGGCGTCAAAATTACATATGCCATGAAACTTCATATGCTCTGATTCCAGTGTAGCCCGAGGTCGCTATGATTTCAAAGAATCTTTGTGACCGATGATGAATATTTGTAAAATCTGATACATCGGATTTCATACAGCATAAGGATCTCGCGGGAATAACCTCAGCTCTTATCATCACCATTTCTTGATCTCAGAAGGAAGATTGAACTTTTGCCAAGACGAGAATATATGCTCATATTCTCTTCATCTCTTCGGTATGCGCATTATCTCGCCTTGACATCCTAGTCTTCATCCAGGTGAAAGATAGAGAAATACGTACTTTTGATAATTATCCCAATCCAAGGGCATTCCGGGAAACAGTTGAGGATTCATAGCATGCAGGTTGATCGATTTTTTACTCAATGTCAAACTTTTGAAGGCAGCAGGTCTGTACTCATGACGGATAACAAGAGATAATATGCAGTCAGATCCAAATACATGTTTGATAGGTGATGTGATATAAAGCTTTTGCTACGAATCAAAGACCATCTCGGGCAAGTACGCAGACGAATGTGAGATTTTTCCCTTGGGGGAAGATTTCGACCAGATGGACGTCGAGAATATATACACTAATGACGTAAGCACTGAATAGTGTAGTGTGCTTCTAGTGAAACCCCCAAGAGGCAGAAGTCAGAAATAGAAGATGGCACGCATGGATACCGGCACACACATACCGACTCCGTATGCGCAGTGAATCGTGACATTAGTGAATTGGAAGTGAAGAGTGATACCAAGGAATATCTGATTTAAGTGGGGCTCTACCACCGTCATATGTGCTTTTGAATGACATGATTGGCTGAGACACATGTGCCCCTGATGTCTTTACCCTACTTGGGACATTTACCAAGGTAGGTATCATTAACTTTCTTTTCTTTGTTTTGCGGTTGAACTATTCACGCAACACCAACCACAACCACACTTCAGTACATTAATATAGGAATCCTTGACGAACAATGTTATGAATCTTGTCAGTGTCAAACCGCTGTGTTCTTAATTTCAATTCGACATTCTCCTTCAATTCCCAAACCCCACCTCACTCGACATTGATGTCGTGATAATTACACCAACCTGCCACTTTTATCACTCATTACTTGCCCAGGTAGTATCCACATCACGGCCGGGAACCTTCGGATCATCCCAGTACTCTGTCTAAATAAGTAACAAGAGCCCGAAAGAATCTCGAGAAAAAAAGCTCCACCTCTTTTAACCACGCTACAGAGTAGAATACAGGGAGCTGGACCCAATTGAATTACTGTCGTGGGCAGTGATCATTGGAGAATACATCACAAATTATAGGTAGAGCTGAGATGACCTCGAAATCGATTGTCGGAAGTACTCGCTCAAGCTTCATCAGCAATGGCTACACTTCTACAAGACCGGCCATCTTGGGCCTTGCGAAGATTCTGTTTTTGAGTATATGCCAAATCACTTCAGTATCTGCCGCTCCTATCACAGCTTTTCTTGGAATTGCCAGTGAAGAAGATGCGCCAAAAGATGCCGAAGATGCAAGTTTATGGTTATATCTTTCAGTTGCAGCTGTCCTGGTTCTACTTGGAGGTGCTTTCGCGGGATTGACGATTGCGTGAGTGTTCAATTGAAGACCAAAAGGTTCCAATACTGATAGAAATTTTCATCCAGTTTGATGGGACAAGATGGCGTTTATTTACAAGTTATCGCGACTTCTGGAGAAGGAAAAGAACAGAGACATGCACAAAGAGTATACGGATTATTACAAAAGGGTAAACATTGGGTTCTTGTGACATTACTGCTCAGCAATGTTATTGTCAACGAAACGCTTCCTATCGTACTCGATCGATCGCTCGGTGGAGGATGGCCTGCGGTTCTTGGTAGTACAGTTCTAATTGGTATGTTGTGTCGTTTTCGCATTGATGGAATTTGTGTTGATTTGATTTAGTTATCTTCGGAGAAGTCATTCCTCAATCGATTTGTGTGCGATATGGTCTTTCCATCGGAGCATTCATGGCACCACCTGTGCTAGGTCTTATGTGGCTATTAGCACCTGTTGCATGGCCAACTGCCAAACTTCTCGACAAACTACTGGGAGAGGATCACGGAACCGTATACAAGAAATCTGGTCTCAAGACACTTGTCACTTTACACAAAACTTTAGGAACAAGTCCTAGCGATCGATTGAACCAAGATGAAGTTACAATCATCAGTGCAGTGTTGGACTTGAAAGAAAAAGCAGTTGGAGATATCATGACACCAATGGATGATGTCTTCACTATGAGTGCCGAAACGATACTTGATGAGGATACCATGAACGTTATTTTGAGTGCTGGTTATTCTCGCATTCCTATCTACGAACCCGGAAATGAGAAGAACTTTGTCGGTATGCTTCTGGTCAAGATTCTTATTACCTACGATCCGGAAGACTGTAAACGTGTCAGTGATTTCGCCTTGGCTACCTTACCGGAGACTCGACCTGAGACTAGTTGCTTGGATATTGTGAATTTCTTCCAAGAAGGAAAATCTCATATGGTACTTGTTTCGGAATATCCTGGCGAAAACTTTGGTGCTACCGGTGTAGTTACATTAGAAGATGTCATTGAAGAGCTCATTGGAGAGTAAGTTTAAACTGACGTTCTTTACTTGCATGGATCTAACAAATAACAGGGAGATTATTGATGAGTCTGATGTTTATATTGATGTTCACAAAGCTATCAGACGAATGGCCCCAGCTCCCAAATCTTCAAGAATCAAGCCAAATCAAGTCGTTGAACAACCACCGGCCAATGGTTCTCTCAAAGCTGCCGAGGACAGTCTCATTGATCTCTCGGAAGACCGTCCAAGTAACTTGCAGGCCGGCGGAAGAAGACGCAATCAAACCGAGGTCAGAAGTGTCAGCCCTGCCAATCATTTCGGTACTAGCCCCAAGACGACTTTCATGCGTAGAGTTTCAACAGGTGACAATGACAGAAACGTCGTTGCCGTCAGAGCTAATATGAATGATATGCGTGAACACTTGAAACATTTGGGTCCATCCAATCTTGCTAGTCGACCAAAGATGACAAAGTATCAGTCTGTCAAAATTAAGCCTGGAAACGTTCTTGCTGGTAATAGGACCGATTCCAGATCGGACTCTATTCCTCATCGTGGATCTATTGTCGAGGAGCATGAATTCGAGCCATACCATGACTCTCCAGGACCTCATGGTGGTGAAGGTGAAGGGTTACTCAGATCAGCCGGACAAGACGCCAAAGATGGAGTTCAAGCTTTGCAACAAGGTTATGGCACTCTAAGCAACCGCATTCCTTCCAGTAAACTTCTCGAGGAGGACTCGTCCAAACCACCCCAATATGATGGTCCACTCAGTCCAGTAGGGGAACCACAATCGCCTGGCAACAATCTTTCAATTTCCAACTTTCTTAACAAAAATAAGAGCACAGATACCGTCGGATCCCTGCCATCTCAAAAGAGCTGTACAAGCCCTCCAGCCAAACCACCCAAGAAGAGAAGTACAGCTAGAAGTGGAAGTATCACCGAAAATTTGGTAGAAGCTGGTGGTATTAGAAAGATGGTCTTGGAGACAAACGCAAGTAGCGAAGAAGAAAACCACAGAGTACTGCACTCAAGTAGTACTGGTAGTGGAAGCAAGAGTGCTAATGGAGGAGAAAATAAATTCATGCAGTTTTTGAGTAATGCAGGAAGTACAGATAAATTGGCGGATGGAGAGAGGAAGAGTCAAAGATCTAGTCAGACGGATAATACGGGGGCGGATAGTGGAAGTGGTGTTGGTAGTTCGAGGGGCCATAGCAAAAAGAAGAGTAAGAAGAAGGGGAAGAAGAAGAGTACTACGAAGTAGAGAGAAGTGATATGTAATTATATTCAGGTGTGGGAATGATAAAGGTGAAAATTGAGAGGTGGATGGGAATTGCTTTGAAATTGCTAGGAACGGAAGGAAAGGGGAAGAAGATGGATTAATGATATTGCTGGCTATTATGCGAAATGAAGGGTGCGAAGTACGGAAGGCTGGGGTGAAGGGTGAGGGTAAGGGTTTCTGTATTTATTTATGTATGTATATAAAAGTTGTTAAATGAAATGATGTGGTCGCTGGCGGTCACAATTAGTTCCTGGATGACATTCCCTTCGGGGACGTATTGTGTATGTGCTATATGTGTATGTGACTGTGACCATGTGTTGCTATATAATCATTGGTATAATTGGGTCCAGTACGATCTAGATGTCAAGAATCTCTCTGAACTAGAGGAGAACTATATGCATTCAGATTGGGTCTAGAATCCATATGAAACGTGCAACTCTGACGACATGCAAGCCCCATTCGCAAAACCCCCTGCAATTGATGATTGCTCAACAGTATATAGAATATTGGAATAAAGTAACTTGCGCGTTACAAGAATTTTTCTTCGAAGTCTTTCTTTTTTTTCATTTATATCTGTATACACATTCGGTATATCCATTTCTCAAGTCTTTCCTCTCACCATTCGTGCCCATGTAGGTTTAATCGTTCTTTCCTTTTCCTTCTCTTTCTCCTTCACCTTTTCATTCCCATCATTCCCGATTTTCATCCTCCTATTATCTACCAACACTCCACTAGTTCCCTCTTTTTTCTCTCCCGTCTTTCCTCTCCCCCCACGAGCAGGACTGTCAGGTAAACTCATCATTTCCCCGGGACTCTCCACCGGCGTGGTACTGCCGCCTGTATCTGACATTTTGCTCTTGAGGGAAAATACAGAGTGGGTGCTGCTGACTAGGGTGGAATTTCCGCTTCCGGGTCGGCTATTGCTAGTGCTGGTCAGGAGTGGGAAGTGGGACCTAGGTGGTGTGGTGATGGGGGTTGGGGAGCGGGTGGGGATGGGGATACCGGAGGGGCGGCGTTGGAGGGTGAGTGAGAGGGAGGGGTCTTTGAGGTTTGGGAAACTGGGGGTTTGGGGAGGGTGGGGGAAGTAGCTTTCTGGGGTGCGGGGTGGGGGATTGGGATTGGGGTTGAGGTTTGGGTTGGAGGGTCGCGATGGAGAGGGGGATGGGGATGGCATGGAGATACTGGAGTTGGTGTGGACGGCGAGGTTGTTGATATTGAGGGTGTTGGTTGGATGGGGGATTCCATAAGGAGTATTGCGACCGCGGCCTCGGGTGTGGGATGGTCGGCGTTTATGGGCGGTGCTTGATTCGAGGGCTTTGATGCGTTCTTCTGCGCGGATCAGGGCGTCGGTTTGTGCTTTTAATTGTTTTTCGTAGCGTTCTTTCAGGACGTCGTTTTGCTTCTTTGCGTGGTTTCGTTCGTGTTCGATTCGTAATTCGTAGGTTTGGTCTTTGTTTTGGAGAGTAGCGAGACGCTCTCGCAAGGTGATGTTTTCGCTTTCTAGTTCGGAGATTCTGCTTTTCGATGATAGACTGCTTTCGGAGATGGTTCGCATTTTTGTGTCTGGTTATATGATTAGAGTCGGTTTTGACTGGGAAATTGATAGAAGAAACTCACTTATTGATCGAGACATGACGTCGTTCTTTTTGTGACAGCAAGAGAGATGATAGATTTGATCTAAGCCCCCGAGTTCGCATAACCGTTCGTTAACTTCCTTTACTGAAGGTCGCTTTTCTGGTTCATATAACAACATTTTCTCCACCAGGCCAAGTATATTCTTGGCGTCGAAATTGGGCTCTTCTTCGTCTGCTAAGGCTGCTCTAATTGCCTTGTCCTTTAATTTATTTAGATGTTTCGATAGCATCTTGTACTTCATTGGCCATTCCTTCTCCTTCATTACTTCGTCAAATGTCGCTAATTCAATTGAATCCCCATATAATACTGTCGCAATATTGAGGAATATACAACCCAGGGAAAAGACATCTGCACTTGACATGTGATGATGTTCCCCATCATAAACCTCCGGAGCTATCCAAGACGCAGTACCATATCTCCCACAGGTTATACTATTGTCCGAATCTTTGACATCTCTCGCGATACCGAAATCGGCGAGGTATACCCGACCGGGACTTAATAAAATATTCTTAGGCTTTAAATCTCGATGCCGAATACCTTTTTCATGAACAAACAACAATGCCTCTGTAACACATCCCATAAGCTGTTGTAAGAATCCCAACGCGGTATCCGTCCTTTTAATATGCGTTGGATGATCCGAAGGGAGTATTGGTCGTCTCAACATGCACAGATCATCAATTTTTCCTATATCCTTGAGTCCGAGAGCAAAAAGCCGTTTCATCGCATCATCCCTATCGGCACACGTATCGGAACGGATCCCATCTATATCATCGAGAAAAGTGCTCAGATCGCATGTTGCCGCCGGGTAAAGAAGGAGGTATAGATTTTTGCGCTTGTACGTATATGTGCCGACCAGCTTCAAAATATGTTTATGCGCCAATTCCTCCATGGCATTGGCTTCCTCTCGGAGCCTTTCGACCGTCATTCCACCACGAGGTATCACGCTGAGATATAGAAATCAGCCTTACGGAGTCATAGAACCGGGGTATTGGAGACAATGCTCACTGTTTGCGGGCCATGGTAACGGCACCATATGTAACGCGCTGCACAAGCCCATAGCTTCCAGAGCCTAATTCTTTTTCTGATGATACGTGTAATTTCTTATGATCCGTCCAGTTTTGAGGATGTTTACCAAATCCAGACCATCCTCCTTTCGAGTGCTCCCATTCTTCAATCTGCTTTTCTTCGCGAATTTCACTGGCGGGTTGACCGATCACCATTGTCCATCCATCATCTACTGCTCCCGCCATTGTGAACTGAGCCCTAGCTGTCGCCAGTTCAATTGCGCTTGTGTATCTCCTTTCCCGCACCAGAATTCCGCGATTTGGGATTGAAAGCTTGCGAATATTCAATGTGGAAATATTTTTTAACAATGATATTCTTACGGTATAATCAATTGTAAGAATGTATGTATGATGCACTGCCTCAGTTCAGAGCTGGAAAAGTCATCGAGGCGAAGTTTGTGGCTGGCATCCCCGCATATGCAGTGTAACATCACCATGTTTATCGTGCATATCAGATTTTCCATCCCGCTTTCCAGAGGGAAATACAAACGAACAGATTGACAGTTTGACGCAATGTTGAAGATATATACATAGTCTCATCGTTGCCCCAGAGGGATTTGAGCAAATGCGTGGGAGAAAATTCGGAGTAGTACTCTATGCGTCCGGCAAACGATGCCCCAAGAGTCTCTGAAGAGTAGTATCTCTCGCAACCGCTACAAGTTTCCGCCATAAGTCTTGAGAGAATATGAACAGCCAATTGCTCTCAATCTTCCCTCGTTACATTTTCAATTCTAGATATTCATCTTCTCGTTCGTTTTGCCTTTGTCAATTCACGGTTTGAGACGGTATCGTGGAAGGATCAGCTAAAGATGAGAATAGGTAAATCTTTTAAATTTTTAAAATATTTTAAATCTTTCAAATCTTTTGAATTCAAAATAAAGATTTCAAAATGAAAAATGATAGTATCATAATTCTATAAAATTGTATACAATAATAGTTTTATTTATTAAATAATTAGTTATTATATCAGATTGTTAAAAGGAATAGAAGTTACCGGTGCTAAGCACGTGTAGTGATTAGTAATACGGTTACCTAAACGGGCTAGATTAAACGAACCATAGACAGGCATATTGGTCACCCCCATACAATACTATGGGATGAATAATATGCTGATATGCATCGCAATATAGTCAATATAGAGGCCTCTTCCACACAATCTTTCAATACAGATCATAATATAAGTCTCTGTCAGGGTTCAGTAGTAGGGAATATGCCGGGAAGATACCGATAGGTCTAGCAGAGATTATGTAATAAGGTGTATTGGATTCTAGTCAAAACTAATCTTATGCCCCGGCTAGTCCAGGGTATATCTGGCTATTTATATATTACTCCTTTAGGATTTCTGATATCATAATTCTCTAGTTATTCTCTTTCATAGAATCATAGATTATACATTTGTTGTAAATCAAGCTGATAGCCTTAAGGCTAAGGTTTACTACTACCAACTTCCTGATCCTTTGCCAAGGGCCGGGCCCTTGGCGGCCCCGGCACTTCCCCGGCTGACTAATCGTATCCTGCGCTGACAGTCTCCGCATGACGCGCTATACTCATCTCTCATCTTGAGTGAAAGTAAAATAGCAAAGAAACATTCATCGCCCCAATTATCTATTATATAACCTGTTTAAGTAAATGAGTGTTGCTAATAAACAAGGAAGTATTTCAATTGATGCATTTGCTTCTGTCAGTTATACACAATTGAAATACCTGGGTATGGCTACAATAAACTCGAGTATAAAAGTACACAAATTTGCAAATTGGTGGCTTTTAAAAGCCTTCAGATTCCATATGTCAATCCAGCAAGTAGAGGAACTCGGTTTCCTCCTTGAAATGGCAACCTCAAATCAATGGCGTAGTTCCGGCCAACCTCTTACGGTCGCTCGCTTATCTACAGTCTAGATTCTGGTCGCAGCGATGGCTGCTAAAACACCTTCAATCCGCTTGTTGGATTTGATGGTAAGCGCTTGAAAAATTTGCTTGTACAGAGGCTGTAAGGCCCTTTCTTAGATCATTAGTCCTTTCTACGTCACTCAAATTGTTAGTAAATCCAGTTTGAAAATACACACCAAACCATATCCCACCAATCCTGTCCTGAAGCATGGCGTCATTGCTTCGGTCTATCATATTATAATGGACAAGATGCCCATCTCTAATGGTTTTAGTTCTCAGTAAAGTACAATCACAGCCCATTAATGATCTTTGAGAAAATCAGAATTGGACGATCAATTCTTTCAATTCAACGCCATGACTTCATTACGGGTTTTGAAACCAAATACGTTGTATATTATTTTTCAGACGAGAAAATCGAGAGAAACGAGGGACGTGCCTGTACTTTCCTTAAAAAATACAATACCGTAATTAGCAACCCGTCCTTCTTGTTACATTTTGTAATTTACTAACAATCTGGTAGAAAGTTAGTGCTTATATATCCGGCTCAAAAGATCCCTGGCTTGGACGCTGGGGTACAATAAACCCAAAACTATCCACCAGCAGAACAGTGAAATTTAGAGAGATCAATCTTCGCCACCATTCCCAAAGTTTTTTCCTTTGGGAGATTATGCCAACAAATAACAAGAACAGAGTGCTGAATCGTCTTCAGCAAATGTATATTAGCAACAAGCATGGTAACTGGACTGCCTCAAAAGCATTATTACGTCTTTTACAAATGTTGCATAGAGGTCATAAAAAGACCTATCTTCTGTTCCAGCCAATTATTCGTAAGTAAAATTGCTCACTATACAATTATGTAATACGTCACTAATTTACTGAAAGCTGCTCACGCATCTGGAGTTTTCAGAACCATCCAAGAAGCTGAAAGGAAACTGCCCGTGCAAGATAGAGGATTACCGAGCAACTTGACGATACTGAGAGTGCAACCTGGTGAGAATATTCAGATAGTAGATTTTGAATCAAAACCTACTCTTAGGATCATAGATGTACTTTCAGAACATCCGCATCATCATCATCATCATCATCATCATCATCATCGGCCACAGTATCATTGCCGAAATACTAGACGTCCCCGCTTAGCACCCCGGAGAAGTTCATGGCATAGAGGACAGCACTATTATGATCATAGACGCCCCCGTGAAAGAAATGAGTCCTTTGGGGATTAACCGTTGCCCAGGAAAGCAAATAATACTGTGATGCATGAGCAGAGAGTGGGTGAGTATATGGAGTCATCTACACATGCTCAGCAAGATCATCCGCGACGATCATCAGTGCCTCAATTATCATCAGCAGCCCAGCCATTGTGTCCAACAGTCGGTGTCCTTGCACCTGGACGCTACGCAATCCAACCTGCAAATGTTCCTCAAGTAGTTGCTGTACCTCAATATCCTCAAGTCGTTCCGACTATGGCAAACTGTCAGCCTCTTCCACCACAGACTGCTGAGCAAGTTCCAGTACCAATACCCAGTTCTACATCTGGTAGACGTCGATCTACATCTTCGCAACCAAGTAATACATATCATCGAAATGAGTCTAACTCTCAGAAATCTTATCACCACTCAACTGATTCCGTCAATTCAAATCCTCGCCGTCGACGTAATTCTGAGTCTGAAGCAAGTTATCATGGGAAAATAAATATACAAGAGCGAAACAGTAGTTCCAATCATGGGCACTATCTCGGCGTCAGAGAAACTCTGTCTCATAGCAAAGATAAGCTCATGCATCCTGCCCAACCAACACCCTCAGGCCGCTCGGCCATATAAGGAAGGTTTGGCTTCATATGAGAGACCTTGATGTACGCTCATGTAAATGTTTTGTATGAACGAATTGATGTTCTGGACGAAGTCAAGAAGTATCTCACATCCATAGATACAATGATTGTATACCTATTAATAATAATGAAAGTTGCTTTTATCATTTAAATCGGTTTTATAGCTAATGGATATCTAAATTACCATTCAAATATTTGAGTTGATGCTTCCCATGTATCTTCTCTCTAATAAGTGTGTTTTCGCAGCTGCAAATTCTTTGAGTTTGTGATAACGATGCCATCACACCCAAATGTTCCAGTCAATAACAAGCAATAAGCGTGATAGATTGGAACCAAGTGATTCGCGAAGGTGATTCTCTCAGAAATAGTGAATTTCTGATGACAAATTCAATCCACGCACAGTTTCAATGGTTTCTCTTATTTAACAAGCGAAGCTAGGCCACAACTCTACAACTCCAGCTCTCTCGCGATATCAGCACTTCACAGCAGACGACAAGGACCAGCAACAACAACCTGATCATCGATATCAAAATATCCCAAGACAATTATTTCGATGGCTTCGGAACATCCAGAGAAAGAAACTACGATTTTGACGAAGTGGGGCCCAATTGTATTTTTCAATGGCACCAACTACCCTTTCTTCAGGGACTCGGTCATGATGGCTATGGCGGCAGCAGACGCACTGGGGTTCCTGGAAAACACTGAAACAATAGTAGCGGTACCAGCAGAGACGGACTCAGAGGTTCAATCGAAAATGTACCAGAACTACAAGAAAAGAAAAGGCTATGCGATCTACATTATCAATACTGGCTTGAAGCACATTCAACGCGCTGCAATTGTCGAGCTCATTCTAGCTGGTGATATAAAGGGAAGCTGGAACAAACTAGCTGCAATGGACCAGGCACAAAACCCACTCTTTATTGCCAATGTGCGACAAACCTTTGCTCGAGAGACCTTCGATCCAAAAACTCAAACAATACGACAATTCGCGATTATCCTACTGAACCATCAAATAATGATTTCTACAAGCAAATATGGCATTACCGATGCGGAACTAAGATCGATTCTTCTCCAGAGTCTTCCCGAAACTGGTATCTGGCCTGCGTCGAGGAGCTTTGCTATCAATTATGACCTCTCATTCGAAAAGACTATTCAACATCTCGTCATAGCAAGCACGCCGAGTACGAAATCCGGCACAAATAATGGAGACGCAGTGAATGCAATCATCACAAGGAACGATGAAAGAGAAAGAACTGTAACGGATATTTTTGACAAAATGACAAGAACGTAGTCTATTATTTGAAGGGGGAACTCGGCCAGGCCAAGGAAAGAATTAGATACATTCACTTCGTGGGACGAGGTTCAGATTTCGATAAATACCGTCATTTGGCAAGGATTCGAACCTGAAGCAATAGGCTGGCACAAATCAGCACCTTTACTTCTGCGAAAGTACTTGTTTTAAGGAAGGATTGTGCTGTGTTCAGATGAACCCAATACGAGATAATTCTAAAGGGGAATGTTGACGAGCTTTTGAGTGGAACCAGACATTAGGTGGGATATTCCAACCACATATTCTAGTTCAAGAAAACCTTCGAGTGGTTACTGGTGCACGTTTTCAGCAAACATATCTCAGCAAATTCTCGAAACATCAGGTTCTTTGATCTCTCAGCGTTGTTTGAATGGAATTTTGAACTTAGACCAATATGATGTTTGCTTTCTGTACAATCATGCTCTTTTGATCACTCGGATTCCACACCTGATATGATACTTTCTTGACTTTCGAATATCTAGTGATGATGAATGATTTGTGAGATCCTCTCAGTGAACATCGATCTATCTGTACATTATTTTTCTCAAGCAACAATAACACAGCTCAACATCTCGGAATTAGCTACTTGTGGAGCTCAAATCATCTCCGTGCTGCTGAGGTGTATAGTATTGCTTCAGCTTGAGAATCTTGGCAACTTAGCGAACTATCTAGAAGCTGCATTTCAGGTTTATCCTGTGTTCATCCATCCCGCTATAAAGCTACAATTTATGGTGGGAACGGCAGCAGTATATCTAATATTCCGGACTGCAGTCCAACAATATAAGGACTTTAGTTTCTAAAAGAAATTAAATCTTTTAAAACACTTCAATGTTCCAATCCAATTCGATCTCTTGGATGTTTTGAATATTTTAATTTGTTTTGGGGATTTGATAATCTTCATTGTTGGACTGCAATCCGGACTATTGGATACATTGAACGGAAACTTCTGCTCTCATAACATTCGATGAAACTCTAGTTCATTTTCATACTGTGCTTATGAAAAATCTTAATGAGCATACCAAAAGCAAGAAAAGCAACGATGTTTCGCCTTTTGAATAAGCGATTTATGACCGTAATACCCAAGCCATATCTGAATTGCTCGATTACACAAAAGTGTTTCTTCCTAGCCATAGCCTTTTTGATGCTCTAAGAAAACTATTCCTTTGGATGATTGTAGAATTGTTGACGGCGCTGATTGATCACTTGGGAGACTATGACGTGAAGGGAGTTGGTGGTAGGCGATTAGGAATGATGGGCCGCTCTGAGAGATGAATAAGTACACCAATGGAGTTCCTTGCCGCGCTACAAAATCTGGTTTACTTACCTATGATTGCGGGGTTGAAAAAGAATATGAGACCGGCAAACGTATGGGGATAGATACTTGTACATTTGATATTGATTTACTACTCAACTATTCAAAGCTTACGGTCTTTGGCTTAATAATTGTGGCTAACTTTATGCCAAAAAGACCAATATCAGGATTTCGATTCTTGTTGTAAGGTTATCTTCGCCTCGTCATCGACTTTCCAACACAAAAGTCTCGTCCAAATAAATCTAAATAGAACCATGTGTCTCTATCCATATGATTGCAAATGTTGCAATTGCCAAGGTGCCGTATAGACCGGACTAGAGTCCGAAAACCGTCAGCTTTGCTTCTATAGTGACGACGAGATGCACCTAGTACACAATGAGAATTGTTAGCGAGGAGTCTCCATTTTAGTATTGATTCAACAGTTTTGAGACAATTTTATCATTTCAGTATTATTGAAATACCAACTTTTAAGATATGGAAGCTTCTGATAAGAATATATACATAAAATTTAAAGCTGTTTCAGTAAAGACTAGATCTCTATGAAAGGAAAAGGGATTTATTCGCTGTTTAGGAACACTTGCTTTCCTAGGGTCAAGAGGTTTATTTATCGATGGCCAACTATTGGTCAGATTGATCGAAAAGATTAGTAATTATATCGGTAATCAACAACTCGGCCCCCGCTAGTAACGCATGCTTCTCCGGATAAACATATCAAGATTGTGGGGGAATTCTACAAATATACAACAAGTTTAATTGGCTTCACAGTGACACTTTGTTTTTTTCAGCCTTGATAGCACAAAATGCTCCGTAGAGGCTTGATTTACCAATGGCCAACTATATCACAATGTATCGGAATGCAGCACCTAGTCAAAAAGGGATGATGCTCCAACAGGAGCATTTTGTCCGGAGAATTTCCTCCGATCAAAGAGTAGTTTTACACTGCAACCATAAGAAAATATGCTTGGTTTGCACGTTAATCATGTTTGGATACGTCAGATAAGTTAGGCTTACAACAGAAAGTTTTCGCTTTCAATTCGGCACGTCATCAAACGGAAGATGGTAATTTAACTTCAGATGTTTCCCCATAATGAAGGAGTTTCATCAATTTTTACTCTTATTTCAATAAGAAATTTTCACGGAAAACTCAAAATCCAATCGAATCACAGGAAGTCAATCAATTGTCTCAATGGCTCAAAACATTCATCCTCTTCAAGCAATCCAATCTGCCATTGGCAGCGCAGGTGGTGACCCTCGTCCACTTCAGCGTGGTTCCCTCTTCAACAACGCGAATGATGGCCCTGCAGCAATTATATCCAAAGTATCAGGCGTACAGAGTGGAGGTATGCGTGAAGACAATGGTCCTTACTTTACAAACAATGAGGGTATCCCGTTCCCAGACCCTGCACACAGTAAGACGGTAGGAGGTTTGCCATTGGCTAGTGATGTATTCTTGTTTCAAAAACAGCAGCACTTCAATCGAAGCAAGAATCTTGAGAGTGAGTCCTCACATACAATAGATACCTCGTGGAGCACACGTTGACGAATGAATAGGGATGGTCCATCCTTGTGGTAGTGGAGCTTTCGGATACTTTGAGACTACTGCAGATGTCTCGGACTTGACAAAGGTGGACTTTGTTTTGCCTTGCCCACTCCCAGATATCATTATACTGATTTCTAAAAGGCAAACTTTCTTAGTGGTAAGGGTGTGAAGACTCCAGTCTTCATGCGCTTCTCCACTGTCACCCTTGGACGTGAGTTTCCTGACTTGGCACGTAACCCACGTGGTTTTGCCATCAAATTCTATACTGGAGAAGGAAACTACGATATCGTTGGACTTAACTTCGTATGTAACTCAAGTCACTGAAGCAACGGCCTTTCTAACTTTCCAATAGCCCGTCTTTTTCTGTCGAGATCCCATCCAAGGACCAGATGTCATTCGGTCACAAAGCCGCAATCCCAAGAACTTCTTACTTGATTATAACTCTCTTTTTGATCTTCTTGCTCTGACTCCAGAAGCCAATCATGCAGGCATGATGTTCTTCAGCGACCATGGAACCCCACAAGGATGGCGTTTTAATCATGGTTATGGTTGTCACACGTTTAAGTGGGTGAACAAGGAAGGGAAGTTTGTTTACATCAAGTATCATTTCATTGCCAAACACGGACAGAAACAATTCACAGCAGATGAAGCCATCAGACTTAGTGGAGTCGATCCTGATTACTCCAAACGTGATCTTTGGGACTACTTGGAGAAGGGAGAAGAAGTGGAATGGACGGCCAATGTACAGATCATGCAACCAGATGAGGCCGATGCGAATATTCTCGGTTTCGATCCATTTGATGTCACCAAAGTATGGCCAAGAGATAAATTTCCGGTTAGTTGACCCAAGGGATCACTCCTAGTTACGAGTTGCTAATCCAAAAAATAGATGCAAGAATTTGGAAAGCTAGTCCTGAACAAGAACCCAGAAAACTTCCATCGCGATGTTGAACAAGCCGCATTCTCACCTGGAAGCATGGTACCTGGTATTGAAGATAGTCCTGATCCACTCTTACAATTTCGCATGTTTTTCTACCGCGACGCACAGTATCATCGCATCGGTGTGAATCTTCATCAAGTTCCCGTTAATTGTCCTTTCATGGCAAGTTCATACAGTTCACTCAATTTCGACGGCCCAATGCGTGTCGATGCAAATCATGCCGGAAATCCTCAATATGTGCCCAATTCCTTCAAACACAAATTCCGTCCCGATGTGGCCGAGGCTCCTTATGCTGTAGCCGATAATGTTGTATCTCGCAAGAGTCATTACCACCACGAGGGCAAACTATCGGATTACGATCAAGCGAGAGAATTATACAGCCGAGTAATGACCGAGACGCAAAGAGATCACTTGCATCAAAACACGGCAAACATGTTGCGTTTTGTCGACACGAAGGTTATTAAAGTAGGCTATCTTGCCCAGCTTTGGAATATCGATCCGCAATATTCCAGAGCTATTTATGATTTGCTCCCAGAGACATCAAAGACAGGTGCAGAGGGCTTTGAGTTTGTAGAGGTGCAGAATAAGGCGAAGGGGTCCGAGCTTGCTGGAAAAGAGGAAAAATTCAGGCCTAGTGATGCCTCTGAGAGACTGGTAGGGTTTAGTCCTGGAGGTATTTACAATGTCTGAGTAATTGGGCTCACTTGGCACGCAAGATGATAACATGACATGAGGGCGAACTTTTCAAGTGTTGCTATTTAATTAAAATTTGTATGTGAGAATGTACGACATTCATTCCATTTCAAACATTCATTCTATTTTAAGCATGTCAACCAATCTGCTGAGAAATTCAAAAGGCTTCTCCTGCTCAGCCGAAGAAAAACACAAAAGCTTAGGACAATCACTAAAACTAATTTCATCTATTAATCACAAACATTCGTATTGAAATGAGAGTTATAAATTAACAAGAAAATGAAAACATTCAACTAGATATCCAATCTGTCTCCCTGTTCTGGTTCGAAAAGTATAAACCAAACTCCATTCCCTACGCCCATTAAGTTTTCCAGTCTCTCTTTCCTGTAGTCGAGAAATCAAAATCATTACATGAATCATAAGAAATATCTAGGAGTCAAAACCTCTTGATCACATAGTCCAAGCATAGCTGATGACTTCCTATCCAATCTCAGATTTCCTCCTCCCAATCATTACCAGCAACACCACTGCTCCCGCCGCCTTCTCCTCCACCACTAGTACCACTGTCATCTTCATTATCCAATTCATATCCTTCCCCTCTCTCCCCCTTTTCTCTTCTTCCCCCTTTTCCTTTACCTTTACCTTTTTTCCTCCCCTTACCTTTCACACTGCCCCCACCCATTCCCGGTCCCTTGTCCATTCCATGTACCCTCTTCGACTCCTTATCTTTCTTCGAATGTTTACCTCCGCGACCCTGTTGCGCTTGGAGTTCACGCGCGAGTTCCATTTGCTCGTTCCTAGTAGCGATATTCATACCAAAACCTCCTTGTTCCTGTGCATTTTGACCTTGCTGCGGCGGCTGTGATGACTGTTGTTGTGGCTGCCTGGGATGAACAAACAGTTCGCCAAAGGGAACGGCCAATGTAGGGGGGTTCAAACCTGGTGGTTGTTGCTGTTGCTGTGTAGCCGTACCAAAGGGTGACCAATAATTCAATCTGAAGGACGATGAAGCGGGTTGTAAGCTTGGTGGTGGTGGCTGATTTTGTTGTGGCACGGCGGTACCAAACTGTTGCCTGGTCTGGACGGAGGGTATCATGGTTATAGGAAGGTTCGTGGGCGGGGTAGACGGTGGAATCCATTTCTTACCAGACTGAGATACAAAGCTCTTCGATGTATCGAAATTAGCCCAAGCAGATGCGCTACTTTTGGACAAAGGGGTTTTCTGTGACGCTTGACTGTTTGTGGCAGTACCAAGTATAGACATGGATTTTGGTTCTGGAGGCTTGGAAGGACGGACGGCTTGTAGGGGTCTTAACAACCGTGGATTTGGTACTGCTTCGCCATCCCGATATTTCATAACCACCCAATGATGTCTATTATTTTCCTGACAGTATTCTCTCCGGTGATCAACGACTGACGCAACATACAGTAAGTTTTCATTTGCAGGATTATATCCTTCTGGTTGGGACCAATCCATAGCAACGAAATCAAGGTCTCCATAAACCGCACAATTGACGATAGCAAGTTCATATCCCTCCAGTGTCGGATATCCTCTGAGTACTCTAGCGACTTCTTCAGCTTTCCAATAATGTTCGTGCCGGGGAAAAACATCATCGAACGCTTGAAATACTGATTCTGGAGTAAGATTACCTCTCAAATAGTCTGGATGTTGATGATGAATTGAATAATACAATGCTCGTGGGGCGCAACCATGTATCCAAGGGGTTCGATTACCACCACGTGTCAAGCCTTCGTTGAAATGTGCTAGATCGACATCAAAGGTCCATCCATCTTTGTTAAATGGGGCTTTGATAGAATTTGTGCCACAATTCTCAATCCTTGGCAAAATTACCGCCGGTAGTATTGGTGGTGCCTCGACTGGCTCATTAATCACAATAGGATCGACTGGTAACCTCTCAGCGAGTAGCCTCTCGGCTCGTATCTCTTCGGCTCGTGGCTGCTGGACTGAGAGGTCCCATTCTAAATTCCCAGCAAAGCCTTCAGAATCACCATCCCGCCTTCTCCGCATACCCCTCCATCCAATTATCGGTTGGTGAGCTACGTAAAGCAAAGGACTCTCTGATTCGCCTCCATAAATACTCACAAAAAAACTAATATCTCCAGCAGCTATCTCATGTGGAGTAATGACTGCGAGTCTGTAATTTGGTCTGTTATCTCCATTTCTTAGTATACCTCCTAACACCACTTGAATATGCTCCGGCAAACACTCTTCGTCGTGGTGTGGATGGGCTCTCTGAAGTCTGTCAAATAGGTCCCTACAGGCCTCGTCTTTCGTCAAGTTATTCCATAACATGCCTGGATACTGCCAGTGCAAGGAATTTGCCACTGCCATTATTGAAGATAGACATTCATGTCCGGGAGTCTCCCACCTGCCGACAGTAGAAGCTACTTTCCAGTCTGTCAAATTGAACTCCACCGCCGCAGGTAAGCGTGGCTCCGGTGGAGGAGCTCGACCATCAGATTTGTCGTCAGACTCATGCTCAGGCTCAACTGGCTTTAAGCTCATACCCTGCCAAATACTACCTGATAAATACAATACAACGACCGTTCTTGGTGGAGTCACTTGCAAGGTATTCGGATACAGAATTTCCCGGGATAGATATCTGAAGCCACCGTTTCGTCGAGGAACTTGTGTAACGGTCTTCAGGACAAATGAATCACTGATTTTATATAAAGCTTCAGCCACCTCGCGTTCATCAATTGGGTCGATCAGGAAGTTAATATCTCTACCTAGTGTACCTGCTAAGTGGGCCTCAAATTCAATGGGTTCAAGTTTGCCTGCATCATGATCCGGTAATTGTTCTTGGATGGATCGTCGCAAGGCCGATACGACACTGAAAGCAGGAGTGATATTTTCTTGATCGTGTGGTGGAAATACATTCCATCTCTCGATATCAAACACCTCATAATTTGTGAATACTGCTGGAAATAAATATCTATCCCTAGAACGGGCAGGCGGAGGAGATGGAGTTGGGGAAAGTGCAGGCGATGGAGACTGGGGTCTCTCCGGCAGTTCAACACCGGGCTCTACGCCGAAATTTTGGCAGATTTCGCGGACGAAAAGAATGGTGTCGTAATGCAACGTTCCGATGAAATCCCAAAGGTCTTTCAATTTCAACATCCGACTGAGCCTACGCGCATTCAAATTCTCCAGACTGTCTGTATTATCATCCATCCAATCATCTGTCGCTCCTAGCCATGGTGGATCACTCTCTCTTACCAACCTTGATAGATGGTCAAACCTAACTCTTAGTTCGTTGCAGATTCGCAGTACAAGAATTTCCTGGGGCTCTCTTTCTATTCCTGGAACACCATCAATTCCCGGAATGACTGGAAAGTCGGGTATCTCTCTGCCCCTTGCTCGCATTTCTCTCTCCAAGGCCGAAAGATTCCTTTCATAAATCGATACGGTGGGAGGCGATAGTCCTGCAAGATTCAGCGCTTCCCCTGGTGGTGGTGCTGCCGCTTGTGCTTCTCTGAGTTGAACTTGCAGCTCAGTATTCCATGTCTTCAGGTTGGTCACTTGTGTATTTCTCCGAGCCACCCGATCTCTTAATCTAGCCAGTTCCGTTTCACTCTGAGTTTTATTCTGCAAAAGCTCGGCTAGAATTACTTGAGAACTTTGTCTCTCATCTAATAAACTATTCTTTTCGATAGTCAAAGCTTCCAAGTAACGCATTTGATCTACCATTTGAGGTTTTTGAGGTACTAGATTTTGGAAATGAACCTTCTCAAGCGCGGTCGACAAGCGTCTGATCTCCCCTTTTGCGCCAGGGATAAAACCAAAATACTTGTCCAGAGGCTCAAATCTATCATCAGCCCAGCTCATAGAGCCCATCGCATGGTCAATTTGTGCCTTGAATGTAGATATTTGCACGTCCTTGGTCGCAATCTCGCGTTGCAACTTTTCCTTTTCTTGATTACAATGACCTTGAACAGCCTCGACATCATGTTCCGGATCTGTAGAGAATTCAAACCTCTTGAGCTCTTCTGTCAGCTCAACAGCCTGGATGACTGCATCCGTGTACAACTCTCCCAACCGCTCAGACTCCCCATATAATGCATCCTTCTTGACTTTTTCCATCTCTTCTTCATGTCTGACTTCATCAAATTTCGATTTATCAGCTATCATTTCGAAATGGGAGAGGTTGTCTTCCGCATTGATCAATCTCTCTTGCAGTTTCCGCAAGATTTGTTGTCCTCTAGAATCCAAACTCAGCGATGTTACAGCACTTTCATCTCGATTGTCCCTCAAGTGTCTGATTGTCACATCTCGCTCCAAAATCTCTTCCTGTGCATGTTTCCTCAATTCAAGATTTTCTTGCGCCGTATCTCGCCACAACATTGTTGCCCTACCGTCGTTGACGGTTTTGAGATCCTCTTCTAACGTTTTGACTCTGTCTCTGAGTATGGCTATCTCAGCAGCAGCTTCTATGGACGAAGCAACAAGATTTTGGATCTGTTCACGGTGCAAATCCCTTGTGTGAACAGCCACTCTAAGCAACTTTTCTGTCGCTCTAGCTGGACCCCCCGCTAATATCAAGTCACTTGAAGCTTGACGTGATGCATTGAATTTTGCCAACAGCTCATCGTATGCCACCTGTTTCTCATCCGTCTGTCGCTCCAATCCACGTAATTTCTCATCTTGAACTTCAAAATGGTGATGAAGCTGCATGCATTCATTTCGTAATCTCAGCATTCGCAGGAACCTCCTCCTCCAAATATTTCCGCCCTCTGTAGCGTTACTTAGTCGCTGTTCAATGACGGTCATTTGTTGTTCAAGAACTGCGACTCGCTTCCTCAAATGCCATCGAGTGCTGCAAAAGACCCAAAGAGATCGACACGCATCCAAAAGTACAGTCAAACATCGAACAATCATTAGAGCAATTTGGAGACGAGCAAAACGGAATAAATCTCCTCTCCACCACCGAACAAGAGCTAACTCTTCTTGATCTTGCTGATTCTGAACGTCGGCCCAATCACGTCCAGCAGCAGCCAATCTTCTCTGACGGTCGATGATCATTGATGCAACACTTAAAGGTATCCATTCTAGTCTATAAATTATTAAGAAAGCCGGGACCCCAAATTGGAACCCATGCCAAAAGGCAAGTGGAACAAGGCTGGGTACAATGTGGCCAAGATACATAAGGAGGCTTCCGTAAAGCAGGTGGTTTATGAATGCGTTTGTGGCAAGAACCGTTGGATACCACATCCACTCGGACAATTCTTGTCTAATCTTTACAATATTGTGAGTTTAGTAAGAAGAATGAATGATTAAAATTATCACATACAATGAGTCCATAAAACCCTACAAAAAGTACATTTATTGGCTGTAGACACCACGTTAGGCAATGTTGACATGACTCTTGGGAAAGTGGTCATCTACTAACAACTGTATATGCCAACACCCGTTGATCCGTACGCCAATCCGGCATGAGAATATCAGACAGTCTATTGATTGATTCGTAAATCGCGTCCTTTGACTGTTAGTGTCAACTGGTAAGTCGGTATCGGGGCTGCTCACTACATTGTCCCACAATCTCTTAGACCATCTAGCGTCATTTCCTAGACAGGACATGTAAAGCCACCATTGATCGTTACGCATCTCCCAAAAATCATACCCCGGTTCCCAACCTTGTACATTCTCCAAGATTGAGCTGCATTTTTGTATATCTTTGAACGTGTAAATGTTCACCAGCCAGTAGGCTTGATAATAATAATAAATTCCGCCCACCCACCGCAATAAGCCATTCAGTGGCGTAGTGAGCCATGTTCGATATACTGTGGAAGCTCCAAAAGCTAATAGCAACAGAGAATGCTTTTGCAGCCACTGAGAAGCAAGTTTGACCTCGATTCGCTCAAATTTTAACAGTTCAGCTAGACGTACCAGCCGACCATGCCTGATGGGCGGAAGTGCGTCGGCCATGTTATTCCAAGCTCAGAACCAGGCATAAAGAGAATGCCAGCACAATAGAAACCAAAAACCTTAGCGCTCAGTTTTTATATCATTAATGCGAAGCAGAAGAAATGATACTTCCCCCGAAGTCTGGGTGTCGAAAGAAATGATGTATCAAAGGCAGAAAGTAATATGAGTGATATGAAATAGAAATTAAACAGATACAGCAAAGCAACGAGTGGCTTGCTGTGAAATTGAATTTTATAGAACAAAGGACAACTACTGTCATAATGGTCACAAAGGTTTCCACGAGCTTTCTCGAAGAAGTTTTTCAAACACACAAAGAGAGCTAAAGCAAGTCCTCTTTCCCAAACAGTGTATCCAATAGTCCAGGCTGCAATCCAACAATATAAGGGTTTTAATTTTTAAAAGCAGTCAATAATTTGAAAATAGTTCAATGTCCCAATCAAATTCGATATCTCAAATGATTTTGAATGTTTTAATTGGTTTTGGGGATTTAATAATCTTCATTGTTGGACTGCAGTCCGGACTATTGGATACACTGTTCCCAAATGCGGTAAATTTTTGATGAATTTAAAGTAGCTGAGAGATTTAGGAACATGGAAACGAGGCTTGAACTATACAATGGGTTTATACTGGCAGTTTTTTTTAGGATGCATCACTCTCGTTGTCAGATACATCAAACTCTCTAGCCCTGCACACTTCCGTTTCTTCATCGTTCTTAATCTTACCAAACCCTTGATTGAATGCAGCCTCTCGTGATGGATAAGGCTCATGACATTTGGAGGAATGCAGCCTCGGAAAATACCTTCTATATGAGAAATATGCTAGAGAAATTCCAAGAATAGATCCACAAGTTACATCATAGACATCGTGACTATAATAACGTTAGTACTTATTATCGAAACTAAATGACAACCCAGCCTACCGGTAATCTTCGCATCGACTAATGGCAATCATGGCAGCTCCAAGCAATGGGGCGAGGGCTAAGAGTACCCTCCCGAGATCAGTTCTAGGTCTGAACACATGTGTTTGTCCAGCAAAGAAAAATGCCAGGTATCCAAGTCCCGCAAATGCAAAAGAAGAATGACCAGAAGGAAAACTTCTCCATCCATCATGCAATGTATGGTGATCTTTTTCCGAGCATACATGAATAGTTACCAACTTATTTTCTGGTGTTTCAGGCGTAGGCTTGCAGCGAGAGATAAGATCTGGTCGAGGTCTTCCGACAGCATTTTTGATAACATCAGTGATAAATGATGTGAGAACCAGTCCAATAAAGAACCCCAACATAGTGACATGGCATTTGTGGAGGTTCGCTCTCGAAATTCCAAGCCAAACGGCCAAGGTTATGCATGGAATAACTCCTGCATATATCAAATTCCATCCAGCAGGTACTCTTTCCACCAAAGCATGTGGGTATTGTATATTGATATTGTTTATAAAAAACATGCGGTGGAATGGCTCTTGAAGAAACTCGATCTGAATAAAGGGGTTGATTAGAACTTGTACGCATACAACAAGGGGGAAATGGGCAGGAGAATTACCAAAATGTATGCCGTCAACAGCAATACAAAGCCAACATAATCCGGCGCATAGCTTTTCTAGAATAGAAGTGTCAGCAGGGTAGAAACACAAAGTAAATAATGTATTTGAATGACTTTACCTCCCAGAAACGTGCTACGGCACCAATCCAGCCGGGGTTTGAGGTCAACCCTCCGTTATTTCGTCCGATTCGTGACATTCTTGCGACACAGCGCAGCGGTAAAAGTCAGGTTCTTCTCATTGAAAGAATATATATCAAAAATTTAATGATTGCGCCAGAATGTTTGGTTTCGGGTTATGAACTGGGCAGTTCGTGAGAAGATGTACCTTGAAAGGCACACGACCCACCTTCCTCAGCCTTGTCTGACACCGGGAAATATTCGGTTCTTAGCTACTATCTAATCAATGATTGTGTACCAAGTCCGGTATCTGTTATTGTTTTCAAAACAAAAGCATTCAAGTTTTGACAACTCCACAACATTGGGAGAGCTTGACTAATCACAAGTTTCTCCAATTATCTCAATTCATGGAAAGATAACCCCTACCAAAAGCAGTTATGGCGGAACAACAGCAGCAGCAGCAGCAGCAGCAGCAGCAGCCAAACTTGACGGCACAGGTTTCCCCAGGTCCACCAGTGTTTTGGAAGCAATTTACCACGGATAATCTTGAACGGATAGAGAAGCTACGGGCGGAAAACTTTCCAAACTACAAGGTCGCCGACAGTTTATCTTACAAGCTTCCTCCTCGTATTCATGATGTTCCCGCCGAATTACGATTTCTGCAACCCCCAGAACCACCAGCGACTGGAGTTTACAGAACATTTGGACAAATCCGACAAGTATGTTGAACGCTACTGAATGTTGATCCATCAAATTTGGGATGAGAAGCACTAATATCTTATGGCAGATTAAAAATGAACTTCCTCCTCTTGAAGAGGGCATTGAACAAATATATACACCACCTACCACACCAACAGGAACCGGGAAGCACGAGGATCGCAAATTAATTCTCAAACGATTCGCAAAGTCATTACTATTGAACTTTTTAGAATTGGTTGGTACAATGAGTATTCATCCAGAACAGGTATGAGGAGCCATCCTTTTCTCGCCCAAAATTGTGCTAATCGAGACATTCATAGAGCCACGAGAAGATAGGGGATTTGCATACTATATTCGCTAACTTCCATCATCTGCTGAACGAATATCGACCATATCAAGCACGAGAATCATTGATTGCAATGATGCAGGACCAGTTAGACAAATCCAGGGCGGAGACTGAGGGCATCATGAAAATGAAGGAGAAGGTCGAAGGCATGCTAGAAGGGTTTGTCGAGATTAAACTAGGAGACGAGACAAATGCCAGTAGTCAAGAACATGAGAATGTAATAGAGGACGAAGGGAAAGATATTTGGGAGCAATTGGACCTGGAATTTGGCTGAAAGATGATTGTCCAGACGATTCCAGAAGCCCGGGATAGAACACAGCCATCCGCTAGTGCCATGCTTCCAGATGTTGCTGCCCTATTCCGAAAAGAGATCATCGATCAAGACGCGTCTACCGAGGCGTTGTCCATTCCCTCGAAATATCATTTGTAAAAAACCGGCATATGAATTCTACAATGGTAAGGCTTAGCCACCACAGCCTCACGGGCTATAACCGTTTCTGGTACTGATGAGTTGATCTCAATTGTTAGACGACCTGGTATCTTGGTCGACCTCAAGCTCACCCTGTTCGTCCGAATGAGAAGAAGGTAGACCAGCACGGAGGTGGGAATTTACAGTCACTTGGCAGCTCTTAAGACCTAGTCGGACGAGGCAACTGAATAAATGCTGTGGTACTAGGATGTTTTTAATGCCACATAGCAATCTAAAAATTGATAAACCAGACCCTTGAAACCCGAAACTCAACCAAGGTTCAATTCTCTGCAAGAAAAGTCATAATGATTGTCCGCTAATTGCGCCTCCACTATTATATCGTCCAAAATGACGATGAGCCAATTCCTAGGCGCGTTCCAAGCTTCCAAGATTCAAGCATAACAATTGACTTTCTTTGTATCAAGCCACGTCTAGAATTATATATATTATCATTCACTTCCCTCCTTGGCCGTTCCTTCAGACACCAGAAACACATTCAAAGATTCAAACCCCATTCAGAAGTCTTGTCAACAGATATCAATCACAGCTTTGATGTAAGTTATGAATCATGATACTCCCCGGCAGCTATGATACGATGCTAGCTGGTACCACAAATATGACGCCACAGCCGTCACATTCTAAGACATTCCCCTTATCAAGCTTGCATCGTCATCATAAATATTCAGGCACAAAACTAACAAACACTCCACTGCAGACCTCACAACTACACAAACTCAACCTCATCTTCAAACCTCATCCTCAATCTATATCAAACAAAACAACTCAAAATGTGCACCTCTACCTCCACTGGCCTCGTCAACCGCAACGGTCCTGGCTCCGCAGCCTCATCTACCATCTCCGATATCGTGAAGGGTACCAGTACGACTGGAAAGACAAAGTGTTTGGAGTGCGATGGATATGAATGCTGCTGCATTCCTATTCCTTGCACTGTTATGTGAGGTGCTGGGGAATAAGTGAGATTCTGGGGAATCGATGGAGGATTGATGACGACGTTTTCCTGAGTTGCTAGTGATGGAAGGGGAGGATTCTGGAATACCATATGGGGTGAGAGATTGTTGATGTGGATTTGGACTTTTACTGGTGTTTGGGAAATGGGTGGGAGAGATACACGATTTCTGATATTATGAATAATGAATGGATACCTTTTTCAATGTTGAGCTGTGCTTCAGAATAAGTTCCATGATATCTATGTTATGGGTAAAGGTGCGTGATGATAATCTTTAGCATGGGACCGCGATAAAATTATCTTACATCTTCCTGTATGGACTGATAAGCAGTATTTCCATAATCATTTTGCTCAACTGGGTGTCTTATCGTTCATCACTGGATAAAAGACCATATCTCTAGCATGCTATCCTGACTTGTCAGATCATTTATTATTGGTCTACCATTTTGCACAGCTCCCACAAGCTTCACTTTCCAATATTTTGGTCCAATCGTTTCTTGGCCACTCCGAACTCTCACACGATATTATGCACGGCGAGGCTGTATTATGCAGTAAAGTATCAAAGAGGGAAGCATCACGCCAGTATTGTGAGGCGAAGCACATTCGCAAGGACGTCTATGCCATGTAATGTTTTATAAGAATATCGATGATGCGGCGTTTTGAGCAATATGCTCACTTCGATGCTTGTTCGATGTAACTGTGTATCAGTATCCTAATTTTCTCCTAATTTTATATCCTCGATTCCAATTTCTCATAGATCCCACCAGGAAATAGCAAAATGGCCGAGGTTCTTGGTGTCGCCTCGAGTATTGCTGGTTTGGTATCACTGGCTGATACTGTTGTTCGGCTAGGTTACAAATATATCAGAGATGTCAAAGATGCCGAAAAGTCTGTCCAAAATCTTGTTCAAGAAGTCAACAATCTTTCTGGCGTGCTTCACAGTCTCGAAAATATGGCACAGGCACTAGAAGCGCAAGATACTTCGGTGCATAGCTCCAGCAAGATAAAGTATCTATATTCTTGTCAAAAAACCCTTGAGAAAATGACAGACCAACTGCAGAAAGCTATACCAGAAGTAAAGTCGACATCTCAGAAGTTAAAGTGGCCATTTAAGAAGGCGGTAACTTTAGATTTGTTGCAAGAGATCCAAAGTCACAAACTTACCATGAATTTAGCTTTAAATACTCAACAAATGTGACACACACCACCCATATTGTTGTCTTTGACTTGGCTGACTCCTATAGGTCTACCTTGATTGAGATACTTGCCAACCAAGAATAACTTAACAAAGGCGTCGCTGCCATAAATGGCAGGATGGAGGCTTCCCGAATAGAACGACAAAGATTGGCTGCGGGTAAGTCCTCGGTCTAATGGAACATACTTGTGTTTGTGCTGATTGTGATTAAGACGAGAGATTAAGGAAGAAGCTCAATCTTCTAGGTACCATCGATGTCATGAAATGGCAAAATTCGAATATTAGATTGAGACAACCTGGAACAGGGGTCTGGTTTACCGAGAGCAAGGAATTCAAGAACTGGGCATCTACAGACAATTCGAAGCTATGGATCTATGGAATACGTATGCCAAAATCGAGCCTTCAATGTATCAAGTAAATTCTAACAATCGTAGCTGGAGCCGGAAAAACAGTTCTGATGTAAGACATATGCATATGTTGAGGTCAAAATTAGATTCAACAGGAACTAATCAAGAATTACAAATAGGGCATCTGTTATACAAGAGATTGAGCAAACCCAGGATCCATCTGATGGTAGGAAAAGCATATACTCTGAGATAAGGTCTTAGACTGACACTCTGGAAAAGGACTTGCAATGTTCTATTGTGATTATAAGGATATTCAGACTCACGATCCACGGACCATTCTGGGAGCTTTGGCGCGACAACTTATTCTTCAGCATGAACATGCTTTTACACAACTGGAAGCTTTCTGCGAGAAGCACCACATGACAGAAAACACTCAAGGCTCAGCCACCACTGACGATTTTTGCGAATTCATCGTCGAACTATCAAGAAATTTCTCCACTACTAGTATCGTAGTAGATGGGCTAGATGAGATTGCTGAGGATCGCGCAGAGGTCACAACACTTTTGAGATCCTTGAACAAGCCATCAGGAACAATCAAAACCCTCTTAGCGAGTCGCAATGAGGTTGATATCCGAAATGTATTGGAAGATTATCCGTGTGTTACAATTGCGGCAAAAAGTGGTGACTTACGACTTTATGTGCATTCTGAGATAGAGAAGCGAACGAAACTCGGCAAGCTCCATATTGGAGATCATAACCTGAAGGACCACATTGTCAAAGTACTTACAGAAGGCGCTGATGGCATGTATGTTTATTTACTCCAAAGAGCCTGCATGTGAAGCTGAGTATATTTAGGTTTCGGTGGGTTGCATGCCAAATGGACTACCTTTGCGAATGCAGTACGGATCGAGATTGCCGTGAAGCCTTACGCAAATTACCCCCAGATTTGCCCAAATCATATGAACGTATTCTTGATAGAGTCAATAAGAGCAATAAAGAGAATCAAAACCTTGTCAGGCATACACTTCTTTGGGTGGTATACGCCAAAAGACCGCTAACGATAACACAACTGCTCCAAGCACTTGCAGTGAGACCTGGTGACGAGACTTTCGAGAAGAGAAACATGACTACATTGAACAAACTCCTCCACTGGTGTAGTAGTCTCATACGCCAAAAGTCCCAATCGGAGGAGCTAGAGCTTGCACACTTCACAGTGAAAGAATACCTCTTGAGCCTTTCTGAAGAATGTGGTCCAGGCATTTCACAGTATAGACTTTCTGGGGATCATGCTGAGATTGTGAGAATGTGTTGTGACTTCTTGAGCCTTTCAGAATTCGACGGAACGCCGCTACCAGTGATGAATTCTGATTTGGAGGCAACGGATTTCAATGAAGCCTGGAAAGAATTTGAGGACAACTACTCGTTCATGAAATATGTTCTCAATTTCTGGGTTGATTATGTTCACCAGAGTATATGGAGCGAAATTTCAGATGATGTGTTACTTCTTTTTGATGAGGCGAAAAGCAGTTACAGGTTGTGGACATTTGGATACTATCATGACACAATGTTAATTTGTTTCAAATCTACTTGGCTGAAGCCAGAGGATCTCCTACCAGCAAATCACCTGAATTGCGTGATGGGGTCATCAAGACCTTCTGCCCTTCACTGGGCTGCTTTGATTGCTTTGCCCGATATCTGCACCACACTCATTGATCGTGGAGCCGATTTAAATGCGCCAAGCGTTGTCGGTCGTCCACTTGAGTGTGCGATACTATGCGATCGCGCAATATATGAGGACGCAACGCTATTAGATGAGGAGTCACTTATGAATTCTAGATATTGGGAATGGGATTCAAGAAAGAAGATTATCAAACATTTGCTCATGGCTGGTGCAGCTCTCGACAATATCGATGTCATAAGACTCCTCTATCGACACTCAGAGACATTCATAGAGCGTAAGGACGATCCGGATGCCGAATTGTTTCGAGTCATATCCGACAAGAATCCGACTTTCTCTGTTGAGAGTCTACATGCGTTTCTTCTAAACACTTTAAGATACCAGATTTGGAACGTTAAGAACCCAGGATCAGTTTATTACGATGCTATCCTGTCCATCGAATTGATAACATGGGGAGCACGAACGAATTTCGCACATTTCGCTCCGGATACATTGCCGTTATTTCTTGCAATCATTCATGATGATCTAGCTATGTCAGGTTACACGCCGTCTAGCCTTGAGTTCTTTCTCGATATTGATTTTATTGGAATATTACGAAATGACAGAATAAACACAACTCCCATTTTACAAGAGCACACTGAGCATTGGATGACGAAACTGAGCGCCTTAATGTTGGAGTTCATTCATAGTTCAAGAGTGAATCCCTCAAACAACCTTGAAAAGATAGTCTCAGCCGCTTTTCGCCCTGAAGAAGAACAATTTATATATATGTATGGGACAGTGTTTGACTTTATCTTTAGATTGTGGGACAATAATATTCTGCTGAATTTCAACTGGCGAAACAAGGTAGGGAATACAATTCTTCACGAATGCTTGGAAGGAGTGGAACCAATCTACCAATGGGAAAGGGCACATCCGTTCATCTTGAAAGCCGTTTCCAAATGTTAGGCCAATTTGACCATCTCAAACAACCTAAACATCACCCCAATAGAGTTACTAATGTCCTTTTCAAAATCTCACTCAGGTGAAATGTTGTCCATTATCCAAATATGGCAAGCGGGAGATATTTCAGGTGCGTGTAAGAAGAACCCTGGCCTGCTTAAAAGGTTGCTTGACGCTGCAAACTCGCCAGAAAAGCTGGAATATATTCTCGGACAATTGATGAAAGACTTGGGCAGACACATACAGTTACCCCGTTCTTTATTGCCCCGCTTTTTCACGACAGATTATATGAAGATGGGGTTCGGCCTGAGTCTCAAGCACAAGGCACAGAGGAACAAAATTTCTGCTCCTGATGAAGAATGCAGCTATGTCATACCGTCTGCTACGAGTAAATACGAATCTGGGGTCTCATCTAACAAAGAAGAGCATGGCGATGAAGGCTCATGGATTGTGGACCTGATTGAAAGAGACCTACTATTTATCCCGAAGCACATTCATGGCACTTATTCTGTTCTAGAAGATCAAGACGATGACTTGCCCGTCATAGAACCATTCAAACACGCACATTCAGTGACCAAGATAGAAAATGTACCCTCGATTACAACTCTAGGGGAAAACAATGAACTTTCAGCCGCAGATGAAAAGAAACATTCGGATCTACATTCACTTTCAGACAGTCACGACCCCGCAGACTTCGGGGAGCTACTATCATTACCAGCACAGAATCTTGATCTGGAGGTCCGCAACTTCGAAGGCTTCACACCACTCGCTATTGCCATCCAATCTGGTAACTTACCAGTCATGAACGCTTCACTCATTGCTGGCGCGGATTGGGGAGCTCACATCAACCCGGGGCAAACATGCTTGAATCTGGCTCGCTTTCTGAGAGATAAAGAAGCTGTCGAGGCCTTGCTTGAATCTGGTGCCAATACTTCGCACACAGTTGACGATAGTTTTACAGCAGAAAACCTCGCGGCGCGGATCGGATGCTCCGATATTGTCCATTCATTCCCTAGGAAAAGTGATGATACTTCCCGCGCAGGGGGTTTGCATGTAGAAGCTTTCTGTTCTGTACCCTTTGAAATCGAACCGTGTAACAATGAACCCCTTTACACTTCTATCGATGAGTATTCTTATGAGGATCTGTCTCATAGTGATTATACTTATTTCAACGCCTTCTATTCTGAATTTTCAGATATAGACTCTTCTGGCGAAAACCACCTTTACGCTTCTATCGATGAGCATTTTCACGAGGATCTACCTCATAGTGATTATACTAGCGTTAAAGCTTCTTGTTCCGAATCATTCGAAATTGAATCGTTTGATAATGAACAATTTTACACTTGTATCGATAGGTATTTGGATCAGGACCTAACTCGTACTGACAACACTGACATCAAAGCTTTTGGTGCTGATACTTCTAACGATGTACCATTTGACAGTGAGCGGCATTACAATGAAATTGCTGACGACAAAGCTTGTGTGAGGAGTATTGAGGCACAATCCAGTGACTCAAATTCAGCTCAACTCCCTCCCTGGGCGACATTTCGAACCCTGGGCCTTCGTCCTAAAGCAAACTCATCTATCTCAACGCTCAGGGACTGAATTAATTCGATTCGACAGCTGCAGCCAAGCAGTATTCATGAGTGCTATGGGTTGATATTCTAAGTGTCTCTAACTTGGTTGTAGATTGGAAATCAGTATTCTGCTAGACATGGTGACATGATATATGAGGATTACCTACCGAACAAGCAGTTGTACATGTTGGGATTTTGAAGTTAATGATGGAACAAACTTCCCGTTTATATGGAATATTCTGGACAAGAGAAACAAGCATGCCATGCTTAAGACACAGTCACTTGTCTGCTTCTTCTTTATTATAAGGTCTTGGAGTCACAATCATGCACCCTAGCGACTCAAACACTAGAGCACTATGGGTGTACATAATCGTGAGAGTTTCTTCAAAGTGGGAAAACCCATGATCGATTCAATTTTTATTATCTTTACCGTCTCACGTGCGAATGACATCTACTGACTTTACCCCTGAATAAAAGGTGGGACCGAAATGGGCTTATCGATAAATTAGTACAGTAGCCGTTGAGCCCCGAGCATCCGATGTGCTCAGGGCAATACTTGTTTGAAATCTATTTTTACATTGATTGACATTAACACGAAGTAATTAGAGATTAAGAGCTTCATGAACTAAGAAGATAAAGCCCTCAATCCAACGCGTGCACAAAGTATCTTAATTCGAAGATTCTTCTTCTTATGTATTCTCTTGGCTCGTAAACTGATAAGCTTAAATGCATCACAGGACATCATGGAGAAATGATCCTCAACTTGGCATTTTTTTCCCAGAATTACAAAACGCAACCCTTGATGCTTGCGGCCCACCTTCAATTTCGGATATCGATATTTTCAGGGAAGATGATTTTGGCGATAGCAAACAAAATTGCGTGTACGGACAAACATCCTCGTATCGATCCACTTGAAAATATGGATCTCACGAGGTTGATCTTTTGGAATAAATACATTTGACATGCAGTTCCCCCCATAGAACTCCACAGCTTGTAATCCTTTTTATTTTTTTCACATGTTTAAGCGTCAGAGTATTCCCCTATGGGGATTGTGGTGTTGGGGTTTGTTGTTACAGTCGAGGAATGCAAGTGCGAAGTCATCGAAGTATCAGGATTTGAATGAACAGTATGGTGGCGCGTTGACGGATTCGGGCGATTATCTGTATGGGTCGAATAAATGGGGTGATGATGGGAGTGGAAGTCAGAATATGACTGTATGTTTATGATCTCCAATCCGAAGTTTGCGATTGAACGCTGCGAGGATTTGATGTTGATTTTGGCTTCTTATAGGTTCTTCTCGCAGATACCAATGGCGCAAGTTTCAATGCGACCTGGATTTGGGAAAAGAATATCGAATATGTATGTTCCCATCCCATCTACCCTCGTCGCCACTCCGAGAACTCCAAACCTAACATTCCACAGGTCCACGCCTATCCCAACGTCGGCTACGAATCTATCCAACTCCCCACACTAGTGAGCAACGTCGAGTCCTTCCACCTCAGCGGCAGCTGGTCCGTGTTCCCCGTCGCCTCTCCCACCGCCGCAAACATGACCACCGCCCTCAATGCCATCGCCTGCAAAGCCGACATTGCCCTCGACATGTTCCTCGACATGAACAACGTCTCCGCAACCAACGCATCCCAAGCAACCCACGAAGTCATGATCTGGCAATCCGTCTGGGGCGGCGTCTGGCCCATCGGATACTACGATCCTCCGACCGGCGCTCCGGAGTACAATTTATCTGGCGTAACCTATCAACTCTTCACCGGCCACAACCAGCAAGGACAAAAACAAGCGGTGTTTTCGTGGGTTCCAACCGTCTATCAGGAATCGATCGATGCGGATGTTTTCGAGCTGGTGAAAGAATTGGTCTCGATTGGGAATATCACGAATGATATGTATCTCGGCTTGATCCAATTTGGATCCGAGACGGTCCATGCGAGCGAGCCGGTGGAGTTGCAGATGAAGGATATTGATATGAGTATTGGGGTGAGCAGTAGTAGGACGGCGAGTCCGACGGCGACGAGTACGAGTAAAGGAGGGGCGGATAGGTTTCAGGCACAAATTACAAATTTTGCGGTGCCGGCTGCGTTGGGGTTGGGGGTTATGTTGGGGATTTGAATGTATAATATTGGATAGGTGTTTGTTAATTACGACTTTATACGAACATGAATAATGTTTTGTTCTCTTAAATGTTTGAGAATTGCGACTCAGCAGAAGTATGGCACAGGCAAGCGACGAGTCATCAGTGACATCAAACCATGAACTTGAGTTTTAAATAATTTGATTGATATATACCTATATCCCAAGGACATTTCTAACGCCATGCTAAATCAAACCTCGATAAACGAAAGAGAAAAAGAAAGAGAAACGGAAACCTCAAGATCTCATCTCGTAACCAGGATGTTTTCTCCTCAAGTGTCTAAGCAAATGATCCGATCTCGCAAACCCCTGTTTGCACTCCTCCACAGGACAAATCGGTTTCGAAACTGATTTGGAGCCTGAAGAACCAACGTCCTTGTGCTTGGCTGCGATGTGGCGCGTCATGTCTCTGCGTCGGGCTGTGCGGTGCGGACAGAGGGTGCAAGCGTGGGGGAGGGTGTGGAGGGGTTTGTGTTTACTGGAGGAGTAGTTAGTGTGTGTTTGGAGAGGAGGGGAGAGGAATGGATATGCAAGATTTGAAGGAGAGGATATGGTAAACGAAAGGACGTACTTGAATTCGAATCGCTTAGAAAGTGTTTTGGAGCAAATCATGCACGTGTATTCATTCTGGGTACTTGGTAGTGAATTGGATGTGGAGCGATCACTTGAGGGTGTAGTTGAGATGGAATTGGATTGAGATGTTGAGATAGAAGTGTTGGTATTGGAATATTGCGTGGGAGATGACATGA
This sequence comes from Botrytis aclada, assembly GCA_014898285.1. NCBI lineage: Eukaryota > Fungi > Ascomycota > Leotiomycetes > Helotiales > Sclerotiniaceae > Botrytis > Botrytis aclada. Next base: position 1,432,638 of record RCSV01000010.1, read on the forward strand.
TTTCAGAGTGGCTTGAAATGGGAGATAGTGTGGCGGAAGATATTGAAGGGAGATGAACTCCAGTAGATGAACTTATATATAGCGACGATTGCATTGGATCCCAGACGGTGTTGTCTATTATCGGTAGATGAGTGTTCCAGTCGGTGGGATAGGACTCATAAGCTTGTTGGGCCTCCGTATAGTTGAAAGTTGCTGGAAATGGATCGCAATGAATATCGTTAGCGAGAAGGTCGGTACTGGTGGTCGGAAAAATTGGGCCAATGGAATAACTGAGTGTTGATAGTGAATTTGTAATGATTTCGTTGATATCTGTAGGGGATATGGACAATAGGTGCTCGATATCATCCAAGTTTGCTAAGTTCAATGTCTCGTTCGAGTTATTCCAGTTTGGTACAGGTAGCACTTCTAGCTCGTCCGAAGCATAAAGGCCACTATTATAGCAATCTCCACTGAAGTTAGTCCCTGATTGAAATTGTAAGCTATCTCCACTGGCAATGGAAGTGGTCTGCGATGACTCGGAGTTCAATGAAGTCCCCTCGAGCCAGTCTTGATTCCACTCCAAGCCTATAGCGTTTGCGTCCACATCAGCCCCCCACGCAAATTCGGTGTAAGCATATGGAATTTGGTCAGCATTTGGAGACCAAGATGGCGAGTTTGAGCTGCCCTCTGTGTCATCCATGATTGGTAATATCGGGGTTTTTGTCGATGGTTGTATTTTGTTCGTTTTGGACAGCTTGTCGGTCTTTGAAAAGATGTGCAGACGGAGCAAGCGATTTTGAATTGAGTTTATCGGTCAAATATGCAGTTTTAAGACGTACATCGGTCATGTCCAAAAGAACCATCGAATTGTTGTCAAACCCGTCCATAATGAGGATGTCAAATCTTTGCAATAACCCGTGGCAGAAGGGCAAGGTCAATTGCGAGAAATGAAAATGGCTATGACATTGTTCATTTCTGTGACATCGACTATTTCGATACTCCCAGGTGATCCCTTCAGAATCACAAAGAAGTATAAAATGCTGATACGCTCGATTCGAGCGATAAATTCCGGTGAAAAGAAAAACAAAATGTGGTGAATGAAATAAAAAGTCGTTGGTTTCTTTCAAGGGAGTTGACGGCGTAGCACCACCATTAGGCGACAAACTGTCGAAGAGTAGGGCTCCCGGCGTCGAAGAGAAAGTACCATAGTACAAAACCAGGACCGTAAAATAAAATTTAGCGAATAGAAGAAAAGTCGGCAACTGGTAGCTCTGGGAGCTACATATTGATATGACAGTGCCCGCGGCTGTCGAAAAGGTTGGAAAAGTTATAGAGCGGTATCCCTCCGCGCGCTCCAATCGGGAATCCGGTCAATGCAAAGGCTTGGAACGTCATCATCTGGTAGACGAATCATCCGCTCTGGAGTGTAGACGGCGCTGTCCTCATTGAACTTTGCCATCTTGATGTCCTCGGCATGAATCATTTGATTCCCGACGTAGCTTAACAAGAGATCATTGCTAATGTCGGGATCTTTATGCCAGATTGACGGAGCTGGTTTATAACCAAAAGCTCCTGGACTGAGACCTCCCATATTAATTGCACTGCGAGGAGTTAGGATATATACAATCATTCAAGACATCATTAATCCTTGAGGAATATTATAATAAAACTTACGATACGATTAACTTGGAAGGGAAATAAGCGTTGGGGCAGCAAGGCCAAAAGGTGGTTTTGGTGTAGACGTTTCAAGCGACAATAAAAGGGAGATAAACAAGGTGAATACGAAACTGAAGAGAAAGTTATCCGGAATGAGGTCTGACAGACAAGGTAGTTTTGTATTCTCTTCAAAATTGGAGGCCCTCCATTGTCATGAGCCTTGCGCCGCGCTGACCCACAATAGATTCTATCCCAGGCGAGATATGAGCTCCGATTTGTTAGATTCGGCATTGATCATACTGCGGCGAGCTGGAAGGGGAAAGTAGTAAGCGAATCTAATCAAGCCATTCATGATTGGCTTTCCAGGTATTTATATGGGACGGCCCTCTTCATTCATCACGCCTCATGATAATTTCAATGCCTTCCACGTGCCTATCTAGTTAGTCAACAACTAATCGTTCTCGATACGTGTGACAATAATAAGGTTAACATTATTCTTGAAACTTATCGCATTTCTCTTGCATAGCCATTTATCTTGCATAGTCACCTCACACAACCTTACAAACCTGTGATTCTGTCGCCTGCTCAATCATCTAGAACCACCAGTGGGTGCACAAACTGACGGGACACTACAAAAATAAACTTGTGAATATCCCTTGCTGTATTGAATAGTTTATTTTAAAAATTGTTATAATCAATCATAATATATAGAACAATCAAAATGTATATTCTGATGCCAAACAATTGAAGAATGAATTTATTAGAATTTTCGAAAATTGAAAAGTGTTCTGTCAATCCATGCACCCACTGGTAAACATAAGCATCGACGGATCACATCAAAAGATCAGTCAAAAATGCTATAAATATTTTGCTAATGAGAGAGACAAATGTGCCCTCTCGCCATGGTCTAAGATCGCTGGCAGTTCTATATACACCATTTCCTGCTTTTAAGACTGTGGCTTTTAGAGCTGCTGATTTGATCCTTGTGAATATGAATACGTAGGTGGATTGCAGTCAGTGAGAAAATTGCGTGTAGCACGAAAATCAGGAGCATCTCTCAAAAGCGCCGGCGCTGGCGGCTTGCGCCACTCACTCGCCACTTTCTGCAAACCCATATTGAAGCGTTTTCTATGTTTCTCTAAATCGAAAAAGAGCCCCCAATTATTCCTAGTCGTCGAACCTGGCATGAGAGCTTCTTGCATCTCAATTCCTGGCGGTTCTGTAATAAACTGTGTATCTTCGTCGAGAGGCGCAAGAGTCTCTCCGTGCAAACTTCTGACAATTTCATTTTCCCCATTTATGTTAGGATAGTCCCTCAGGTTCCGATACAATCGTTCGTAAGTGGCCTTCACCTCATCGCACTTCTCCTCCCGTTCTGACGGTTGCGTCGAATCATATTGATTATGACCCTTTCTTAGCCTTGTCACCTGCAAACAGTATTTAAGTAATCGCGTGCTACAGAAGCAAACGTCATTTTGGTAAAGTTTCTTAACTGGTGTCGCCATTTGTCTTCCTCTGTAGGAGAACGTGGAAGCCTATCGCTAACCAGAAGAGACCTAAAGTCGATAGCTGACCAAAAATTAACAAAGACGTAGTATAATTGGTCATTGGTCACAGAGTTGTAGAAGAACATCTCCAACTGGAAGTGATTCGCCGTCGATCTACATCTTCTTTTAAACTCTTCGCTCATGACATTCGCCAACACAATCATAGATGTGATTCTTCGGGCTCGTTCTATCGTTTGATCCCCGATGTCGTTCAAAAATGTTTCAATGGATCTCCTATAGTTCTCAAAAGCTTGGTCCTTGGGCCTTCTTCCAATAAGAGGAGGAGAGGTTTCTCTGAGTTCTTTGGCGGGCAAACAATGGTAGCGAAAGTAGACAAACTTCGTCATGTTAATTGAGGGTATCGGTAAATTCGTTCTTGTGTCAATGAAATCAAATCGAGGTGGAGTATGTGGAACCTCATAGATGAGATTACAGTTGTGACAGATGTATGAGCCTACAAATATGCGGGAGAAGCCTGGCTGATGAAACAATGGTGAGTATTTCAAACAGCAATTGGAAGATGGAATGTTACTAATTACCTGACTGAGAGAGCCGAGAGAGCTCACTGATTGCAATGTCGGCTCTATCCAGGCAGCAGGGTGATTTTCTGGTGAAGCACCACGTCCAGCTAAGACATAGCGATAGGTTGCTCGAAAATCTTCGTCGTCCTGGATCAATTTGCCGTAGACACACTGAATCTCCTTTTCTGAAGACCTTTCAGTCAAAAGGGTTTCAATTGACTTCGGCATGACTGCACTCCTCTGTTTGAAAATGTACAGTGTGGTGTTCAAGAACGATGAGTGAGTTCAACATAATAATCATACAGTGGAGTGAGTATGCAGTAAATGATATCGACTATAGAGGCAAGAATAATTTCACTATACATCGGGAATTGTATGACACGTATGATGCAAAAATGAATGGCAAAGATAAGTATTGCTATCAAGACGAGGCTTGTAATTTCCCAACTTGGAGGTTTTGAAGTAAACGAATGAGACGAATCAATGAATTGTGTATGTCGAAATAATAGCGAGAGGATATCCAAAAGAGATATAGACAGTGAAGTTTTGTAGTATGTATAATGGAGAAATGAAATTCGAGAACAGGAAATGAATGTATACCTGTGTTTATATGGAAACAGAAGTGGAAAGAAGACTTGCAATAGCTGGTTTATTCGATTTCTATTCTGAACAAAGCGGAAAGAGCAACTTTGCGTTCTCTCTTTTCCCTTTTTGACTTTCTATTTAGCGAGTGAACATATGACATGTCACCTGTTCTATAACCTCCTCTCCACTTCACAATTTAAATGCAATCCACCAACAACCCAATCGTAAAACTTCATAAATTCATCATCCAATTTGTATGAATGTACCCGCATTCACTTTGATCCGACCGTTAGGCAAAAAAAAACACGACTTTTGTCCATACCAATCATGCATATGCCACCAAATTGACTCTTTCTGAGCATAGCCAAATTGTGCTGATAGGCATGTCCCAAATCGTCGCCCTTGTATATCTCATGCGACACTTATTAGTGCCGAACGAGATCTGAACTCAATCATCAGATGGTCATTGACCATACTGACAATCTCCGATGTTTGAGCCATAGGTCGACTTTCCTAATCTTTCAAATCATCTTGGCATCCCTCCCGAACTCCAACTCAAGTGGAATAGCAAAGAGAGAGTGAAAAGTCTCCATCTCTTCTATCCTTCTCTCCCTATTCGGAAGGCGAAGATCTCTTCCCATTGACAACCTCCCGCAAAGTATTCCCCTCACAAAAATCCCACCGCACAAACCACCAATCCAACTCCAACATTGACCCACACCATATCCACCTCTATACCTCTCCCCGAGCCTGAATTCCCTGTAGCAGCTTTCGCAGCATTTGAAGATCCGGGACCAACCGCCGAAGCAGCTAATGTATAGCCCGGTAATGAAGCTACTGTTGATCCGGCCTCCACAGCTGATACTGAGGCTGCAGAGAGAGAGGAAGCATAGGAAGCGAGTGCGGCTTGGATCTCCATTGATTGGGACGCGGATTGTGAGGCATTGAGGGTAGTCTTTGCGGTGGGTGTTGGAGCTGGAGTGGGCGTTGGATCTGCATCTGGAGAAGGGGTCTGTCTAGCCTGGCGAGGGGTTGTTAATAATTTTTGGATTGGAAATGGTGATTTATGTTTACCTCTATATCAACTGCAATAGAAGATGTGATAAGAGCCGCGACAGCAAGTATCGTTAACTTAGAAATCGGAAAATACATGGTTGCGTGCTTGTTTTGGGGGAAGAATGAAAATTCAGGAACAGGAAACCGAAGAAGTGTTTCTTACAGATATCAAATCTACTTAAAACAAAAAGACTAGACCGTCTGATGTACCAGGCAACGTGTACCTGCTTTATTGCGTGTTTCATAATAATATGTGGTTCTGTTCTATATATATTGTAATGTCGTTTAAAGTTCGCCGTCATGGTATGATCGTCTTGATGATCGTCGACACTATTAATCACAAACCCCATCAGCAAAAACGGTGAGATACAATTCACCATTCATCTCAAAAGAAAGAAAGCAGTGTCCAAATCCATACCTATACATGTTCAAATATGCATATGTCAAATGTCAAACGTCAAATCGCAATAGGTTAAACTATGCGCGCGGTATTACTTGATTATCAGGACTAGCATGTCTTCACCCAAGGATGTTTCATGATTCGTTCAATTTTCCTCAGGCATGTTTCGGGGACGTTTTACCCGGGTTTCCACGTGAAAATAAGTGGATATGATAGAGGGGTCGAGACCTTAGGTTCACTTTAGTCCTTCTCGCTCGGGGTGAAGAGATATGGAAGTCCCTTAAAGATTGGATTTCGATTGGATTTCGACGTTTAAAAAAAATGCTTTCCCAAAATTTCAGCCAAAAAAAAAAGGAACCCAAAAGCAAAAGGATTGTGATGAGAGTGGGATTCGAACCCACGCCTATTACTAGACCAGGAGATTGTAATTATCTTTTGTTAAGCTAGAACCTTAACCTGGCGCCTTAGACCAACTCGGCCATCTCACCATTAAACAGATTAGATCTATTTGATGAGGAATGTGATTTTCTTTTGTTATATATTCAATTTAGTGTGAGAGTGGATGAGTGAAAAGTTTTTGATACTCGGATAGACCTTTGATTGGCGCACTTGTGGATGTATTATGTAAGCGAAATACTGAACACCCAAACTATTTGAGCTCTCGACAGTGTCTAATTTTATCTAGACGCGCTGTTGTATTCTGATTTGCGATAAATAGGACCTCGAAAAACTATCAACATATCAGATGATGGTCACATGAGCTGAACTGGAAAAATAACATCTAAGTTAACATTAATATCATACAGTTTGGCTGACTACACTGTCCTTGTTATTTCACTATTTACGAGTATTTCCTCAATGCCGAGCACATGTTACCACAAGCCTACTGATAAAGACTATTCGACCTTCGCAATGATAAGTTCTTCAGTCTGGAAGCTGGCTACTTTTCTTCATATCAACCAATCGCCAAGTTTACTTCTGGTAACAAAATTCCAATTCCGTCCAAATTCCAAGCAAAGCTCTATATACATATACACGGTATCATGTCTCAAATCAAAGAGCATCCCAAAGCATACATCTCAATCATCCCCAACGACCGGTCTTCCACCTCCTCCAGCTCCAGCAACCGGTCTCCCCGCCCCAGCAGCCCCTACAATTGGTCTTCCCCCACCAAACCACCCTCCCATTCCCCCTCCCACCACTGGTCTTCCTGGCCCAACTCCCGGAGGCCCAGCACCCCCAACTACAGGTCTTCCCGCTCCTCCCACTCCCGCAACTGGTCTACCTCTTCCTGCTCCACCAACAACTGGTCTCCCCATCCCCGGTGGCGGCAGAGGAGGCCGCGGCGAACTTGTCGAGTTTGATTCCGACACTGAACTCGAAGAATAATCACTATAATAAGCTGTTCTCCTCGAAAGTCTAAATATAAAATATGCAACAAGTATTAATACGAATACGAGGAGAATCACTATGAGAGCTATTGCATCGTTTCCTTTCATTTTGTGATTGGTAAGGAGTGGTACGAGATTCAACAGGAGTTTGTAAGTCGGGTGTGAGGGTGATACGAAGGGTTTTTGTTTGTGAGGACTCGAGAGAAGACTCGGTGTGTAATTGGCACGGAGTGACTGAGAAAAAAAGTTAGATAATATAGGGAAAAATGGAAGTTTCCAAGTGGAATGCACTTTTATTCATACAATTGAAGAAGTACCTCAAACCAAGTGATTGGGTACTATTCTTGACATTGGTAGAAATCCTGACCATCAACCCGCAAGCTTCGAAGACGCGGCGGACAATTTCGATCAGAGTTTTCGATAATGATGATTTTATATAAGTCCGTATAAGTATACAAAACCGAGATGACTCGAGAATATCGATAATCAGAGTCAACAATGGACGATTACATCAACATCAGAACACATACTGAAGGATTCGAGAAGCTATCCAAGATGTAAACAAAAACAATTCAGTCGGCCAGATGACAAAGCCCTGCATGAGGGGTAACACCAGGTCAGGGTAGTATTCCAGGATCATGGTAACACCCCCTGGACAACCGAAAACTTTGGGACCTATCACATTTCTGAATTGGGTCTGGGGGAGTACGAATTCATAACCCGAGCGGCTGGGCAATATACAAATATCGCTTTCTTGAAGCAACATCCCGCTGACCACTGTATGGCTTTTCGACTTTGTAATTTCGCCTTGAGATGACGATAATTTCTCACCTATGTCTATTTCTCTATACAAGCTAGAGACTTTGGCCAATATCATTATGTTTGCAGACCTTCAATCTTCTACTTGATGACAATTTTCTAGATGCTTACATCAATTCAAACATAGACAAATTTTCCCCAAGTTCCCTCAGCCGCAATCCACGAAATGAAGAAAACTAAGAAGTTCTCTACAAAAATTCTTTGGTAGCTTCATATCGTTTATCACCATACAACAAAGCAAATGTGATACTTCCGGAATGGATCGCCGTCTCTATCTTGTAAGGGATTCGATAGAACTCCTGGTGACCAACTCTGACCTTCTTGGGAAAACTCTCCGCTGGTATGCTACTGATATCTGCGTGAATCTTGACGAGCTCGGAAACGTCTGGAATATGGTCAGTCTTGCTCGGGGTACAAGTGTAGGCTTCTACTTCTGTTGAGATGTAATGGTGCTTGGTCTTTCTCACTGACATGGATTCTCGCTTCTATGTATGTTGGGCTTCCATCTAGGACAGGTCTCTCCCAAAAGAATGGCTTTTGGGTCACGACTGGTTTTGTGTCTTCGACGTTGGTATTCTACGATCCATTTAGAGAGAATCTAAATGTCATTAGCGTGAATTACATACCTTTTCAATAAACCACTGCATACATGGCACAATAAAGTCAGGTGAGTAAGGGCTTGGTTCCCTAGAAAGTCAATCAGTAATCCGGGAGGATGGTTGATCATGGGGACTAACTTCAAGTTTTCATCATGCACACCTGGGATGAAAGTATCATAGGCCATGGTACCATAATGCCTGCGAGCTACTCTTGAGTCGATTCCAAAACTTCCGATAGCATAAGGATGTCCAGGATCCTTCTTCGAAAGCCCACTGATCAAAGCCCCTTTGACAATTGCCGTATCACTAAATAAGGTTAACTCTTTCATGACTTAATTGTCAAGTAATAAACATACCCATTTGCTACTTTTCTCACCCCAACATTTGGACCAACGACATCTTGGATTCTGATGCGTAGATACTCACTCGAGCCGAAGCCACCGGCCATAAGAACGGCAGTGACAGGTCTAGCAGTTTTACGAATCTGTGCTATAACCAACGATAGAACCTTTTGAATGACGGGTTCGAAAATGTTCTTGATTTCTTCTCCCGAAAGTCTGAGCTTGTTTTGGTAAATACCCAATTCTGGTTTGTTCAAGCCACGAGCCGGAATGAAATAGTGCTGGCTTGTATCTCCGGTGAAATTTTTCTTGATATCATCTTCGAAAAATTTCAGGGCATCAGTTTGGTATTCTTCATCCCAAGCTGGGTAATTGGCGAACTTGTCAGATAGGTGTTTGGCGAAAATCCGGTTGAGAAATATGCTTCCACAAAGTCCACCCTCTCCACGCGCAGCTTCGCGGAGTCTTGGTACTGGGTGCAATTTTGAGATGGTGTAAGAAACCAAATCCACTGTTCTGAGATTTCCAGGTGTCAGCTTGACAGTTGGTGCGCTAACGAGGAGAGACATAGTGCTGACTTACCCTCCACCAGCATCACAGAGAATGAACGTTTCATTCTTCTTCAGAACAGTCGTTGGCATATTAGTCAAAGCGTAAATACCCGCTGCTTCAGGCTCTGTGATAATTTGTACATGATCACCCATACCAGCTTGTTTCGCACACTCCTGGGTTCGGCCTTGAGCTTTATCATCCCAAACAGCCGGAACGGTAATGATATATTCTCTTGATATTTTTGAAAACACCGATGGACCATATGTGTTAGCCATAGTTGTTTCAGCATGCTTCCTCAAATTTGTCAAGTAATCGATTACCAATCCCTCTTTATCCTCTGTCGAATGTGCGATCAAGGAGGTGGTACTCGGATAGTCCTTTGCAAGACCTTTACCTTCACCACTCGGGTGAAGACCAAGCTTAAACCACTCATATCTGAGGTCATTTCCTCTAATTTGATACCCCCACAGATATTCGGGACGGTAGAGTAATGTTCTTTAGAAGGTTCTTAGCTTATGATTCATAATCAGGAGTTGGGTACACTGAGGTACGAAATTACCCACGTTGGGGCCTTGTTGTGGCTAGCCCCATCTCCGGGCCAATTTTGAACTGGATTGTGATCTTTGGGCTGGGAATCAAAACGTTAGCTAAATCTGTCGTAGCATTTCACCCACGGTATGCATGCCTTATCTTTTAAAGCCCAACAAAGACCAGAGAAAGTAGTCCCTTGTGAAGTCAGCTAGATTTATCGGCAGATTACAGAAGATTTACGTACCAAAGTCCACTGCAATCAGTACTTCCAATTTATCGCTCGAATCTGACATGCTTACAAAAAATAATTAAAAGCAATGGCAAGAGTAGAAATAACAGTGATTTTGTTTGAGCGGAATTGCGGATTCTAAGACCTCTGATAATTCATTGATTTGAGGCTCCGCGGGATAGCTTACAAAGGCCGATCAGCCACTTCGTATTTCGTTGTGACACTGATAGTGGGCCTTTCCAGCCGTGGTAGTACTTCCATGCTCATTAAGGTGCTTCTCAATGCTAAATTCTCAAAAATGCCAATGGTGTAAGCCACAGACAATCAAACGTGGTAGGTCGTGTGAGATTCACACGGCTTACCGTCTGCCCCTCATTCTTTCGGTGTCATCATGAACCTTGTAGTTCCAATTTGCTGACTGACTGGAAAAGGCAGCCAACCAAGTTATTAAGAGTTACTGTCATGTGAAACATACCATGGGTTGGTTGGCATGTTGCGGCTGAGAAAGGTAGCACAGCATAAATCTAAACACGAAAATTTGCGCTTTCTTGCGTGCGTGAAGCAGACTCGACAAATATAGCCAGAAGTCTCCAACATAAACAACTTACCTTGATCCAAAATGAACGATTCGGACTCCGATGATTATGAGACAGTCAACCTCAGAAATGAAAATGAACAATTGAAAAGAGAGTTAAAAGCATCAACATTACATCTAGCCACATTGGCGCACAAAGAATACCAGGTACCCGATGGATCGATTAGAGAAGACTATCAGAAAATATGTCGAGCGTTTGAGACATGGATTGATTACGCATCCTCTGATGAGCCTGGCGACTTCAAAACTAAATTCAGAGATGCTCTCAAGTCAGAGGAAAAGACTTATACGTTGAGAGCTATTGGTATTGTATACCAACCTCCAGCGGCCTCGGATCCTAAACTAGATTGCCTGAAGAGTTCAGACATGCTTCATTACCTCATTTTGTCACTCTTGATTGGCAAATACGTCTTCTATGGAATCCTGAAGAGGCAATACCCACTTGGCCTTACCGAATCTCAAGAGGATACGTTGCTTAGCATTGAGAAAGAGATGGTTAGGATGGGAAAAGGTAGGAAGCTCGCTTTTACTCATCAGTACAGTTGACATACTAACTGATACACCGGGCAGCAAGATCAAAGATCAGCCAGTGGAAAGCAGATTCGTTGACTGCATTGTGTGCTTCCAGAGAGTACAAAGACGAACTGTCTAAACTTCTCTCTTCTCTACAAAATGCTCTCGAGAAAGAATTATCGTTCTGGTTTGACTTTGGCCCTTCTTCAAGATCAAAATCTCGACTTCGAACCGAAATTCTGGAACCTTCTGTCAAACTCCATTTGGAGATGCAATGTTCAACTCAAGATTACGAGTTTGTCGACGAGACATACTTCCAGTCTAGACGTAGCTCTAGCAATGGAGAATATTCACGAGATCTCGTCAAGGAGATTTCGACATGGAAAACAATAACCAGTGACGGCACCGAAGATGTTTTTCAGTGCGTCTACCCTGGCTTGTTGGTGCACAGCATAGATACTGAAGATGTATCAGAACTGATAGGACCTATAATGGCTGTTTATAAGAAAAGTTTGGGGCCACAAGCAAAACGATCAACTGCATCTTCCTCAGTGAGATCTTCTTCGCGTGGGGATACTCTTCTGAAAGAAACACGGGAATCAAAACAGCAGAGAACAACGACCGGCGCACTGAGTAATTTTGCAAATTCCTTATTTAGAAGTGGGGGTCGAAAATTAGGAGAAGATCGACAGTCCTCTGAACAATCAACATGTCGTCGACGTGGGTCCCGTGATACAGGTTCGAAATATCTCCAGTATCCTTCCTTGAGCTATAATGAAAGTATGAGTTATACCCAGTTTAGTCAGCCTGTACAAGAATGGTCTACACGTGGCTCTCCGACTGAATACACCCGGACTTTGACTGCTGAGCGGTACGCCGAGGATGAGATCATTTCACAACCTGACGACTCTAAAGCAATAGAATATACTGCAACTTCCCAACAGCCCTATGGTTATTATCAAGGTCGACCCAGTGTTTCAGATGGACTGTAAGTTATTCTCAGCATTTGAGAGGCAGTTTCAAATTATTGTAAATGTATACTCTCTTTATGTATTCACCATGCAATCAAGTTATTAGTATATATGGGATGATAGGATACTTCTCGACTTCCAAACAATTCAACAATTTTATTCTTTGATTATTTAATATCAGAGTTTACAATCTTCTCTATTCGGTTTTGCAGCAATCAATTGTCCAATCTCAAAGTATCTGAACTAAAATTTAGTGATTTGTTATTTCGAGAATGTGAATGAGATGCCTTTCAACGGGATGCGGTCTGCATGAATCAGATTCGAACTTTAAATGAAAACTGCAATAATGTTGTTGATCACAGAATAGAACTTGTTTCTACACTACAACCCAGACTGCACGGGAAGTGACGTGGATAGAGATGCGAGATTCGATTAGGGGAAGTCCAGAAAGAAATACATAACGAATCCACCAGTATAACATCGAGGTCGATGCGATGAGCAAATGTGGACCCGTTCAGATAAGTTATGGTATATTATTTCAGAGCTTGTAAGAGAACGATATTCTCCAGAACATTAAGGATAGAAATTCCCAATTGAATAAATATAGAACTTATAGGGAAAGGGCATTTGTGATTGCGCAGAAGTTCGTCCATGCTGCGTTCCGCAACTTGAATATCTTTTAACTTTCAAAGTGGCATCAATAAGCAAGCGCACAGGATTTTCCATCAGATACACCATGTCTAGAAAGACAATGATACATACATGTCCATTTTCTCGACCCAGAATGTGCAAGAAATATGTTGTTTTCGGGCACATGTGTATCCCTATCATAAATGCTTCGAGAGGCAGTGTTCATTTGCTCTAGGTGTATAACTCTTGTAATGAACTCAACTATCTGATAATCCATGCTACATATATAACAACGCTTCTGGATTACAGGCCTTGACAGGCTCAACACGCTATAGCAGATATGCAACAAAAGAATTCCCCGGGATGGTAGGAGAATGTGATTGGTCGACGAGATTGGCAAAGTGAATATTGAAAGTGAATGCAAGGGGGTTTCGCCTGTTTTTGTTAGGATGAGAACTCCATTCCAATTGTCGGATTCCAAGTCCCAACTCCATACGCACATTTCTTTTCGACACAAATTCTATTGCTTACCTTAGGTTGATTGCAATTCAAATTCATGGATATTTCGATGATAGATTGTTAATTAAGGTGATTAAATCAAAAGTACAGGTTCACATCTCGATAATGTCAAAAGGTTCGGAATCTACACTTAATAAATACCAAAAGATACATTACACAGTAAACATAATCATACGGACCAGTACCACCTCTTCTAATCAAAATCTACCTCTAAACTTCTACTCATCCTCTTCCCAAAATCAAAAATCAAACATCACCTCCGGCCACTCCTTACTAGGACCATCCAGCACCTTCCCCCTCTTCCCCTTCAACCACTTTCCAAAAAACGCACCCACAAACTCCGTCTGAATCTCCAAAATTCTCACCCCATTAATCGTGCCCAGCAAATCCTCAAAGCCCTCCAATCCCAGCACCGCCGCCCAAACCGCCAAATCCGTATAACTGCCATGCTGCGTCGCATTAACCCTGACATCTCTTTTCCACCCCCCCAGCTTCGCCGAATTAGCCCAGAATTCGAACCACGTGGGATCTCTCTCTTCCGTACGCGTATGATTCTCATTCGCCATAATCATGAACGGTTTCTTGAGTCCGCTTTGCACAACATCACCTTCGATTGCACCGTCGAGATTGACTCCGTAAGAGAAGCGGGAATCGTGATGCATGGCTTGGAAAGCTGCAGCTCCGCCCAAGGAGTGACCAAAGGTTCCGATGGATTTGGTTTGGAAGATGGACTGTGATCGTCCATATCCATGTGAATGAGAAGACGAATTCTGGACACCGGGAATTTGGGCAGTGAATAAGGGATCCGAGAAGGAGTTCAACACAAATTGCATATCTTTAACTCGAGCATTCACATATGGAATTGGAGCGGTGTAATTATCAAATTCCTCGTCTACCCATGTTGCAATTGTGCCGTTTGAATATTCGATGAATTCAACATCGTACGGGTGGTCAATAGTGATGACAAAATAGCCCAGAGAAGCGATATTCTCGGCAATGATGGTATAAGCAAGTCGAGTATTCCCATAGCCTGGGGAGAAAAGAAGGACTGGGTAATCAAATGAATTGCTGCTGGAAAGAAGAATGGGAGCGGAATTGTAGGAACGGGAGGCGAGCTCTTGGAGAATAGCGGAAGGGAGAGAGTAGCTTTCTGCTAAATAAAGAGCCGTGGCTGTTGGGAAGGAGGGTGCGAATGTATGAGATGAATTTTTGGCGGATGTAGGATAGAACAAGGAGAGCATCAGACTGCGGGAGGTAGATGAGTCTGTCACTTGGAGAGTGGTGGTGCCAAGAGTATGAGATCCAGGTAGTGGAGGTGCTTGAATGATGCCATAGACTGCTTGAGAAAGATTGAGAAATAGCCAGCAGATTTTCATTGTGATTAAAGTCATACTGTTTTGTTGATGTTCATCAATGTAAAAAATTCAAACAATGAAGTCGTCTAAATAGGTCATTTTATACAAAATTTGAGTTTCTCAGCCGCAAGTACAAATTTGTCTGCCTAGAGATAGCGGTACTCGGCAAGTGCAAATTGCATAACAGCAGACCATTATTGAAGATATTCGTAATCGTGCATTTTTGATCCGTTGCGCTATTCAACAACGGCTGTATGCTAGGATACGAATTGTAAGATGTCATTCGTGATATATTGGGCACGTTTTACATAATACGCTTCGTGGCTGTGTATCAGCCGTGCAAGATTGGCAGTCCCTTGTGGAGTATTCTATCACAAATAAGACATGCCCAATCATATCATTTTCGGCATGTTGTTCTTGAAACTAAGACTCCAATACTAGAGACTTCTACAGCCTTGAAGTTACGAAGAAAGAATGCAGAAGCCCTCCTCCTTAGCTTTGAAAGGGAGCCTTCTTTGATCGCAACCTGGTGACAATAATGTCATGGCTTAATCTATCACAGCCCAGTGGATAGATTCCCTATGACAAGGCAGGGCAGAATCTTTACCACATTTGGTCATTCGAACTATTGCACTTTACACAACGCTCTGTGTCAATCACACATAGCAAGCGAAAATGCCTCCTCGATTAGAACTTGTCGTTCGAGCCGGAAGACAAACACGTAGAAGACCCGCTGCACCGGTGGCGATCCGACCTATCCGAAGACATCCAGCACGAAGAAGGCTGCCACTAAGAAATGGAGGAGGCAGAGGAAGAGGTAGAAGGAGAAGGTGCGGAAGAAGACTAACTGCAAGGACAAGACTAGATGTCTTGCTATTTGCAGCTTCATACAGTGTTTAGGAAGTCTCACATGGAGTATTCTATCGATCTGAAACGAGACGAGGAAGGTTTTCAGACGATGGAAGCACATGAGTGAATAAATCATGTTCACTCAATTGCAAAATAGATTTTTGTGGAACGTTGCATAAACAATGCAATATATTGATTGATATATCGCGTAGATTCATCAAATCCAAATCTTTACTTTTGATATTCAAACTTGGTCATCATAGTTCCAATATGTGGTAAAATCTCAACTGAGAATGAATCTCCCTCCCTCAGATATTCCTTTGGTGTGAAACTATTACCAACACCCGCTGGGGTACCAGTCAAAATTATAGTACCTGGCAAGATTGTAGTGCCTTGAGAGAGGAAAGAAACAATTTTCGCAACAGGGAAAATCAAATCACTGTTATTGGTCAGTTTACGGCTGTAAATCGGGATCGGGTATTCATACTCTGTTCCGCAATCTTGCATAACCTTTCCGTTCTTTAGACCTCTAACTCGAAGTTTCGATGGGTCTGGAATGAGTTTCGTGGATGCCAGAACTGGACCTGAAATGTTGTTAACTTCAATTTCTCAAAAAGGATTGAAATGACATACCAATTGGGCAAGCACCATCAAAACTTTTGCTGAAGCACCATTGACTTTGCGCAAATTGACTTGCACGACTGCTGACATCATTTGCTGCTGTATATCCCAAAACGTAATTCAATGCGTCTGCCTCACTGACGTCCTTGCACTTCTCTCCAATCACAATTACCAACTCAGATTCGTAATCGCAGCAATCATCTTTCAGCGCAAACTTTGGAACAACTGTCGGGGATGGATATGGATCTGCGAGAGAGGTCGAAGGCTTCATGAAAACGGTTGGCAGATCGGGGATGGCCATTTTAACTTCGTGCGCATGTTGGACATACTGCAACTCTTGGTCAATTCATCATGTACATGTATTTCAAAGAATTGCTTCTTACGTTCAATCCAATACATCTAATTGTGCCAACTTCAGATTCTGCGAGAGGAGATAAAATCCTTCCAATTTCTTTGATGGTTCCAGTTGAAGTGCCTGGTTCTAAGACTGATGATCCGCTGTATACATCAACCTCCACGTCCTTTCCTGCAATGATTGCAGCTCCCACATCGATCTCCGAGTCCACTGGTTGACCAATGAGTATCTCCTGGGAAGATTTGGGTACAAATCGTACGAGACCTAGAATGGCATGTCAATTATCTTGTCGGAACGAGTATTTTGATAGGACTATGGAACAACGTACGCTCAAAGGATGGGACTGGCATGGTTGATGTATGGATGAGATACTGGTATATCGTGGTGTTTGTAACGGCAATGAAATGAGGAACAGAAATTAAGCAAGTAAAGTCTTTGGGACTGAAGGAAAGAGAGGAACTGAAGAGGACTGTTTTTGATGTAGACAAACATGAGCTTCAAACCCCCCACCTACTCTTCTTCACCCCACTTTGATGGAAGCCGATTCAACTGCCTTCTTCATGGCAATAATTGACCCGATACAGTATTATCCAAACCTGTCACCATTCCTCGTGCATGGTCAATTCCTCTCGGTCGATATCCGTACGGGAAGTGTTGCAATCAGCGTGGACGCGTAAGAAAAGACAAGAGTCCCCACAGCATATGAAGTGGAAGGGGTGGGGAGATTGAGGGGAATTCGTGGATTCAACACGCTAATTTGTGGGGATTACTAAGCATTGAATACCCCGAAGCTTCAGGATGAAAATTCCCAAGCTTCAACAATAGTGGAGTGTCCACTTGATCAATTCAATTCGTACTCATACGCTCTTGATGACTATTCCGCAAGCTCTCCACATCCGTTGAAGCCATGGGCAGATCATTGTTATCAGGTCATGCTTCGGCTCTGCCAGTAGTGATAGATTGATCAATTGAAGAACATTCATATCCAGACCGATTCCTCCTTCAAACTTTCAAACAACCCATGGTGATACAAGCTTCTACACATTAAGACCCAATATCATACCATAACTCTGAGTTCTTTTATCCTATAGCAGATATGGCAGTTCTACCAGAGAACTCAGGATATATCCAAAGTTCAGACCCTACAAAACCTCGCTCCGATGCTGCTGTTCCTTTTCGCGATATCATACCTTCCCCAGACCATCCTCGCATTGCTGGGATACAAGATCATACAGCATTGAGTTGGTGCGAGTCAAGAAGGCAAATTGAGGCTCCTGCTTGGCTGATTAACCGACTTGATGCAAAGAACTTAGAGAAACCATATAAGGGATTCACATCAGATGGAAAGGTTAGACAGGGGCTATATAACTATGCTGAGGATGAGGGTGCGCCAACGGAGGAGGTGATTGCGAAAATGGAGGAATTCCTAAAGGTCTTGAATGAAGGCCAGAGGAAAGCAGTTCAATTCGGGGATGTTACAGATGATGAATTTAGACTGTGGTCAAATCCAGAATTATACATGAACCCAGGTAAGGATTGAAATGCCCCCATTTGAATCTCCAACTTATCTCCAAAATAGGTGGACTACGACTCGACGAGTGTTCCTCAGAGATTCAAACCGCTATTCACGCCATTCTCAGAGCTTCATCTTCTAAGCAGGGCTATGAAAAAATCCACGCTTGCTGCCTCACAAACGATTTTCTAGGCCATCTAGTGAACGGCAAGAAAGTGCTCAATGAACATTCCTACAACTTCCGCTTGTTTGGTACACCATCCATGACCAAACCATTTGGATACACCTTCTTTGGACATCACTTGTGTTTCTGTGTAGTTTTTCTCGGAAAGAGAATGGTAATTGGTCCTACATTCATGGGAGCAGAACCTGATAGAATTGACGAGGGACCACATGCTGGCTTGAGGTTATTCAGATCAGAGGAGATGGATAGTTTAAGTTTGATGCAAAGCTTACCTAAAGAATTACAAGAGAAGGCAACTATGAGTAAGGGTATGGATGGAAAGAGTTTGCCAGCCGATAGATGGAATCCTTTTGACGAAAGACATCTGGGTGGTGCGAGACAAGATAATAGGGTTGTCCCATATGAAGGATGTCCTGTTTCCGAATTTCCAGCAAACCAGCAAGAGCAAATCATCAAGCTTTTCAAATCATTTAATGAGTATTATCCCGACTCAGTTTTGGAGCACAGGGTCGCACTATTTAAGAAACATCTCGACGAAACATATTTCGCTTGGATCGGAGAATTTGGAGACGATGATCCTTATTACTACCGTATCCATAGCCCGGTAGCATTTATGGAATTGGATTTCCATTGTGGAAGTAAGTCTCATCGTTTCTCCTCTTTGAAATTTCTAACCTTGTTTTAGTTTTCTTGACGAACACCAGTCCAGCAAGATGCCACATTCACACATGCAACAGGTTGCCTAACCGAGGTGATTATGGGCGAGCACTTTTGGAGCAATTGAAGTGAATTGAGAGCAATGAAAACATTGAAAATACATTTAATTCAAGAGTTATCCAGCTTCTTATTTATTGGTCTCGTGATTAATTCGATCTCTCTGGTTACATGTGTATTATTGAAAATCGCAACTACATCTCGAGCTTTGAAGTTGGTTACAGGGATGGGGTTTTAAAAAATTATGTTAGCATCCAAATTTATACTAGGCGATTCTTTCCCCCTTCCCAGATCGCTAATACATTTCAGAAAATCCAATATTTTGGCTACCAAGTAAGCGGGTATCCATGCTACCAAAAACTGCCAACGCCGACCAAGAAAACCATGTCATTCATTCCTCTTCTAGCATAAGACTTTGTAGTTTCGTGCTTAGCATTTTGACATTGCATATTTCAACATCCTCAGAAGTATCTTCGTCACAAATGCGGAGATTACTCGGAGGGAGTTTTTGCCTAGGATTTAACACCCCTCCTATCCCCTTTCGTTTCAACCCTCCCGTTCTGGACAAATCAAAAACACCAGTGAATCGGTACCAAGGGTACTCCGCGCTCACGCCCGGATAGAGAGAACCCATCTGAATATGCCATTCGACCGTGTAAGATACCTCACTCCCCCTCTCAACCGCGATACCTCCCACGTGAAGATGATGCTTGTGAAAATACTCCACCACTTCCGTCATCTGTAGAAGATCTGAGTTCGTGCCCGTCAACGAGAACTTTCGATATCGAAATGGATTTTCGACCTCCTCGCCCACGTCATTGACAATGATGGCGCGAAAACCTATGTGTCGGAACTCATGATGTTTCTCAATGACGTATTTGTGAGCAACTGATGGGTGGGTAACTTGCGAGCCTTTCTGGCTTGCTTTTGGATCACTGAGAACGAGCGCGCAAAAGTGGCATCCCCAGCCCACGAGCTGGAGGTCGTATGGACTTTTGGGATTCGAAGGGGTGGTGCAAGGAGATGTGACGTCTTCGGATGAGGACATGGGTTCTTGTGGGTAATGGATCCATCCATGATCGAATCCGCGCGTGATGAGTCCGAATAATCCGTAGGTGGTTAGAAGCATGTAGCTGCAGGTTCTACACATGTCGTCGCCATCGCTGATGAACATCTTGTGGAGACGGTTCGGGTCGGCCATGGTTGTTGTTTGTTGTTTACTCTTTGTCGGGTTGTTGTCTGCTGTTGTGGAGGAATGCATTTTTCGAATTGATGGTTTTTATGATGATGGAACGTTTGATTTCAAGATTCTTGGGGGAATTCATTATGGTTTTACTGGTTCAAATGAATGTTCGAACTAGCTTGAGACAACGATGGAGCTAAGTTGAAAGGGTTCTGATATCAAGAGCTAATGGGTCGCTTATCGTGTCGAGCTAGAACTAAAGTTTTGCTCTAATGCATCGTCAATCACATTCATTGGGTATCAGATATGTGAAATGATGATTTTGAGGTTAGTGTTCTTGTTTGAGCTTAGCTTCCAATTTATGTGATGGGTATCTTGAAAACGTTTAAGGGTCAACTAAGATCATGATAACACCTAGGAACACTTGACGTTTGTCGAGAGCATCGAATTGAGATGTGACCAGTCAATAGCTATGATCACATAAGATCCGATTCAGGACTCGGGTCTCGAAACTTCATATATCGCTTATGCCACTTTATCTGCATATGCCATACGCCATAGTCACAGAAAGCTATCTTCCCCAAGTTTCCTAGGTTGATAGCACGGGTACCCCGGAATTTCGGACATTCCCCACGCTAGGCTGGCCAACCGCCATGCATACTAGCTTCCGGTTCTTTGAGAGACCGATGCCCGGTATATTAGCTGGTGGACTAGCTAGAAAGAATTTAGAGTTAGATGTCGAGAAAGTACTATTGGGAACAGTCCTCTTTGGTTCAGGGGTTTGAGTGAGCACGGTGCATTTGGTATGCTAGTTCTTGTCGATGAAGATCAATCACTTTGACTATGCCTTACTGTGATGGAAGTGTTGAGATGGTGGAATTCGAGCGCAGTGCCGATACAGAGCCGTTGAAGACAACACGTGAGGATTTTTCGACGAATATGTTAATTTACTCCAGTCAATAAAAGTACTTGTCTGACCTGAGCAATATCGCAAAATGTATCAATCAAAGTTGATATAAGACGTGGTGAATATGATCTACATTATTAGTGGAGTCTTCGGGTCCAAGCACAAGGTATCGACGTCATACAATTTTTTCAAAAAACTGCAAGCCAATGAAGACTTTGAATTGGCTTTTCAGATACGCAACAAAACTATTTTTTGCGGTATGTGCTCTGTATTCACCTGCAGTTTCTCTGGCATCGACTTTGCGATCAAAGAGTGAATATACTACTAGCTAATATGGAATGGAAGTGGCAGGGCCTAAGAGTGAATGAGGTTTTTGTTCTAGCTTTTTGGCATGTGAAAAGTATTTCATGCTCCTACATGTTTAAGAGACGGTTAGACGTGCTTGTACTCTCTTTTTCTTGCAAAAGACTAAGTAAAATCACAAAGCAGTACGCGCAGGACAGACTCTGCAATTGGATCACGACGAATTTATGTCTTTCTGGACTCTAGACTGCAGACAGCATATTTCGAACAAGCAATCACAAAACCAAGCATTTCAAATACCCAAGCATTTCAAAAATCTATAATATTGATTCCATGTACGAGTAGAATCTATATGCAATTTAAGTAATTCAATCTACCGACCGTATTCTAATAAAGACGTTTGAAACAATCCACCCCCCCCAATCTACGCATCCACAACACCCCACCGAAACAGCCATCTAATAAACCTCCAAAACATATCTTCCCGCTTCCTTCAATCTCTCAATCTCCTTTCGCCCATCCACCTTCTTCCCACTAATTCTACCCTCTTCCCTAATAGCTTCCTCGAGAACCTCTGTAACATCTGGAACGGGCCAGGTGGGACCACACAAGTAGAAAGATCCCTCATCCTTAATATAAGCCTGAATAATATCATGAACCGTTTCTCTCATACGATCTTGAATATAGATCTTTTGCTTCTGATCACGAGAGAAAGCTCTTCCTAATAATGTGATTACGCCAGCATCTTGATAAGCTTCCCATTCTTCACCATACAGATATTCTTCGCGTTGATGACGGGATCCCATGTAAAGAAGGATGGAACCAATGTCCTTGCCTTGGGCTTTTTGCATAGCTCTGTATTGAACAAAGGCACGGAAAGGAGCAAGACCCGTACCAAGACCAGCCATGATTAGAGGAGCTGAGTCGAGAGTTGGAAGTTTCATGACGGAAGGCTTGACGGAAGCGGTGACCTTTGCTCCAACGGGAAGGGAAGAAAGATAACGTGTAGCTTGACCGAAACGATCGCGACCCTTTGGATCAACCCAGGAAACAACGACAATCATGAGGGCGACGGTGGTTGGGTTGACGGCTTGAGAAGAGGCAATGGAGTACTCACGACGCTTCATTGGTGCAACGATACGGGCAATGTCGTGGAAAGATGGGTGGGCAGACTTGAATTCAAGAAGAATGTCGGCGTAAGTAATGGTATCAACTTCAGCACGACGCTTGAATTCATTGGCACCTTCTGGACCACCAAGGGTAAGAAGTTCTTTCTTTTCGTTCTCGTCAGAAGCGAACTCGGCAAGAGCTTCGTAGAATTTCTTTGGCGGTCTACCAAAGATATCGATGTTTTGTACCAACGATTGGAAGACTGTTCTTGTTTCCCAAACATTGTTATCCTCACGAGATGGAACCTCGACGACATCATCTGCATTAAGACCATAGAACTTCATGAATTCTTCAACTTCAGCAACATCATTTACAGCATGAATACCAAGAGCTTCACCGATATCATATTTAAGACCAGAAGTTCCCAAATCGAATTCGATGTGGAAGATGTTACGGTCATACGTGATAGGGGTCAAACGACGGTTCTCCTTTACTGTAATTTCATAGGTCTTAGCAGTAAGATCTGGTCGAAGTTCAGATTTAGTGCCATAAGCTTCCTTGAAAAGAAGACCCTTAGCAGCTGCGTGCCAATCACGAAGCTGAGATGGAGCCTCAGTGTCCTCCTTTTGGAAACCAGTAAAGCTGCTGGACTTGATAGTTGCAGGAAGATTGGGGACTTCAGCCTCAGCATCGACTTCGGTCCAAGTCTCAGGGATTTCAACTTTGCGAACAACCTTCTCAAGATCGGCTACTGCAGATTGGAATTGCTCTTGGCTTCCATTGATAGCGGCAAGCTTGTCTTTGCCAGACTCGAGGAGTTCTGGAAGAGCAACCTTCAAGAATGCAAGCTCAGCGAACAAGGTTTCAATAGCAGGCTCCTTTTCAAGAGCTTCAGACAAATTTGGATCCAAAACAAATAATTCGACATCCCTTTTCTTGATCTCGTTACGAACAAAGCTTGGAATCTTCTTCTCCAAATCTTCGTCTTTGACACCTGGAAGCTTGACAATAATCTTTCCACCCAATCTGACATTTTGTAAGATGGCAATCTCCTTGAAAAGTTTCTCGTCTCCAATGTAAGTGACGTCGGCTTCTTCGATTGGATACGCTGCCTCGATTGACTTCTTTGAGCTTCGAATATCAGTTCTAACGACACCACCTTGAATGAAGTTGTCATGAGTTTGATTGATAAGGACATTGACGGCAGAATCTCCAGAGAGAAGCTTGCTAATAGCAGAAGGTGCAGTAGCAGCAGCAGAATCCTCAAGATCGAAGAATGAATATTGTTGAACTTGTCCAACACTTAATAATGAAACAAAGTCATTGAAGGACTTGCCACCGAGTTGATGGAAGATACTAGCGATAGAAGTAGGGGTGAATACTTGCGATCGAGCGTACTTAACATCAACTACCTTGGGAGAAGCTGTGAATTTGTCAGAGAACACAGTTGCCGCCAAAACGTCCTCATACAAGTTAGAGTGACCAGAAACGTCTGTTGCGGCCGTCTCATCCAAAACTTGGCCAAGGACTGCAATACTTCTAACTGATGCAGGAAGAGCCTTCAAGAAAGCTTCCTCCACAAAAGGTCTGTAGACTCTGACATTAATAACACCAACTTTCTCTCCCTCAGCAGAAAGCTTCTTGGCGACTTGAGTGGCAAGAGAACTCTCAACAGAACCAAATACAACCAAAACGGATTCAGGTGACTCGTGTCCGCTGTACTCAAAGAGGCCATAAGATGTACCAAGTTCGCTGTTAAAAGCCTCAAGAAGTGAAGAAACCTTACTTTCAGCATCAGCTCTCTTTCCGAGTTTCGATATCTCTTCAAGGACTGTCTTATAAGAACTGTCAAGGCCAGATTGGCTAAGAATATCAATGACACGAAGGGTATCACGACCAACAGTGATTCCATCATAAGTGTGAATTGTTGGAAGAATAGTCGCCAACAGTGTAGAAAAGAGAGACATATGTTGAGCTTCATATGCAGATGAACTAGAAACCAAACCAAGTCCCAATTCCTCTGCCACAGTCAAAGCAGTTGCATAGTCAGTAACGAGGCCAGTAGATCCTGGTGCATAGTCGACAGCCGCAACGTGGGCAACAAATGGGTTTGCGACAGAGTACAATAGAGAAAGTTGATCGAGAGTTGAACGCAGGCTATGCAGACTGGAAGAAGAGGCCAAAAGCGATTGAGGGATGTGTCTTTTGGTCAAGTCGAAATCTTTTGAAAACATGTATCCAAGAGCAATTGATCCAGCGCCAGAGCGAGTCTGCATGGGAGCAACTTGCGTAGTATATCCATTGGCATTCTTTGTATTTGCCGCAGCCCAAGACTTTACGGCGACATCCAAATCAAATGATTCCGGGGAATAAGAGAAGATCTTGTCGGAGAGCGCATATGCTACTTGTTGAACCAAGGTTTGTGCAGTAACATAGGTAGGACCACTGATCGCATCGTATGCGATTGATTGTCCAAATGGTAAATTGGAGGACTTTTGGGAGAAAGTTCGAAAAGAGGACTCATTTTCGGAATTCCAGGTAGAGTTGAGGGTGTCTTTTCCAAATGGTTCCTGCAAAGAAGAGAATGATTAGACACTTGTGAATGATTCCTATGACTGTCTCTTTTGAATTACCTGTTTAGATCCATCACCTTCTGGCTTAGTATTTATACCCTTGGTTTGATCATATTGTGTTGATGCCCCCATTTCTGCGGATTGATGGGTGGCGGGGTATCTTTGAAGAACTTTTGACAAGACAAGACAACAACGATATACTCAATCGAAGGAAATATTATCCCTTCACAACTTAGCTTTGAAAGGGAAAGATTTATTAGTGGGAGATATATATGATCTCTGGCAATCAAATGGAATGGAGAAACCGAGATTTCGATAAATCACCTTTTTTAGTAATAAGAGAATAGGAAATCGAGTCAAATCATATGGACTTTTACCATTTGGAACTGGTGAACCTACCTAGTAAGTATATTTTCTTTCTTCACTTACCGTATCAGAAGGTTGATATTAGTGAATGAGGTGAAATTTGGTGAGAGCACGAGAAAGCACGCAATCACAAGCAAGCTAAACGCCTTCGACTAGATTGGGTACCCTTGTCGAGGAGGTGTCGGAAGAAAGTTTCACCGATGCCGATAACGATAACCAATGGATTTTCTTTGTTCTCCGGTTCACCAGTTCTCCAGATTCTTCATTGTGATGCTATTTTGGGAATTTCGAATTTGGCATTGTTAACGTTGTTGTATAATCCAATATAGAGTTGATGGTTGATAACTTTATACCCAAGTAATTCTGTCAATCGAATGTGGATCAATGTTGGCTTCAATTGGAACATACGGAACTGGTAACAAAGTCTAGAAGAGTTGTGGTTTCTTTCATTTCACAGTCTACATGTTTGTCAACCTTCGAAGCGGATGAATGACAAGCCGCACATACATACCCTTGAACCAATTACCCAAATATAGGCCAACTAGGGAATATGACCAGCAGTTGAGTTGTGCATCGAAGTCGATGAGTATATACACCACAAGATACATGATGGAAAGGAGTTTGGCATATCACAACGTATCAAGTATGGTTGATTATGCCACTTTCGATAAATCATGGATATCTCCCAAGTATCTTCAAGAAGCACTGTTTTCTGGTTTGAGCTGACAAAAAGTCATCAAGTAACGAAACTTGAGTTTGTTGGTTTATGACTTATCATTAGAATACATATGGCTAATCCATTAACTGTGGAAACCCCTCGAAACTGTATTATACATCACAGCTTCGAATTTATCATTAACCCTTATTCATCATCGTCATAACCCATTACTTCTTCTCAGTAGCAGGTCTACTTGGCCCATCGACGGCCTTCTCAACCTGTCCAGCGAGACCATCTTTCGCAGCATCGAATTGGGAACCGATAGCACCATCCTGTTGTGAATTAGCTTTTGATACAAAAGATTGAGTAACTTGTACGATTGGATATTACCTTTGAGAATGGACCACCAATCTTCTCACCGATTTGTCCAATGTTTCCATCTGGGTTGAATTGCTTGCCAACAGCACCTGCAGATGAAATAACTGAGGGATTCTAAAGGTATGAGATCAGCTTATTGTACTCGAAGATATCTATCACAAAAAGTAATTCCAATACTTACGGATGGGCTTGTATCTTTCTTCTCACCAGCAACTTGAGAAGCTGCCTCAACACGACTGTCTGCCATATTTCTTGAGAAAAGGGTCGTTGAAGATCTGACGATAGTATTTGTAGATTGGGAGAAAGTCTTTCGGGAGATGGTGCGCAACATTTCGAATAATTTATATGAAGATTAAAAATAAATAAAGAGGGTGTGCAAGAGATTTATATTCCTTGAACAACATCTACAACGAACATTCCCTCTTTCCAGTACATACCCAAGCTGACAGACACCGTCATACCAAATCACATCATGACATCAAGACTAAAAACGCCACGACCCGTGACGACGAATCGCAACCAAAAGGAGAAACCTCTCCTTTCAAACCTTATCCATATCTGACTTCTTTATTGACATACATGCATATTACATACATACGTGCATAGGTAGGTGCTTCATCCACACTATGTCATGTCTCACGGTCCTATCATATCGTACAGCAAATAATATGAGATGATGTGCGATGCGGAGAGCGGGGAATGTTCCGTGCTAGCTATGTATGGAAGACTAGAAATGCGATTTCCAAATCGATATGGGAAAGTGGGAAAGTTGGTAAGACTTGCTTACATCTGAGTATCTCAATGCCTGATTCTATTCTCTCCCATGCCTGGGTTCAGTACATATTTGCGGTGTACGATGCGATATTAGTGTGAACTTTGAAGCTATCAGATACTTCGGATCCCATTATTCTTATACAAGAGTTTCCTCTTCGTATACAAAAGTTATTAGCTTTACTGGTAGTAGGTAGTAGGTGGAGGTACATACTGGCGATTGATGTAATTCACAATCATATAACTTACCGGTGCATATATTTACATTCCAACCCACAATTCATCATATCACAAAACAAACACAACATTAACTATATAGCACATAAACCTCCCCAGAATTCAGAATTCTCCAATTACCCAATCCGTACCATCTCTAATCATACTTCATATCTGCCTCCTCTCGTAATATCCAAATCTCCAAACAAACTCCTAAACCCATCCATAATATAATCCACAATCATCCCAACCCAGCGAGAGGCAAAACATAAATGTGGGGTAGGTAACTCTCAGCTCCGCTCTCAACGACAATGACGTCGTTATTTTTCCACACACACACACATACGCATTCCAACTGAAGAGAAGAGTGCCGAAATCTTGTCTGTCTGTCTATCTGTCTGTTTATTTTCCGAACATATCTAGTACCTATCTACAAACAAACAAGCAAGCAAACAATTGAATAAGTTAAATAAACACGATTCAATAAGAACGCGATATACATCAGACTTGATTCAATCAATGTAAGTTGGATTTATATTTATATATACTTCAAATGTATATCACTTATGTGTATTTTAAATGCACGAGATAGTGTTTGATTTTCAGCAGTAAGCTAATTCGATTGATAGATTGAGATTACAAGACACACAGTATAATACAACATATCAGTCAAGCAACCAAGCAAACAAACAAACAAACCAACCGACCCGACCCAACCCAACCCAAAACCATGTTTCCAACCCCCTTCGCCCGCCTCCTCCGCCTCTCAACCATCACACGCACAGGCACACCCCTTCCCCTCTTCTCCCAGCACACCCTCCCCCGCAGTACTCGCACCATAAGCAGCACAGCCCCCATCCTCCACCCGCGCAAAGACTCCCAAAACAAAGACAGCATCGACACAACCGCAACCGAGTACTCCAAATCCGGGAGCGACGATGCGGCTGCGCGCGAAGGATCCGCCGCCTTCGACCCCTCGATTACATCACCTGAAGCGGAGAAGACGGAAGCGGGGAAGGGGGGCGAGGGGAATCCGTTGGATGTGAGTCCGGCGAATCGGGAGGTGAGTCGGACGAGGGGGGGGCAGGAGGGAGGGGCCGAGAGGAGTCCTGGTGATAAGAATGTGAGTGGGAGGAAGGGGAGTGGGTTTGGGGGGAAGTAGAGGGAGGAGGAGGATGGTGAATGATGAATGGGGGTTTGATGAGGATTGGAGGTAGTTTGTGTATATGATGTGATTGTAGGATGGAAGGAAGGAATGGAAAGTA
This sequence comes from Botrytis aclada, assembly GCA_014898285.1. Lineage (NCBI taxonomy): Eukaryota > Fungi > Ascomycota > Leotiomycetes > Helotiales > Sclerotiniaceae > Botrytis > Botrytis aclada. The sequence goes on from RCSV01000010.1 coordinate 1,461,393, forward strand.
TGAAATCAATGGTAGAATTCTATATCCGATGAATCAATCAGTAAATCATTTCCTCACAAAATACACAATAAACCTATCCAAAATGACACAATGCCCAACAATACAACACAACACAATACAACCACCCAATGATCAAAAACTCCATCCATGGATACAACCATCCTCACCCTCCCATCTCTCACTCACTCACTCCCCTCCCTCCCCCTCCACTCCTCCCTCCCCAACCTAACAATATCCCTCTGCCCCAACTCCCACACCCTCGGAATCGACTCCCCCCCACCATTCCCATCCCCCCCATCCCTCCCCCCCAACGCCCTCACCCCCGCCTCCACCGCCGCCCTCCCAATAACCCTCGCATCCTGGGCCCAAAAATCCTGCAGCCCCGGATTCACCCAGTTCATCCATCCGGCCACCTTCCGCGCCACAAACTCCGCCGGGCGCGAATCCTCGCGCTCTCCGACGATCAGTCCCGGTCGCAGTATAATGACATGTTTGACCCGATTTTCCTTCTTGTCCAGGAGAGCTTTGACGGCGTCTTCCAGGTCGCCTTTCATTTTGGGGTAGGGGAGCAGAGAGGAGGGGTTTGCGCCGTGGGTGGAGATGAGGATGTAGATTTTGTTGTTTGCGTGTTCGTGTTCTTTTTCTTCTTTGATGTTGTTCTCGGAAGAATCCCCTGTTTGCGATTGCGAAAAAGTAGACGCAAGCTCGAGATTGAGATCGTGGTCGATTTTGCGCTGGGCTTCGATACTACCGGCTTGGGCTTTGGTGGTTCCGAGTGCGGAAAAGAAGAGCTGGGGGGAGGGAGAGATGGAGGAGAGGAGCGAGGACCAGGTTGTGGTGTCTGGGGAGGTGAGGGGGTGTAGTTTGGGAGAGGCGCTGCTGGGTTTGGGATCGCGGCGCGAGAGGGAGTGCACGCTGCTGATGGAGGGGTGGGAGAGGAGCGTGGAGAGAATGTGGGAGCCCTGGTTATGGGTTAGTTCTTTGGCTGAGGAAAAGAGAGAGGAGAAGGGAAAGGGAGATGTGAGAGGGGAGGCAGATGGAGAAAGGGAAGACGTACGACGAGACCGGTGCTCCCTACGATAGCTGCTGAAGCCATTGATTGTATCTTCTATACTTTTCGTATTCTTATCTTCGTACGATATGTATAGGTCTAGATATTCCAATATCTCAATCTGTAAAATTCCTACAGAGTCCACAGATTCAAATACGCAATATACAATAGATAGATAGATAGATAGACAGCGAGCCAGAAAGACAATTGACAATTGACAATTCAAAATCCAGAAATCCAGAAATCCAGAAATCCAGAAATCCAAAACCAAAACCCAAATTCTCAAAGAACAAAGACAATACAAAACAAACCCCCTCAAAATCCTTAAATTATCCTTCCCTCCCTCCATCCCTTCCAAGTTCCGAGCATGCAATCATCTCATCTCCACTCCACTCTATTCAACTCAACTCCATTCATGATTCACCCCGGCTGGAATGCAAAAACGCTTTGTTCCTTTGCGTTGCCACAAAAAAAATTCGGCGATAACGCTATCGATGGTAATCATTTTTGCCAGGGGTTTATTTCTACCGGGTCTTCGTTGACCACTTGGTCCGAACAAATCCCAGGTTTTGGCGTTGGTGAAGATTTGAGGATTTGGGACTTTTGTCGTATGAAATTTGAGGAATGAAGATATACTGTTCTAGAAATGGGTATAGCATGTGGGTACACAAAACGGTCGTGATGCTGTGTATGCGAAATAACGGAATTAGTAACTTTCGAGAAGAGAAACGATAGCGATATACTGGTCAATCAAATTTCATTAGTTGTAAAGATTCATTAGTGAGTTCAGAGTCACCTAAGAGCAATAGAACACTCCAATACATTATAATACTTTTCATTTCTCATTTAACAGCCATTTATCGTCATATTTCCATGTAATCCAAAAACACCATATGAAATGCCGGAACCCCCTCAAAGCGCCAACCCAAATCAACCACAAAATATCTCAAATCTAGCATAAGATATTCCATATCTAAACCAACAACTGTAATCCAACCACCAAAAAAAGATCCTAGCCTGTAGAAATATGTTACCACCTTCTACCATACAACGAGTCTTCCACCTTCTTAGCTTGGAAAGGAGTTGGTGTAATCTTCCTTGGTGCCGATGAACTTTGTGAACCATAACTATCCAAAGTTGCTGCACTTTTACTTGGACTTCTACTGGCAGATTCCTTCAAGATTCTTGGCTTAGCACCAAGATCATATGCACCAGCAGCAGGCGGAGCATGTTCAGCATCTCTTCTGAACAATTGAAGAATCTCCTTCATTCCCAATTTACCAGCACCACCTTTACCACCTTCAATAGTTTGATTTGCAAGTTCTCGTTTCTTCTCTTGAAGAAGTAAAATACGCTCTTCAACTGTATCTTTAATAGTAATCTTGTAAACAATGACATCAATTTTCTGCGTGAGACGATGTACACGATCGATGGCTTGCTCTTCAACGAACTACAAAAGTATTTGTTAGTAATTTTATCATGGAATATAACGTGAGCATCAACAGAAAAAAACTTACGGGATTCCAGAATGGTTCAAGAATAACTACACGAGTAGCAGCTGTAAGATTGAGTCCTAGAGAACCACACTTCAAACTACAAAGTAAGACTCTGCAATTCTCGTCATTGCGAAGTCTGTCCAAACTAGCCTCACGAAGATCGTTCTTCATACCACCATCGTATCTTGTATATTTGTAACCCTTTTGACGCAAGAATGGTTCAACAAGATCCAGCATCGATGTGAATTGCGAAAAGACGATAAACTTATGCTGAGCGGCTTCTTTTCCAAGAATCTTCATCAAATGTGTAATCTTGGTGGATGCAGCAATTCTAGAAAGCTCGGCATCTTCATCGGAACCAAATTCGTCTTCAACGTCGGATTCCTCTTCCTCTTCAGAAGACTCATCATCATCTGACTCCTCGGCAGATTCTTTGGTGCCTTCTTCATCATCACTATCAAGATTGACGACCTTCTTCTTGCCAATATCTTGAATGTCAGGAAAAGAATCATCGAGATCGTCATCATGATCCGAATCAAGCCATTCACCACCACCTTCACAATTCTCATCTTCCTTTCCGCCAGCCTTTCCCAGAGTAAGACCACCACGTTTTTTCTCTCCAACAAGCCATTCGCCTTGCTCTTCTTCTTCTTCTTCGTCCTCGTCCTCGCTGTCTTCGATGATGTTCCTATTCCTGGGTTTACGAATTGGAACCGGTTTAGACTCCTTGTGCTTCTTGCTCTTCTTGCTCTTTTTACTCTTCTTCTCCTTAATCTTCTTCTTTGGACTAAGCTTCTTCCCAGAAATCTCATCCAAATCTGCTTCACAATCTAAACAGCGAATGGCACCTTGCGAAATAGCTTCTTTACCAAGATCAATTTGGCAAACCTCACATTTCTTAGAGCCTACACCCAAAGAACCGAACATATCTGCCATCTCATCAACATCTGTTGTTGATTTCGATTTAGGGTTGCTTGTCTCTGCTGAGAGAGCATCGGTATCTTTTCCCAGTTTATTTCCAACAAGTTTTGGGTGATTGCATGCTTGTCTCAAACGCAATAGCAATACCAATGCACTTGCGTAATTGACTTTACTTCCGCCCATCATCTCTTCAATACTTGCATCGGTACGCCTTTCCAGTCTTTCATAAAATCTGCGCTCCTCTGGTGAGAACTCCGCAAAGACCTTCTCGATTTTACGCTCGACAACCTTAAACCCTGTTGAATTGGCTTGTCCAGGAGCAGAAGGCTTTCCTCCAGGATTGAGGGCTCCATCCTTCTTTAGAATATCCTTGGTACGTCGTTTCATGAAAATTTGCAAGTAGTGACGAAGACGCTTAATAGCAACATCACCCCTACCATTCTTCATTGGTCTATCGATTTGGTCTTTCCATTCGCGAAGGTTGTCGTAAGGCTTGATTCTCAAGAATTTGATCAGACTTTGCAATTCATCCAAATTGTTTTGCATCGGCGTTCCTGTCAAGCACCAACGGTATTGACTTCTGAGTGAATAACATGCTTGCGTAGCTTTGGCGTTTCGATTTTTGATAGTATGGGCTTCATCAAGAATGACTCTATACCAATGTATACCAAAACAGCCAACCTTGACACCTTCATCATCATCACCCTTAGACGAATTACCCCATTCTGAAACAAGGATTTGATATGTTGTAATAACGACATCGAATTTTCTGAGATCTTGGAATCGCTTCGTACGTTGAGGGCCATGATGAACACAAACACGAAGAGAGTGGCTCTCTTCAACTTTGTCTTTAATTTCGGCTTCCCATTGTCGAATAAGTGCAAGAGGTGCAACAACCAAAGTACATTTGTCCAGACCTGATGGTAGTTTGCGTTTACTGTGAGTTTCGTCTGAACTTGATGGTTTGGGATTGCTCAAAATGAGTGAAATCGATTGTAGGGTTTTTCCCAAACCCATATCATCGGCAAGAATGCCTCCTTTTGGTACCATGCCTTTCTTTCCTGTGCCGATTTCTCGTCCAATCATCCACTCCAGACCTTCAACCTGATGCGGGAGAAGTTTTACGTTGATTCCTTCGACAGTCCCATCATCTTCCTCCTCCTCGTCCTCTGATGCAACTTCCAGCTTCTCCTCTGGATCAACATTCAATCCATCCATTTTTGCCATCAACTCGTCTACCTCCGCATCCTTCTTCTTTCTGCGCGATCTCGTTCTGGGTTTTGTATCTTCCTCATCCTCAATGACGCCCTCTAAAAGCGCCTTTAGATCTTCTTGTGCCTTTGCAGGATCAACATAGGTGTGTGGTTCATTGTAATTTGGCTTGCCCATAGTAAGGTCGATATAATTGCTCGACGAATAGGTATTTACGGATTGGAAACCACCTCCATTGCTGTTGGGAAGGGAGCCGAATGTCGGAGCAGGTGCAGGATGAGTTGTTTCATATGATGAAGAGCCAGGAATCGGTGCACGAACTGCTGGCTGACTGTATTCTGCTGGTGCTCGTGGCATAAGGGGGTTGATAATCTTTCGGGCAACATCTTTTGCTGCTTGCAAATGTGGATGTGCTACGTAGATGTCAGGACTGTAAGATAATATGACACAATGAATACATACCATGTCTTTCTGGATCTTTGTGAAATTCAGGACGGGATTTTGGTTGAATGAATAATTCGGAGTATTGTTGCTGAGATTTACGATTCAATGGAGACTGTGGAAGTGTAGCTTCTCCGAACCTAGGAATACTGGATAGATGATTTGCTGTATTGCTTTGCGAGGGTCGATATTGATCCTTCGGCTCTTCAGGTCGAGGCGCCTGCACCTTTGCTGGAGATATTTCTCTAACCATTGTGTTTACTTTCTCAACAGGATATTTGTCGTATTTTGTAGTGTCAAGCACAACTACGGCTCCTTTCCTAGTCGAACCTGAATTGGATGCTCGACCAACTATCTCGAGAGACGAATCAAAGAGTGCAGTTGAATCACCAAGATCACTCAAGGATGGGCTATTTTCCGTCACTGGAGAAGAAATCGTGCTTCTATTAATGTGCGGTAGACGGATAGCTGGTGTTGTTGCTTTCGAAGTGTCGACAACTCTTCTGAGTTTGTGTTGTTGTTTAGTATGTGTATTTCTATTTCGACATTTGAATTTTGGTGTTTCCGTTGATCCAATGGTATTTAGTGGGGTGAATCCACCTCTGGTTGCTATCAGTAAATAAATTTCGAGATGACCATCCACCTTTGGAAATGTGGATATATGGCTTACTTCATGAGGCTCAATAAGACCTTACTATTATTTCAGATTATGCAGATATTGGTGATTTTGTGTGTAAGAGGTTTTATCACGTATGGAGGCGCGTCAAATTCTAAAACAGAGGGAAAAAGTGCAAAATCATGGTTGTTGGCATGGAAACCTTATCACCAATCAAAAACCACTTTACACGACCTCACGACAGAATCACAGTACGATACGCAAATCAGGTTCAATAATAAATTCAAGTCCAAGTGATACTGAACTTTATGCTTCTTTATGGATGGCATCCATTGAATAGTCTTGGCTTCATGAGTTCAAAGTTCTCCCCAAACCGGAGAAGATCAGGCAAATAGCAAATGTGATTCCCGGTGAGCACTCAGACATTTGAACCTCACTAGGAGCCAGCCAACAAACTTAGCACAACCAATTTTCTGGGCATCTTAGTCTGAACATCGCCTTTTCCGCTGACGAGAAAAGCTCAATATGAGTTTTGGGGGTGATGTTTAGGGTGGAAGAGAGGCGGCATGCCTACGTTCCTAATTCCATTGTACAAGCTATATATGATTCCTGTAATTGCTGAGTGGCTAATCAGGGAGTGCTAAAGCTCATGAGGTGAATGCATTTGTCGTTTCCGAGCCATTTACAAAGAGCAAGTCGACCATATCTGGTTTGTCCAGATAGACCGTGATAATAAGTAGCAGCTACAAATTGTCAATATATGTAGGTATATAGGAAATAAATGGCATATTGTTCGAGTGAATCTCTTTAATTATTAGTGTATGGGGTATCTTGAGCAAAAAGTTTCTATACAATTTAATAGCATCGTTGTGAGATTTTATGGTGCAACCTCTCCATTCTCCACTTCCTCATCTTCATCTTCATCCTCATCTGAAGAGACATCGCTAGTATCGTCTTCAGATTCCTCACTTTCATCACTTTCCACCTCTGGCCCGTCTCCAGTTGCTTCGATATAGGCTTTCTCCAGCATAAAGGTTTCTGGAAGTTTGCCCGACTCAAATACATACAAAGTAGGAAACTCGAGGACTGTGCGATTCTCTAAGACTTTGGAAAGTGGCTGCTTTGGATCTAAAGGTATCAACACTTTAGGATATGACGATCGAGTCTTAGGTCGATGGAGGTAGAAACGATACTTTGAATCAAGCTTCGGTGGTGCATGAGTTTGGCGTACGGAGTTCTGGTTGTTTGATAAAACTGGCTGATCCAAAAAATTATTCCAAGCACCAGTCGAATCCTGAAATAAAGAGAGCGGTGATATATCCAACGAATATTCATCTGTCTTGACCCTCTTGGCCTTATTTTCTTTTAATTCGTCTGCCTTCCTTTTTTTGAGGGCGGCCTTTTCCTCTGGTGCCATGTTCAACTTTCGTTGTTCTTCCAAGAGCAGTGAGTAGGTGTCGTTAATTGACCATTTGTCTATCGATTTATGCAATATCCTTCCGCCTGCATCTGCCTCTCGAATCCATTCTATTTGCCAATTCACACACTTCTGCGATTTACTCCAAGTAGATGTATTCTCCAAATTCCTAGACATTCCGCTTGGCGCTTTAACTACCGTTATTCCAGAATTTTGTAGCATTTTAGTGAGAAAGTCTTCACGCTGGTTGCCTCTGCTTTTGTTGGGTCGTCTTCTGTCGTCTTTAGGGCCTTGCCTTGCCAACTCGAGTTCCATTTTCTTTACAAGTCCTCGCTCTTCCACAATCTCCTTTTCGGATCTCTCAATTCGATGCTCAATTGAATGAAGGAAGTTATAATCATGATCAATGCCTGAAGGGGTTGCCAATTGTGATCTCGGTTTGTAGACAGTAGGATCGCGAATACCAGAGCATGTTGACCAGACTTTGTGACGCTTGGAGCAGGGGAGTGAACATGTTTGTTGAGAGCATCGTGGACAAGTATATTTGGTGGGATTAATATGACAGATGCGACATAACGATGATAAAAGAGGGTCTGACATTGTTGAAGAAGAAATATATTGATATTAATGTAACAGCGATGATGGATGATTTTGTTAAATCTTGTTATCGGAAAACAAAATTATTATCGTAGCCTTGCAGCTAGTGTGGATAATTAGTGACTAGCGCGAAGCCATCACCGCGGGACAAGGCTGGATTTTCACAACCGAGCCCTGATTGGACGGATCGACTTTGTCATTCCCTGATCCTCCGGTTTGGAGTAAGGGGTTCAATTATCCCGGCGCTCTCTACAAATGCTCAAGTATGTGTCAAGTGCAATTCCTTTCTATGATATTCCTCCTGGAGACACGAAAATCCCGAGTATCTTACTCCAATCATTACCATTCCGTCGATTGCAAACCATCACATCCCACACAACCGCCAAAAAGAAGAGAGAAAATAAAAGCAAAAATGTGAACTTAAACATACAACAGTGGGGATTCGCTGGTGGTCACCCACCCAACTACTAATCCACCGATCTGAAGCTTGTGTATGGCAGAGCGGACGGGATGCCCAATTCTCTTCAGTCTATGGTCGTATGTGACAGAAGATGCGATTTTAGGGATTATGTCTAAAGTAAGGAAGTAAAGGATAGAGTCCACTATGGGGGAACAAGACGTATCATGTTATTACTTTAGATCTTCTTCCAGCTTGGACTTTTTGCGGGAACACACCAAAATGGAAATCATGGAATAGTGAGGCCATCTTTGTGATACTGACCTTCACCAACCTCCGACTCAACCCAACTTTCCTGGAACGAAAGGATGACCAGCACTAAGTCCTCCATCAACCGCCCAAGCTTGACCATTGACATAACTACTCTCCTCACTTCCTAGAAACAATGCCACCCTGGCTACCTCATCCGCATGTGCACCTCTTCCTAGCGGATTTAATTGGCCAATCTTCTTCTCCGATCCCCTGGCTCGTGCAGCTTCATACATAGGTGCCGTCATACCTGTCTCGATGACGCCAGGACAGATAGCATTGACGCGAATTCCGGTGCCTGCTAGTTGATAGGATATCGTCTGGGCTAGGGAGACGACGCTGGATTTGGAGGCAGAATAATCGCTGGACCCTGCATTGGAACGTAGACCAGCGACTGAAGCTGTGGCTATTATACTACCAGATGGGTATTGCTTCTCCGGTGATGTTAACATCATAGCTGGTGCTGAGTATTTGGCTGCCATTGCTACACTATTTTGAAATTAGTACCCAGTCTGTTTCTAGGAAAGTTGTAGATATCTTACCTGACAACATTTGTTCGCAAAGTAGACAGAAACTCATCTGCAGAAATATCCGTAAATACTTTATTTGTGCCTACAACTCCCGCATTTGCAAAGAAGATATCCAATCTTCCATATGTATCGACCGCATGATCAATGACTTCCTTCACGGATTGTTCATCCGCTGCGTCAAATTTCCGCGTGTGTACTTCGACACCAGGGTATAATGATGCAAGTTCACGTTTATGGGTTTCGAGATTCGAATCGTTGTAATCGCATATGTATACAGCTCTTGCGCCATTCTGCGCAAACTGATGTGCTGATGCTCGTCCAATTCCCAAAGGACTATTGGTTCCTGAGAGATATGTCAATACTACAGAATATGGTCTGGAAAGGAAATCATCACCTGTCACAATGACTACTTTTCCCTTGACTCTCGGGCCTGTTGAATCTGGTGCAATTTTCTTGAGAATCGGGATATTTTCAAAGTTACCCTGATCTTCAATGGGTTTCACAAGCTGCTCAGAAAGCGCTGCGAGTCTTCTCTTTGCGGATGCCGACATATTGGGTATTTAAATGATTATGTTCGCCAAGATACAGCCCAAATTCAAATGCTGCTTAGAATCCAATAACAAGAACAAGCGAAATCAAATATTAAAAGAGAAAGGGAAAGAGAAAGAGAGGATTCAAATCTTCAACTACCTAGGTAAGACGAGAGACATTGTTTCGATTATTCGAGTAGGGAGTAAAATAACAAGGCGGGGGAATCTGCAGGTATTCCCGAAAAAAGTCTGGGGTAAGGTAAGATCTCCAATTGCCTCGGCCCTCGCCGCCCTATGTAAGTAAGTCATAAGTACGTGGTACTGTAGTCTGTACGGCGCTTTTGAAGGTATTTTCGTTTGATTTCGTTAGATTTCGGTTGATTTACTTTGAGCTCTGATCTTTTCATTGAGCGCTTCTTACAACTAGGTACCGACTCATGTACAGAAACTCCCCAACGCAAGTGATCCTTTAGTCACCTTGATCCGCCTGGACTATCTTCCAAATGGTAATCTACCTAGGTAGACACAGTGTGAGCGTCTGCATATGCGATCAGCAAAGGAAAGAGTGGGATTGAGTGATACTCTGTAACACATGGTGGTATTTATTAGCAGAGAAGAAAGCATAAATCCAACAGAAATTCGTATGCGCCATTTCTAAGACAGAAATTGGCTCATAGAATGCAGAATTACGTCTTCCGATATTGGGAGAACATGAATCGTTGTTCCTATCCCATACTACCATGCTGTATATCTTCGTTGGTTGTATAACAATTGATGAGACCTCGTCGAATCTATATGTGAGTTTTTTTGCTTTTTTTTCTCTTAGTATGAATTGTATATGTATGTAACCTTTGCTTGTTTTACATATGCTCGATTTTTTTTGATAGTGCTCGGTGTTACACAAAATACGCGAGTTATCAGCGATGATGATGTCTCGACCTTTATTAACGAAAAAGGCATGGAGCGACTACGAATGTAAATCAACATTATCTACTAATTCCCATCCATTACACGGTCAATTTTTCTTATTACAAACTCCAGCCTTTACAGAATCTTCTTATGTCTCCTCTCCTTCTCAATCTTTTACAAATTCTATCTTGAGATTTCAAGAGGAAAGTGAATATAAGTGGAACAAATGGGAGGATTCATTTGTTGATATCAACCACGATATAGTAGGGATGGAAAATGATATCACAGGGCATCTTTCCAGGGCAGCTTCAGCCGCCTCGATGAGGAGTCAACGGTCGCAGACAGTACGCGGAAAGTCACGAAGGTTGGCTTCGCAAATATCGAGTTCCGCATCATCGATATCGGATAAATCATTGACTTCATTCCCCTCATTCTCGGGCGATTCGCCAACACAAGAACGATCCCACTTCATACTACCTACAAACGATGGAATCGCGAATCGAAAAGCTTCTGCCGCAGCTTCAATTGTCGATAGCTTAACTACGTCCTCCCCTTCTTTGCACAGTCGTTCTGCCTTGTTCGATGATGCGCCACTAGGCTCCTCTCAAGTACCTGGGTCAGTGCATCATGCAAATGATGAACATATTGAGAGATTGATAGCAAGGAATGGAGCTATCAAGTTGGTCAGACAAATTGCAGAGGATTTAGCTCGACGGGATGCGCAAATAGCTGCGCTCAGACGCAAAGCAGAAGAAAGAGAGAGATCATTGAGAAAGATTATTTTGGAATGCGGTTTATCGAACCTGGACTTGGAAACTCGTCTGCGGGCAATCGAAGGCGAGCGAAAACTCTCGGGTGCCCCAGCTCCACCAAGCGAATCTGCGTTAGAAGATCTGATGAATGATGCTATGAGTGAAACAGTGGTCGCAGGTGAATTGGATAGTTTGGAAAATGATGCTACAATACGCGCTAAAGAGCCCTCGCCAGGTAAAGCAAATACCGGAACGTCAAGAGGATGGAAGGATTACATTTGGGGTGGGACAAGTAAGACAAGTCGTACAACCAGCCGGGCAAGCAGCATAAATGGAGATGCGATCACCAACGGCGCAACCGCTCATCCGCGTAGTGGGGGCCCAGGTCGACGCACAATTCTGCAAAACGATATTTTCCACACACCAGATGCTGTATCCTCTCTGGAAAGTTTGAGCCGACCTCCCAGCAGTGGCTCAATAGCTGGCAATCGGCAAAGGAAACAATCTAGTCTGGCAACTTTGGCACTAAAGCTTGTTGCCGGTACAGCGACTGTTCGTGATCCGGATAGTAAAACAGATCGCGGCAGGTCGAACAGTGCCGAAACCGAACCATCAGTTCGTACCCCTTCTACAATTAGTACCAAATCCACAACGTCTGCTCGGGCGGTACCAAAGATGAACCCTAGAGCCATTCGCAATCCTACCCCATTGACACAAAATACGACTGTTGCTGCACAGGAGAGGTGGGATACGATGGGATCCAGTCCACAGGGCTCTAGTACCACGATTAGGGAGAATTTTGGACCCGTCGAGATGGACACAATTTTAGCACCAGAAGATCAGCCACCAACCTTGATGCAATACAGAAACTATAATAATCCAGATTTTCTGACCGACCGATTCGGATTTATATATGATCAGCGACGCAAGAAAAGGCAAAGAGAAGCCGCTGAGAGGATGCGAAAAGGAAAGAGAGGTAGTCGCGTGGAGATGCTTAGTGGTGGGAGGAGTAGCACAATCTCTGCGGCGGTGACTGAAGGCGATAGTATCGATGATTTTCGGCCGGATTCTCCTGGATCTACAGCAACTGACGATAAGGTTGATGATGAAGATAAGCCAGTCAAACGCTGGCAAGACTATCTCAAAATAGCAACATTTCCCACAGAACTGCTAGCTCATACACCATCGGGTAGTATGCCTGCCTTTGAAGTCATGGAAGGAGGCGAGGTGCCAAGATCTCCTGGAATATTAACCGAAGAGAGAGGATTTGTTCCTTTGGCGACTACATCAGCCCCTGCATTGTCTATCGCATCAGATGCCGCCACAATCTCCAAGCCTACACCGTCAACGACTTCTACGCCAGATCCTACACCAGAAGATACTGAACCTGTGAAGCTATTGTTACAACAACTGGGCGAAGTTCATGATTCCCTGCAAAGAGACAAAACAGTACGCTGGAACGACTTTCTTCGCAAAGTCAGAGCCGAACGTAAACGTGAAGGAGAGGCTGCTGCTGCCGCTCTTGCCTTAAATACAGATTCACGGTCCCATCGACCTATACCAGTTATGCCCGAAGCAAGCTTAGCAGACGGAGAAATGATTGGTGTTTCTGGTTTGGGCAATAAAGGAAAGGTTGGCCGTGCCAAGTGGAATGAGTTTAAAAATCTGGTCCTTGGTGGTATTCCAGTAGCATACAGAGCCAAAATTTGGGCCGAGTGCTCTGGAGCTTCTGCAATGCGCATCCCAGGTTACTATGACGATTTGATAGCTCGTAGTGAGGAAGATGATGATCCGGTAGTTGTTGCTCAAATTCAAATGGATATCAATCGTACATTGACGGATAATATTTACTTTCGAAAAGGTCCCGGAGTCGCTAAGCTCAACGAGGTACTCCTGGCCTACTCGAGAAGGAATCATGAAGTTGGGTATTGTCAAGGGATGAATTTAATCACTGCATGTTTATTGCTTATCATGCCGACTGCAGAGGATGCTTTCTGGGTCTTGACTAGCATCATTGAGCATACCTTGCCACCCGGATACTACGATCACAGTCTTCTAGCTTCCAGAGCAGATCAACAAGTCTTGCGACAATACGTCTCCGAGATCCTTCCAAGATTATCCCAACATCTGGATGACCTCTGTATCGAGCTCGAAGCTCTCACTTTTCAATGGTTCCTCAGTGTCTTTACTGATTGTCTATCGGCCGAAGCCTTATTCAGAGTATGGGACGTCGTACTATGTATGAATGACGGCAGCACGTTTCTCTTCCAGGTCGCACTCGCTCTATTGAAACTAAATGAACAACAATTACTTCAATGCTCGTCGCCTGCAAATGTTTACACATACATTAATCATCAAATGACAAATCATGCGATCAGTATCGATGGATTAATCCATGCTTCGGAAGGATTGCGCAAAGTAGTTAAGAGAGATGAGATTGAAATCAGAAGAGCAAGGGCTATTGAGGCGGAAAAGGATCTAGTCAAACAGCGAGAGGCAAGGAATGCAGCACGCAAAGCTGAGAGAGCTGAGAGAGCTGCGGCATTGGGGTCAAGTCCGGAAATTTCAATATCTTCCCCAACTAAGGATAAGGATACTGGGAGTGATGAATCGGCCGAACTAACAGTCAGGTCGCCAATGCCAGTGAATGATGGCGTGGATTAGAAGGGGAGAAATGGTTTCATCGAAGGGCTGTTTCCAGCTTCGGAAACGACTTTCGGTGAATTTGAGGGGTGGATATTGCATTTACAACGGAGCAGAGCGAGTTTGGGAATGATACCCTGGTTTCTTAACTTTGTGTTTCCTTTCGGGCCGTTTCTTTTGTTTTTGGATCATGGATACTGGGGGGGTCGTTCTGGGGTAGACAGTGAAGAATACTTGTACATATGAAAGGAAGATTCGAAAGGTTGATTGATGGTTGGTTGAAAGATTTGTTGCTACAGGGAAATGATATTGAACAATGCCCTTACACGCAAGCGTTAGACATTCAATAGTATACGAGGAATTCGATAATACATCATCAAACAGATATAGAAGCATGAGTTGTGTAACGTGAATGTATGCGAGTGAGCCACTGTTGGTTGCATGGCATAATGGGACACAATTGACGAAGTTGACGATAATCATTTAAATATTGGTACAATGCTTTGTAATTTTTTAAAGCACTTCGTGCATTCATCACAGCTTATACAAATAAAATATAAATCACTACTTGAGACCAAAATATTATAAAATAGCATGTATTATAAACTTGAAGCAAGTGAAGAATCTCCCATCAGTTAGTTCATCCACATTACTTGTGGACGACCTGACCTCATCAAAATCTCAACACCAAACGCCAGCCTGGGTATCATAAAACCGCAAAATCGTCTTTCTGCTCAGTAAGTATCGCTGCGCGCTCTGCTGCACATACTTCGGGTGCCATTCTGCCGTGCTGATCTCTGGAAACTGTAGTTATGTATGTAGTTATGTATGCATGACACATTATCATAACCATCATCATGAGCATACTCATAACCCCACAACTCTCCATCATATCCCGGTAACTCTCCATCATGTCCCGGTACTGAAAAACTTCTATCCTCCACTATCCTATCCTATCCTATCCTATCCTAACCTAACCCTCTCTACCTCTCTCTTCCCTCTCCTGTCTTACTCCTCCGTCCTCCAACTCCGCAATCTCCCCAATCTCCCTCTCGATCTCCTCAATCTCCCCCCGCAACCTCTCATTCCCATCCGTCAACACCCGACGCAACTCCGCCTGCGCAGAAACCGCTTCGAGCGCCTCGTGCAATTGATCGAGTTGTGTTTTGCGCTGCTGACGGAGCAGTTTTTCGCGCTCGTTCTTGAGATGCGTCACTTGCATGTGGCAGGAGGCGCAGAGTTGGGGGATGAGGTGGGATTGTGCTGTGGGGAAGGGTGGGGTGTTAGTAAAATAGATGGGGGGGAGGGGAGGAAGGAAAAGGGAAAGAAAAGAACTTACGACCTTGGGTAGGAGGAAGATCTCCATCACAGATGGCACAGCGCGGATCTTCGAAAATCTCGAAATCGAGACCGGAGGTTTCTTTGTCGGGGAGTTCATACTGGCTTTTGTGACTACCTGGGAGATTGTTTGCGCGCGGGTTTTGTTTGGTTTTTGTGGAGTGCTTGGTTGAGGTTTGGGGGGATGAAGAGGCGGGGGCGGATGGGAAAGACATGTTGGGTGTGGATGTGGTTCTTGAGAGTAATTTTTTACTGCGGAAGATGTCGAGCCAGGAGTGAGGTTTCATGATTTTTGGAGCGTTTTATGTTGGGGAGGGTGTGGGAATTGGAAATTGGTACGGAGCAGTGAATTGGTTGATGTGGTGATATTGCGTGTCGGTTACTTTGGTATTCATCGATTTTGATCGTGTGGATTTGCCTGGGAGGCATTCAGGTGCTGTGTTGGTTTTGTCTTTTGTACAGTAGACAACAGGGTTATCGAAACATCAAAATAAAGCTCTGTATCAATTGATAGGATTTGAAGTTGGAGCAAATTTCATCCTCATTCTACAAAGTACAATACAGTATTGGCAATGAGTGAATAAAGATGTTATTGCTCAACCACAACAATACCTTGTATTGAATTCATACTTCTCATGTGACTTCATTCAAATTGAAGGTATAAAGTTCCCTGCCATGCAAGATAGTCGATTTGGAAGGTCATATAGAAGATGAGCCGTTGAAAGTTTTTCATGCGACATGAATCCACTAGAAGATTTAAGTCCACCATTTCATGAATGCCAGTGTTCGTTTCATCTTATTCACTTCCTTCAATTTGTTTCTTTCATTCTATATTCATTCTCCTTTCTTTAACAAGTACATCGCGAACTGTTTCAAGTGGTGGAAGACTTGAGTGGAATAACCGAAAAAAATCTGCGGACGATGTTGATGGAACTTCACCACAGTCTCACTTGAGAGTTCATGTTTTGGACCCTGCGAGGAATCTTTTTGTTGAGATCTCTGTAATTTTTTGTATATCGTGAGGAAATTTGACCTCTATGTTAGGTTTATACGAAGTCGTATGCTTTGCTAATGTTGATGTGTAATTTAATCATATGATTTAGGGTCTTTCGAAGATGTGGAGAGGAGAGGAGGGGGCAGGAACACTCTCCCTCTCTCCTCCCCTAGTAAAGGAAGAGAATGGAAGGGAGGAAGAAAGAAATAAAAAAAGAAAGAAAGAGACCTCTGTGAAGAAAGGCTCTACCTAGACCAATGTGTACGACACAAACCAAGATGGAGAATGAGAACACGCACATCGATCCCTGTGGTGGCAAAGCTAATCTTCCGGACGAAGAGAAATTCAATATAAATCCCCATAGTAATTTTTATTGCGTACATGACAATATTAATACTTTTTTCGTCATATACGAAATGCTCTATTCGTGAGTGACGAATAATATCGGCACAAAATGCGACCCGTTTTATATTGAATTTTAATAGAAAAAATGAAAATTCGAGCCCAAGGGGAGTTCCCTTAGAGCTTTTGGATTCGAATATTAAAGTTTATAAGAGAGGGGACGGGGGGTATGAGTGTAAGGGCTAGGGTAGAGGCTAAGAGGAGATCAAAGATATCATGGGGAGCGAGTGTAAGAGCTAGAGAGTAAGCTAGAGGCATTAGCCGAAAGCTTAAAGGGGAGTGGAACTATTCGTGAATCATACTACTTCTGAATTATTCTTCAATCACAAGCTTTACCACTGTGTCATACCATACAGAATGTATTATATAAACAAGAGATTATAGTGATTCTAGGCTATATGCTTTTTTAATTGAATTCGAATAAGAATTCAACTAAAAAAGAGTGGACCTTTCGAAAAGCATTCTAATCATCTTATTTATATATATTCGAAAGAAAGATTCGAATTCAATAGAAGATCTTTTCAAAGGGGAGGGTAAGGGAAGGGAGGGTGAGGGGAATGGGGAAGGGAGAGGGGAAGAGGAGGGGAAGGGGGAGAGGAGGGGAAGGGGAGAGGGATCGAAAACCATATAAAACCCTCTTTTTCTATATGATAGCCTTAGGCCAGAACTTTCGAAAATCAAGAAATTTTTCGAAATTTCACTAAGACCCCAATGAATAAAAAACTTTCGTCATATATAGTATGAAAGTTTAATCACATTAATATAGTAAAAACGCTTTATTCAATATAGTATTAAAGTATTGTTGCGGTGACGAAATGAATGCTTTGTCACCTACGGAATCTGCCACCACAGGGCGATGTAAGGGTGCTGGTTCTATGATACGTGCTGGCGGATTGATATCATGAACTTTGAGACTTATCATGCAGTATCCCTTCTTATTTTCTCATAGCCAGAGCCAAGTGAGGGCAGTGACGATCAAGAAGTAAAGTATAGCCGGTAGGATGGTTTGCTCCGTTCCTTCTCAGACGGTCTGGCCCATTTCCATGCATTCCATGCGTTAACATAGCTCGTGCTTTACTCATGAAATTAGAACCATATACATATAAAACAAAGAAACTTCTCAATATTGAACCAATCAATATTGGTTAACTTCGCATTTTCTGATATCTATTAGAGTGTTCTCTTGGCAAAGACATTCAAATCGCGATGATCACATGACAGCGTGGAGTCCCCATATTATCATGCACGTCACCACCGTGTTCGTGTTTGTGCCGTGCCGTTTGCATTCACGATCTTGTTTTTGTTCTGTTGATCTTGCCTAGCTTTGCCAGGTTGACACGTCAGAATATTTGAGTATTAATCTATTCACCATTCTCGTTTTCCCCATGACAACTTCGCGAATTGCTTTTGATGGCTTTTTGAGAATCCGGTATTGGCAACCGGGGGGTAGCTAGATCTTCTCCAATCACCACTCAGATCAGCTTCAAGTACAGGGTTCGTAATGATCCATTGACATCATGATAAAATGATATCACGATCATTGCGTTAGACGTTGCAGCAAAGTGCGCAACGCCATTGAACCTACTTGATCGAAAACAAGGTACTGCTTGAATCTTTGCCTATTCAGATCAAGTCTAAAATTACCCCTCATGTCAATACTGGGCGGGGAGTTATGCTCCGGAGCGAAAGAATCAAGTAGACAGGAAGTTGAAATGGCTATATATATTTGGCTATTCCTCAGTCAAATACTTTTCTATCATCAACATACCATTCACATCTTCCAATCATTCCAATAATTGAAACGACTCCAACAACATACCAAATAAATCATCAACCAATATCAAAATGAGCGAGACATACAAGCCAACTGGTGAGTTATTTCTCGTCCCCTTGTATGTATGAACATTGCTAATACCTTCCTAGAGCACGGAGGTCTTAAGGAGGACGGTACTCCAGACAAGAGAGTTGGAACTGGCGAGTTTGCTCACGGCCAAGCCGACCCAGTTGTAAGAACCACTACTATTGCCTACTCAGCAAATTTTATTCTTTATATTTCAAGCTGCTAATCAGTCTCCCCTCATCGCAGGAAGCTGGAGCGAAGGGTGGATCCACCAGCGACGCAAGCACCGAGAGCCCTTCCACCACTGGCAGCAGTGGTAGTGGCAGTGGCAAAGGTGGTATGTCTTTACTCTAACATGCTTCTCCTCTTTCGCCAAAATTTGATGTTAACGATCTATTGCAGAATTCGCACACGGAAAGGTCGATCCAGTCGAGGCTGGCAAGAAGGGAGGAAAAGCTTCTTAGACTGTCTCAAAGACTAAGTGAAGTCTACACTTTCAGTGATGGGAACGTCTGCTGTGCAGGGCGAAATAATTTTGGATATCCTATCAGTCCTAGGTTGACGATGAATTATGATGACTGCGAAGTATTGAGCTAGCAACAATGATATAATTTCATAAGATTTTCTTCCTCGTGTTCTGAGAAATAACCACATTGTAATCAATGTATTCAATAGTTCGGACTGCAATCCAACAATAAAGATTATTGAATTCCCAAAACGATTTAAAACATTCAAATCCTTCGAAATATTGAGTTTGATTGGAATATTGAAGTATCTTCAAATTTTTGATTGCTTTTAGAAATTCAAACTCTTATATTGTTGGATTGCAGTCTGGACTATTGGATACATTGATCGTGATATCGTGAGATGCTTATGTTTTCTGTGGTATCACATCCTGTTCAATCCTCTCAGGTCGGTGGTGACTATTGTCATTTGAAGAACTGGTGGTATATTTCATTGGCAGAGAACAAATTGAAGTTCACATTGTAAGATCATACTATATCAAATCTTTGAATGACGTTGAAAGATATCCACGATTATATAATACATGTTGTACTGCGCAACTGGCATATCTCTGGTTGAAGAGGTCTGGTCTACATGTGACGATGTAACAATCCCTATCTAGCTACACAAACATCATCTCCTCGGTGACTACTTGAGGCTAGGACAAACCCGAGAAGGATACCAACACTGCAGATTTCATTTGTTGGAAAATCTGCTTGTGGATTCCATGAAGTTTGCATGTTTTTCCTGCAAACGGCCGAGGCAGGCTCCTGCGGGATCTTGCATTACATGTTCTCGTTTGTTACCTAAGTTGAGTCGTTCAAGTATTTTCTTCTGGAGTTTTCATGTCCAGCTGCCCACTGGCCATGATTTGCCTTTCAAATGTTGCTTGCAATATTGGCATTGTGCTTTACTCTGAACTGATGAGTGCTGTCCAGAAAAAACAATCGTATATCAACGGGTTTCGTGTAGCTTACCCCACTCCTTCAGATCAATGAAGCAAACAACGAGAATTATTTCAAGATACGATATGATAAGAATTGGATCATAAGCACTTCCGACACAAGAACTCAATAGGGTCGACAACGTGTTCGTGCAAATCTCCGATCATGCAAGTGGTTAGTGCCAGTACTTGTGAATATTCAAGATATCCAAAAGCTGAGCAAATATTTGAACACTGCATTTTTCACAACATGAACAAGGACCAAGACGTTATACTCGGCCTTTCTTATTGTCGTTCCTGAATATCCCCTCATTTCGTACATCATATACCATGTTTTTCATGGTAGTAATCGCATGGTCAGTCACCCGAGTGACGATTGCCATGCTGAAATTTGTGATAGATATGGGAGAGGCGTTGGTGTGGGATACAGCCGTACAATCAGGGTGTGTAGTTTTGATGCGGCTCGTGGTTTTTATTATAAGGGTTCAACATCTCCATGAAAATGTAGTAGTTCCTTCTTTTTAGACATCTTTACGATCTGGAATTCATTACTAGACTTCACAATGTATAGTTCTCTCATACTATTACTTCTTATTGCAGAAATCTGCATCGCAGATGTCAACACCATTACCACTCCAGCAACTTCACGTTGCAATGCAGATAATTGTTATCGTGCAGTCAGTGGAGACTTCCGTGGATCTTTTCAACAAGCTATAGCATATGATGATTGCATTGAGTATATGGAAAACTTCTGCACAGTCGATATTATTTATGTAACTGTTACATCTACAATCTTAACAACAATTACCGAAGTATCTACCGTGGGAAAGAGAGCGGTAGCAACGACTACCTTTACACTTCCATCATATGCTAGTGCCTGCTCAAATGAAGCTCGTTATTCGAGTGCGTGTTCATGTTGGGGGATTCTACCTGATACTATTACCGAAACTGCAGCTGTAAGTATATTCTCCATGTCGGCCAAAGTAATCTACTAACAAAATCCTAGACATACACAACCTTCACTACATCCACCGTTACCACCGGACTCCCCCCAGTCTGCCCCACAGGCAAAGCCCTCATGAAAGATGCTCTCAACTGCGGCTCCTGCGGCTACGTCTGTGATACCGGCTACTGTGAACACGGCACCTGCAACACAATTCCCTGTACACCCACCAAATGTGAAGAAGGCATCAAACCATGCGCTGTCGATTCTACTTGTTTCTGCTTCAATACTATTACAGGTCTTGGTTTCTGCGGTGAAAATGTCGGATGTGCTGAAGCTAAAGATTGTTATGATGATGGGGATTGTCCAAATGCTTATGTATGTGCTTGGGATACATGTTGTGGAAATAATGTCTGTGTGCTTGGGAACTGTCCAAATCCGGCCGCAAAATTGATTAGATCCGTGCAGAGGAAGAGAGATGCATTGGTAGGAGATACGGCGGCTTATATGGCGGGCTGAGAGGTGCTTTTATGTGGTTGAGTGAGTGCGAGTAGATGGGATATACAAGTGGTGAATTTTTTAGATTGGGTTTGCTCATTCGAGCTTGTTGTATGTACTGAACAATCATAATGAACCATGATCGATTGCGAAGCAGTAGATTGTATTTTGATTGTTTGACCAAAAGAATCTGTTTATCGACCATAGAGACGGCTGATCCAGTGTACAAAATTGCATTCCCTCAAGCCACTTCTAGAATTGTAGGATATCTGACATCTTACCTCTTCCTATTGGCATCATTGTAGAATTTCTAAACTTTCGTATACCATAAAATTTTCCTAAAGCTCTTTATATTTTTTTTGTAGAGACCAGTTCCAAAGGACCACCATCAAAGCTCACCCCTATCTTCTCATCTCCACGAAGAGACCTCGATCTCTTGACTTTAGATTTAGGTATATCTCCGATCTTATAATCGAAGAAAGGAAAATAGCTCCCTACCAAAAGATATCAAGGGAAGTTTGTACAGAAACTTTCTACCTTTCTTTAAAGTATTCAGATTTCCAAAATAACTTCTAGAATGTAACATCTGATCTTTTTTTATAGAAATAACTTTGAATTGCTAATCGGATTTAAGGCTACAGATCAGAGGGTATATATATATTCTGTTCAAATTCGAGAACCGAAATACCTCTCTTTTCTCATAGCAGCGTGAATGAATGAAATTGTTGTCTTGGCTTCAATAGTATTGCTCTTTCTAAGAGCGATCATTTGGAAAAATAACTTGGTAGCGAGTTGCTGACGTACATTCCTCGTATTGGTGGAAGGAATAGTACATCAACATCCAATTTCATCAAAGATGAAGGGCCATCGCAAGTTAATAGGATTTCCTAAAATGGCGAGAAATTTCCCAAGGAGCAAGACAACTTTGCCAAACTTGGTGGCAACCGTCTTTGAATTCCACAGAGAGTAAGTGAAGATTGTAAGGGGCATGAGGGCTTAACCTATATTGAGCACTATACAACCAAGAAATAAACTGGCAGTTAAAAACTTCAGTCGTGATGATGTCGATTTCATAAGAAACCCCAAGAACTTAGATAAATCGACTTCAAATTGAAAATTATTACGCAAGAGGGACAGGATATTACTTCCATTACATTCTCGCCGCCATCATACAGATCGATATCTAGCACCCTCAAATTTACCCACCACCTTACTGCAAACTTTTCATCTCAATGTCTACTCTCGCATTGCGATAGATGGATGGATGGACGAACAAGTAGGGAGACAGGTCATCACTTGCGAGTGGTAACCCCAAGTGTACCCAGAAAATGTCTCTGACCTAGCTAATCTGATACCTCTCACTTGATGGTATATCTCAAAAGCCTTTTCTTACAAAAGATAGTGAAATTCATATCAGAATGATATTCGTTCCACTGGAATCGCTTTGGAAGTCTGAGATGGACCTAAGAGGAATCCGTGAAGAGAGATGATCCGTTTTGACAATAAGAAATCAGCTAGACTAAAAGCGACCAGGGACCATAATATAAGATCTAAATAAATAAACAACTATGTCTATCTAAAGCCAAGATAGATGAACATATCGATGGTACTGTGCTGTACCAATGAGTGCACTGTAATTGATTTTAATATATACATAGAATCGGTCGATTGAGTATACAAAATCATAAGATTTCCCTGCTGGCGCAATGGTAGCGCGCAAGACTTCTATTGAATGCACTCGTGTAATTCTTGATGACTAATCTTGAGGCTGTAGGTTCGAGCCCTACGTAGGGAGTTACCCTGAGTATCAACGGTTTGAATCCGTTGCTAGAAATCATATTTTTTGCATTTTTCGTCGATATCTGAGTGAGAACACAGACGGGTGTTGTCGAGGAATTTGGCGGTTTTCCCCCACCAAAATCAACTTATAAAGCAAATGAAAAGTATAGGTCAGTTCTACGGCAGAGCGATATGTTTTGGTTTCAGTTTTGAATGATTCAAATTTATCTTATCAGGTGTGTGTGTAAAAGGCTGAGTAATGGAGGGAGGGGTCTTTTTGACCAAAAAATTTAATCCGATATATAAAAAGTCCCATAGATTTCTTGGATATCTGTACAGCATGCATGAACAAATCAGAAAGAATTATCTTCTCTAGATCATAAACTCAATCCGTTAACCCCACCAAAAATTCATCTCTACTCCGTAAATCACACAAACTCAAGTGAAAGCGGGGTGGAAATATATTATTACTCCACTGATTTCGCTAGCTATACTTCGCTTGTGCCCGTTAACCCCACTACAAATTTTGCAAAAAAACGCATCTCGAAAAATTACACCAAATTGATGTGAAAAGTAATTGACAAATCAAAGTGGCAGAAAAAAGCAAAAGGTTGATATCTCGAGTGGACTCGAGATCGCAGAATGCGGCTTCTGTGGATCGAACACAGTGCCTCCAGATAAACAGATAGAATCTATTAGGTTCCTGAAGTTGACTTCAGTCTGGCGCTCTCCCAAGTGAGCTAAAGCCGCTTGGTTGTTCGTGTTATGTTGAAGACTGGGCTGGAATTCAAGTACTTGTTTGGAATGGAGATTGGCATGGTTTGGAGAGTCTGGGGATGTGAAACTTTGTGTGGTTGGGTTGTAGAGTGATTGGTTGGTTGGGTCGTGGAGGCGTTAGATGTGGGTTTAGCATTAGTTAATACTGAGGCTGATACATGCATGACATGCACGCTGATACTGGCTGCTGATATATATGATATGTATTGTTGTGTGATTAGGATATTGTGGTTAAGATGAAACATGTTGAACAAACTCAATTCCATCTATTATCGTCTAGTCACCTCACAGCAAATCTGAAATCAGCACTCCAAGAGTCTGGATGATCTATGTAGGTACCGGTAGGTAGTTATTAAACTTCTTTTCAATTTGTTTCGCCATATGCCTAGGGATGTATTTTGGTATATCTTCCATTCCAAACACTAGCTTTCCTGCCCCTCTCTCCCCCGGACGACCGTCAGTATCTTTTCCACCAAACAACCATAAAGCATGGTTTGAATGTTTTCACCCATGATCATTGTCAATTGACTCTAATCGATCAACAAAATGGTTCGTACATGACAAATTGTGAGAAAGTATAATTTCAGTGATTAGTGATTAGGTACCTACCAGCCTACCTAGTCATGATCATTCCTCGAGAGAACTCAATTCAAATCACCCATTACCAAACCACGTGAGAAGAAACAATAGACTCAAACCGTTGCCGGACCATTATTGGTGCTACATTCGACATAGAAGTATCTAGGTAGCCAAATTTGGTGTTACTGTTACAAAAATAACACAGGGCCTAATTACAGTTATTGTAGGCAGGTACGAGTACGGATGTCCGAGACCGTTGTAGGTTTTAAAACCGTAGCCCGTTATTCCGTTGCCTATGGGAATATCTTTACACTCTCACAACTTCGGAAACCTATACCCCCGAGCACGTTTAATTGATCACTAAACAATTTAAAGAACTACAAGATCAATGGGGAGATTATTGATGAAAATTTGTTCGATGATTGTTGATATATTGTATTTCAAAGGATCGAAGATGGGAGAGTGGAAGGAGTATGGCGATGCTCTTGACTCTCTTGATTCTTTTGCAGACCTGGCCTGGACTTTGAGATCATCCCAAGGTTGGCCGAGCACTCCGGGACTCCGAGCTTATTATGTTTGAAATCATAAAATACATAATCGGATGCTTCTGTGGAGGTTCTAGGCCGGCTGCTCCCTGCCGTTTTGGAGGAGATAGGGAAGAAAGGATTTAGGACATAACGATTAGACATCAATCCTACGAAGGCTCGGAAGGTATATGGAATCTCTTTCAATAGCAGTGTCGTCAGACGATGAGTTTGTTTGTAGAAAGAGGAGAGGCAGGAACTAATAACCAACTCCACAGAATGACCAGCTGTCAAACTGGGAGCATTAACTATATCATTCCAAAGTATACACAAGGTAAGAATTATAAGCAATTAACAAATTGAATCGAGCATCATCAATCATACTTTTCTTTTGACTCACTTCCCCAGATCCTACCACGATAATCCTAAATGCAAACAATTGACCGCCATGAACACCTCGCTCAGATAACAAGCAATGAGCTTGTAATGTAATCCTTCCAGACCACAAACCCTTAAGTCCAGATCATTACCCTCGGATACCGCCCTATCCTGGATTCATATTCCGGGAAAGAATAAGAAATCCAACGGTTTATGACGTCTGTCCAGATTCAACACCGCCAAAAGACCAATTCCATTTTAGACCGATTAAGGATTTGTTATTGATTGCGAATAAACGGATGCGAGAGCCTTTACCTGTTTGTACATCGTACGCATCGAGTAAATCCTCACAAGCCACCGCCGTAAATTCCGCAGTCTATGTATTCGTCAGTTGTGACGTGAGAGACACGGGCACAGCGGAATTTTATCGGTTAGTACGAGATATAGGGTTTGTTTTTAGGTACTTCTCGTACTTGCTCAGGTGGGCTTAAAGGTAGGACGGACCCCGAAATCAAAGTTTGTGATTACCTAGATGATAAATAAAATGCGTTATGCGCATGACTTCCGTTTTATGAGTGTGTACGCAAGATGCTATAATAGTCAAAGAAATTTGAAAGAAATTGAGAGGGGACTCATGTAGTGTGATGTGATGTGATGTAGGAAAAATTACAAGCAAGAAATTGTGGAAATGAAAAGACGCATCGGAAATGGAGTGAATGGAGATGCCCCTTCATTTTTCGCCAATCTATCTTTCTTGACCAGCCTTATCTCCACGAGATCCTTCAACAACAACACTTACAAATTATTGATAAATCCTAAAAATACCAGAATCCCCAAATTCCAGTTTATGAACACATAATCATCATCCGCTCTATCCAATAGTCTTCCTCTGATTTATTAAAAACGTCAAAAACTCCATCCATATACATAAACTGTCTTGAAATACTTGGCAGATCATCCACCAAAAGACACACAAGTACTCGTATCAGATGAGGTGGCATGGGGCAAAAAATGATTACACCAGTGATCAGTGAGGTTACAAATTACTTTTGAGGAGTTTTAGTAGTACTTTAGGTAGTGATACCTATATGCAGGGTCTGTGAGGGGTGACAATTTAGGCTTTTGGGTGCTCCACTATGACAGAATTATGTGAAGAGAAACCCTTGTTCAAACGCGGCTTGGTGGGCGCAAGATTTCTCTTTTCCTTTTTGACTTTAGTCAAGGAAGCCGGAGTTACGACGCACATGGAACGGATGGATTTGAGTCAGTATGTATGTTCCAGTTATTAAAAGTGTAGGTCTCCTCCCGGGGTGTGGATGATCTCTTGGATTGCTTTTCTATATTTTGTTGGATATTCGCTGTTTTACCCATAACCTATCTTGAATCTTTATATCTTTTTTTTCAAGGTTTGTGTATGGGTCCATCTACTACGTATTGATATTACTTTACACCTCTTGGATATACTTCTATATATAGAGAACGGATTATAGGTTATATATAAAAATCACCCAAATATCTATCTACATTGAAACCCAACATTCGAACACAACGAAAAGCATTACAACCAACAATCATTAGACAATGTCTACCTCACCCAACCCAAAAGCCACACTCCGCCCCTCCAAATTCATCGAAGGACCTCCCCTCACCTCCACAGCCCCCAATCTCGCCCAAACAGACTCGCAACTACAACTCATCCTCCTCGAAATGGATTCCTACGAGTCCTCCCACAAGTCACCTCGCAAATCCAAATCGCGAACTTCCTCGAGTAGTTCTTCTAATTCTAATTCCTCACATTCTTCTCACAACTCTGTTTCTTCGCTATCCTTTTTTACGAATTCCTCGAAACGAATGAGTCACGATTATTCTGCCGCTTTGTCTACAAGTAACAAGATACTTAGCGGGGTGAGAGCGAGTATGGATATGAGTAATCCTTTCTCAAGCTCAGAGTCACTGGGGAGAAGTAGATGCAGTATCATTGAGAGTACGAATGAATCGGATGAGGGATCAATCAAAGACACACAGCCTTTGGGATCGAAGATTAAGGGCAGATTGAGGGCTTGGAGTCGGGGGAAGGACGATGCGTTTAGACCTTATGCGGGCACCTGAGTGAAATGGGATACGTTGGGAATAGGACTGGAATGGGTTACATTACGAAAGCTACGTTACGAAGTTACACTATGATTGACGATACTCGATACGATATGAGGTTATTTGAAGGAACGAATCACTGGCAAGATAGACTTTGTCAGATGGAGAAGAGATCATATTTATGAAGGCAGAATGAAGAATACACATGCATGTCGATGCTCCAAAGAGGAAGCAGACGCTGTGTTGCAGTAGGGTTGAAGGGAATAGGTTAGGCAAATAGCCAACGCACAGCCATTTATGGAGAAGAGATCCCGAGACAAGATTTTGTGGAGGGGGAACCGAGCACGACACGCGACAAGTCGAGACAAGTAGATAGACTGTTGCTTTGACAACAAAGATCTCACGGGGAAATTGTAGGATAGATCAATAAATACATATTTTAAACACATGATACTGTTGTCCATACTTGATACGAGGCGTTATGTTATTCACCCATGTTGTCGTTGTCCACATTTGATACTGAACATCATGATTCATGTATGCAGGCGACTCAACGCATCTCAATAGTTCATTCACATTAAGTCGAATCTTCTCAACTCCCCCAGAATCCATCATGATCACACGGCACCACCCAATCTCCTTTTTTCCCAGCACCTCGAAACCAAAAAGTCAATGAGAAACCCACCGATCTCAATGGTCGACGCGTACAAAAAATACAAAAACACCAGGTGACTTTCCATATTTTCCCACCCGCAGAATCCCTAACTATTTTCAGCAAAATGGTTTACCCGTCCCTGCCTAGCTTCATGCGAGCCGGTAGTTGACGGTAGTTCGTTCCGACTTGCGCCTCTGATAGGATGAACGGAAGCCCAATGAAACGGGACGATCATTCCCAACCTCGTGTTTCAAGCACATGAAAAACTAGCGATTCGAACGATTCATTTCTGAGGTGCATTTCTCTCCTATCCTATGCACGTTATCGATTTGGGATCGGCCTCGCTCTCTTCCTGCAGAAGAAATATCGATTGTCGAGTCACCCAAAATTCTATTTCAATATGCGCGTCCCGTACCCCACAAACTCTCACATCCGCGCTTGGCAACGTACGTCCCGGTTCACTCAACACTGCTACCGCGTAGCTCGGCTTCTCTATTCGTTTTTGATCGTGACGCCTCAGATACCCCTTGTATTCCTTTCTGTCTTACTCTCTCGTCCTTATTATGGCCGTCTCCATTGGTCCTTCACATACCGTGCTTCTCTCCTCATCGGCTCCCACATAGTCTGGTCTCTAAATCCTGGTACCCAACCCCCTAAAGATGTTCTCTCCTTTCCCGCCCGCTGTTCCATTCCCAAACTCACCGACGATCAAATTGTTCAATTGGAGGTCATACCGCCAGTAGACGAACTCTGGCTCAAGGGTGACGCATCACATGCGACCATCAAACCAGAAAGTTGTCCATGTTTCTGGCAATGGACACGGAATATTTCTCCGCCCGTTGGCGACTCCTCTTCCCCAGTCTCACAAAGGAAAATCACGATGTACTTCGTAGGCGGCGGAATGGTACAAGGCCATCCGCTTACATGTTCTATTCCCTGGCGCGTGATGCAGAAAACCAACGTCCCCATCTTCAGCGTCAATTTCCGTAAATGCGTAACTGCCAAAACGGCATTTCCAGCAGCCTTACAGGATGCACTGTCGGCGTTTTACTTTCTCCTCGAGATGGGATATCGTCAGGAGAATATCTCGATTATGGGAGACTCGGGAGGTGCGGGAATTGCGGTGACGCTTTTGTTGTATCTGAATAGGTATAGTCTTCCAATGCCGGAAAACGCGGTGTTGATCTCTCCATTTGTGGACTTGGCGTCGAGGTTTGATGGGAAGGGAGTGGGAGAGGAAGAGGAGGGAAGTCTGATAGAGTTGGATTTTATGAATGCTTCAATGTTTGCAATGGCCGGGTATCAGTACTGTGAGAATAGGCCGGATTTGAGGGGGACGCTTTTGAGTCCGGCGAGGGGGATGTTGCCGGAGGGGTATAAATTTGAGGGGCTTTGCAGGTGTATGGTTGTTCGGGGGGATGCGGAAGCTTTTTGCTCAGGTATGTACTATATGTGTTGAATGCTGGTTGTATGAGTGATAACTGAGTATTGATGATATACAGGTATAAAAAAATTTGTTCATCATCTACGTCAAGCAGGTGTCAAGGTAGAAGAGGTGGTTGGAAAAGATGAAGTTCATGATTTCCCGTTGTTCTCAAAAGCTGATAAGCCGCATGAGTTTTATGGGCGAGTAGCAAGGTTCT
The DNA here is from genome assembly GCA_014898285.1 of Botrytis aclada. Taxonomy (NCBI): domain Eukaryota; kingdom Fungi; phylum Ascomycota; class Leotiomycetes; order Helotiales; family Sclerotiniaceae; genus Botrytis; species Botrytis aclada. The sequence goes on from RCSV01000010.1 coordinate 1,491,102, forward strand.
TAGAAGGAGATGGAATTTATGATTGAGGGCACTGGGCTTGGAGTGTGTAGGAATGCGTTTGGTGGGGTGAAAAAGAGAGGATTGTTGGAGGAGATATGAGCCTGATGGCGAGGGATATACAACATCAAATACATGGGCAGATTGTTTGGAACGCTTTGGAAAAATCACTTAGGGAAATTTTCACCACAATGGCAAGCCAGCGAAAAACGAGTCAATCATAGTTATTAGCACAGTGCATGATTACTAGTATCAGTATTCACTCATAAAATTCAACGGAAATTAATTTCTTGATGAAAATCTTCGATTCCTAACTAACAAATGTATACGACGCATCAGTATGTTTTTCCTGTGCCACCACAAGAGTTTAGCGGAATCATTGCCAGCCCAAAACATGATCGTCCTGGAAAAGGTTAGGTTCGTCCATATGATTCGGATAGCTGGTGAATCACAGAGACTAGCTACGAAGTCTGGGTGGCAGAAAGAAGTTCAAGAAGAGGAGAGACAATGAAAGCCATCGTGAAGCGGAAGGGGCGCGTCTGGTAAAGGCTATTCGTTATCAGGTGGGAACCGAAGGAGAAGTTCATGTCGTCAATGCGTGAATCGGGAAGGGAGAGATTTATGGCCCATTGGAGGGAATTTCATCAGTCTCTCGGCGAGTACTTGTCCAATGGGCGAAGGATTTGTGGTAGAAGTTTACTGAAAGTTCATGTCGTCAATGCGTGAATCGGAAAACGGTAAGATTTATGGCCCATTGGATGGAAGGTTCATCAGTCTCTCGGCGAGTACTTGTCCAATGGGTGAAGGGTTTGTGGTAGAAGTTTCGTGAATGATTGAGCGATAGTGGTGAGTCTCTTGTTGGCGTCTTGATCGATTGAGTCCTTCTCCCTTGTTGAAATGCTTTGCTTTGTCTTCCTAGAATTTCGATAGTTGACTCGACAGCATGAGAACGACTAAAAAGCGATTTTGAGCTATTGAATCTCCTATGTAGTGTAACTGATGTGTGGAAGCGGTTTGAACTTGGAACGAAGAAATGGTCGTCTGCAGCGGTCGATGCATATTCTGGATCATCTTTTTCTTTTCAGGACATCCACGAAATCAGTCAGCATGTGCAACATCGACAATGAAAGCAACGTTGTAGCTACATACCATCTCCGCTAGCGCATTTGCTATGCTATTTCCTGAAAACAATTGATATCCATCGCGATATGCTGGTGTCGAATGTGGTGAAGGGTATTGCTTTGAAACTGAGATGTTCGGTGCTAACTTCAATGACTCGAATGATCCCAATCAAATGTAGCTTCTGGACATTCTGTTGACCTTTACAGAAACGCATCCGCATTCCAGACTATGTTCATCCTCGGAGGCGTATTGAATCGCGCAATGTGACGCATTGTAGGTTGTTGACGGTAGAATTTCTGTCGATTGGTTGAAAGTGAGAAGGTGGTAATGGCGAAGACTTTACTTTTGGGTAAACAGAATCTGTAGAGATGGATCTAGCCGTAGCTGAGCTCGTATGTATGCATCCATCTCTGACTGAATCTAAGACTTCGAAACAAAGGAAGATCGGCAGCTAGGAAGAGGAAAAATGAGGTTGTAGAAAAGAGAATTTAAAGTCATTAATGGAAGCGGGAAAACACATTAAATTCACTTGTTTGTTGACTGGTGAAAATTTTCTCACGCTAACTTAAAGCGCAGTTCATCTTCAACTTCGGATTGATAGTGAAACTGAGAAGCTCGGACGAGTACTGGATACCTTCGAACTCAATTCTTCCTTTCTCCCTGTCTATATTTGTTGGAGGAGATAGAACAGCATGCTTTCCTCTTCCCACGAGATCCCTCCCCAACGCCCGAGGCCTTTTATCTGATATGAATACAAGGCATGAAAACATGAAATCCCTACAGTATTGCGTGCGCGCGTCGCACACGTTGTTTGGAGCCCTTGTGCCTGTGAGTGCAGATATGAAGGAAACCCCGCTTGTGACCTTCGCACTTTTGATTTTACAACAGTGATACAACAGACTGTATCATGAATTGTTGTATAACCATACAAATACTGGTATAGAGAAGACTAGTATACAAAAACACTCCGCAGAAAAGTTGGCACGATGGTGCAGGCTCTCAACCGCTGAAGCTTGGAGTCCGTAAGTCATGGTACTTCAACGACATATTGCACCTAAGCTATCAGTCAAATATCAGAAAACAGTATACCTACAGCTTGGACCGCAATCTGAGAATGAGGACACCTCCGCAAGCTCTCATTTTGGGTCGTGCAGGTTGAACGACAACCTTCGCATAAGATCTTATTTCGAGCAAGTGTGGGAATTTGCATATAAAGGAGATTTTCTGCTACCTGAGGCCTTTTTCCACGGCTCGAGCTAATTGCACAACCTTCACGATGGGGTTCGAACTATAGTATGATTGAAGCCCTGATGAATCTCAAGCTATCCCCAAATTTACTGCTTCGAATAAAGCTTTAAAAAAGCCGTTGTGTATCTTCATTGGCTGCACTCAGCCAGGGGCTTACTTTTAGAGCAAGGTCTTTCATCACTACCCGGGCTGGGAGTTGGCTCGAGTCAACAGAGCGAGGTAAAGATTGAGTATGTAGTTGATTACCACTAGGGAAAACGGTGATGAGATGAACAATGTAACTACGATGGCACAAAGAACTGCCACTACTTAAGAAATCGCATCACTACTGATGATCCATAGTATAATTAACTTACTATGTATATTCTTCCACAAACATGTTCTTCCGACTAATCTCATATTCAGACCCTTCTTCAGTTTTACTTGTTCTTACCAGGCTTGAACTTCTTGATTCGAGGCTAAAAACGTGCAAATATATGCCCAGTAGAACGTTAACTCAGAATCGACGAAGAGAGATTGAATGTGAGGTATCTCGACCTCAAGCAATAGACGTCAGAATCTGATCACGTGTAAATGCGTTAAAAGTCCGTGCTCAATAATCATTGCGATCTTAACTTGCTGATGACGGATGTGAAATTTGGGAACCCGGAATCTCTTGAGGTAATGGAGGCCGAGAGAGGGACACCCTCAGAGGGCACCCTTTGCTTGCCCCTTCTCCCCCCTCAAATAGCACCTCCTTTGTCCGAATGATTAAGCTTTGGCTATAGCCAATCAAAGTCACCACAATGCATAATCAGCTTGCTGGGGCTGGGTGCTTCACGTGATTTGGAAACCAGTCAAATAATCGAAATGTTGTTGGATCTACGCCCTGAAACCTTTTCACCGCTATTTATTGTCAGTACGTACCTCGTACGAATACAAATATAGTGTTTCAGGCAAATTCACTACCTGATATTGATCAACTGAGAGATGGTGCGACCAGATTATCCATGGTTTCTTCTCAAGAATTAAGAGAGAAGGCATTGCGCCTGGTAATTGATTATAGTGCCGGAGATCACGGAAGGCACAGTTGTCTGAACTGGTCACATTAACGGAATCCTTACATCTAGAAAGGTTTATACTATGAATTTCATGTCGTGAAGTCTTGCATAATCATCCCACTTGTCGCCATCATACCTGTTCTGTAAAGTTATGCAGTTCATGACTTCTATATCGGACTGTAAGTAGAAGACCATGTGGAGTAGATATAAAAGGGAGATATAAAGGGATTGAGTTCCTCTTCACTACTACTCTCCTTCGAAACACTTCTCATACTTTCAGTCTCTCTTCTCGTTACTCCAAGATGTCAATGTCCGCCGCACTCAACCTGTGGCCCGCCCAGAGCTACCTTCTACTTTCGATGTGACGAAGACAGGAGAAACTCAATCAGGCTTGATTTTCATAACCCAGCTCTTCGACGCATAAATGAGTTGGCTTTCAAGGCTGCAGTCTCCGCCGTTGGACCTATTCAAACCGATGCATGTGGTATTTTCACTGAGGATGGGCAACATGTGTGGCAGGGCCTACATACTCTGCAGAAAGGCAAACTCCAGAGTTTAGCGTGGTTACTAGAAACTTCATGGTTCAAGAGCACATGGGTAAACCTGTGTTGACTCACTGGTCAGGTCTTGGTTCAAACAACGGTATGGGATATGGAAATGTCACTATACTTGATGACACCTACACACCAATTACAACGATCTGTCTAAATTTAGGGCTACTCACCCCACCAAGTGCTAATTTGACCGATCCTACATGTTTTGCCGATTTCTATGAAATATTGATTACACCTTCAAACACCCTAATTGTAATTGTAGTCAACATTACCACTATGAATCTTAGTCCGATTGGCGGTCCAAGTTTTGGCTATGTATATGACTCTCAGTTCTATGAGATAGACATTGCAACCAGTGATATAGTTTTCAACTGGAGTTCGGTTGCCTCTGGAATTCCCATCACATATTCTAAACTTAGACCAGGTGTCAACTCTGGAACTGGTTTAAATTCCAGTGATCCTTTCAATTGGTTCCGAATCAATAGTATCTCATCTACTGGGGACGGATATCTTATTAACAGTCGTACGTGCTGGACTACTTGGTATTTCAATAGTGCTGGTGAGATTAAATGGCAGATTGAGGGCGACAACACCGAAGGGCAAAGTGATTTCGTGGTACCTAAAGAAGCAAACTTTGTAGTTAATTTTCCCAAGCTATCAGATATCACAAACTAATCACATATTTTAGGAATGGCAAAATGATGCTCGCATCAGCAATTACACCAACACAAGTGCCGTCCTTCACTACTCTAACAATCTCAATAATGGATTCTCAGATCCAAGCGTATTCAACCAATCCAATGGTCTACAACTCTCTCTTAAACCAGAAGACAAGACTCTGGTTGTGGGAAAAACTCTCACCAATTCTGCCTACCGTAATTTCCCCAATTCCCAAGGATCTTTCAACCCACTTGACAATGGCAATACATCTATCGGCTGGGGTGCCGTTGCTCGCCTTACATAATTCGGTCCTGATGGTGACAACGACGTTCGTCTACGCATCCAATTCGGTTATGACCACGCTCAATCCTTTCGCGCCTACAGACAATCTTGGAACGCGACGCTATTTTGGAATCCAGATGTCGTTGGAGTCAACGACACCGCATACATGAGCTAGAATGGAGCAACTGATTATACGGCTTGGGTTATATATACAGGAACTAATGAGAGAGATCTTGTGGAAGTAGCTACTATTCAAAGAGGCAATCGCTTCGAAACTAGCCATCCGATTGGAAGTGAGGCTCGGTATTTGAAAGTTGCGGCATGTACCAGGAGTACTTTTATGAGGAATTCGACGCTGGTTAGTGTTGGGCCTTCCCCTTCAAATGCTGTTACAACATAGGAGGTGATAGTGATTTTGATTATGAATCTCAGAGGCCATGGATATGGCCAGCTTTGGTGAAGAAGTCTAGCACCCGGCTTAATTATATATTGGACTTCATCAGTTTTCGTACTTTACTTCTACACGAATACTGTATCTTTCTCATTTAGCTGGTTTTCATCTGGAGAACCTTCACGAGAATATTTCAATCCATACACATGAACAAAAAGCCACCCCTTTGCTTGATACGTATCCAATGAACCACCTCTGAATCACCTCTCCACACTCCTTACTGTTCCAACCCTCAAAAATCTTTCACCTGACTCAAGTGAACACAACTTACGGCATGTTCATATCAATCAGGATACACGGTACTATCGACGTTTAGTGTCCTACCCGTATGTCCCCAAGGACACTCTTGTGATAGAGTTGTATCCGGGTCGGTTTCTACCAGAAAATAGACCTTATCGGCTTCAATATTCTTCTTACCAGATAATGTATTCACGGGATGCGATTTGAAACAAATATGATATTTCGCTGAATGAATGGACTAATTCAGATGAATACAAGATCTTCGAAAATAAGTTCATCAATTTTTCATTCTCTTACGCAAATATCAATAGCGCGGAATGATTGGTGTGCAGATCAGGATGACTGCTGCCTTCTCTCGATATTGCTGATGAGTATCTATTTATACAGTTCTTTGTGGCTTGTATTTCCTGCTGATTCTGGGTTGCTACTACGATCGTAGTATTAGTTTCGCAGTTGAACCATATGGTGAAATCCTCATAATGGTCCATGAATCATGGCTACACTTCTCGAGACACCCAATGTAAATTGCTATTACGTAACCATAACTGCAAGGCTACTGGAAATGTTTCTCTCTCAGTCTGAGGTGATTTAGTGAAGCCTAGATGCTGTTCTACACACGCCTATGAAGATATATAGTGAAGGAAAACCGATTTCGTGCTTCCCACTTAAGTCTTGAGCTCACATTGATTGCGGTGCAGGGCCCCGCAATCACTAGCTCGGCATCCAGAAACACGTTTAGAGAATCTCATTGATGGAATGGATTGTGTAGATTGGTAGGTAGACTATTCACGGGTTGGCGCACGCGAAAATGATCCGTTTGAATTCCTCAAGAGATTTTTCTATCTTATCTGATCGACATGACATCTATCTCCTCTGTGCTTCTGAAGCTTAGTATTGTATTTTCTTTCAAGTCGCACCATGGGAAATTTGAAGGAGCTATTGCGCTTGAATCGGTGTCGAGTTTCCTAAAACTTGTCATATTTTTTTCAAGTACCTCAAAGCTCGAGTGGAACTGGGTTCTCAAATACAACTTTTTATCTATAATGCATATACTATCTCAAACATTAAGGAGGCAGAGGCAGATAAAGCTTACTACGATACAGCTTCGTGGTGCTCACAGCTATTAGATGCTCTTGGTATCATCGTACTACCTTCATGAATGCGGAGAGAAGCATCCTAGTTAGAATACTGAGCTCCAAAAGTCCAAAGCAAAGTTGTCCTGTGGAGTTAGCCCGTGAAGCTAGGTTTGCTTGTACAATGCATTGCACAGCTCTTGAGTGACTTCCACTTTTGATAGGGTTTGGATGCAGTCTCAAAATTCTAGAGTCGTCCTCGGAAACATGAAGTCGTCCCTGAATTCGAATATGTTATTCACAATGATGTATGTAGTATGCATCCCTTATTAATATATTTAATAGTCCAGACTAAAACCCAGCAATGTAAGAGTGTGGATTTCTAAAAGCGATTAAGAATTTGAAAACACCTTAATATTCTATCAAATTCAACATCTCAAATGATTTGAATGTTTCAATTGGTTTTAGAAATTTAATGATTTTATTATTGGATTGCAATTCAAACTATTGGATACATTATCCCTCACTTCCACTCGATTCTCAATCTATAAAGAGGTTTGCTCAAGCGCATATACTTGGAATATTGGAGCTTGCGTCAAAAAGCATATTGAGATATCCGCGACGTAGATCGATGCTATTCATATCAGAGTCGGGCAAACTTGATCCGATGAGATTCGTAACATAACTTTCAATGTTCCAGAGCATATACAAGCCGCATGAATCTCCATCACTCTGTTTGATAGAATCCCCACGAGAAAATTGCCAGTTATTTCCAAGTTGGACCGAAGACCCATCAAGGAAGTTGGCTAGCCACTAGGTCGTAGTGATGATGATGTGTAAAGTTGCTGCTGATAAAGGCTCGTAGTTGGGACCTCTCAATTTTGATCTCGATCGCTCAGGTATATTCAGATACCGGGATGTGGATTCAAAGTCTTGAGGGGTCGTTTGAATATACAAATCCGCTCCGAATCCATCGAATAATTCGTTTTTCACTGTCACCACAGATTCCGTAGTAGCAGCAATCTACTCTAAAAAGAGTGGATTGTGAATCCATGCTTTTATTGTTTGGATGTAAAATCCGCTCCGAATTTATCAAATAGATTTAAAATTGAAGTTTTCAGGGCTTTCCAAAGTGTATATCAAAGTGGATCCTCAATTTGAAGAGTTTTCTTTCAATTCGAAAAGGAATTGAATAGTTTTATTTGCTTTTCTTCAATTTCATATGATTTTGTCAAAATATTGAAAATGAAATTGAAGATATACTATTATAAAGCGATAGTATTATGGTTAATGAAATGGCTAGGGAGGATTTTGAGGGATAAATGCCTTAAATTTTAGGCACTCTAGTTTAAATTCCCTTAAATTCCAGGCATTCTAATTGAAAGTGGGAATAGCTTCAACTTTCCATTTTCTTTATAGGCTTTGAAGCCTATAAAAGCCTATAAAAACACAGATTATTTGATGGATTAAAATGAGGACTACTTTTTCTGATTCTTGTTTTCAATTTGTGTTTTCATTTTCCTATACAAATTTATCAGAAAACGTAAATTGTTTAATATCATTTGAAAGTGATTCACCTCCTTCTTATTGCAAAATACACTAAATATACTAAATTCATTAATGAACGGATTATTTAATGGAATCCATATTTTGATATTTAAACATCAATTCAGAATTCGTTCTGAAAAAGTGCGGATTATTTAATGGATTCGGAGCGGATTTGTATATCCAAACGACCCCTGAGTGGTATATACAACTCCATTGTTTGGAATTCGAAACATGAGTGTGACTGTGTTGATTGCTTCATCATTCAAACGAGTAGGATGGTCTTCGTTGTCGTCATTTGATGTCAGATTCGTAATCGCACCAGTCTAGACTGCGCAACGGGTACCCGCGGGCGGGTAATGACCTCGAGGGTAACTCGCGGATTATCTGTCGGCGGGGCGGGTAATCCAAAATCTGAATGGGTAACCCACAGGGTGGGTAGGATCTCTGATGGATAACCCGCGGATAACCCATGGGTACGGATAATTTGTGCGCAGCCTATACCAGTCAGAGTCGTTTCGTCAAGGACAACCAGTTCCTTGAGAAAAACCTTGGATCTACGCGGCTTTGATTTGGACGGACTGAATGGCAACGTCAACTTGCAAGCGGCAGAAAACTTCAATTAATTAGCGGAAGTTGAAACCCCAATTTTATCGCCCGGAATTTCGTGTACAATCTTTTGCCCTGAGTGATCGCTGTTGGATTGATGGGCTTTTAACTCATTATTTGTGCGAATGAGAACTACACCAACAGCGCTTAATTGGAGTGCTCTGATGATGGATGACTTCCAGCCCCTTGCCGATCAAGAGTTCGTTGGAATGCAGCACAGCTTTTTCCATGCACGATTTTGGCTGTTTATGTGAACTGGAGACTAGACTTGTTTCCATCTGGACTTCTTCATCGTACAAATGCAATAGGAAGACATCGCGATCACGTTCTACAGTAGATCCAAGTCGATTTTCATGGCCATTAAAGTCTCGCTGATGGGAATCTACTTTGATTGATGTAAGAATCGCATTCTCTTTGTCGCATGTCGTAGATGGGTTGTCATTGAAATGTGCTTTGGCTCGGGCTAGGTCAGGCATCGAGAAGCTATTGCTAGAGTTGTTATCGTATTGCATAAAATTCATGGAAAGATCTCCGTTGTATGGTGCATATGGTATTGAATTGGGAGTATCCTTGACCGAACCATTTATCGGGTTTGGATGTATGGAACCGTTTTGGCGGTAGCCACCTGTATAATTTCATGGGACCGACGACCTCGGGTGCCAAACTTGCTGGCTGTTGTTGCACTGGTTCAGAAGACCACCGTGATATGATGATATATGCGGCTGGAAGATATGAGGATAGTCTGAGTGAGTAAAACCTCCATGAAAGTTATTCAAGTAGCTCGTGTCGCTGAAATCGGGACCCACAAATCGAACATTATCGGCATTGTAGGAGAAATTTGGGTGATGACGGCGACCTTCATGATCAAATGCACCCATTTTTCCATAGCCGCTATGGTGATTTGAATAGATAAATTGTCTTGGTATCTGTACACCACGTTGTTGGGGGGTAAAGTTAGAACCACTGATGTCCGTGGTCGCGCCGTATGTGATGTTCTGGACATTACTTGGATTGTATCTTGGAGCAACGCTTTCCTGGAAACAATCATCCAGTGAATTCACGTTACCATCTGAGCAGTATCTGTCTTCATACATTGGGCTATAGTTAGGAGCTGGCCATGTTTGACTATGGTTTATGACAGGTATGGGATAGAGGTTCTGACTGGGTATTTGCTGTGTGGTATGATGGTGACTTCTAGGACCACCGTTATGAGTGGGTTGGTATAGGATCGATCCCCACTTGTACGTGTATCCATCGGTTGGTTGAGATGATTTGAATGCATTGGCACGGGTGCTGCACGTTGTAAATCGTCAGGTCTTTGCAGGTGCATTGGAGTGGCTTGTCGCTGAAAGCTACCAACCGAGCCGCAATGCATTGGGGACGTCTGATGTTGAAAGCTACCAGCAGTGCTAAACTTCATTGCTGTGGCTTGTTGATTGAAACTGCCAACTTTATTAAATGGTGGCCCTCTGAATGACATGTATCCCTGATCGCTCGCAAGCTCGACGTACGTATTGTTGGACATACCACCGGCAAATGTTCTGTATTCGAGAGTCAGCTATGGGGTTTCAAACAGTGTATAGAAAATGATGACTGGCTCGCCAAACGAATTGAAGGCATCGGAACTTACAACAAGTCACTACCATTCTGAAGGTATTTGGCTAATGGAAGTGGTCGAGCGTTGATACCATTACTATCCAGATGAGCTCCTATGAACAAGCTTTAGCAAGAATTTGTCTTCAACGCAGAATACATCTTATCAATTTCCATTACAATTGAATTTCTTCGTTTTCAGAGCATTCACACGGTTGATGAGAGCGTCGGTGTATTCAACAAGAGTGAAGTCACCTAACGAAGCCCCAAAAACATTAATAAAATGTAATCACGTAATGGTATGTGGTATATCACTTGCGTTTCCATTTGACTTGAGACCAGGTTACGACACCAAGTTCCTCCCTCAAACGGCGAAGGGCAACCGCGTCATGTATGATTAAAGTACTCATTATCTTGTTCGCTGCATTAGTTATCATTGCTCACTAGAAATGACACAACAGAAGAGCTTCGAAGCAAAGAATAAAGGTAGCTAGTAAGGTTGCTTGAAAACAAGAAAAGTGAAAGAAAGAATGGAAGATTGTGCGAGAAGATTCGAATATTGATTCGGCATCTCATTATGTTCGGTCCGATAAGCCCTAATTATTTTAAAAATGGATTTTGATTTATAGACACAGAAAATTTTATTTTCTGAATAGCTGAATATCATTGTTGCCGTCGCCAAAAATTATATATTCCCCCCACATTCAAATCTTTCTATTCTGAATCCAAAAAAAATCGACAACTTTTCTACGTTCCTTTGAGAACCAGATTTAAACTGGATTGCTGACCCTTTTCTCAACGCGCAACGAGAAAGAGGATCATGGAAGTCATCCAGACCCCAAACAAGTAAGTCTCTCCTAGAAGACGCACTCGTTGTCGCAAAATTCCCTTCCTCCCAACTGTCGATCTCAGTTTTATGGGCACAGCAAGCCTGAGATCGACGTCCATTACACACGAATCCTTACATCAGACATTGGATTCCCCCTTTCAAGCTCAAATACTGATCATCATTTTCTTCTTACAGCACGATGTCCGCTCCTCCTTTGTTGCAACGTCTGGCGGCCATCGAAAATGAAAACAATTTCAGTGCATCAATTGATTCAACATGTTCTGTTGGACAAACTTCAACTTGCGAAGAAGACAGTAGATCTCTCGGCACGTTTCATGAATGACCTTGTAAGTTTAATGTCTTGTCCGCGTCTACGCATATGCATACTGACAATGAATCTTTACAAGGCGATCGAGAATCTCGACGATACTCCCCTAACTTAAACCCTACATTCCATGCTCAGTGCTCTTCTTCAAACAGCTACTGAAGAATACGAGAGTGTGAAAATCAAGTGTGACGAGGCAACTAGATGCAACGACCAAGTCCAAAACGCCATCACCACTTTTGAAGTCCAGAAGTCCTTGTTCCTCAAAGCCTTTGAAGTAGTGGAAGGTGAAGAGGTGAGATTGATTTTATTCTTGAACTCTTGCGCATGGATCGTTGATTACTGACTCTGCACAGGATGCCCTTTGTGTTGTTAGCACAACTCCCCTCAACCATGACGCCGAAGTCCCATACGAAGATGGTGACTTATACACTGCATCTCCAAAGCTTCATCCCATCGAGGCCGTTGTTGATTCTATGTCCAATGCTCAACCTGCTACTTCAAGCCATATCGTTGTTGACACACAAGAGTCTCTCGATCTCGATCTTGGTGTTGAAGCTGTTGTTGATGCTGCTTCCAACGTTAAACCTGCTCCCTCAAGTGAGATCGTTGTCCAGCCTCGGAAGAACTGATTCCTAGAACTCTTTGGGGAGCCCAAGCCTTCGACCGCTCCAACGATGGACCGTCTTGCTGCTACTCTCATCGAATCTCCCGAGTCAGGTGGCAAAATCACTCACTTCTTACCCGCCAGTACCTTCCTTGAAGCATTGGTAAATGGTACACAAGACCCCACTCTCAAGGAGCTCATCCCACGCCTGGAAAAAATCCCACAAGAACTCCAGGATGAAGTCGACAAGTTGATTCTTGATCCTTTTTACTATTTCCAGCGTTATGTCCGCAAGGACCTGCCCAGACAGGTCTCTTTTGGCACCACGGTCTACGAACCTGGAAAGATTGTCAAGGTTTTCTTCACCACCGATGAAGTATTGAAGAAGGAGAGTCTGAGCGCCGTATTGCAAGATATGGAATTGCAGGTGGTATGCATCCCAGCTGATCGGTCTACTTACCACCACTACATCATGTATAGGTCGGTCAGCTTCGAATATCTCTGGTTGTTGAGGCACCTAGAGCGCTTCCGACACGCTGCCACTATCCAGTTGTACGGATGCAGAAATGCGTGCTGGCGTACAATAGCCACTGTTTTGTTACCAGCTTCCAGCAAATTTCATAATCTGCCCCACATCAGACTCATGCACTATGTCGACAGTACTCCTTCTCACATTGGTGACATCCGCGGCATGGACTTCACTATCCTCTACGTCTACCTCCACGATATGGTCAACGCTGGCATGGTCTCCGCTAACAGCATCATCAAGCAAATCGAAGGCAAGGCTTACTTAAATGACCAATTCAAAGGAATATACCAAGACCTTCGGGATTACCTCATGCATAGGTACAACTTACCTCATGATCTACTCAAGATGGCCAAAGACTTCGACATGAAAGGTCACACGCCTACAAATCAAGGTGGTGCGCTGAGATTGAATGGATTCGACATCGATACCCCTGCTGGTAGATGGCAACAAATCTTTGAGAGTCATTTTCGATATCTCAGACGTGAACAAGTCAACGCGAGTTGGTATAAGACTGGCAACCTCGTCATCTGCGAAAATTTCCGCCGCGCCTTACCAACTCACTCTGCTTTCATTCAATAAGAATGTCTTGAAGCCCGACGACAACCATGGAAGACCATCATCCGATTTGTCGCATGTGCACAATGGTTCCTATTTGTAACGGCCTACTCACCACAGCCGTCAACTCCTATGTACCCACCGCCCCTTCAGATGCAGTCATCAAAAAGGAGTCCCAATTGAAGGATGGCGATCCGCATAAGCCATTTGCTTCTGAGGATGTCGACCTGTCAACATGGGTCGTCCCTGAGACTACTGAAGCATGTGCCTGGACCGACGTCTCCACTGAGGTTAAACAGCATCTGGTAAGTTCAAACCCCATAGTAAAATCACCGTGATTCTAACAATTCTCCAGAAATATGACATCAATACCTTTGCACCTCTCCATTACATGCGTGGATCTCCCGATCGAGAAACCCCTCCCCCAGCCCCAACAAAGGTTCCAAAGAGCAAGGCGTGTTCCAAGGCGCTCGCATTGCTTGAATCAATCGGTTTGCAGTTTCATGTCAACTTTGACCTCATTACAGCCCAACAATTCACTGACATCAAACAAAGACTCTACTCCGATTACAAGGCGACGGGCAACGAGTGCAACCAACTCTGCCCTTTCATCCTGGCTGGTGGCATCTGTCACCATGACAAATGTGACTTCAAATACAAAAAGCAATGCTCCTCTTTCCCATCTTGTTCGGTCACTGATTGTTCTCGCGCACATTTCCCAGTATTTTGTGGATGCAAATGGCAAAAGGCCTCTCAGGAACACTTGAGCCAAGTGCCTCATGCCATGGTTCGAGAGTCTCTGAATGAAGCTCATGTCATTGCGTGGAAAATTTTCTTGTTAGACCGCTGTGGTGACTGAGACGATCGTGAATGGACGGGAATTTGCGATGGGGAAAATATGAAAGGGAGTGTGGTGTTGGTTCTATGCTTGTGTCGTCGTGACATCTTTGGTGGGGAAGATACACATGAAATTCATTCCAAATTGTCTATAGCGTAGTTAAGAAACAATTAAAGAGACATTTAAATGCTCACAAGATACTTTGACTTGAATCAAGACCTCCTCGATAACAGTGAACTTTCTGTATGTGCTATCGAAGTCTCGATGGAGACAGTGGTTTTCTACATGTACGCATTTCAATATGCAGTATTCGATATTCAAATTCTTTGTCAGCCAGACAAACTGCAATTAACACATGTAGAGTTTTACATCTTCCGCAACCATACGCCCAGTTTCGACTATGGGTTCGAATTCTGAGTGGCATGAGTTTGCCATCTTCTCTCACAACGATACTTCTTGGACTATGATTCTGAGACGACTTCAACAACAAATTTAGAAGCATTGCATCAAATGATAACGATTGGCGTGTAAGGCTGAGCACATTTCGCAGCCCAGCTTCCGCCATCCATACAACCCTTTCTCTCCCTTGCTTCAATCACGACGCACCCGACTTAAGATGCACCACACGCATAATCAGCACCAATGAGACGTCTCAAGGTATTGTGAGCAAAAAAGTTTTGTTGCATATCGCATCGGATGAACTTGTTGCGGTTTTGTCACATTGTGCTTCTGAGCTATCCCGATTGAGCACCTCGTGCATCCACGAGGTTACATTTTTAAGCCCCAGATATTCACTTGGGGGTGGATTTTCCCAGATGCTCCAAGGAATGGGAGAGGAGCTGACAAATATGAAACTTATATATGCAAAAGCTAGTGAGGAGGGCATGGAACGCGTAAGGGTGTCGGCGTTTGTTGCATATCGTAGGTGTACCCACTTGATCCTGAAGAAGGAATGTGTGTATTACGGGAGATGGGTTGCGGGAAGAGGATTGGTCGAAGAGTTGATGGTTGGGGATACAGATGGAGAGAGGTGGTGTGGGTGATGAGTGCTGGTGGTGTTTGAGCTTTGCGGCACGGGTTCCCTTCTATACATCTGTACAACAATAAGTCTTGATGTCATGGAGATTATTGGTCGGGCGACGTTGCACAGAGTCAGATGATAGGAGATTGCAGCCAATCATGAATCAAACACATGATAGTCCTCCAAGAAAAGACATGTTTTTGTTGCATGTCTCTATTCCAAATGTCTCCACAAAGGTCCATTTATCACGTGCTACGTATGACCATCCATCACTTGATCATAATTGCATCTACGAGTAGAGAAGAAGAACAGCGAGTACATATACTTCTAAGTACATTTACTTCTATGGAGGAGCATCTCATCATCATCTTTCTTATCTACCTTTTATTTCATTGATTAAACTTACCAAGTCTCTTATCCATCAGCTTTTCAATTCTCCATACAAATAGACTCAAGATCAAACCTCCATTCCGACTCCCCATGCGAGGGATCCTCCCAGAAATAGGGGTCCATGAACCCCACATCCACATCCGCAGCTATCGACTCGAGTACAGTCAGTACATATGTAGTCGATAATAATAACTATACATGGGTATGATCGTCTACGCTCCAGTGTCTACAACGTAGGAGTAAAAGATCCGTTTCAACGAACCTTTCCAAAATGAACTTTTCTAAAAGGAAAGAAAACTCCGGACCTTATCATACGATAATCACACATTCATCTCTCGTACAACTCGCAGAAAAGACGATCCAGACTTTATTCGGTCGTAGGCGTGTTAGTGGTTTTGATTGATTTGCTCTTAAACCATTTTGATATCAAACCACCGAGGAGACGAGTCTCCGGCTGCTTTTCAGATGTGCAACAAATGTTGGCGTGGTGATGTTTCTGGACAGTATTTGGAATTGGTTGGGTAAGGGATGAAACTTAAGGTCAAAAGAGCTTGGTCGTGAAGCATGAATGTTAGAATGGCAGTGCTTAGTTAGAAGCAGATCTGAGGGCTAGATCGTGGTGGCGATGATAGTAAACGTCAAATCGCAATTGCTCCTTTCTGGACCTTTTTACTCGACCATCATTGGCCAGCAAACTATTCTTCAGACGATTCTATACGTATGTTGAAGTATATTTATATCTTCATCCTTCCTTCGTTGTTGTTCTCATCCGTGTCTTCGTACGATTCCACCTCTATTTCCATCCAGTTGTGATGAGAACGGAAGACGACATCAACATCTATCTTCACATTATCAGATTACTCATCATCGGTCTCATCGGGGTTCACCCGACCGAGCATCTTACAAAGCTTCCATCAACAAGCTGCAATCGTCATTTCTCTACGAACAAATGCCATCCATTGATTGAACGAAGTGGAGTGTTCATACATATAGTATTATCAATCAAACACATTGTCTCATCTCGCTGTCCCATCTCGCAATTTCTATATAAATCTTCTCAACGTGCTGTGTTTCCCTTGATTTCGTACCCCTCATCTACATATCACGAATTTTCAACCAAAGTCTACCCATCGTTTGCTACAAGTTTTGTCCATTTCAAGCCATACAACTAATAATACGAACATGCCTCCATCCAGCAATTTCTTCAGCATCATCGCCGGTGTTGGTGCAGGTACTGGTATGTTATCTAAACCACGACAACCACTAGACAATAGAGATTCTAATACACATCCACCCTTAGGCCACTCCGTCGCCCTTAAGTTTGCCTCCACCTACCCCGTCGTGCTTCTCGCCCGTAACCCCGCCAATTATGAACCGACCATAAAAGCTATCACCTCATCCGGTGGACAAGCAATCGGAATCAGCACCGACGTCTCTGATCCCTCTTCCGTATCCAATGCATTCGAAGAAATCAAGAAGCAATACGGTTCTAAGAAATTGGCAGCTGCGGTCTACAATGTAGGGGGTAAGTTTGTGAGGAAGCCGTTTTTGGAGTTGAGTTTGGAGGATTATGAGGTGGGGTATGAGAGTAATGGGTGAGTAATGTTTTTCTATTCGTCCGAGTAGACAAATGGTAGGAAAATGAGTCCAGAACAAAGGCTAAAGTTTGCACAGAAAGGGATTCTTCCTATTTGCACAAAAAGCGTTACCACTCCTCCTGGATTCCGTGTCTGACTCTCCACATCCACCCTCCCTGATCGTTACAGGAGCTACGGCATCCTTAAGAGGCGGTGCTCTAATGTCATCATTCGCGAGTGGTAAATTTGCTCTGAGAGCAACCACTCAGAGTTTAGCTAGAGAGTTTGGTCCTAAAGGAATACATGTTGCACATGCCATAATTGACGGTGTGATTGATATTCCTAGAACTAAGGAATGGCAAGCGAATGGAGGGGTTGAGGATGGAAAGATCAAGGCCGATGCTGTAAGTACTTATAATATGAATTCGTCGTCAATGACTGACATGATGTATAGATTGCGGATGCATACTGGTATTTGCACACACAACACAGATCACATTTCACTCAGGAATTGGATGTCAGACCATATGTTGAGAAGTTTTGATCTTGGATGAAGTATATTTCTGGTAGCTTATTAAGTTACATCGGACAATTCTAGTACAGAGATCGTCAATCACCGTCGATAAGACTACTGAATAGCATAATTATAAAACAATAATGATGTCCCTTGCCATCAAACTCTCGTTCTTCAGAGATTTTAGTGAAATCTAGAGGAAAGTCTGCAGGCAAGAAAGTTAACTTCATAAGGAAAACTTTGGATTTCCTCTCCGCTCGTCGTTTATCTCGAAAACAATAGTAGAAAATGTCAACAAGGTGATATATGAGCGTAAATGGTTACGAAATCAAACATGTATGTCACAATGATCCTAGAGCAAGTTAGTAGAGGGCCAGTCCTCCCAAAACAGGTATAGCAATCAACAACACAACAACGTGTTGTCACAAGTATCGTAGATGCTTGTTGCTTCGGGAGGACTCCCATGGAGCATTTCACAGTGGTACCAGACGTGCAAGCACGAAGGATGTGAAATGGCCATAATTTTTTATTTGACTATGCCTAGCACATCCAGCTGGCAGAAACCAGGGATTAATGCATATAACGCTTATCGAAAGCACGCCAAACCCAACCCAATTTTATATGCCAAATTTATGCCTTGCTCTTCAACTTCTCCTTGATCTCACGACCGGCCTTGATGCGCTCAAGGATGTTCTCACGGTCCTTGTCCAACTTCAACTTGGTGATGATGACCTTGGATGGGTGGATACCGAGGGGAACGGATTGTCCAGAGGACTTCTCCTTGACGACACGCTCGATGTGGACGATGTACTTGAGACGGTAGACGGAGGTGATCTTTCCCTCGGAGCCCTTGTTGGAACCACGAACGATGGTAACCTCATCATCCTTTCTGATTGGGATGGAGCGGACCTGAAAAATTTCTGTTAGATGTTGAAAATTGAGTATGTCGAATATAGTTTATACGCACGTTGTACTTCTCACGGAGTTCCTTGCTCAAAGGAGCGCTCATGATGGTACGTCTGACGCTGGATGGGGCATCGAAATGAGCCTTGCGGGACTTTCTCCTGGAGGAGTGGAGGGCTGAAAAAAAATCATTATTAGCTTTGCGATCTCATAGGATTACTGGCAGAATCGCATTGACAATTGCGCAGAATCGCGGGAACAATCGATTGATGGCACATACAGGTGTTGATCTTCGTCATCTTGTCGGCTTGGTGAGGAACCTGGATTTGTCGTCGTCGTTGGTTGTTTTCAAAAATTTCGCACCGAGATTTCTGGAATGGAGAATTGTGTGCGAAAAACGCTAGTGTAAGCGAAATTCTTAGCTGCATATCACGTGCACTGAGTGGAACAACATACGAGTATGGGAATCATCAAATTAAATGAACACTCCAAAATCATCATTCACAGCATTCCTTTCATTTATTTTACTCAACGAATATGCTAAGGAACAATTTGAATACCAGTTCTGCAGCACACTTTTCTGATGTTGTTCCCTACATAAACGAACTTGCGATGTAGAAAAAGAAAGCCGTTCGAAAAAGATTCTCTCCATCCAAATCGCGCAGTCTTCCAATATCATAGATCACTTTATATAAAGAAAGTACAAAATACGTATCGCGAGGTCAAGAATGGAATCTACCCATTCCATCATAATTTCCATGCAAATTCCTTGCAAATACACATTTCTCCAGGGTTGAAGTCAACCATGGGAAGCATCCAAGAGGGAAACATCATCCCTAAACCTTCATCATTCAAATATTCATAAAGTTATAGATCTCAATCACATAATCCAAGTCAAATGATCTCCTTGATAGAAAACTCATACCGATAATCCCGTGGTTTTGATCCATCATGACGGTATTCACACAAACAAGCAGGTCATGACTGTGATTCCTTGTGTTCCTATCCCCACCACCATCATATCTAATGGCTTCTTCTCATCTCTTCTCTTCTCTTCTCTTCTCTTCTCTTCTCTCACCTCCCTCAATCTCCATCTTCAAGATCCAAAACATCGCTTCTGAACCCATATTCAAACACATACCCATATACACCCACAAATTCAAATTCTTAACCTACCACTCCTCCAGCCCATCTCATTCCCCCATCTCCCAAACCTCCACGCCCTCACATCTCAAAATGTGCACAACAACCCATTGGTATTGGAAAGCTTGCGACCACACAATCCCAACCGAATATCTTATCCTCTGCAAAGATGTCTTCAAAGGTTGCGCTGGCGAGAGCTCCGACAAGATCGAAAAGAAAGGAAGATGACCAAACTGCAGAAAAAAATCTGTCGTACAAGTCACGACCATAGACAGGCCTGGCGTCGTATTAGAAGGAGGTTGGGAAATGATAACTGAAGCTATGGTGAAGGACATTCGGCAGAATGAATTGTGAGACTGGGTGTTGGGAGTTTTTGGCGTTGTACGTTGTGGTTCGATGCTGTGGAGGTGTTTCTTACGGGGGTCGTTCATATTCGATGGATTTTGAATAGATTTTATCAAGGGCACATAGTTGTATAGGGGAATAGATTGAGTCTCTAAGAACCATCACAATACATATGTAGGTTGACGTCCACTCGTCCATGTCCTATCTTTCATTTCGCAGGTGTATCTCATCCTGTTGAATGTTACAAACATCACAGTATATTAAAACCGGTCAAGTGAAAGAAATACATATCATTCTAAACACAAGCTGATCAGACACCAAATTTCATGTATTCAAAGAAACCCATGGATAAACATGTCCGACCATTCGCTCTCGCCCATCCATTTTTCCTCCAAAATCTCTTACATCTAAAACGAATACATTTAGTCCTTAACCAACCGATAACCACAACTGCTTGATATAGAAAGTAATAGGATAAGGAAAACTAATCAAAACTATATATGAAACTAGTGCTCACGCCCTGCACTCTAAGCCCCCGTTACAAACCAAAACACTAAACAAAATTTCCCCTTTTATCCTTTACCACTTCTTGGGATACCTCCCCGTAGCTGCAATATTTCTAGGCCGTAGTAATGTTACCAGGGTAGAGGCACTAGCAGAGGCAGATGCGGGTGAACAAGATGAAGTACCATTACCATCACCACAAGTGGCAGTGCAGTTCGCACCTGACAAGATACCACCTGACTCTATATTATCGCCACATACACACTTAACCCCAGTCTCAACTGCGTAGTATTCGTATTGAGAACAAATGATTGAGCAGATAGCTGGTGTCATTTCCGATGAGTATGTTGTTGGACCGTCCAGGGTGCCTGTTGAGTTTGTAGAACAGCCAATGTAATCGAATGATGACGTTGCAGTAGCAGATGCACCAGAGAGTGTGGTAGATGCTGAGGGGGTTGAACTGAATATCGTTATGCTAGGGAAATCAGAGCTTGATACTGACTCGGTACTAGAACTAATCCCTGATTCGAAAGTCGACAGTGATGGATTTATACTTGTACTAAGAGGTAGATCACTCGAATCTGTTAAACCTTGTGTACTGGAGGCTACGGATTGTGGCTCAGTGCTGAATATTTGAGACTCAGAAACTGGCAAGGTGGCCTCAAAGGCGGTACTGCTAGTGCCTCCAGATACTACACTGGTGATGGGAGATATACCGGTTCCAGATTCACTGGCGGATGAGAGCGATTCGATAGTAGAGGAAGACCCCGATGATAATGTACTTGAAGGGAAACTGCTTGAAGGTGTAATTTCTTCAAAACTTGTCTGAGAAGCACTTGGGACGAATGTACCTAGAAGCCCTGTCGAAGATGCTTCTGTCGATGATGCTACAGAAGGTACAGACTCATTGGGTATTGAGGACGAAGCTGTACTCTGCAAATCGGACTCTGAAGTCGGTATCGTGGTTGATTCTAAGCCTGGGTTTACTAAAGTACTTGAAATTCCCGAATCTGTCCGAGAGGCCGAAGCAGAAGCAGAAAGACTTGGAGCAGTCGAACTTAGGATATCATTAGTAAATGATGCCGTGATTGATCCAAATTCAGAACCAGAATCAGATGCAGACGTCGAAATAAGTGTCAGGATCACGGTAGTCTCAAGGCTTGTCATTATCGCACTTGCACTTAAGGTTTCAGATGATGCATTTCCGGTCAAGTCGGAAGATACAGCTGGCTGGGATGGCTGAGTCAGTATTGTTGAAGAGAGACCTTGTTGTATTGATGAAGATATTTCCGCGGTCTGTGAACTGGAAATCGCCGATGAAAATTCACCTAGCTGACTCGAAGTTGCCACTGATGATATGCCTTGTGTTGATGAGGGAGCCTCGGTTGCAAGTCCAGTACTCGAAAGGGTAGCAGGAGATAAAGGCTGCGTGGTTGAGATCGCTTCAGGGTTTTCAGTGAAAGGAAGAACTTGCTCGGTGCTAATATTCGAAACTTCAGAATCCAAAGTTGTTTGTAGAGAGCTGGATTGAGACCCTAAGCCAACAGTTGAGCTAATGGCAATTGATTCTGTCGAAGATGAAGCTTGTGATCCTCCAGTATTTGGAAGTGTACTCTCTGAGCTAGAAGTAAGCTCGGGTATCGATGATGAGGTTTCAACGAATGTCTCCAAAGGCGCTGTATTTCTAAAGGAAGCGGTTGAAGAGAAAATGGGTTCGGAAGTCTGTGATTCAATGGTCAAAATGACCGTGCTTGAAACTATCACAAGACTAGAACTGAAGGAGCCAATATCAGATGTCAAGGAACTTGGCAGAGCAGATAGAGATGTCTCCGAAGCTGAAAATTGAAGGGAAGTTCCAGAGCCAGTGTTTCCAACAATTGGAATGCTACTACCCACTGTGCTACTGGCTTCAACAGCCGAAGAGCTGGTAGCAATTTCTCCATTCGTAGAGGATGGGAACTGGGAAAGACTACTGGAGAAGGGCTCAGATGAGAGAGCAACTGAACTTGTGCTCAAAACAAGTTCGGAAGAACTCTCAGATCCAGCAAGCGTGGATGAGAGAGAAATGAGCGTACCCGGAGTTGAGAGTTCTTCAATGGTCGAAGAAATTTCAGACTGAGAGGCCACAGATGATGGTATTATCGAAATAATGGGGGTTGTCTGGGACTGTTGGGATAATAATTCCGAAGAAAGAAGACTACTGGCGGCTGCTGATTGAACTGAAGAAATTGAGGAATTTTCGGTTGTACTTGAGGGTATTCCTGAAGATAAGGTACTTGGTGCTGCCGATAGACTTTCGATTCCGGAAGATGAGGTTATTGTCGATCCAGGGCTTAGGACTGAACTTGATGGAGCTTCAGACTCGCTGGAAATGATCGCGGTCTGTGATTGAGTCTCGATAGCGGAATCTGTAGACTGAACCGATGGAATTGATATGATCCCGGAACTTTCGATGAGACTAAAGCTTCCAACTAGAGTAGATAGAAGTGCTGATAAGCCAGGAATACTTGTGGTAAGCAATTGACTCTCAACCCCGGAACTCAGGAAGGAAATGGAA
This sequence comes from Botrytis aclada, assembly GCA_014898285.1. Taxonomy (NCBI): domain Eukaryota; kingdom Fungi; phylum Ascomycota; class Leotiomycetes; order Helotiales; family Sclerotiniaceae; genus Botrytis; species Botrytis aclada. The sequence continues at coordinate 1,514,153 of RCSV01000010.1, forward strand.
GTCTCAGTCGGATTAGCAGACTCAATCGTGCTTGCACCAGTACTAGTCAAAACACTGGCGGTCTCAATCAAAGATCCAGATATTCCACTGATAGTTCCCGAGGTCTCAGCACCCAATGTAGATTGAAGTTCAGTGTTTGAGATACCAACCGTCGAACTAGTCTCGGAAGGCAAGGAAGTGATTCCATTTGTTGATATACCGGTACTTATTGCGAATGAAGAATCAAGGGTCGGTGATCCAGCCCCAATACTTGTTTCTATACCTATATTTGATGTGATAATGGTACCGGATTCACTGGTAGAAAGACTCAAAATTGAGGACAGTTCAGTTGAAGGAGATGAAGTGGTAGTTGGCAAGGAGCCTGAACCCGATGAAGTCTCGATGTCAATCGACTCGGTCGAAGACTGAACTATTGTACCAATCGTTGATGGTAATCCTGAAGTTTCGTCTATTATACTTGTCACTTCCGGCAATAGTGATGAACTTATAAGTCCAGGAGTACCGGAGGATATGATTTCAATGCTGGAACTAGAAGATAACATCGAAGTGGGCGCAATAGATGGAGTGATGACTCCCTCACTGAAAGGGACTGAAGATGTTTCAATACCAGTATTCGAAGCTAATATAGTGGATTGAACTGGTAAAGTGCTAGTAGCTATTGGAGGAGTGATGACTTCATCACTAAATGAAGTAGAAGAAGTTTCAAATCCAGTATTTGATGGCAATACAGATGATCCAATTAATGTGGTGCTAATAGCAATCGTGGGGGTTATGACTTCATCACTGAATGGCGTAGAAGTTTCCGTTTCACCAATTGATACCGATATAGAAGCTTCTAATGTGGTGCTGATGGCAATAGATGAAGTAATGGCCTCATCGCTTAAGGTAGGAGAAGAGGTTGAGATACCGTCAGTCAAGCCTTGTTGAGATGATTGGATCGGCGTGGTAAAAGCAGTAGAAGTTTCAGCAGAATTGATAACAGTCGATTCGATACTGCTTGGCACCACCGATTCTATTGCCGATTCAGTAGTACTGGATAATTCTGATGGTATTGAGGTCAAAGTGGCACTCGATGCCTCGAAAACGGTGGAAGAACCTCCTCCACTGGTTAAAATTTCAGTCGTAAAATCTACCGATATCGCAGAAGATTCCAAGGCACTAGTTGACTGGTATTCAAGAGTACTTGAGGCACCACTGCCAGATGCCTCGTTACTTACAGGCGGAATACCAGTGCTGGACCCAGTAAATGTCGATGAAGGTTGGAATGAAGACGCCGAACTGGATTCTGAGTTCTCAATCGAATTTGATAGGGTTGCCGACAAGGTGAAACCGCTTTCAATGGCCGAAGAAATTGGGAACGAAGTTGCTGAAAAGGAAATAGAAGATATAGGAGAGCCATCTGGGTTAGTTGTACAAGTCTCAGGAGGACAATATCCATGACTACAAGCAAAGTCACAGAGTGGATCGTATATTTCGGCATCAAAACCCCTACGGGCATATCCACGAGTACTGGTCTCGGGTGGAGGTTCGACTGCTGAGGCTGCAAATGCAGTACATGTACATGGATCTTCACATACTCCAAAGTTGCAAGTAAATTCGCAGAGATTAGAGTTGTCCTCGGTGCTAGATCCCGTACCTTCCACGCAGAAAGCCGATGGACTTGAGGAAGCGGAACTTTGCGTTGATGATACACTAGATTCCAAGAATGACGATGCTGCCGTTGACAGAACGCTCGATATTTCAGTAATTGATAAGGTTTCACTGGCGCTCGCCGGTAGCGTTAAAGTTTCCAACGGAATCGAAGTGGATAATAGGCTTGTTGAAGTAGCCGCCAAACCGCTCGTTAAGGAAGCGTCGGTAGTTGCCAGAGAAGTACTTTCACCGACAGTCGTACCCGATGAGCCAATGCTACCTTCTTCAGAAGAAATGGAGATGAGAGTCGTACTTGAGGCTACCAAAACAATTGAAGATTCAAGCTCACTGGTTGAAAACTGTGTTCCAAGACTTGTTGGGGTACCAGATGGAAGTTCGGTACTGGATGCTCCAAAATTTGTAGAAATGACAGTCGTCAGAGACACCTCGAGACTACCGAGGGATGTAGAAAGACCAAATGTTGGTTCAGATGTAGATTGTATCGAGATTGAAGTTAAATCCGTAGGGATCAAGGTCGAATAAGAGACAGGAGATTCACCCAATCCAGAGCTGACACTGAAACCCCCATCGGATGTGAATACAAGGGGGTCAGTCACGCTACTGAAAGCAATTGACGTGATAGGAGTCGATGATATACCACTTATTTCCGAATTACCAATGCTTATGGAAGAGAGAAACGTGCTCTCGGCTGACGTGGCCTGACTGGAAGTTTGGATGAAACTAGAAGCAGGGACCGACTCTGAAGGTTGCAATGTTTCACTTTCCACTATTGAAAGTATCGTTGATTGAGTAACACTGATAGACTCGGTCTCGGAGGCGGCAGAAGGCAATGATGAAATATCCAGGGAATTAGTTGTCAAAACAGATGGAATTGGTGACTGGAAAATATCGCTGCTAGTTTCTTGAGACGTAAAAGACGATATTAAATTACTCTCTGCAGATGTTGTAATTTCATTAGATATGCTGCTCGTAGTCTCCGAGAAAAGGCTGGTTATTGCTGCTGAAGAGCCACTTGGGGTCAATACACTTGTGAACGATGATGCCGGTTCTGACTGTAAAGGAGTAGAATCAGTGATAGTCTCAATGGTCGTCGTTGGTATAGATAGAGAAATAGCTGAGGACTCGAGGATGCTGGTCGATATTCCAGGCAACTCAGAAGTATTTGGCTCTCCCAGTGATTGAACAGTTGATGTTTCCAAAGCACTGTTCACCGCTGATGAAGTACTGATACCAATTTCGGTTGCTGATGACAATGGGATAGATACAATGGAGCTTTCTCCCAGTGTACTGCTAAGGCCAGAAGGCTCAAGGGTTGTAGATTCTATAGCTGTAATCGATGTTTCAATCGTTTGAGATTCTAAAACCGGCAAAGAAGTGCTATCAACCGGTTCAGAAACTATGGTAGATATAATCGTACTAGTCAAAGGTGTAGAGCCACTATCAGTCGTTTCAATCCCCGTGGAAGAAACAATCAAGATGGTAGAAGTAGCTTCTGTACTCAATACAGCAGTCTCAGTCAAAGTTGCAAAGCCAGAGCTAGTGGTGGATGTGTAAATACTACCACTTTGTCCAATACCATTGCCGGTAGATAGCTCGGTGCCAGTGAAGCTTGCAGAAGCAGAATTGGCTGTCTCAGAAAGGAGTTCGGAACTGCTGGATGATAATAATGAAGGCTCTATTGAGGTTTCTGATGTGGAAGATGCAGGAATGCTAACGGTTTCCGAAAAGAAAGATGACTCCAAAGTAAATAGCTCAGAGGTACTACCAGTGACGATCTCGATTGTACTGGAGAAAGGGCCAGATTGACTCGCTTCGCTGGTGATAACTTGTAAGCTACTGGATGAAGTCAATGACGGCTCTCCACTTAACAATCCTGAGGTGGTGATGATTTCAATCGAACTAGATATAGGAATCAAAGTGAATTCACTGGTAACGACTGGCAGACTACTGGTCACTATCAGTGATGGTTCTCCACTCAATGATTCCGATGTGCTAGCAATTTCAGTTGAGCTAGATAATGGATTAATTATACTAGTCGTCAAGGATAAAGGTTCACTCGTTGCTGCGGGTAAGCTGGTTGACTGAACCGAAGTGGATCCGGAGGTAATTTGGGCAGTACTACCAACACCTGATTCTGAAACCGACCCCTCGAGCGACCCTGTCGATGTGGGTATCAAACTGGAGGTTTCTGGTAGCTGGAATGATTGACTGATATCCGTGCTTGTTCCAGCAGTACCCCCCGAGTTACTGAGGACCTCACTTGAGCTAGGCTCGATGAATGTGCTAATTGGAGTTACTGTGGGAACAACAGATCCAAAGCTGCTTGTTAATTCGAAAGTGGCACTCTCTTGTGTCGAGGTAATTATTTCAATACCTGTAGATGTTCCCATGGGTCCTATAGTGTTACTAGCCCCTCCCGATAAGCTAGGTTCCGTTGAACCTGTCGTAGATATGACAGATTCAAGATTACTTGTCAAGATGAGACTGGAACTGTCTGACACAGTCTCCGATACTTGTGATGATGTACCAAATCCGAGGTCCGTGGAAGTTTGGATAAGACTTATGACATTACTAGTGGCCTCAGATAGACTTGGTTCGATTGAAACTATCGTTGAGACAATAGATTCAATACTACTTGTCAATGCAAGACTGGCACTCTCCGATATGCTCTCAGATATCTGTGTTGAACTAACAGATCCAAACCCTGTGGATGTTAAAATTTCAATGAGAGTAGTGCTAGAACTTTCACCCAGGCTGGATCCGATTGAACCAGTCGTAGAAATAACAGAACCAAGAACAGTTGTGAGATCACCTGTGGATTGAATGCCCGAAGTCGTCGTCATGATACTTCCAGATGCCACGTTGCTGGCTGGTGGAATAACAGTACTACTTTCAATAGGGGATGAGCTCTGTTCGATAGAATTTGATGTGCTAACCAGTGTTTCTGTAAGTATAGTCGATCCAATATTGCTGGATGCCTCAAATGATGGACTGAGCGATTCTATAAAACTACTCGTAGCCCCGAGAGTCGGTTCGATACTTGGTTCGATAACTATAGTTGTGCTAACAAAAGTCTCTATAGATGTAATCGATCCAGTATTACTCGAGGCTTCGAAGGATTGACTTGGTGTTCCTACGAAAGTGCTCGTTATTCCAAGAGATGTCTCTATACTTGAAGAAACGGATTCGGGCAAACTAACAACAAGTGTGGTAGACAATACGCCGCTGGATTCTTCAAGTGTACTCAACTGTGCACTGTTCGAAGGAATGAACGATGATGTAGGGGAAGAGAAAACAGCTGTACTACTTGCATCTCCAGATGATTGAGTTAACGTCCCTGTGGACGATGGGAAACCAGTTTCAGAAGCCGCAGTAGTACTGGTAAAGAAGATCTGACTTATGGTGGACGACTCAAAGCCTTCAGTCGAAGAAGATGGTTGTAGACTGATCACTGTATTGGATTGCAAACTGGAGAGTATTGCTGTTGAAGACTCGATTCCAAAAGTTGATGGATTTTCTGTATTAGAAATTAGGCTTCCTGTCGAGGTCGGTAATATATTGGTAGTCAACGGAATAGAAGTCCCTAGAACCGAAGATAAAATAGATGATTGCTCAATGGTGGAAGAAGTTTCGAATAAAGATGATAACTCCAAAGTGGTTGTAAATTCTGGTAAGGATGATTGTTCGGACAAAGACAAAGATACAAAAGTAGAAGTAATTTCAGGTTGGGATGTTGGTTCCAAAGCGAATGAGCTACTTTGTTCAGTCGTTGTTGTTGAACCAGAAGCCACATCAGTAATTGGTGGAGTGCCAGTGGAAGTCCCATCTCCAGAACTCGAAGATCCAACAGTCGAAACGGACTGAATGACAGTGCTTTGAGTTTCTGAAGGTTCAAAACCTAAGAGTGAAGATGTGGACAAGCTAGTCATGAATCCAGAAGACTGAGACGCCGAAAACGATGCCAAGCTGGATTCATATGAAGAGAGGACTGCAGATATTGAGCTTTCAATTATGGATGAAGACGGTATAGTCGATAAAGAGAAGATATCAGAAGTAAATGATGTACTTTGGGGCTCTTGTCCAGACGAAGTTTGCAGAGTTTGAGATATGAAAGCCGAGTCGGATTGAGAAAATGGCTCAGAGGTAAATGATGGGTAAGATGAACTAATAATAGAAGAAGAAATTGTGACGAAATTACTAGGTGACTCAGATGCTGAAGAGCTGATGAAGGAACCAACTGTCGAAGAAGTCAGAGTTTCCTGCGTTGTAAAAACTGACTGATCTGAAAATGAAGATGATATAAAAGAATACGAACTGGACACCCCGGACGGTGTATTCGTAAAGACGGGCGAGCCGGTAGCTAGCGATCCGCTAGATAACTCAACTGATGAGAAAGAAAGAGTTACTTCAGTCGAAGTAACGGAGGGGCTTTCCAGGCTCGCCGAACTTAGACTAAAAAAGACGTTGTAGATGGAAGAGCCGAAGTTGTGGTAGAAGGATCATAAGGTAACATCAATAATGAAACAGTGATACAACCTGCTCCAGGTGATAACATCAAGTAGATTGATCCATGACACGCTTGTATAATATTGGCCGCATTATATGGTAGTGTCAAACCGATGGAACAATCTGAATTGATATTTGCTACAACAGGTTGGTAACCAAGTTGTTGATATTTGGTAGCAGTAGAGAAGAAGATTGCTTCATTTCCAGCATTGTGGGTATCTTGGTTAGATGCCAATAACACAGGATTTCCAAAGTAATCTATAATATTGAATTGAAGTTGACCAGTAGTAGGTGATAATGAGAAGGTCAAACTCTGTTCTGCATCTGTAGTGAATGATAAAGCATCATCACCGAATGAGACAGGATCCCATAGATACTGCGCTGGCATACCTGTTTGGTTTACCAGGATTCTGAAAGATGGTGCAACAGGACATCCGGCAATTGAAGTTGAAGATGTAATAGGCGAGAAGGTCGAGGTACCTGTCACCAGACCGGAAGTTCCAGATGGTATAGTTGTTGCGATCAACGTAGAAGCTCCAGTTTCGGATACTTCAGTGCTTGATCCTGTCGGCGAAGCAATAGTTGTTGACAATGTTGATGAAGGTCCACTGACTGCAACAGCAAAAGCTCGAACTTGAGTGCATGCATCTCCCCTTTGAATTTGCTTAGCTGGTGTCAGAATAGTGAATATACCACTGCATATAGCCAAAATATTGTTTCCAGTGTTCGGGATATCCAAGCCAAGGGAACAATCTGCCCCAATACTAGCAGTAAATACTCTCATGCTGTCTGAAATATGGTCCGCAGTAAAAAGTTGGAGAGGTGATCCTAAAGCGGTCAATCGAACAGCACCTGAGATTGGAGCATTATCAGATTGACATTTTGCTTGGAAAGCGTTGCCAAATCCGATATTGAAACGAGCTGCTTGGGAGCTTGATAATACGGGTGGTAATGTATCATAACCCCATGTACCTTCAACGGTTCCAGCATCTGGAAAGTTACGTTGAGATAACCATTGTTTTGGCTTGCCAGGTTCATCAATAACTACGTTGAATAGATTTGGTATACTTGCGCAGACATAATTATATGAAGGCGGTGCAACAGATGTGGATACTGGGGAAGAGCTTGTAGATGATACTTCTTGCTCACTTGTGGAGAGGGGAGCCGTCGTCGTAATTTCAACTTCGGTAGTCAATCCAGCTTCCGTGGTAGACTCGGGCACTTCAATTGTTGTGATTGTTGTCGTGCTACCAGGTGCTACATTGCTTACAGGTGGGATGCCAGTACCGGTGCTTGTGCCCTCAGGCACCTCGGAAGTGGTGCTAACTCCTGGTTCTTCAGTGGTTAAAACCTCAGTTGTGCTAGTAGCTGGCCCGATTTCTTCAGGGCTTGTAGTTGACGTTGCTCCTGGCTCTTCGGTATCTATAATCCCCGAGGTGGTCGTTACTCCAGGTCCCTCGGTACTCACAATCTCAGTCTCTCCCGGGACAGAGCTTGTAGTAATACTAGGTCCTTCGGTATTTACAATTTCCGAACTCGTAGTGACCCCTGGTTCCTCGGCGTCGGAGGTGTTAGTAGCTCCCGGAGGTTCAGTATTCACTTCCGAAGTACTAGTGGCACCTGATTCTTCCGTGTTAACAACTCCCGAAGTTGTTGTAGCTCCTGCTTCGCTTGTGCTTACGATACCTTCCGAGGTGCTCGTCACTCCTGGTTCTTGAGTATTGATAGCTTCAGTAGTGCTGGTGGCCCCTGGTCCTTCGGTACCAACAGCCTCAGTAGTAGTCGTAACTCCAGGCTCTTCAGTCACAACTGTGGATGTACTTGTAGCTCCAGGTCCCTCTGTGTTGATTTCTGATGTACTTGTAGCTCCTGGTTCTTCTGTAACAATAATCTCAGTTGTTGAGCTGGCACCTAGAGTCTCCGTTGGGACAACTCCCGTGGAAGTAGTCCCTGGTTCCTCAGTGACAATAGTTTGAGTTGCAGAGGTGGCTCCAAGAGTCTCGGTGGGAAGAATTTGTGTAGAAGTGACACTAGGTTCTTGAGTGACAACGGTCTCAGTTGTTAGACTAGCGCCTAGTGTTTCCGTTGGAAGGATTTCTGTAGAAGTAATGCCAGGCTCCTCAGTGACAATGATTTCACTCGTTGAGCTGGGGCCTGGTGTCTCAGTTGGACCGATATCTGTAGTAACGACTGATGTTGGAGGAACGTATCCCTCCAACTCGTAAATGATAATTGCGGTTCCAGGTGCGCGACGTCTCAGTTTTCTAGTGGAAGGAGGAGCTCCTCCACATATTTGTGTCGAATCACCTGGGCATGGATGTGAGCAGTCGGTGGTTGGTTCAGCTTCGTCAACCAGATTGTTTGAACAATAACAGTGTCCTGGCCCAATTCCTCCATATCTAAATGGATTGCCTCTATCAGCTGTAGAGCAGAATTCAAGGCAGTGATTGACAGTGTCATAAGTTTCTGGATCGGTACTATCCGTGATAGGTGGAGCCAATGGAAAGCCAGTATCCCCCTCATCTGAGTAACAGTCCACCTCATTATACGTACCAGCTGGCGTATCAGCAGATGGAACGCGAGTTGGTTCTGAAGGTGGTAGAGTTGTAGCCCCTGGTTCTTCGGTACTGACCCCTCCTGTTACTGCAGGTCCAGTAGTTGTAGTAGGTGGCTCGAAAGTGAGTTGTGGAAGTGAAGTTGCTGATATGTCGCTAGTGAATGAAGACCCAGGATTGACATTGCTAAGTGGTGGAATAGTGAAACTGGAAGATGAAGTAAAATCAGAAGATACAGTGGAGCTGCTAAGAATAGCCGATGAAGGGGCCACAGAAGAAGACTGGGTGGTGCTATCACACTCGGATACTATTCACAATTAAGACGGGTTCATTGTTTGACCAAAAGATTCAAAATGCTCACCAGTTACAGTTTGAGCTGGCTCGATCACAGTTGCTGTCCCACCAAAGATAGTCGTAGTTCTACGCTTAACTTCTGTGGCAGTAACATATTCGGTATGAATTGAAGGGGGTGCGGTATAAGTAATAATGGAATAAGAGACATCAGTATAAGTCGTGTATTGTGGAACGACTGAAATTCTATAACGAGTGACAGTTGAATAAACAGTAGCTGGTATCGCGTGAGCGAAAGGAATGAGTGCAATACCACAAGCTGCGACCTGCAGCAGGCACTGTGGAAGTGAAGTGGGACGCATGGTCCTGACGTAGTGTCTGGGTGAACTCGAGTAGGTGATATTTGAGGCTTCGAAATGTCTGAAAATAACAACTACTTGACTTCTGTGTAAAGACCGACCTGAAAGTGTGTAAAAGGATACTTTTCATGGAATTGAAGAATATATAGAATGTAAGCTTTGTTTTTGAATATGGTACTGGGAAGAATGTAGATGGCGTCTTTCCCGCGTCAAGGAGACGATAAAGTCAGAGACATAGGATACAAGTCAATGACAAGAATTTCAAGGAATGGGTAACGTTTGGCAAGATTCTCATATTGGAATGTGATATCGAATGACAGTCCTTGACTTCTGGGGTAATTTGATTTCAAACAAGTAGACTACACCACCTAAAAGTCACTCGACTTCATTTTATATACCAATCGAACAAATCAAAGTATTGTCTGATGCTGAATACAGCGCAAATTTCATAGAGCCCTGATGATTTTATTAGCACAGCATCACAAAAGAGGCACTATCGATAGACCGTCGTTGCAGTATTCTGTGTACATACTCACGTGATTTCATATCTTGTTTACTTGCCAAGAAACGTTTGAAATGGATGTACATTCTTCACCTCTTCGAGGCTATGGCGCCAATAGGAAAAGTCTGCCAGTCCTCCCGAGAATATGTTTTGAATCTAGAGGTAATAGAGTTGGTGTAGAGCATTTGACAAATGGCAAAAACATTACACATAAAGGATGGGACAGTCCGGGCCAGGTCCTCGAAAAGACCAATACTATTTGATAGGCATGAGAAAGAAATGTGTATTGAAGATAGTGGCAGTTTGACCATACGTTTGAGGGCGAACAAGTGTATGAAGGTGGTGAGAAGCAAAGGAAAGGAAAAGAAAAGAGAAAAAAGTTGGAGAACACAAAACGATTGGCATAACAAAATAAAACAAGCAACTGCAAACCTTACCTCGTAAAATTAGAGGGCGCCACCACCACTCCATCAACGACATAAAGCACGCTTTCTAAAGACTCTCTTCACCGCGTCACCATCAAAAAGGCAAGAAAACTCCTCTGAACCAAGCTTTGAAAACCACGCGTACACACTCAGAAAGAATCGCAAAGTACCCCCGAACCAACATCCTCAAATTTCCCCTACGCCTCTGACATCAAGCCTCTAGTCCCCCTGAATCATATCCCATGCTCCCGCGTTCCGCAACATGGCTTTGGCTTTCCGGTGTACCTACCTTTGATCCTAACGGTAGTTGAGAAGTAAGGGAACCCCCAGACCACATGCCAAAACATCTCACTATTTTTTTTATTTGACAAGGGCAGATCCACTCTTCACGTGTCTGTGGCGCCAGTCTTCGTGTTCCCAAGAATGAATCAACGCGAGTGTCTTCACTATAGCAAGTCTTTTCAAATGCTGTGCTCTTGTGAGCTGTTGCCTTCTTTGTCGATATCCACATCGTGTTTAAAAGCTTGGCTGTATCACGTGATATCGACATATCCGAAGACTTTGGTTAAGGGATGGAAAAGTTGAGTTGACGTTCACAAACGATCAGATTGAGTTGGCAGGCCTAGAATTGACAGTGAAGTACATCTAACTTATAAGGCTCGGAAAAATCAAGCTCAAATCAATTTACCTTATACAAGTCATCAACCAAAAATATCTTTCAATCAACAATCATCACGTAGAACCCTCCAGGTTCAAATCAAATTCTCAAATTCATTATACCTACCTAGTAGGTAAGCACATCAACTCAATAACTATTTAAGTTTATGATATTTTTGAGTCTCCCAGCTAAAACTTTTACACTAGACCCTTTTTTGCTAGGAATTACTATATTCGAAGCTATATACAAAATGAAAACGAGGATTAAGAATATATCTGTTGTTTATATCTACATCTATATCTATATCTATATCTATGAAAAGGAATTAATACTCGTTTTCCCCTTCTTCAGATCCCCTCCCCATTCCAACAACGAAATACAACCCCTCCCTCCCATTCAATCCCCTCCCATCCAACATCCAACATCCTCCACCCAATCCCTTTCCCCTGCCTCACCATCCAACTTTCCACTTCCACTTTCCACTTTCCATTCTCTATTCTCCCCATCCACATCAACATCACCAACACCAACCCTCAAAACAAACAAACATCTCAAATCCCATTCCCACCAACCACCAACCACATCACATCCCTCATCTTAACCAATACTTATTCCCTACTTATTCCCTACCATACTTATTCCCTACCATACCTACTCCATTACCAACTCCATGACATGATCTTTTTATCCGGTGATTAAGAGGAAAACTCTTTCACATCTAGATTCATACAAATCTAGTATATCTATCAACCGACAAATCAATAATAAGATATTTATTAGGTTGTTTGATCGGATAGGGCACTTAGGATTCTTCACGCCTTCTGTCTAGCTATACCTAGATTCACAGGTTAATAGTTCCTCTGCATCCATCCATCCATCCATTCAAACACCACAATTTCCTCCTCCCTCCTCCCTCAAAATTCAAAACTCCAAATCAAAAAAAACATACCACATAAACATATCAGTATCTTATTCATCTCATCTCATCTCCTCTCATCTCATCTCCCATTGCAATCTGAAAAAATCCGATCCATATCTCTCTCTAAAGATATTTCCCAGTTCCCTTTTTCCCCGTTCCCCTATCTCCCAGTTCCAGATTCTCATTCGAGGGTTCTATATATGAATTTGATTCAATTCAATTTAATTCAATGCAGTTTGATATCAATCCCAAAATCCCAGATCGTATTCAAGATCGAATGAACCCTGTTCGCTTGTTCAAAAAAGAGAAAGAAAGAAAACTCCAATTGCTCCTATAGCATAGGTATGCATATATATATATATATACCCAATATAAACCTCTAATCCCGAGAAGAAGAAAATGTAATCAAAATAGGTATCTCAAACTCATCTCAAATTCAACCCAACCCATCACATCACATCCATCCCAAATCATTTCCTCCCTCCCTCCTCATCCACTCTCTCTTTCCCATTTTTCCACTCCCCGCTCCCCACTCCCCACTTCCCCTTCCCCTTCCCACCCCTACTCCCCCAAAACCATAAACGCCGCCCCCCCACACAAACTCAACAAAACCGCCACCGTCGCCACCCCTGCGCCCACCCGATCCCCCCTCGTAACCACCTGCTCCACCTGCAACCCGCCACTCCCCGTCTTCCCACTGCCCGCCGCACTATTCCCCACACTCGTTCCGCCCGTACTATTCGTCACCGGACCAATCCGCGCATTGTCCGTCCCCGGAACCGCCACCATCGCGCTCTGTATCGCGCCCAACGCACTCATCTGCTGCCCCACCCCGACATTCCCATCGAAAGTGCCTTCCGTCCACTTGAATCCACACGCGTTCCCCGTACCCGCACATTGCCCTCCTGCTGCTTTCGCGCTGCTTTGCAAGACGGGAAAAATACTTTGAGCGGTAAAAGGCGCGAGGATGGAAGTTGACGCGAGCCAGGCTGTGAAATAGGCTTTGAAGGACAGTTGATCAGTATCACACTTATTAACCCCTTCGCAGGCCTGTTCAGTGATGATGGAGTTTGATTTGTTCGAGGCGAACACGTTGATTGAGGTGTTCACTAATTGGTTTGTGCGTTGTTGCCAGGTGGAGTTACCATCGGTCTGAGTACATAGGTCAGTTTCCATCTCTTTCCTCTTTAGAGTGCCCGAAAGGAGAAGAACCATCCCCTCTTCGTCGTTGTATCAAACGAGAAGATAAGATAAAACAGAAGAAAAACTCACATAATTAAACATATTCGCCGCTCCATGCAAATAAATCCCCGCATTATAACTCCACTGCAATCGATCCACACTGGCACAATTATCCGTATCACTACTCCCATCATAGATATTGTAACCCCTATCAATCAACCCCACGCTCTCTTCCCATTGCCAAATCCTCTCCGCCCAATCTGCATATGTTTGATTTCCCGTATACCTCGCCAATCGAGCTCCGATATTAAAAAAGCATCCATTGGCAATCGAATTCTTATACGTAAACCCAGTATTGAAAGTGAAGATCTGCCACCGCAATCCACCTCCACAAGTACTAGTATCCCATCGATCTGCCATTTCATTGAACACCGCTTGAGCCAATGCAAGCCACTGAGGTTGACCCGCAGGAGGATTTTGAAAATTCGATTCAGCAGCCAACATAGCAGCCATTCCCCAAAATCCTTGATCATCATTCCCTTCATCCTTGGTCTGATTCGTAGGCATATAATCGGCAAGGGGGCCAGCTTGAAAAAGTAGAGCCTGGGAGACCATACTATTATATGAACTATCTCCCGTGTAGCGCCAATAATCAATCAAAGTCATGAACATGCCACCACCTTCCCACCAGAAATACGGTGGAGGTAAAAGTCCCGGAACTTGGCCCTATAGTCCATTAGCAACGAACTTGCATCGCGCGACACCAACAACATATACAATGCAACACACATACCGATTCATTCCCGTGATAATACGAAACCAAATTTGCCGCAACCGAGCTCGCGGCGCTCTTGATCGAATCTAGAAATATTCATCAGACGCAACATCCCAATCTACACCAACCAAACAAACATACCAGCCTGTGACGTATCAACCGTAAGAGCATCCACAACCCTCCATCCAAGCAACGGGCATACCCATAACCAACTGTGAACTCGCATCATAAAACTACCTATATTTACTTAAACCCAAAAAAGTCAAGACAAACAAAAATGAACAAAAGCAAAGCGGGGAAGAATCCAACCCAAGAAGTAGAACACGTCTTGGAAAAGGCTTATTTGCACGACGAGGTGCAGACGCAGAAGTAATAAGAAACAATCGTAAAGCTGACGGCAGATAATGCAAATAGGATTCCTATAGCCCTATCAAAGGTGCGTGGGTGGGTAGTATTCGTATCGTATTCCCGTCAGATACTCCGGGACCGAATAGATCAAGCTCCCGTACCCCAATACTCGCTGATGAAAAGGAAGTAAGAAAAGATAGAAGAGGAGGAAGGAAGGACGAGAAAAATAATTAAGGCTATATGATAACTAGGCGTTAGAGTATGAATATCAAATCCATTCATTCAAACAAATCAATCAATCAAACCAATCATTCGTAAAAGACAGACAGGAAAAGTTTGAAGACGAAGAAGAGGAAAAAAGTTGAAAACAAAAGATGGAAAATCAACAATAACAACAACAATCAAAACCTCGGTGGACTACCACTCCCAAAACCCAAATAAATTCATACCATATCCTCCCTCCCTCCCAAATTCCCTCCATATCCCATCCCTAACAGAAAAAACCCCCCAAATACCAAATACCATCCATCATCATCCAAACACCGCTCCTGAAAGCTGAAACCCCTCGCGTATCGTCAAATCAAGCCTGATACATGAATGGTTCACGACTAAGAACCCTAGTCATTAAATTTCCAACCTCATGTCAGATGAATGATATTTACTCAACCACGCCACTCACCCAAAAAACTTCCCTCAGTAATTAGATTATCGTAGAACAACTCGCACTAAATAATCAATTTCAAACCCCAATAAGAAATGAATGAGGCTCCGCTGGCTCTCCGGGAGCCACTGCCGTGGAGGCAGAATATGGGGGGATGCGATGCGATGCGATATCATTCAAGAATTCTCCATCCATCCACCTATCCATCCTCCCCTCCTCTCCTCTCCTCTCCTCTCCTCTCCTCTCCTCTCGACCCCGTACCCCTCATCCTCCTCACAAGTCACAAGTCACAACACCCAATCTCCCCGTATCCCAAAAGTCCAAACAATCTACACATAACATAACATAACATAACATAACATAACATAACATAACACAACACAAGAACCATCCATCTCCATCTATAAATCACAACTACAGCAACGTCACGTAAATCTAAGAAAAGCCAAGCATTCGGCAATCTCCACGCCGAGACTTTTAGCAAGCAAATATGTACTTCTTGTGTCCCCACTAACTTATCCTCCCGGGCATCCGGGGTTCCGTATCAAAAAACACCATTCAAAACATCCATCCATCCCTCAAATTTACACGACACAACATTACGCACCTATACAATGAATAACTTACACATATATAAACCCCTCCAGATCTATTGATTCACCTATAAATTCAATCTCACATCAATGCTCAATACTCAATACTCAAAATTTAACCACGAATCGAATTCTTAAATCTTGATGTATTTATAATAATCGCTCGAATGAGTGATTTGAATCCCTGGCTATTTCGAGTTGACGCTAAGGTTATTCGAGTCTGAGGATTTATTATCCATGATCCATCATCTCATCTCGTATCGTTTCAACATCCCACTGACTCGTCTCATCTCATCTCGAGTCATCATCTATCAAGGCCTCCTTCATCCAACCTCATCCACCAGTCGAAAAAACTATTCACAAGAATAAACTGTTATTAAAAAACCCCCTTAGCCTACCAACTACCCTCTCAAAAAGGAACGGACAGCTCAAAACGCCATTAAGTGATATACCAACCACTCCACTCTCCATATCTACTCTCGGAAACTAACAAAAACAGGAAGCTGTGGAAGATGTTCAAGCTGTTGTAATGTAAGTAAATCCCCAACCCAATGCCAAGCTAATTTTCAAAAAAATGCAAATGCCAAAAAAAACCCCCATATGCGATAATGCAGTACTTTACAAAGCCATCATAGCAACAACTGCCACAATGCCTGCAAATAAACTGCCTTTCAGGACTCCTTCTTGATTTGCGACGAGGCTATCTGCACTACTTTTGCTGGTAGAGGTAGTAGAGCCATCTCCTTGAGAAAATCCACTGCTGCCAGTTGAAGATGAACCACTGGATGATGAAGTTGCCGATCCTGAGCTAGAATCACTACCGCCACTGCCATCATCGGAATGGTTATCCCCAACTCCTCCACCACCAGCACCTGTAAGTCCAGGAACTGTTGCGGCAGTGGAAACGGCAGTTGAACCAGAAGCTGCTGCTGATTCTCCCGCGGTCATATTTGTTCCAGTAGCCAAAAGGGAAGAGAGGATAGTGGCATTTTTTGAATCGATCACGGTGTCGTTGGTTCCCAAAGCACTGTTGTAGTAGTATGACTTTCCGGAATTGGTTCCTGGAGCAGATTTTGCGTTGTAACATGAAATATCGACCGATTCAAAAGCGGCGTAGTAGTAACCGTTGTCCTTGATGTCTTGAGAATTCCAGTCAATTTCACCACCTGCCCAAGCGATAGTACCAGCACCGTTACTTGCGAGACCACCGGGCCAAAGAGAAAGTTGGACTCTAGCAGGAGTTTGTGGGTAGTTCCATTGGTTTGCGGTTGCATTCCAGGTGTCTGCACGCTTCTTGGTACGTCCAACCTGTCCATCTACAAGCCAAGTGATCTCATCAGGAGTCCAATCGATTTCGTACTCGTGATAATTGGCATAGGTATCGGAAAGAGTGATATTTAACTCGTTGTCATCTTTCAACACGTTAGTATATTCTCGTATGATCATGAATGATTTACTCACAATTTGTGATACCCTGGAAGTAATAGTTGGATTGAGCAGTGGTCAATTCCGAACCAACAAATTCATAATCGATTTCATCCTTGACGTCCGAGAAAAGAATAAAAGCCGTGATAACACCCTGACCTCTACTGGTCTTGAATTTTGCCTTCACATTTCCATACCACATATAAGTCGAAGATGCCATAACCGTTCCGACCGAGTTTGCCGACATAGTCAACAACACATTATTATCGTAGATAACCGGACTTCCACTGTAAACCCAATTTGACTTTGAAGCATCGCCCAAGTATTTTGTGTTTGAAGTTATACCATCCATGCTCGTAAAGGTATATGAAGCGCTCTCACAGACGGGTTCGGGAACGCAGGAATCGAGAGAAAATGACATTCGCGGATCACAACCTCCTAGACAATATGCGCCCGTACCACATTCTCCATATTCTGCGATCGTTAGTTCAACTTTCCATACTTCTACTTGTACTTTTCAGAGCAGAGTACTCACGAGAGCAACATGGAGTTTCTTCAGGACAATGACTGTCGAGACTGCAAGCAGCGAACGCCACCGAGGCTGAGGCCAGGACGGTCAATAATGTTGGTTTTCCAAACATGTCGTATGTATATGTATGTGTATGTATATGCAGAAGTCAAAAAAGAGAACCGCCCAAATTGATATCGAAGCGATTGGCGATATCGAGGGATCCTGAGGTGGTACGAATGGTACGATGAACGGGAAAAGAAATATAAAAGGTTCACGACAAGTGTGGAAGATTAACAGCGGACTGCGGTTAAAATATTTTTGTATCGAGTGAAGAAGTATGTGCTTGGTGTGGTTGAATTTCTTGGTCGAAAATGGAGGAGTAAAGTTATAGTTCCCCGCGAAATTCCCGAGTCCCAAATTCTTTCCGTGTCGCAATGTCAAATCTGTCGGCCGACCGTTTTATGTGCGTTTAAATTGTTCCTTCGTACGGTTCCTTCCCTTGAAATTTCTCCAAATTGGACGATTATGAAATTGCTCTTGCGTGCTTGGCAGATGTCGTGTAATGGAAGAATGGATTCCCAAGCGAATGTGATTGACAAGAAAAATGACAATAGCAGACTCCACGACGAATAACGAATGATGTCGTGAATACTGTTATGGATTTACCTGCTTCAGTGAATAATGGAAGAAGATGGAGAAAAAAGTGGGATAGGGGAGAAGGAAAGGGAGAAAGATGTATTTGAATGGGGAAGACAAGCTTAAGGAGGACAAGACCAGTAAAAGAGGGTCTAGGAGTTCTGGGTTATTTTCATCCATGCAATATCCATGGTGGTGACTATTTTGCTAACTAGTGCTTGACATTGTCCCTCGAGTCTTTTGACACAGTACTAGGGACTTAACGACGGCTTGTGATGGATTTACATGCATTAACGGATCTGGTATTAGTTTGCTATTATGCTTTGGGTTGTTTTGATCGTTTTTTAACTTCCCGCAAGACTTAAGCTTAAGCCTCCAAGATCAAAACTTACGACTCCATACTCGAGAACTCACGATACTTATGTATACCAAGTGTAATTGTCACGGAACATCTCAATTCAAAAAGGAGTTTCAACCAATCAACCCTCATAGAACTGACGCCCTTGGCTTCCCGAGCTTCCTTCACCCGAGGTCCTCCATTCTGCAGAGCACAGTACGAAGGAAGTACAAAACTCTCCCAATCCCAATCCATCCATTCCTCCAGACCCAAATCCCGATTCGCCCTAATCTTGATCTGCACATCCTCCGCACCGTCCCGACTAGTCACCACTAGGAGATTTCTATTTTGCGAAAGAGTGGGCGTGTAGGATCCTTAGCATGACCAATGTGGAGTCTTCCCATCATCCCATTCATTCATCTTCCAATCACCGCACGTACAAATATGGAGCATCTCGTACTCAATATGCACACACTCCAGGAGGGAGGCAAATAATGAAGAAGAAGAAACAGATGTGCACAATCGGGGCGATCACCAATTGGTAGTGTTGCGAATGAGGTGGAAGGACAAGCCAATACACGACGAGTCCTTTGGAATCATTTTGTGGCCGTGAAGGGAATACGAAGGGGGTTTTAAATAGGAATGGTAGTGCTGATGAATTGATTGTAGGAGTAAGGTAACTTTGTGAGTAAGGTAGGTAACCACAGATCATCCCTCGTGTTTGAATCAATGGATTTATTATAAATGGATAATAGAAACAGAAACATAGGTAGACATATAGAATCACACACATAGAATCACACATATAGAATCACACACATAGAATCATAAGCATAGCATCATAATCACAGCATCATATGACAATCACGACATGAAACCCCAAAGAAAGTTAATTCTTAGCTCTGAATCTGATTCACAATTTGACATACATTCATCCATCCATACAACGGTCCATCCATACGCAATTACACTTTCCCCCCATCAACTCCACTCAAATTCCGGGGAGAACCTTCTCTTTTGCTTTTTGACTTACTTTGGAAGCGCTTAACCTTAGTACCCTGAAACCCCTGAAAATCTCTCCCCACGAGATCGATCACGAAGGAGGAAAAAAAAAGAAAATATGTGGAAAGAAACGAACGTTGGTTGGATTTGTTATACTTATCTTCATTGTAATATGTTTCTGGGGAATGATCTTCGCATCGTATTACATCATGTGTGGTATGGTCTAGTAGAGCATAGGTAATGTTGTTCATATGATGGATATATTGTACGAATACTTGTAGAGGAGATGATGATTTCTCGATAGAATGACAATATATGTAACCTATCACGTTACCCCAATTCAAGACATCGACTTTGTACTGACGAAATGAAATACACATCACAGAAACATCCATTGTGTACCTATCTAGAGTATGCCAAGACCATCCCATCTCCTTTTCAGATAAATATCATCGATAATTCATCATTGGTCATTAATCTCCTCTCCAAGAACTCTCTCTCTATCAGCCTTGTGCCTTGCATCAATCACCCCTCGCATCCACATCCTCACCCACCTACGAATATCTTATCTCATCACTTTGTCAAATTTATATACATACATCCACCCCAGCAATACATCCATAGCCATACTCATACATCAATACACAAACACAACTACCACCCCTACCCTTCCATCTAATCAATCTCCAGACCATACAACCAGCTAGCTAGCAATAAACTAACAACCCGGCACAACCCAGCACGCGATTTATCGTACCTGTCTGAGTACTGTACACTCCTCTCCTTACTATATATTTCATTTCATCAGTCAGGTAAGCATGAGATATAGAGAAATGAGAGATGTGATGTGATAAAAGAGGTGGGTTGAAATGAGATGAAATGTAAGAAATAATGACATGAGTTGAGACTAGATCAGGAACACTCACGCTTCGGTTCCTGGATGATACACACATACATACATACATACATACACGCATACAAACCCCCTCTAGATGTGTGTCATTGGGTATATTGTGTATAGATAAATAAATGAATAGATGTCTATACACTAAAAGTATTAAAGAGTATAGTAAACAAAAATCCAAATCCAAATCCAAACCCAAATCCAAATTCAAACACAAGTATAACCACACGCACGCAGCACATAACCTAGACATCACATCTTCAGACCATCATCATCTCATCTCTACAATAGCTAAGACTAGATAGATCAACCCATCTTGACTACCGATCCGATCCGATCCGGTACACTACACTAAGCTAAACTAGAACAGACAAACTATGTTATACAATTCCATATCTACATATCAGTGTATGTGTGTACCACCCATCCATCCATCAAATCATATCATATCCCATCAACCCTCTCCCAATTTGACAATTTCACAAAGAGCCTCACAATCATCGAATCCAGTGACTTGACTCCCTCTAATCTTTTCAAAGGGTGGGATACGGAAATCTATATTTCTAGATGTTTAATGATGATTTGCTCTCCTAATAAATATCGATATCCATATATGCATATATACACACACTCATCTATCTATCTACCCATCCACCCACTCACCTCCCATCAATTCCTTAAGCTGCAAACCAAACCTTTCAGTCCATTTCATTTCAAATCCAACCCAACCCAACTCATCTCATCTCAACCCACCTCATCTCATCTCATCACCCACCAAACCACAAGAACCTCAACCTCAAACTCAAACTCCACCCTACCTATACTCCAACATAAATCTCAAGCACACCCAACCCATCTCAATAGATCAAACTACACACATACAAACAAACATACAAACAAACCAATAAATGTACACAGAAATCTCCTCGGATATCATTTACTCTTTAGCTTAGATGTTGTGTCATATCTTATCCTATCCTACCCTATCGTACTCCTCCATTACCGCGGGTTTCATTTTGATTTTGCTGTCTTCCTACTTCTTCATTCCTTCGTTGTATTCTTACTTCGTACCTCATACTTCGTATCTCATACTTCATACTCATACTTCATACCTCATACTTCAAATCTCATACCTCAAATCTCACACCTCCCATCCACCCCATCCCATCCCATCCCATCTCACCCCTCCCCTCCCATCACCACCTCACCCCCTCGAAAAATCTCGCCTCCGCACGCGAGTATTCCAAATTCCAAATTTCAATTCCAGATTTCAAATCCGACTATTAGAATCCAAGATAAATCAATAGACAAATAAATAGACGGTGAAAAAAAAATTCGACAAACCATGAAGCAAAAGACAAGATAACCAAACCAAAAAACAAAAGACAAAAACAACCCCCCCCCCCCCCCCCCCCCCAAAAAAAGGAACGGAGAGGAAAGAAAAGAAAAGAGATTACTCTCGAGCCAAAGAAACATCAGTCAAAGACTCCCACGAAAGAGAAAAAAACACATATTTTCAAAATCCCAAAGAAAAGGAAAGAGAAGAGAAGGGAGAGATGTTAAGTCGAGCTGGTTAAATGTACGCCATACATGTATGCTTACATGCCACTTGCGTGTTTCTATTGAAGTTGAAGTTGATGTTGTTGTTCTTGTCGGCATCCAGATTATTTCCCAAGATTTTCAACAAAAGGGTGAAAGAAAGAGAAGGAAAGAAGAGGCAAGAAAGTAAAGAAGGGGAAGTGAGGTGAGATGAGATGAGCTCTGATTAAAACGCCTTAATAGTGATATGGAAACCCGCCATTCTTTTCGTCCATGATCCATCCATCCATCCACCATGCATGCAAGAAACCCACCAAGCCATCCCAACCCAATCCAATCCAATCCAAGCATAAAAGTTTCGAAACCCAAAAAGAGAGAATCGCACAGAAAATCAACATAAATTCAATGGACAAATAGACATCCATGCATGCTTATACATATAAAAATAGGTACGATAACTTTCTCCTCAAACCGAATGATCAAACCAAGAGCCGAGCCGAGCCAATCCAATACCCAAGCCAACATCCTGTACTTCCTTCCGAAGAAATGTACCGAAAAGAAATATTTTGAAGAAACAAAAAACAGGAGAGAAAAAATTAGCATGCCAAAAGCATCCCACCCGATCCTATCCAGCGCCCCCCTTATATTTTCCCGCCAAAATTATCTTTGGCATACTGTTCGCAAGCCTAGATGACAAATAGGGAGCTTTGTTAGTGAAGGGTCATCTAATGTATCGAAACTAGTCTCAATGTTTCAACAAATACATAACCAAGACCGCCACTTTCCAAGACCATATATCCCAGATACAAAAGTCAGACAACAACAAGAAGAAAAAAGCTTACCTTGGCGGGTTTTCCAACTTTCTGTCCAATAGCCTTCCACTTATTCGCCTCGTAATCCTTGATGGCCGCGAGCAAAGCCTGACTCTATTTGAGCATCAGCACGTACCATATGCATGATATGCTGCAAAGATAGAACGTACCTCATCTTCCGCGAATTCCGCATAATGCATGTCCTAAAACTCTATTAGTCTATGTCATAACAACCACCCATACTACTTTCGTACTAGCGAGACGGATATCATGGAGAAAATGATGAGGATGAAAGTATATATTTACCTTGTACCAGTGCTTCTTAACACTTCCTTCAGTTCTTGCTGGGAAAGTCTAAAAACGCAAATTTCAGGTCTTAGCTTAGTCTCTAGACTTTGTGCGACTTGACATGAAAAGTTTGTTTGAGTCACTTCAACGTAGACTTTCATCTTATCTCACCTTTGCGATATCCGCCCAGCTGTTACCTGCATCCCTCATATTCTTCAATCTCTGCTCTTCAGCAGGTGTCCAAGGAGTATTGGTACGACTCTTTTTAGCAGGTGGTGCCATCGACGAGGCCATATTGGGATCATCTAAACCCGCCGAAGAAGGTCCTGCAATAGATGAACCCGCCTGCATATTGAAAACCGAAGTATTCGTTGCTGTCGCAGGGCCCGAGGCGCGTCTCTTATTTCGCGAGCTGGCTGGCGAAGGAATCTCGGATTTGAGAGTAGACGTGTCGGTAGTCGATGGGTGATTATGTGAGAGTTGAAAGCTCGCGTTAGGATCGATTTCTTGTCTATCTACTCGCTTAGACATTGGATGGATGGTCGGGGGTGAATGCGTGGGATAGGTAAAGAATGCAGAGAAATCTTCGAGGTCGGGAAGGTTCGAGAAGTTTTTAGGTGGTTGTTGCGCGAGAGAGGTGTCGGAGGGAGCTGCAGGCTCGCGTGTGGATTGGTTCATAAGATCACCGTGTGAGGCTGGGGTATAGATACAAAGATACTTACGTTCTCATGTACTTGGGAACGTTTGATTGTAGTCAACAGGGCTGACATCCCTTTCTTTGCATATCTTGCCGAAGACCGTTGGGAGCGCTTGGCACCACTTCGGATCCTAGGACAACCTGTAAGGCGTCTGGGGAAGTGGAGATGTTATTGATATAGTCGATGGCCCATTCATCTAATATTGTGTGACAAGCAAGATTTTGTGTGAAGTTTGATGATGGGGAATTTTGTTGTTATAGGTGTGATCTGATGACTAGAGGGGGGCGGCCACATCCAGACATTTAAGTATCCTCGGTACATGTTCCAAGAACATGACATGTGGACAAGGAATAGAAGCCGGAAGAAACAATAATAAATATGCCCGTCTACGATCGGGCCACGGTACATACACGATACTAACCGTCCTTGCAGTGACTTTGAGCGGCTGAAGTGCCAATCATAGGCCTATCGCACACACTACAAGAGCCTGAGATGCATCTCCATAATTTTAAGTATTGGCCATGTATTAATATATATTCGGTAGCCCAAGCATACTTCTGGATTTCTCATTTCCAGCGCGGCTTGCGAGGACGGAAAGTCAAGGGGAATGACTGGCTTGAATTGCAAAAACAGGATGACAAGTGGTGTGGATGAGGTAGGTGAGAAAATGAGCATACATAAATGGTCACCATCCATGTATTTTCCCAGTGGAAAGATCGTCAGATCCACGTCTGCGTTTATTGTAAACTCTTGTGCTACCACCAGATACTAGGATCTGTAACAGTCATCCCTAGGTATAAAAGATGAGGAAAATCGAACTGCCCTCAAACTCTTTCGTCTTTCTCCGGCGTTTTGGTTACACTGGGCAGGGGATGAACGTGGGTTGTTGGTGAAGAGGATGCAAAGTTAATTGCATTTCATAATTTTCCTTGACCCCGGAGAGAAGTAAGTCATCGTGATACATTTTCTGCCGGCTTTTGCTTGGTTGCTTTGACTCAGCTCGATGTGCAGTAAGTAGTAAGATGCATGTAATGGTGGGAATATGAATTTCGTGATTGGAGGTTCATAAACGATGCTTGTCAGAGGGGAGATCTGAATGGTTGAAGAGCTGTCTTGTCGTTTAAACTAGAATCGAAAGCTGCGGGGTATGCAACATTTAGCACAATATCCCATACATCTCGCAATCTACCTAGTTTAGCAGCATGTCAACAAATGAAATTATCATCTTGGAGCTTATCGATTAATCCACTCCCTTGCCAATGCCATGGTTTCTCTGTACTCATTCCTGTACTAGACGTATTAATCAATATCGCTTTCGAGCTAGGAGATATGTGATGGGAATATATCTCAGATCAGTCGAAATATCCCAGTCATCACTGTTCTCGTATCAACACCTTGAAATCAAAGCGGTGTATAGAGGATTCAAGTTCTAGACGAGGCTATCGCACTTTCTCCCTCTCATCAAGATCTTGGCTTGAGTTGTTGTCACTATTTGATCAATATGAATTGGTCCGTCACCGTTCGTGGAACCTCCCCTATTTAATTCTGTTCCCCTCTAGGTTGGTTTCCGTCCCTTTATTAATTGAAAATCCATGCGCAGGTCCATGCGTGTACGAGGCATCATGTTGGCAATGTTTGGTTAATCTGACAGCATTGTGCATCTTCAATCCTTTGACATCAATTACATATATCTCCATATGTACAGTACAAGGAATGACCTTTGGGTTACCTTGATAATGCAATCAAGTAATGAGGCCAAGGCAAACGGCGCAAAGAGATCATTGTGAATGGCAGAAATGTTTGCTATCAACTGCAAGGCGTTCCCGATGATTCGAAATTGGGGTTGCTTCGCCGCAGCCCGCAAATGGTATCGCCGACATACAATTCAAATTTTAAATGCCAAATGAATTGGAAAGCGGTACATGGACTCGTTGACACTTCCGTGCCGGTTATTGGATAATAGACGGGATCCTCGGGCCGTGATTGGAAAAGAGTGGTTGGGATTTAGATACCCAACAACATGAATGGTGGACCCGACCGTTTGGATTGTCTTCAGAGATGTATGGTTTTTGGTTTTGGGCTCTTGACATGAAAAAAGCGTCGGACTATGGCAAACAAACAATTTTAGCTTCATGTGTCCGTTTCAAGGGGATCTCTAAGGGGATCAAGAGCGGACAGGTGTTACTTAATGAGGAAAACCTTGAGGTGGTAGTTTCCCGTTCAAACGGCTTTTCGTTTGTTTTGTTTGATGTTCCAAAGTAACAACCCCTTAGGTTCCTCCGAAGTTTGAGATGGTCGAATTATTAGTCTGTTTCTCCATAAAACAAGGGGACTCGTGACTGTTCCCTTCTCGACGGCTATATTATGGAAGTTAAGCAAGTATACCTCGTGAACAATGAACTGTAGTGAGACTGTCAAGTTGAATACCTCCGGATACATGCATGATCTTGGCTAACCAAAGTGACGGCGTATGAATCCTGGCGTATCTGCACCTAGCCAGAGTTGTAAAACTATGGAATAATACTCGGAGGAAAAGTCTGCCGGCTACTCACATCCGACCATCTTCTGGATTCATCAAAATTGGAATCTGAGAGGGAGAAAAGAGAGAAATGGTTGGCACGAGCACGTGTATCACACGTGATATGTATCACAAAGTTCTAACACACAAAGTTTGCAGTCTGTAGAGATTCTGTGAAATATCACATCATAACATCGTTATATCATTTTGATTGTCATTCTGATGCCTTTCATCTCGATGCTTTCTCAACGATCCTTCGACTCGGATAGGTGAAATCCGACATATTGGGGGCGAAAGAGGGGGAAAGATAGAACAAGTTTCTAATCGTTCCATGGTGGAGATTTGCGGAGTAGAAATGATGATAGGATTCAGAGAATCAAAACACAACATGTCTTCAAATGAACCTTAACCAACAAATCATTACATCTTAGAAGGTCGTACTCGCAGCACAACAGCGCACCAGGCGCATAAATAAGCTAACAGTTTATCCCCCGAGCATTTCTAAACATTCTTACTGGTGATATGTTCTTGCTTACCAAAGGAGGTTCATGTACCTGTTATTATATTTCTTCACCGTTATGAAAATTCTTTCTTTTCATGCGATGACCTCGAGACAGAACGAGTGACAGAATTCGATCGACTTTGTTTGAGGCCACGCCACCATATTCATCCAATACTTGCTCAATTCTCATTTCAGAGTGACTGCTTTGCCAAGTCGAACAATTTAGAATAACAAGCGTTAATGTATAGTAAGGCGATTCATTATCCGTTCTTGGTATCGCATCTCGTACGCATGTATTGGTATGTATATCGTCGTATATGGGGTAAATGGAATACCACCCATGATAGGAAGATATGTTGAATAAGGTGATTGAATAGCTAGGTAGTTGAGGGATAAGCTAGATACGACGCAATAGCACCTAGGCACGTATATACTATAGAGTTGTAGTAGTAGGAGGGTCGAATTATCCGTTGATGATAAACAAGGTTAAAAGCAACTTTAAAGGTAGCAATGTTCAATTCAAGGTAGGTGGGTGCTCAAGTAGGTATCTACCTAGTGTCTACCTGGTATCTACTCCAAATAGGTGCTCAGGTGACAAGGTTTGATTAACGACTTTTCCCCCTTCATCTGAAAAATAAATCCCAATCAGTCCAGTTTCCAAGGTTTTAGATTTCCATCATACCCTTTGAGTCCAAATTTTCCCGACCCTTGATGATCAGAATCAGATACGACTCATACGAGAGCATCCATTGAAACTTAAGCATATTAACCCAAGTCCACTAACAACATCCATGATTAGACTTTCCGTTACTTACTTTCCTCATAGGGCTGTTGTGGCTGTCAGAATTAGAACCCTTGATGTCTTGGTGATCGATTACCTCCTACCTCCTACCCACCCCCTACATACCTAGACCTGCCTAGACCTATCTAGTAGGTGGGCAGGTGTGTATTAGGTAGTCAGGACTCAGTCCGGGCCGCCAGTACACACTTCTTTGGTGGGATGTTACCTCACCGAGCTCACAAAAAGATCGGACGCTCACCCTTCCGGACACTGGCCAATCTCTTTTTCCAACACTTGTATTGCTTCAATTTGCAGATTCAAGTATCTTACATGCTTTGAGACGAACGATGAAATTTTTTCGAATCAATCGTTCGAGTATCTGACATGAAAAGTTCTCAATAGCTTCATTATCACATCTCAAAATACCTCGAAACGTCTTATGCAGAGATTTTTCATTAATTTCAGACTCTAATCGAACTGATTGTCCACCTGTATTCAGTATGAACCAACCTCCCGACTTATTAGCATTTCGACGCCCAATGCAGATTAGAGAGAATATTGGAGAGCACGTTTGGAGTCTCTCCTGCGAGTGCCATTGCTTTGCGTCAACACAACGTTTCTTAGTACCTCAGCTAAGGATAGATGGTGTTGTGCCTGTGCGGTGCGACGACCAATTTGATGACGCTATTCTATTTTGATATTAATTGTTCCTATTCCTGACCTGTCATTTATTGTTAGTAGTTCTTGGTTGCTCTTCGACTTATTGTGTAGGGCAAATTGCGTCGTACTAATGAGCCACTCCAAACGGTTCTAAATGGTCCAAACACGGGAACACCAAGCATGATCACAGAGGCGCGCGGCGATTGTTCCAACTTTGGCCTTATTTACGTCCCATCTCCACGATTATTCATGCACTCGAGGCTTTTTCTCAGGAAGGATAAGTGAGATAAGAATTTGAAAGTCCTTGGAATCGGTGGCTCGAGGGTCAATGAGGGTCAATGAGGGTCACCATAATCCCGGTACGAAACTCTTCGAAACTCGTTTCCCCCTCGACCCCTCCAGGTCTTGTAACATTGCAGAAATCGTCAATTGCAACAATCACAATGCCATCTTGATGTTGCTATGAGAGAACGCCTTATTGCGAAGTCGCATAGGCTGTATGTACAAATTCAGCCATCCAGAAGTTTGCGTTTACGGGAATTCCAATTTTCGATGGCCATCTGGGAGAGTTCTCCCATGAAATGCCGGCGCAAGTTTTGAATGTCATCAAGGTTATCGTACTTGAGACCCCGCCTCAAACGTCAAACAGAGATTTACATCATTTACCCCAGTACCTAAGAAACACTATTTTGATGCAGAAACGGGATGAAAACTCATAGAGATATGCAACTCTACCCATGCACAATCAGAAACTGTGATTCCATCGACGACTCGTCGTTCCCTGCAAGATGGTTTTGAACTTCAGAGGTTACTGGACTTGGTCTTGTCGATACTCCAGACAACTAAATTGGTTCTTCATATAATATCCAGCCTTCTGCTCTTTAATTTTCCCTTTTCTTTCCTTACACTTGACGTGACTACCTATTTCGCAGCTAATATTTACTTTCCTTTCTTCAACAACTGGTTTGGCTGCCTTACATTCTTTATTGTAGTTATATCTTGTTTTACTTATCTTATTTCGACTTTTTGACAAAGATTACATTCTATACCAATTTTTAACAACATCTCCGATTCTTCGATTGCCGGCTCAACCATCTTTTACACAATATACTTTCAATTTATCATCAATCAACGACTATCATCATGTCTTCAAACCAAATGAACACCCAAGTGGCATCATCCACATACGTTCCAGTCGACGTAGCCCAACGACACGAATATGGCATCCAGAAGAACCGTAAAACGGCTTCTACTGGTGGCGGCAGAGCTTGGAGTGAGGATGAGGTATGAATGAAACAGAAACTTTCAATCAGGGAACTTACTAATCAGTTTATTCTAGGAGGTTTATCTTCTTCAAACTCGTCTTCAGAAAATGCCTTACAAGCATATTGCTTCTCATTTGAAGAAAACTGAATTGGCTTGCCGTCTCCACTATCATCAATTGTCCCATGGAAGTAACCGCCGCAAGCGTACCAATTCTATAACTTCTTCTGGTAGCTCCAATTCAGAATCTTCGACTTTACCTCTCCGAATGCCATCTCCAATTGAAGAGGCTACCCATCTCCGATCCATATCACCTGTCTACAACTACTCACCACAATCACCTCAACACGTTCAACTCCCATCTGCATCTTCACTTTTATCCCGCTCGGCTTCCAACAGCCCTTCTCGAACTCTTGGTCACCCCATTGCTATTCTCCCAAAGCCAACCCCTTCTCGACACGCAATTAATGATTCCCCATCGGAGCAAGCTCTCCGTCTCGATTGCATCATGACTTCCAATCCAGTCACTGTTGCCAGCGTTGACAAAGAGCGTCTTCGTCGTGTATACGAAGCTCATCGCAACTCTTTCTGGAACGTCATCGCATCCGAGTATGGCGGAGGTGTATCTTCTCTTTTACTCGAGGAGACCTGGAAGCAAGGTGTTGCATCCAATGGACCACCAACCCCATGTGTCTCTCCAGATATGCCAAATCTCAACCGAGCAAGCTACCATCATTACAACAGCCAAGCCCCGCAACGATTGCCATCACCAAGCCAAGAGATGAAGAACAACGCTACCAGTATCTCGGCACTTCTCGGTATTGATGCTAGTCCCCGTAGCCCTAAGGAAAGAGAGATGATCAAAAGATTGGAGGAGAGTAGGGAGATGTGTTAAATAATTTTTCTTTCTTTATCATTTATATCTATTCACGATTTCATCCGTCAGGTGGTACACAAGGAATGGTAATCTTATTGACACGACACGAATTGGATGATGGTCAGGAGGGGAGGAGTTCGAGCTCCACTATGGATACGAATTGGGAACAGAGGGTATCTGTACGATGATAAATTCTTCTCGGCGCAAGGGAGGGGAGTTATGGGGCATTCATTCAAATCCATCTACCTACCCTTTCCATGAGGGTTCTTTGTATAGTACAGTAGCAAGCTTTGATCGCAATAACGCGAATCCTGAATATACTTTTGAATTTCAATCTATCTACCTTCTTTCTATCTCAGTTGTTCCACTGCCATTCATTTGTTTATTCGTAAACCCCGTACTTTTCGACATAAAACATCCTTATGGTTTCATGTGAGTCTTTCGGAAACCATAAGATTGCGTCTAAAACAATTTGTATCCACAACGTGTCCGTTTAGCATGCAGGTACTATGTATACCTGGGTCTTTTTGATACAGATATATCCATTTTTTAACCAGGGAAAAGATAGAGCTTGTGGTTGTAGTTGTGATTGAAGTTGAGGTTAATAGAAAGTTACCTCGGTTGGCCAGGCCCATGTGGATTGTCCAAACCTTTATTTAGTGGAGATTCTAGAGCCCGAAGATAAACTATAAATTAAGCACCTACTGACGTAAATGACGCGGGGTAAAAGAGCTTACCTATTAGTACCAACACTAACAATTACCTTTATCGAGCCTATATCGAGCCAAACTTCTTTATTAATCCAGAATGATACCCTCACTCATCAAGTATGGCATTTGTGCTACCAAACATGCAAAAGATGCAAACGCGGCCGCACTTGCGTCTTTGCTGCTTAAAGAACATTCAACAAATGGTCCATTGATCCGCTCCCAATACCTTGATGTAAATCAACTCCAGCGATTGAGCGCCACACTTGCTTCGCATAGCTTGCCTGATCCCTCCTCCACCTTCGCAGTTGGTTCTAGCCCTGACACTCTTGCAATTCCTCCCTGTCACCATTTGGTATATTTTACACCACCAGATGCCGAGGATAAATTGGGGCTTGATGGATCGGATACAATATTCAATCCGCCAGGATCTTTTACAAGGAGAATGTGGGCTGGCGGTGAATTGGAATGGGTGGATGGGAATAAGCTGGTGACGGGAGAGAAGGCAGAGGAAACGACGACGTTGAAGAGTGCGGAAGTGAAGAAGACGAAAGCAGGGGATGAGATGATAGTTGTGGGAGTTGAAAAGACATTCAAAAATTCCAAGGGACTCGCGCTTGTGGATCGAAGGTAAGTGGAGGTTATCTCGCCCTAGCATTTTGTTGGAACATGGAAGTTCTCATCCAACTGGAGGAATGATTCAGAATTCGAGAAGTTGGTAATATGTTCTAAATCAAATACAACCAGAAATTGGTTATTTAGACAAGCAATTGATTTCAATAATCCCCCTCCTCTTCCGCCACTTCCTTCCCTTATTCCAGTTCCTTCCGTCAAATACGAGCACACTATTACCCATACGCCAATATCTCTCTTCCGCTTTTCTGCTTTAACTTTCAACGCGCATAAAATACATTATGACCGCGACTGGTGTCGGAAAGTTGAGGGGCATCGAGATTGCGTCGTACATGGCCCGTTGAATTTGATACACATGGTCGATTTCTGGAGGCACATGATTGGAAAAAGTGAGGGAGGCACGGTGAATAATAAGCTTACGCTGCTTTTACCAAAAAAGGTCACGTATAGAGCTACAAGTCCCTTTTATGTGGGGGAGGAGTATCGGATACTGATGGAAGAGGAGAAGGACAAGGTCTGCAATATGAAGATTGTAGATTGGTTTGGAATTGTGGGAATGGTAGGCAAAATTGAGAGGTGGTGATGTTATATCGTGGAATGTCGTTAATGTCCGAAGAGGTGTTGTGCCATGCAACCATGACGAACAATATTGAGCACGCTCTACTGGCTACATCCTTGCACTCTTGTCGTTATCAAGATGCTGCGTACAATTCCTCCTTGGCCTGTATTGTTTTGTCCGACCTACTGTCTAACCTCCCCTGACTACACCTTGGAGCTCACAGTCACAACTCGGCGCTTTGAAACCTACAGCAGTGTCTCCTCGGATTAAAACCTGATTTATTACTAAGATATGTTCTCGCTATTATTCGTTACCAAATTCGACTAGCTCGTGATTCAAGAAAGTGCCTTGCAGCTCTCGGCCATTGCCGACGTCGACTGGAACTCTACTTTCGATACATTATCTCCCTCTCCTAATACCACATAAAACGTGGTAGACGATTGCACATTATCGATCGACTTCGTCCCGCTAAATAAATAATATCCATCGATCTCCTCGCTCACTTTCTCCATAGTCGTACGTTGCACTTCTAGTGCTTTCACAATCACGCCTGGTATTGCACGTTGGTACACCCAGTCAAAGGCGACAGGCTCGCTGATACGATCAGCACGAACAGCTGCAGTAATCGTGATATTCCATTGGTCTGCATCATTGACAGATACCTCTGGTTGACAGGATTGTGCTGGTTGGTAGAGAATTGCGTCTGAGAGTGGGAAACCTCCGCCGTTATTGGTGATGATTTCATCAGCTGCGCCGACGGTATGTAAGATAACGTCGAAAGATGAGATGCCGGTAGTAGCATCAAGAATAGTGCTGAATGAAAACCAATTAAAGAGTTCTTTATTGAAGCCATAACTCTGACCCAATAAGTAAGTTTCTCGGTTGGTAGAGATTGTAGTGTTCGAGGTATTGTTATTGCGATCACGGTATTGAAGGGATACGGTCAAATCATCGGCGTTGCGGTTGGTGGTGTGAACGCGGATGTATCCTCCGAAGGATAGAGTGTTATTTCCAGCCAAGGAGAGAGCAATTTGCGATGGCTTCACTTCGATGGGTGTGATAACTTCAGAAAGCATGACGGCTGCAGGAACTGTATCGATCATTCGAGCAAAGATGTCAGCGCATTGAGTTTTGAAATTGCTTGGGTCTGCTAAAGAAGTCATTGTTTTGTTGTTGTCGGCACCAAAAATGCGTTTATCGGAATTGAAGGTATCATTTTTACCGATCACGAGCGGGTTGGTCGAATTGTTCTCCAAGTATTCGGTTACAACAGTGTTGTCGAATGTGGTGTAGGTGCTATCGAATTTTGGAAAATTTTCTTCCCTGCCATCGCCAGTAATCTGTGGGAAATCGACTCCATGAACACCTCCGAGAGCATGGCCGCATCCTACCATGGTTATCATCTCGGTAGTGTTGAATCCTTGCTTTGCGAAGATTGCAGTGTGTGTCGCCAAATCCTGATTAGGCTCGGGTACGCCAGAAACACCAGCTTTGATAGCATCGACTCGTCCACCTCAAAATGGAACAATGGGACCGTCGCAAGCCATCGATGCAACGACAACAGACATTGCGAGAAGATCGGAAGCCGAGGCTTTGATTGAGTGATAGTTGTTTATAAATCCAAAGGTTGCGTTGAAGGCAGCACCAGGGTTCTCCGCTCGGTCAAGCTCAAAGGCTACAGAACCATCAAGTCCTCCAAGACCAGTGTCGACGTCATGGGTAGCCATATCATGATAAGCTGTTCTTATCCATTCCACAGCCGTCTGACGCCCTCCTCCTGCCGATGAGAAAGAGCACGGCGTAACACCTGATACGAGAATTAGCAAACAAGTCATTTTAAACCTCAGCTTGAGATATGCTCTCAGATAACTTACCATCTCTGAAGCCATAACGTATCAAACCAGCTTGAAGATATAGAAGATCCTCTAGTTGATCATACTCTGAAGGCCAAGTATAGACTGCATTAACTGGCAGCACGGGTAGCAAACCCATACTAATTAAAGATGCCCCCTTCATTTTTAGAAATTCCTTGAAGAATTATATTTACAATAGAAAATCAAACAACAAAAACGAGTGTAGTGATAGATTGACATGTTCAATACTCAGTAGAATGGGAATACAATTATATATCAATGAAAGATAAGTGGATCCCAAGTCTTCAACAGCAACACAACTGCAAGTTGTGCTAAATCAGTTATCATCAGAGACGGACCCCTTTCCCTTTCTTTCTTGGTCCGAGTCCCCTCGTGTTTCCCAAAATACATTGAGATCCATAGCTTTAATATTCTTCAGAGTAGGGCTATCTATTGAAGTGCACGGGTCCAGGAATAAAATCAATAAGAATGAATAGAAGACGGTAGGTAGGTAGGTAGATGGAAAACGCATATGGAAGGTGGACACGGAAGAATACTGCCGCTGCAAGAAGCATTCCAAACTCCATTTTCACGATAGGGTTGATCCGCATGGGGAATAGGGCGATTTGAGAGTATGTCATTTGAACGCTAGAACGTTGGAAAGATGTAATGGAGAATAGATGATTTGCTCGCGAGCTTCGCTTCGAATTGGCGTCGGCAGATAGTTAATTAAGGTTGTTCATGATTGTGGAGATGTCCGTTGTTTGAATAGTGGACGGAGAAATGCCCGCATGAAAGGGTTTAATTTGGGGGCTAGACTGTGGTTTAAGGGAGCACAATGGATAGGGCTTGTGAGGTGGATGTGTATTGGATATAGTAGATAGGAAATGATAGCTAGCTAGCTAGCTAAGGAAAAGGGGAGATCATTAGGGCTTAGAGAGGAGTTAGCATGAGATGAGATGAGATCAAGTGGAGTAACCGTATATAAACTACCGGTAGTATATGTCCCGAAATTCTAATGTTCTTGATAATGTACAGGAATTCTTCAGTACATTACTCTTAACCCTTCTCAAGATCTTCTAGTAGAGTACGATGTATATCAATATAGTTCCGATTCCTCTGCAAATCAATTATTGAAAAGGAGAGTCGATATCTTTGGTCGCGTGATCATGAGATCGTGTTCTATCACGCGCACATGAATTGAAATCAGACCACATACCTCTCAATGTCTTATTCCCACTCCGAATAAAATGTAACGAGAGGTAGATCGGTAGATAACCAAGTAAAATACCAAGATACCTAACAAAACAAACAAGCAAGAAACAAATTCCCTACATCAACCCTCCTACACCCACCCACCAGCATCACTCACCCAAGGAAGAAAAAAATCCTTTACAACCCCTCCCTCTCCATAAATAAAATCCGCCCATCCATCTTCCTACCGAACTGAACTCCACAAGTCAGTCAGTCAGTCAGTCAGTCAGTCACCCCTTATCGCAAAAATTCTGATTGATGTTCAGCCTCGACCCCCCCTCGAAAATCTTCACATGATATGATATCACCACATACATCCCCATAAATCTTCACTTCCATCCATTCCGATCCGCTCACCGAGCATTTTCAGCCTAGGAGTCATAGATTCATTGAGGGATCAGAAAAATTCATAGGTTCGCGTTTGCCCCCGCCACAATCGTTGATCCACTCGCGATCGTCAGGCAACGGTTTGCGGCGGCTCAGCCGCGTTTGTGATTCACTTTGTTTTACTTTGCTGGCGATTTTGTGATTTTGTAATTGTGGTTATAAAGAAAGATTTTGTGAAAAGAAGTGAGGTTCTTTTGGATGGTGTTTTTGGATGACTTTTGAGGATTTTGTTGTTTGATTTTTCGTTGCGGTTGTGTTTTATTGCGCTTTCAACGCGTTGCATGCGATAGTTCTACGCAAGTATACGGTTACGGCGTCAAGACCAAGACTGAGGTCAAGAGCAAGAGCAAAATCAAGATGTCACGACATCAAAACCACAGCTCTCGAAACGAGAGATCACATCCGCACGCTCATTCGCGACGAGATACTCGTCATGAAGGTCGTCACGAGAAAAAGAAAGTGACGCCGAAAAATCTCGCGGCTACTTTGGGAATGATGGGGTTGGCGATTGGGGCTACGTTGTTGACGGAGGGTGGGCCGTGGAAGAGTCGGATGGCTGCTGCGGCTACGGTGGTGGGGATGGAGCAGATGCTTGAGAGTGGGGGGTTCTTTGATGGGAAGAGGGAGGGGGATAGGAGGGTGGTTAGGGAGGAGGAGTACAGGAGGGAGAGGGGGGGAGAGGGAAAGGAGAGATGGGAGGGGGTTTGAGGAGGAGAGGAGACGGAGAGATGTGGAGGATGATGATGAAAGAGCTTATCGACATCGGAGGGAGAGGGTTAGAGAAGAAGAAGATAGGAGAGAGACGAGAGGAACGAGGCATGGACATGATTCACATGAGAGAACAAGACGAGATACTCACGATGAAGATGATCGACGGCGTCGGGAAAGAAGAGCCAGGAGAGAAGCCAACAGACGGTTCGACGAACAGTATGAGATTGAGGAGGTTCCCGTCTGATGATTTACTTTTGTGCTTTTTTGAGTTGGGTTTGGGGAGGTATTTTTCATGGTATCAAATTTTCAGAATGGAAATAAGCGGGTATTTAGGGGAGGCTCAGGAATCGGAGGAATACGGATAGCTTGGTACATAAGCAGAAGTCGGGTACTTTTAGCTAGCATCGCATCTGGGCCCACGGTTACGAGGGTATATGGAATGACGGTTCGAGGAATGGAGGATGGATATGAAATTATGATGCATGGATGGAAATGGATAACTTTCTTTATCGAGTCTGGAGATGATCTGGAGATGAGTCCGGAACCGAATTTTTTCGAATGCGTAGATTTATTTCCTTTTTAATTAATAACTTTATTGGGTTCTTGAGAGACAGAATCATTCCCCATAGTTCTTGTGGCCGCATTTGGACTCAGTGATAACTATTCCTCACAAGCACATAAAACACGGCCTTGGGAGAAAAAATTGACCGTAAAGATTATCATAATGTATTATGCGTGAATATTTATTTATCGCAAGACAAGAAATACTTTGTACTCGTAGTAGAAATCGATACAAGTACAAAACCATGTCTGATACTCTTTACAGCGTCAACTTCCTACCGAGACATTATTGACCCCAATACTCCTTTTTAAGTTGAGCCCAAAGACTCTGGTATCACTACAGACACCGAGCCCCTGGTGTCTGGGAGTGACATTTATATCCCCCTTTAAAGACCCACCACAACATTGACGATATTCACCCATCCTCTCTTCCCAAAAACCCCGAACATGTGCCCAAATTCCAAATTCCACACACCCCTATATGTCAAAACTCTCCGGATCCTCTTCCATGAAGATCTTGTACACCCTCCTACTGATAGCCTTACCAATCTTCGTATCCGTAAGTGCTCCATTCTTGTTTGCCAATTTTCGACACCCTTCCAATGCCGACGAACCATTCTCTTTGAATCCCTGTAACAGGGCCTGAGGCGTAGGATACTCGGCTACTATTCCCTCTGCCATCTTCTCTGTGACATGATGTATCTCCTCCAACATTTTAATATACGTATCTGTGGTATCCTTTCCGGATTTGAACTGACCACCCGCCATGCAGAAATTCAAACCGATAGCTTCGCGTTGGGCTAGATACGGAATTGTAGATATGTGTTTAGTGAATTGTGCCACCCATTTTGCGCTATCTTGTGTGTTGGTACTCAAACGGTGCTGGACTTTATGGAGGACTTCCAATTTGAGTAAAGAGTCTTCGATGATACTGTCTGCGTTCTCAACGTATTCGTCGGCTTGTGTTGCTTTCCTCCTCTGATTGGAACTGCTACTGGCCACTTCATCCTCTGGTATTCGACTTCTCACTGCAGCTTGATATTGTCGGTCTTTTATGTTCCGATTTTTATTTTGCCATGCAGTTAGACCCTCAATGAGGTATATCAGCTTGCATGATTCGAATTGTGATTTCAGGATAGAAACATGAGTATCTAGATCCACATCTCCCCTTCCTAAAGCCATATCAACGAACTTCTTAGCTGGCATGATACATAGAATATGCTTTTCGTCCTTGATTTGCCGTGGTTTGGGTTCCCAGATATCACTTTCTTCATTGTATTCCGAGATGACCTTTCGACGCCACTTGATGACTAGATCTGAATTTTCCCATTGAGATTGCTGAACGTCCAATTCCTTTAGTAAAACATCGATTCTAGTTCTCAGTGCCATATTACTTTTATCCTGAATACATGAAGGCAAATCGACAATCATTTCCGGAGTAGAAATTTCGGGTTTGGTACGATCGACATTGACCTTGGCCAGATCCTTTGCCTTTTCTTTTTCCCGCTCCTTCTCTGCTTTGGCATACTCTTTGTCGATACGCTTTTGCTCCCTTTCAGCATCCTTTGCCGCCTTCTTTTCTGCTGCGCTTGAAGCCCTTTCTTTAGATTTATCAACCCTCTCTCGCTTCTTCTTCTCGGGTGTTGAATCATCGTCATAATGATGTAGCATCGGCTCTTCAATCGCTTCCGATCGTCTTGGTGGTGGATTCCAGGATTTCAAATTCTCAATGGATGGGAAGTCATCTTCATCCTCGACATCCAAAAAAATTGGCTTGCTGGTTTTTTTCCGTGGTATCTCCACTTCGTCGTCATCATCATTGTCATATCCAGCGGAAGGTACCTTTCCCTTGCCATATTTCGATCGAGCAGCGAACGCATCCGGCGAGCTTGTAAACAATAAAGGGTCTGCGCCCAAAGAGTTTGATCTGTTTAAACTGTACTTGTGTGGTCTTGCTTTACTTGTTCGGACCGACTCAATATTCGAAACGGTGCGTTTGTATCCGCCTGCGGCCCTTGGAACTTTATCTTTTGGCGGTGATGCTTTCTGTCGTTTCGCAGGTGGTGGAGAAGTAAATGGATCGTCTGAATCTGTTATTTCGATAGGAGCATTGTCGCCTTGTCGTTGCTTTGAACTTCGAGTATTCCGCTTTGCAGATGCGCTATTCAATACAGAACCAGTTGTCGTGTCGAAATCGTCAGACCACAATTGGAGTTCATTGCCATCATCAAGTTGTATTGTCTTGGAAGCTTTTGGGTTGGGGGATCGTGTTGACGGATTTGGTGGCGGGGCCTTCGCTGTCTCAATACTCGTCGCGTTATCGAAATCGGCAAAGCTGAAGTCAAACAGCTGAACTGTAGGTGGCCTGGGAATATTCTGTGATAGACCTTTGAGCGGAGTTTTGGAGGCGACGATAGGCGCGACTTTGGCGCGATTCTTCGGCAGTTCTGGCTCTGGACTCGAACTTATCAAATCAATAAACTCCGGCATTTTATTGACATTAAAATTGAAATACGAGGATAGAAATGCGGGCGATTGTGTGCAATCATTCCATAAGGAACGAAACTATTACGTTGAATTAAATAAAAAAAGCAAAGGAAGACAGTTGTCGACATATACAAATCTTAATCGAATTTGTGTTTCGTTTGCGATCCATAGTCACAGACTG
This sequence comes from Botrytis aclada, assembly GCA_014898285.1. NCBI lineage: Eukaryota > Fungi > Ascomycota > Leotiomycetes > Helotiales > Sclerotiniaceae > Botrytis > Botrytis aclada. The sequence goes on from RCSV01000010.1 coordinate 1,553,666, forward strand.
TCAACGCGACCGATACACGCTAAAAGCTCGTGCTCACGTGATAAGATTACACATGAAATTTTGGGGGGCGTGGAATATTGTACGGGCTTACCAGATTTCGCTGGTACGCATATCTTGACCCGGTCGGGCTTCATTTTTTCATGCCCCAGCATGTCGCCGCTTCTCTATTCCAAGCTTTTGAATTATATGATCATTAGCAAGCTCTACTTTTGCAATGTCTTCGGTGGCTTAGATCACATCGCCCATCGAGTGTGTACAATCGCGATGCGAGTTCACTGATGAACGCTAGTTTGCATATGTCGGAAAAGCTTGCAATTTTACCATGGCCTATGATTGCAGTGCAACGTCAAGCTGGCAAGGCGGTGCTTTGCTCCTTGTACCATCTTGCTATTCTATCTTGAGGCTGCGCATATGAAACCACTGTCTTCTTGAGATCTCTTTATTTTGCCCACTTTCAGGTTGGTTATATCAATATTATAGTCAAGTATTTCACGAGTTTGACGATTTGATGCTTTGATACTTGTCACAAACTTCGCTCCCATCGTACTATACAGATGTTTGTGTGTGTATATTGTAAGATTAAGATATATTATCTGTGTTTTCAATATGGATCCATTATCTGTTTTGGGCGCCATTGCAGCCTCCTCTCAAATCGCCCAGCAAAGCTACGATACCATTAAATTCTTGAACGATATCAAAGCGCAAATGCAGAATGGTTCGAAGAAGATTCGTGGACAGATACAACACATTGAGCAATTCATCGCTCCTCTAGCATTAGTTACTAAGAATACCTCCTTACAAACATCCGAAGTTTCTATGGTTGTGAAAACTTGTTCTAATTCTGCACAAGATATCAAGGACAGCCTCGAAGGTCATCTTGCTACTCCGGATGAAGGAAAAAGGGTAAGATTGCGAAAAGCATTTACAGGAGTGAGAGCAGAAAAAAGATATCCTCTATGATTGCGGATCTCGAAAGAGAGAAGTCCTTGTTGAGTCTCCATATCCAAAGGATTGATTTGTAAGTAAGAGGGCGCAAATCTGACACATCCACTCTACTGATTTTCAAAGATCTCTGTTGCAGACAGTTGATCTCAATGCAAAAGACATAAAGTTGACAGTTGGCGCGGTTGCAAATGATGTTACGGATGTCAAATCTATACTTATATCGGTAGCCAAACAAATTGCTACATTTCCATAAAACTTCTAACTAATACTTACTTAGATGAATTCTCGATCGGATGTTGTCACTCCCACAGCGAATGTTAACAAGAGTCACTTCATGGTGCCAAATCGCCGTGTTAGTGGCTTCATTGGGCGTGAAGATATCCTAGACAGGATCGAAAAAGGATTTTGCTCTGGATTTGAGTCCCGTATTGTTGTTCTTCGAGGATTAGGAGGCCAAGGTAAAACTCAAAGTGCACTTGAGTACTGCCATCGTGCAAGAAAGAACAACATCCGAGCCATTTTCTGGATTGATGCAACATCCGAGAGCACCGTCAAGAAAGATTTCAAGTCAGTACTGGAGCATATCAAAAGTCCAGCTGACTCAACACAAGATGGCCAAGTAGTTGCCTCCGTGTCAAACAGACTTCGGGACTGGGATGAGTCATGGCTAGTTATTTTCGATAATCATGACGATCCATCAAGTTTTCATCTCCCCAATTTTATGCCATCAGGGCAACATGGACGAATCTTGATCACGAGTAGACACGCGGATACTGCCTTCCTAGCTGAAAGAGATCATGACATTGAGCTACATGGGCTCCCGAAAGATGATGCTTGTGATCTTCTCATCAAACAAAGCCGGGTAAGCCATACCGAACCGCGCGACGACGCACACACCATCGTTGATCGCTTGGGGTACCATGCACTAGCAATTACACAGGCAGGATTATATATCCAAACTCAAAAGATCCAATTATCCCAATTTATGGATAATTATAATCGCCAACGGGAAGCAATTTTACGCGAGACGCCACGAATGTCACATTATCGACGTAAAATTGGGGAGGCTGCGGACGAAACGGCATTGAACGTCTTTACAACCTGGGAACTTTCCTACCAACAACTAGAGACGCTTGATGATGAGAAGAAGTGCAAGTCAAAGATTCTGACTTTGTTTGCTTTTTTTCAATTGTCAAAATATATCCCAACAATTATTTGAGACTTATTGCACGAAACTCTTCTCAAACACCGAAGTGATGGAGATCGATGAACTTTTACTCTTGTTTGTTGGTGAAGACAAGAAATGGGATGAACAAAAGTTTGTGGATATTTTGAATGATCTCTCTCGACTGTCCCTTATCCAAAGCTGGTACCGAGACGAGAATAACCGCTGTCATCTGTCTCTACACCCATTAGTTCAGGACTGGATTCGCGTGCGCGCTTCTTCAGAACTTTGCTACGACTCCGCGGTTCTCGGCGCTTATGTCGTGGCAAAAGTTCTCAAACAATGTTACTCTCATCATGCCTACACGATGCCCTTATCTCTGCGGCAGGAACTCCTATCCCATCTTAGTTTGCACGGAGAAACTCACGAGCTGATGATTACGCTCAAGAAAGATGAAGCGCTCAGTAAATATATGTTGTATCGATGTTATCTAGAGTTCACGCGATTTTACTTTGCTAGCTACTTGTATGGAGAATCTGAGAAGGTTGCTCGTCAATGGGCGGTAGCGAGTTCACGGAAACGTGGCCCGGAGGATGTTGGAACTTTAATGGCTCGTAAATGGTTGTCAAGTGCGTTGTCTGCGCAAAATCATTGTGAAGAAGCATTTCATATAGACCGAGAGGTGCTGGAATTTCACATAAGAAAACATGGTTCTAAACATCCTAATGTATTGGCAGATACACACAATTTTGCATGTAGGCTAATGGAAAGAGGACAACTTGCTAGAGCCGAGAGGGTTTTCAGAAGAGTCATCGAGATAAATGAAAGGGTTCTCGGGCATGATGATATTAGGACATTGGCAAGTGTCTTCGCCCTTGGTCGTGTTCTTCAAATTGCAGGGAAATATGCTGATGCTGAAGCCCTTTGCCGGAACCTGGTCCACGACAGCCAAAGAATATTTGGATCAAATCATACTAATACAATCAGCGATTTAGAACTATTAGCCGTGGTTCTCAATGATCAAGGAAAATATTCCGAATCCCAGCCCTATTTTGAAACTGTTTATGCACACAGACTAGCAAAACTGGGGCCCAACAATCCCAGAACAATACTCTCTAAAGATTTTTGCGCGATATTACGCGAGAAAATCGCACGGCAATTGCGGCGCGAACAGAGAAAGGCCAGAAGGGTGTCTACCACAAGCCAAACCTCAGATTCTGAAAGCGATACAGAATCAGAAGTCTCTGAGCTCGGTGATGAATCCATTTTCTCCACATACGAGCGGAATTTACTATGGTCATTTGGTTCGGATACAGAGCAATCTCTATACTTGACTTCCGAAGGAGAGGAAGGAAAAGAGGAGGAGAAGGAGGAAAGCGAGGAAGAATATGTGGAGGAAGAAGAAGAAGACGCAGATTCAACCATTGGGACAAAAAGCGAAGGCACCGATATCCAAATACCGGAAGCTCTAAAAGATGGACGAGAAGCAAGCGAAGAGTCATTGCCAGAAGAGTAAGAGGAGGAGAATAGGCTCGAGAGAGTTGACTATCACTGGATACAAGGATCAACGGTAACACGGATTTATGTACCTTTCTTTTTGTTTGATGGATGCAAATCTGTAAAATCACAACGATTGCGCATCTCTTTTTTACCTTTTCTTTTCACGGAGTCTGTTATGCCCATCTAGTCAATTCACAAATACGAAATGCATCGTTCTACACATCTTTGCGATCCACGTTCATTCTCTATCTCCTTCATCACCGTAATTCCTCCTCGCTGTTTACCATTCGCGAATCATGTTTATCCTTTCTTCTTTTACAACTTTTTGGGATTCCTATGTACGTAGAATATTGTCCACTACCTACTTAAGCATGCATTCACTACCACCAAAACATCTCTTCTCATCTCAGCCCAGTGATCTCACAACTCTCACAATCCCAAAAACTTCAGATGTCAAAGTTCCTCAAAGTTAAAAATAAGCGAAAGTCAATATACTGTAATTCCAAAAACTACCTAAACAAAGCTATGTAGATAACCCCGAAGAAATGAACGACGTCGGAACCTCAACTAACGCACCCATCCCCTTTTCAAAATATCACAAAAACGTGTGTTGAAATAGGAAGTGAGATAAATGATCGAGAATAGTCCAAATAGGATATTCCTGTGGATATCTCACGACCTGTGTGAAAAAGTGAATGTAAAACACTTCCCCTTAGCGAAAAAAGACTTCCCACTCCCATTCTCACCACCATTTCAACTTTTCCTCACTAGCTCAAATTTTCACCTCCCCTTTATAATCCCATCTCAAAGCCCCCCCACCAATTCACTCCTCTCATCCTTCCTCATCCTCCCTCACAACAACTCAACCCACCATCATCGTCATCCCTACACCACTACACTACTACTCGTCAGCGTCACCGCCCCACTACTCGTCGACGGGCTCGGACCCCCAGGAGCCGTCCCATTCGGTCCACCAGGAAACGTACCATTAGGAGGACGACCCCCCGGACCCCCACCACCACCACCAGCAACAGGCACACCCCCACTCGACGTCAACGCAGCCGCTGCTTGAATGGATCCCGCACGAGTGGGATCGATACCGAAGGCGATCCAGCCGAAGAGGCCGTCGGAGAGGGTAGAGCCTAGGAGAGAATATTCGACGACGGGGTCGCCGAGGGCGGCTTCTTGGACTAGGGGAGGGAGGGTGGGTGTTAGTTGAGAGTTTTTTTTTTCCTTTTGTGAGATAGAGGGGGGTGAATGAAAGGGGGTTTGGAATGTGAATGCAAATGAGGAGAGAAATAAATGACTCACGAAAAATCCCATCATTAGCATTAGTCGTCGATCCCGGATTCGGATTCGTCGAGTAAGGAGTCAACGCCTCGATCTGATTCGAAAGCGAGGTATCGAAGAAAAGCTGACCAATATGCGAGACTGTCGAGCCCTGATATGTGCCATTTGGGAAGGCTCTATTGTGCGTGTCATCCATCATCAGTATTATTCAATCTTCGCATATAGCAAGATTTTCTCTCTTGAGATTAGGAGGGAGAGAGAGAGAGAAAGAGGAAGAGAAAAACAACTCACGTTCCCCCAACATGAGTAGCAACATGAATATGCTGAGTCCGTCCCTGATAATGCCCCGGATAAAACGCCGTAAATTGCGTCGCGCCTTCCCCGCCCGTGGCCTGAATGCCCCTCGCAAACGTGGCGTTAATATTCCCCGACACCGCCGCATCCGTCACCCCACTATACGTCCCCGTGCTATTCGCATACCAGAGATCGATGTACACGTCGGGGACCGGCTGGCAGGTCGCGGTATCGATGACCTGGATATCGAGGATGAGATCGATGCCCGATTGGAGGGCGCTTTCGCGCACGTCGGCCCGGATGTATTCGCCGCTGACGTAGAAGGGTCCTTCGGTTACTTCGGGGACGAGGATGCAGGAATTGTTGCCGGTGAAGATGGAGTTGAAGCTGTCGGTGGGGGAGTAGGGGGTGGTGGAGAGGTGGCTGGTGTTGAGGACGGTGCCGGAGTCGCGGGCGGAGAGGACGGGGAGATCGCGGAGTTTGATGATAGAGGCGTCTGGGTTTGTTAGTGGGGAGTTGGTGAGTGAGTGAGTGAGGAATTACCAGTGGGGAGGCCAATGTGGGGATGGCAAGACGTGTGTAATGCATGGTGAATAAGATACTCAGGAGAAAAGAAGTTGATGAGCTTGTGGATTCTTCTATCTCTACAGGACGATGTTCTTCTCATATATATACATAACTTGACCCGTGTCAAGATCTCTATAGCCACATAATCCCAAACCACGTCTTTCAGATGCCAGCGTGCAGAAAGAAATGACATCTTGATGTCGACAGCGCTAAGGCGTCCACAATCTCCCCTAGCTAGACAATTTCAATTCATCCAGACAGGATATACTTTTCCCGCGAACGACGTCGACGGAATCGAGTAGGTGATTGATTTTGAAGGATGTTGAGGATCATCCCAAGAAAAACGTACACGCGTCCAAATGATTCGGATTGGTTTTGAGGATATATTTCCACAACCGCAGGCGTGCTTCTCTATCAAAGCGTCTGAGATACCTGTCGAAACCATGTAGGATTGAGATTCTCCATGCTCGTTCTACAGGAGCGCCATCTTGGCGATATAGGGGAGGATCAAAATCATATGCAATTCGTCATACAAGAACAGTAATGCGTAAAATTTGATTGGAAATCTGTTTCGACAATGACATTCCACCGTCGGAGAAACATTTCTCAATGGGAAGGTAGTAGGAATGTGTGCTTGGTGATTGCCCTTAGAAGATATTGGTGCGATGAATAGCACTTGGCAACTGCAATATCGAAGGGTAGAGCTTTACCCCAACATTAATTACGCACATATACAGACACGTCTGAAACGACTTTCGAATGGCTTGTGATTAGCCGCGCAAAGGAAAAACTGCCGGCAGATGCAGGATTTCCTGGAGAAGGAAAGGATGAGGAGAAATATATGGGATGATCGAGAGAGCTGACGAAGCCTCTCTAGGTTTTTATATCAAAAACAAAATGTGGTATGAGTTCATTCTTGTACTTGAGGCATGAGTGACATTCACATCGTACAAGATTGGCTGCGCTTACTCAAGACAGTATCTGATTCCTGGATATTTGCATATTACAATGTCATCTGGGAACAATCTGGATATGCCGATTACAATATCCAAGTAAAGATTGAACAATTGTAATGCTGTATTGCAAGGAAAACAGATGGTAGATATTCATAGTATTTCAATCCATTTGTTGTGGTTTGGCAAAACCTGAGCAAAACCAGTTACTCACGCCCACCGACACTATCCGACCAATTCCCGAATCCACACCAAAGCAATGCCACCAAAAAGAGCAAACATGACACATATCCCTACTATGAAATCCTCGCCGCATCAATTACAGATGACAAAAAAAGCAAAAATACGATCAACATGGGAGGTATTGAACCACACCCGATTTGAACGGATAACCTTTCGATCTGGAGTCGAACGCGCTACCGTTGCGCCAGCGGTCCTATTGATCTGAAAGTCGAGTTTTATCAATTCCTATATTCGGAGATTCTCGATGCGATTGAAGATCAGGGTTGATAAGACACGTGAGACAAGGGGCGTGATCTGATCACAGAAAGGTATCGGTAGATGGAGAGAAATATTGCAAATCGCAAAATGTTCTCCAAGAATCTATGATATCTATGTGATGGACATACGAGGGCGTGTTTTTGAAGAGTGCCGGGCAATATAATCGAACTCGTCAAAATTCACCAAAATTTACTATGTGATTTTTATAATGAACATATTCTTATAAAGATCGATAATAGAAACTTTTAATTTATATTCATATAAATCTTTATATAAAAAATTATCAATATTTCAAAAATCATTTGAAGAATTTCTTTTTATTATATAAATATTGAGTTCCAAAGTAGGTGAGATTGTGCTTATTTTGGTGAGGAAATGGGTGAGTGCACGGGCCCGGCACTCATCAAAAACAAGCCTTCGTATATTGAATCGAGACTAGAGAGCAAAATTTTATTAGTGGTTTATATGCCTTTCAACAAAGGTATTCATATCACACTGTAGTTCAATCGATTTCAGATATTGTATTTATTAGATTAGATGGCTTTCAAAGACGATTGTGACAATTCTATGATGATAATAAATAATCTTTACAATAGCTCAACATGTATATCGTATTTACTGCGAATCAATAGACCGAGGTAGTATCACTATATCGTCGCGCAGATACATAGGTAAGAAGATGCTAGTCATATATCTGTACCTCTCGATTATCACGTGTATGTATTCAATTGTATACCTCAAACACCTACTCATCAATACTCCAGATTGACAATGAAACACATTACCTACCCATTTGCTGGTGTGGTTTCTTGAAGTTAATGATGACCTTTAAAATAGAGCTAAGGATGGTTTGAATGGTTATTCTTTCGATTAATTGTATCTATCTACATAGATCCACCAGTGGGTGCACAAAGTGACGGGATACTACAAAAGTAGACTTGTGAGGATCTCTTATTGTATTAGACAGTCTATCTTAAAAATTGATTCAATCATTCATTAGATATAAAACAATCAAATTGTACATTCTGATATCAAACAATTCAAGAATCAATTTATTAGAATTTTCGAAAATCGAAAAGCATCCCGTCAATCCGTGCACCCACTTGTGATCTAGGTCCTGAAATCTCCGGATTCGAATCCACACGATGAGTGTGATAATGGTGTAGAGTGTAGTAAAGACATCGACGACAAATCAATTGTATATTCGAGATGAGAACAAACGAATGTATGAGCTGACGGGTCCCTCGGCTAGAGATGTCAAGTCCTCAATCCTGCCCCAATATAAAAACGCAAATCAATCGTCTTTACATACCTATCAAAGAGAGGACCTTTTCATCTGACATGATTCGATCGAGATAAGGTTTTACTATGTATATTAAAGACAAGGCTGCCTGATCTAATCGTGATCTAATCCTTATGTCGTGCGGATCTTAACCGTCCTGATTCCGGGATTTTTGCATTAGTATGCTAATGATTTCCTTCTCTTACTTCATAGTGTTGTCGCTAGACTGCGGCTCAACAAGGAGATCCTATCTAGAGTATATGAATAATGGCACCCTCGTGGGGTAGCCGAATCTACTTCGGAGCATAAATCGATATTGTGGACGACCGCGAGGCGGGAATCCAGTTGCCTGGAAGTTGGGACGATTGATACGAATACGACTTAATATAAATCAAGTAGAATTGTATTTCGCACGATATTGTACTGTCGATAATTGCATGCCGCCACAAGCTGTCAAAAGTCATACTGTCACCATCCATTTCATCTGATGTTCAAAATATGACCAATATGCAGGCTGATAGCTTGTTTATTCGATACCCATGACTCTTGGATGTTCAGATCTGTGTTGCAGCTTGGTCAATGAGATTGCTGACCAAAATTTGTTGTTGTAGTAATTGAAGGTGCCACTGGTTATGAGCAAGCATATCCTTACTTAGGAATGAAAAGATCGCGAAGGAGCTTTTTACTTGACACTCTCCACACATAATCAAGGGAATACCCACTACTCAGCTATTAGTTCTCAAATCAAGAAGTCGCGCAGCCTCGACGCACATGGTTCTACCACTATAAAATGTGCCATTATTCGTTGTCGCCGGCTAGACTCGTCGCCGGCATGTTTAGATGCGGGAACTTGGGGAGATCTCTTGATGCTAGACTCAATTTTTTCTCATCAAAGTATCTAAGCGATCTTGGAGCAATATCGGGGCAGAAAACTCGATAAAATACTGTACTTAGGAGACTTTCAATCACATGGTTATAGCGCATGAAAAACTGAATCATGACTACATGATTTCATCCTTGATGCATTTCGCGTCTTGTTGAAATGCCGAGCTGCCACTCTCTTGGAAAGTGCCGCGATAATATATTAAGGCGATAGGGTCCTATAAATATGTACATAGGTGAATCGGTGGTGGCAATCTCCATGCCATCTGTGGGTTTTGCATGGACGCGGATAAACAGAACTATTCGGGTTGGTTGGGTCAATGCGTGCGTGATATCTGTGTCGTGATACCGTGATACGAATGTTTTTGACAGTGCTGACCGACCGGTATTGCTGTCGCTGAGATTGACGCATGAGGGAGAATCTCATGCTTAGTTTCAAAATCTGGAGACGAAAAAGGCATGCAACAAGTATGGAAACTTTGTGAGGAATTAAAGTTATTGACTTGTTCAAATATTAATATACAGAACTTCGGGATGGTGACGAATCGAGGTCAGTGACAAGTCTCGAGCTTGGTAGCGACCAGACCCGTATCAATGATCCATGGTTCAACGGTTGCTGCTTTGGGACGACTTTTTATTTTGCTCCGAATTACCAACAGTGGGCTCTTGAGTTGCTCGTGGCTCATTGCCCGTTGCCCAATGTCAATTGTCTTCCCCTCGTGAGAATGTATAGGGGATGGAGTAATGTTCCGGTGTTCCAGCCTCGATTTGTACGGTAATTTGCGATCAGAATCAAACACATGCAAGGGCCAAGTCGATACTAGATATCCAATGGATCCCAATAACGAGCACAGATCAACTTTGGCAGCAGTTTTCATTTTTCGGACGGTTAGTCTGAATGCCAAAATCTTAAATGACCCAAAGGAGAATTCTAGAAGTCCACTCGTGTCGGGGAAATTTGATTGACTGCCGATGACAATAATAACAAAGGCCACATGGGCGGAGACACTACGGAGCTTCGATTCATTTATCAATTGTGCTTGGAGTGAGACTCATGTGCTTGTGTGCAGTGTGCACTGTGAATGGGCTTGTGTGGCTCTGTATGATGGGATGGGCGTACCTGACTTTGCTATCCGTGCCTGGATTCGACCCTGGACCAGTTGAAACAGAGTTAGAGTTCCGTTTGGTTCATTGGTTACATTCGCACATCCATACGAAGTCCGGAGTAATCAAAGTTGAAGGCGGAAAACCACATGTTGACCACGATATGGGTTGATGTTTTCTCGACGGTACGTTAGTAGTAGCGGTGGTATTAGTAGTAGTAGTGGCAGTGGCAGTAGTAGTAGTAGTAGTAGTAGTAGTACGCGTCCGGGCGTGTTTGCGCATGAGTTAAGATTTTGGTGTCATATATCAGAAATTGAGGGGAGATTTGATGGATAAGTACTGAAGCAAAGGCAGAAACGGCCATGAGCTGAGTCTTTCCTTTTCCCAATAATGTTTGTCTGTGTTGAATCTGTGTCCGTTGATAAGTCTGTCGTGCTCTCTGCTTCGTATGATAGAAGATAATCGTTACGATATTTGGTAAATTTGTATAGACCCTTTTATGAACTAGAGCAAGGGGGCAGAAGCTTGGAAGGGAAATATCCCGTGAGCGAGGGCCGGGTTGAAGGATGCATGAAACCGAACCGTTCGAGATTTCGTTCCTTTTGATGATTATGACTTATTAATGAGATAGAAAGTGGGAGGAGATATGGGGATTGGGTATGAGCTACCTGTTCGTCGACTCCTTTCTCATTTTCTTTTTCTCCTTCTCTTGTTTGATCTCCAATTGATGGAGCAGAGACACAACCAGCTGCAATACCGCGCATGAGACTACTGTAAGTACGCATCACACTAATGTATGGTGTGAATAAATGGTACGGGAAATGGAGAAGAAACATCAAAGCACCCCTCGATTTGCTACCCGTCACAGTGTCACTGCATTTGGGTCAATTCGCCATTCGCCAATGAAATCTTCCCATGGGAAAACGCCCCAATGTGGAATAGGCGGTTGGAGATGTTTTGGCGTGATTTTATTTTGGGGGGGATTTACTTTTCCGGGAATTCCTTTTGGCGGTCATTCTTTTTCTTTCTTTTCTTCTCTGTCCTTGGAATTTCCGGTCCTTTCTGTTTCTATCACTATCCTCACTCCTCATGATGACATAATGACTATGAAAAGTGCAAGACTGGCAAGGAAAGATATATACGAGATAGGGATATATCATGGTAATTATACCTGTACATAGGTAGGCACTGTCTCTATATAGATAGACTAGTCGGAACTCACCTAGCATTATCGGCATTCACAGGTATACGACCATTCCATCAATCACCCATTCATTTTGACGCTTGACTACACATTAGCTTTCCTTTTTCCATACAATCTCCTGAAAATTGACCCACTCTTCGAATCTTTCCCAAATCCTAACCCAATTATATTAGACCCTCACCTCACACCCTAAAACCAAAACCACACTAAGCCCCTTTTGGGACGTGGAATAAATAATTAATGAACGATAAATCGTAACAGACGATGAATAATAAATAATAAATAATAGATAATAAATAATAAATAATATCACGAGCTTCGCTTTTAATGCTGCCCTCTCTCCCTCTCTCCCTCCCCTGGTCAATTTTAACCTTCTGTGCACGCTCCTCTTTTTGGTCCTTTGCCTACCTACTTTGCCTGCTTTCCCTTACCTGCCTTTTGTCTGCTTGATTGCTTGCTTGCTAGTCTACCATATCTATTCATCCTCTGGATTTCTTCCTTTCCTTTCCCTACATTCACTCGTTTTCCTATCTTTCGTTCTTTCAATCTTTAAGTTTCGTGACTGCACCACACTCTGCAATTTGCAGAAAGCAGCAGAAAGGTAGGATCAAGATATCAAAGGTTCCACCGTCAATTCTACCAACCTGGACTACGAAGGGAACAAGAAACACTCATTGTATCAAAAAGGGGGCCACTGCAAAACATCAAGAGCGAGAGTCTTCGTTCCCAAAGAAAAGTGAATTTCCATGATCGAATGATATAATCGATTCACTCAATATACTCCATCTACACTCTTTTGATTCTTCGACTCTTCTACGACTATATTATTCTTGTCGGCATCTCTCAGGTTCTCGACATACCTTCAGTATTCTTTCAAATTGTCTTCCATTCTTTCAGAGGAGCATCATACTTGGATTATACAATCAGAGAGGTCGTGACTTCTCTTGACATCTCCAACCATGGCTCCATCTCTTACAAGTTCATCCAATTTCCTTCGACCCAGAACCAGAGATCGTGGTGATGAGCGCCCTAGTACTCGGGAAAATAACCAGGATCACAACCTCATAATTCCTAGCCGAACTTCCTCTCTCCACTCGAGAATCACACAACCCATTCCTTCTTCACTCAATGCAAAACCTCAAGCTCGCACACCAAAAACCCTCACCCATGCCTACATGGTATGCGGTGTTGGCCGAGAACCAGCACAATGGGTGAAGGCTCCAGCTCCAGCGCAAGGAAAGATTCAACATATGAAGGGCGCCGTGGGTCAGTTTTGGCTTCCTGAAATTCTCGGTAGCAGTCCGCGACTGGAGCAAGATAATGAAATCGCCAGAGCTCTTCACTCTGCAATGAGGGTAAGGATCCAATTGAGTCTTTGGTAAGATTTTACTAATTGACAGTAGGCATGCTTCCCCCATGATGTCGAAATCTGTACAGGACGCAGTCAACCTCATTGCGTTCACCACTCCTTCGTTCTTCAGCAGGATTCTTCGCATACTCTGTATGGTATCGCATTACGAGTTTGGTCCCGAGCAGATGAGAAGCGTGCAGAGACAATTCGCGATTTGAGAAGGAGGACAGAATCGGACTTCTACGACTCGGCAGACGAGACTTACTGGATTCCATACTGCTTGTCTTTCCTTTCCAGATACCCACTGTATAATTTGCTAGGTGACTACCTCCGAGGAATGTGGATTCATTGGAACAAAGCTACCAATCTTTTCCATGCGGAAGAGGTTTCGAGAATATTGAGCTTTCCAGCTCCCAGGCTCAATGATCTCGTACGAATTGACATGAAGGACTACGCGCTTTGTTACCAATTCCCATCTTCTCCAACGGGCTTCCAGAACTTCGCCATGTGGCCATTGTTCTCTTGCTTATCTATTCCTAACATTGTAGGAGTAATTGAAGCAGCTTTATCACCCACTCGCCGCATTATTTTCGTCTCCCATTACCCTGCCATGCTCACAGTGGCTTCAGAGACTATTCGATACTTTGTTCGAGTTTACGAATGGAGTGGCCTTTATGTCCCAGTTGTTCATGCAAGACACGCGCAAGAACTTGTTCAGGAGCCTGGGCCATATATTCTTGGAATCACAGCAGAATGTCGATCTTTATTCACCGCACCCACAGATGCTCTTGTTGTGGATTTGGATCGCAACTTCGTTCTAACCTCCAGCCCACCTACGGCTTTGACTGCTGGTCAACGCACAAAGATGGTCAATCGCATTACTCAAGCTCTCAATGGTGATGTAACACCTTCTGGTGTACCACAGCATCTACGCTCAGCTTATGGCGGTGGTAAATTAATCCCAGCCGGTCAGATCATCGTTATGCGCGGTGAAGTTGAGTCTATTCAAGACCCAGAATGGTGGAATCAAGATGCTACTATGGCCGTGATGGATCATGTTTGTGAAAAGATGGTGAGTAAAGTTTGAACTTGCTTTTCTTTAGAATGCACTAACTCTTTTCAGGGACGAAATACCGGAATCAAGGCTGTATTCGGAGGAGCTCAAAAGAAACCCCTAATGACTAAGGTCTCTATGAGACATCTGAATGAGATTGTACGCGAGAGAAACCAATACTCCAGAGATGCGCTTGAGGCATGGCAAGATTTCATTAACCTCAAGGGCCGCATGGATACGGAGCTCGGCAAAGTCACGAAGAGAAACAACTTCTTGGTTGAAGAACTCGAAAGCTGGAAACAGCAATTCCTCAAGTTCCAAGCCTTCGCTGAGCAACTTACTAAAGAAACTCAAGATCTCAAGGTCAAGATCGAAACCCACAAACGGGAGAACAGACGTCTTACCGGCCTTATCGACCAACAGAAAGACGACGCAGCTCGTCTTAACACCCGACTTTCTGGTACAGAGAAGCAGCGTGATGATGCTCTCGAAGCACTTGTCCTCCAACAAGAGATTGCTGAAGAACTCGAGCGTGAACGTAAGCGCAACAAGAAAGAACTTGCAGACCTTCAACGCACCAACTCCACCCTTCTACGACAACGAGATGAGGCACAGCGAGTTGTTTTGCATCTCCGCAGTCTTATTGGTGGTCAGTCTCACCACTTGGAACACTTGGTCCGCACTATTCAAAAGAGTCCAGATATCACCGAGTATCTCGATGCCGAATTCGACCAAGAAGAGGGAGAAATGATGAGCGAGATCGCCGAGGAGGGCAAGGCTGAAGGCAAGAGACCCGCATCCAGAGGACCTTCCGAACGTGGATCATCCCGCGCTTCGTCTCGTACACCCTCACGTACCCACAGAATCAGTCGATCTGGCGATGATATGACTCCTGAGATGGAGGCCAGACTGGTTGGTAGCGTACGAAATAGTAAACGTTACAGTGCAATCAGCATTGCCGATGTTGCCGATCGTCACCTTCGAGACAAGACCGACGCCATCGCTCACATCATCCGAAACATTAGCGATCAATGTGCAGCTGCTGTTGAGGGTCTCATGATGGCTCATGAAGCGGATGCCGAAGCTGAGGAACTCGCAATGAGGGAACAGCGAAGATATCGTGAAAGCAATATTTCAACAATGACCAGTGATGGTGAACAATCGGGCGAAGATAGCATGCTTCACCCAAGCGGTCGTGGTTCCAGCATTCCTCCAACTCCAGATCTCAGCCATAGATCTAGCACTGCTATGTCTATCGCTAGCTCCTCTGTCACAACACCCGAAAGACATAGCCAACAATACCATGTCCGAGATGGCCTACCAACTAGAATCATCGAAGACAGCGATGAAGAGCTTGGTGGCAGAAGCGACACTGGAAGTCTACGACACAGCATGAGTGGAAAGCCAGGAGGATTGCTCGGCCGACCTGCAGGAGCTAGGATAAGCGCTCTTGGTGGTCATTAGCCACTACAGCCATTAATGCTTTTGAAGAAACTCGGAATGGACGAATCTTTTTGAAAGCATTAATCTTTCTAGAACAACGCCTCTACCTTTTATTTTTCAATCTCACCTTTTCATTTCTCTCAGCGTGTTTTCGGAGGAGACGTTGGATGGTGAGGCAATAACTGTCAATGTTTTGCTGGGTTTAGCTAGCTAAGCACTCTCCATCACACTTTTTATATCACATTTTAGCTTTTTTCTTTGAGTTTTTTAACTAGATTCTCTCGAAAGGGGTTTCTGCACTGGATTGGTGGATGGAAGGACAGAGTTGATAGAGAGGTATCAACTCATAGGTTGGGTAGGAAGGAAAACTGGCAGTGGGGGGTAGATGGTTGAGTGGATGGATGTCCATGCGAATGGGAATGATATGTATTGTGATACTACTTTTTTTTGTTAGATGGAGCGAGCGACTTGAGAATAATACCCGATGTGAACAGTTAGTTGTATGTAACACAGATTAAGCAATGGCATTTAGGAGAGAAGGGAGTGGATAGGAAGTAGAAAAGAAAGAATTGAATGAAAATCTTTTAAGTATCAAAATTTGTTTGGTAATCATGTGGTGGTTTTTAGATTGTTCGACATGATGCGATGTATAGCACTTGAATATTGATTCTGATTGATTGAATGAACTTTGGAAGTTGAAAGTAGTGACTATTTCTCTTACTTGTTGTGTATATACATATATAGATAGATAGATAGTAGGGCATGCGACGCAATAGAGATGAATGCGGAGGGATATTCCTTAAGAGCTGATTGGAAGAGGGTATGCTAGTCGGTGGAGTGACTTGGGTAGAGAGAGGTATGTGTTTATATTTGGATTGGAGATGCTTGAATGAGGATGGGGATTGGGATGATTGATTGATTGATTGATAGGAGGAGGGTATGTAGGTATGTAGGTAGGTAGTAGAAGGTTATGTGTGGGATTCTTGGGAGTGAGGAGGGAGGAGTGAGGAGTAAAAATGAGATATAAGAAATAAGGATTATGATGTTGATGTTGATGTTAAGAAAGGGGAAAGGAGATGGAATGGGTGGATAATGGAGACTTTCAAGTTGTTAATTCATTGATTTATTTGCCTTTTATAATTTGGATTGGTTTTTGGGGGGGGGTGCATTTTTGGGGGGGTGAATGGGTAGATGGGGTGGGGTGGGGTGGGATGAGATGGATGGAATAGGTGGAGTAGATGAATGGGTGGGATGTAATAGATGAATGGATGGAATGTGATGGGGGGTGTATTTCAAGTGTTCATGCAGTGTGTTGATATGATTGCCTTGTATCCAGACGATCTAGATTCCTCGAAATATTGAATCTTTGATGCATTCTCAGTGCTTATACACATACTTGTAGCGCAAACGGTATACAAGCGAACCTAACTCGAGGCTGCAGCTCATTTGACGAGAAGACTTTTGTAGAAACTTGTTTCTGTTGCAATATCCCACGATATCGAAGATAGACTAAAATCAGTGATCATGTCTTCCCTAACAAGAATCCCTTAACGAAGCGATAGTGTCGTTCTGAAACGAGCTCCTCTATATAGTGGTCTGAGATATTTCTTGTGGGCGAAAGGGGGGGATTCATTGGTGTATATGCGTAACATTCGGGTTCGGTGAGATGTTGATAGGAGTCAATATAACATGATAACATTTCGCCCTCTTTACTTCCAGTGCTCGAGGAAAGCATTCGTCATGCAGAAATAATAACCGACGAAATGGATTGCCCCTTGAAGAGTAAAGATGGCGTAAGGTCTATGATAGGAAATAACCACTTCGACAAGACGGCACAACACCTCATTTATTGTCTTTCTTGCTTCTCCTTTTGACATGACGTCCTTCTCATTAATAGGTTCATCTACTTTGAATGCCAATAATTGCATACTTTGCAATGCAAAGTACTTCTTTCCAAAGAGTTCTCTTAGTGTTGGGAGTTTTGAGATCCCTGCTCAAGAAAACAGGAAAATGACACCAGGTACTTGAAGAATCAACCTGGAGCTTATTTGCTTTTCAATTTCGATCTCAAGTGATGATCATTCAATATCCCGAAAGCAAGGAGGTGGATGTGTGAGGTGATGTTATTTTACGTTCAGATGTCTCGCATGTACTTGAGGAGTTCTGGAGTACATCATAGATCATAGATCATTGTCAAAGATTAATATTGAAATCTTAGATCAACAGTATATCAACCAGAAGCATCCGGCGGTCAAAATAGAAAGAAAATGATCTGAAGGGAGGACACTCAATGCTCCCAGCATCTTTCCAAGAAGCAGGTCGGAAGCTGTGGATAGATCAAAGCCAGTAGAAAAGAAGAAGGGATAATTAGGAGCTGAACGAAAGCTCAAAAAGTGTTACATATCACGCTAGAAAGAAAGAGCAGACAATGGAAACTCTCCTAGCTCCCGAAGCCTACAGCTTTTTGAGATAAGTAGCTTCATTGCAATTTGCAATATCTGCGGACTGTCGACTGAGCTCATACAGCTTGTACAAATTCGATCATGCAGTACCAGTATGTTGCGCTTCTTTGATTTATCTTGAATTCTTCCCAAGGAGCAGCATATAAATGTTCTTGTAGTAAGTCAAGCTGTCAGATTTAGTAGATATGATTATAGCCTTATGTTTTGCTGCGCAGAACTGTTGAGTTTGATTGACATGAAGTCCGAAAATCATGGCTTACATAATGATGTGTGATATTAGTCTTTGCCAGATGTGATATTAGTAAATTCAGCACATCAAAGGCTAGCACTGTCATGCGACATCGGTCAAACGAAGATAAATCCGCACCTTGAATATCACTAGAAATCGAATTGAAGCAAAACGTGAGGTAAATAGATGATCTCTTTTTTCGATCACCATTCACAAATATAAACAAAACTCCACAGAGTCTCGTACTTTACAGACTATTCAACATGGAATCACATATTATACCCCCACCCAAAAGCAAGCGTCCCCCAAAACCTAAACCTCAGAACCCTATCGAATTTACCATCCGGTTATTTTTTCAAACACTCCCATCCACACTATTTTCAGAAATATCGGCTTCCCTCGACTTACTTATATCCACCTCCCCCAAGCGCTGGGTGTTATATTCACCCATGCTTCTTCTCCCATCTGGATCATTCTCCTCGCCACATTGGATATCTCTTCTCTCTCTTATTTCCCCTTCCCAAAAAGAAGCATTTTTTACACAGATTCTGCAAAGTGTATCGAAGAAAGAAGGCAAGAAACTTACTCATCTTGCTATTAATGCTGGAATACCTCTCCATGAGAAAGAGAAGGGGGGAGAAAATGAAGAAGAAAATATCTTGAGAAGTCCTAGTGGATTGCTCATGTTGCATGGAGATTTTGGGCCCGATTTCAAAGGTGATGAACCTACGGAAGAAGATTTCGAAAAGGCGTTTTGGGTGAGCACGAAACAGAATGGGATTGAACAGGTTTGGGCGCCTCGATGGACTATGTTTAGTAGGGGGAATGTGAAGGAGAAGGCTCGAATATTGGGGTTTCACGATGCTGGGTTGATGGAGATTGGGGGTGGTAAGAGGGAGATAGGGAAGGAAGAGAGGCGGGGTTTGACCGCGGTGGATTTGTATGCGGGAATCGGATATTTTGTTTTTAGCTATGTGAAGATGGGGGTGGGAATGGTAGTGGGGTGGGAATTGAATGGGTGGAGTGTTGAGGGATTGAGGAGGGGAGCGATAGCTAATGGGTGGGGGATAAGGGTTGTGAAGAAGGGGGAAGTGGTGGAAGAAGTTGGAGACGAGAGGATTGTGGTGTTTTTGGAAAGTAATGTGGAGGCTGAGAGGAAGTTGGAAATTACAAAGGGTCTTGGTTCTGTGAAACATGTAAATTGTGGCTTCTTGCCTACGAGCGAACCTACATGGAAATCGGCTATGAATATTCTGGGAGAGGACGGATGGTTACATTTACATGAAAATGTTGGGATTGCAGATGTCGAAAGAAGGAAGGGGGAGATTGAGGCGATGTTCCAAATCTGGCTTCAGGAGCGAGCCGATAGCAGGAATGTGACGGTTGAGCATGTCGAATATGTTAAGACTTTTGCTCCCGATGTCTGGCATTGTGTTTTCGACGTTTATGTCGGTAGATAGACTATAGACTTCATGATATCCAACTGATGCAGATCTTCCAATTCGGAAACAGAATGATGTGATTGGTTATTGAGTGAGCCGAACTGCGGGAGCTGTACCAGCAACATGCAATTCCGATTTCCGTAATATAGAAAAGCATTGCCTCAGCGTGTCTTATCGTATGATCCACCAAAGAGCACCTCGAACTCTTACGATAAATAAATCGAATTCTCCATTTCCTTCCTTCCATCAACCTCATAGTCAACTTCAAGATAATCTCAATCATAAACCCATTTCACCCCAACCATCACAAGCGCAAAATGAACCCAGACTCCGTGGTCATCGTCGACCCTGAATACATTTTAATGAACCCATCCCAAATCGTTTGCGATTTCTCTCCTTTTTAGGGTTGATATATTTTCATACGGTCAGACTAACATTTGGCTGAAGCTTATCATGGATATATACCAACAAGGGCGGCGATGCATCAGTGGCTCCATCATAACGCCTCTATAATTGAAGAGAAAACATGTTCAATTCCTCCAAGTCCATTGAAATCACACCAGCAGCACCATAGAAGCCGACATCGATTTCTTATTCATTAATATCGCATAAAGCGCCATGAACCCATCTTTTACACCAACGATTTCCAGACAATGGTCGGAGCACATAGTCGAATCTGAAGGAATCTCGAGGCATGACTCGGCCTTTTGTATCGATGAAATAAAGGAGTGAATATTCAAACCGTGAGAGGGTGGAAGAGTAGATGTACCATACAAAAATCAAAAGTATACCCATCCCTTTACCGTCGACAAGCGAGCGTTCGCAAAACTTCCACATTTCCCCAATCGAGAGTTCGAAAAGATTGCCACAAGCCCCATATCAGCCTTTGATATCCATACATAAATCTCAAAAATCTAAAAGTCGAATCACTCCTTACCGATGGCAAGAGGGGGAATAGAAACATACCCAATTAGTCATTTTCGTCAATATGAACGTACCCGTCGCCTCTCCAACACCACCACTACCAAATTCGCCTAAATCCTCATGTATATATATATTCAAACAACGTCGCTACTTTCATCATCAGCACTCTATTCGAGTCGCCTTGGCGCAGTTGGTCAACCGCTGCGTTGTAACACCTTCGGGTGGGTGGAGTGTCTGAGCAGCGATGGTTATGCCCTCATATCGAAGAGTGCAGCTAGAAATTAACTTCATTTCGGAGAGGTTTCCCTCTAGACGGTTTTTTGCCATCTTTGATGGTTGAATTTCTTTTTATTTTAAGTGAGGAAGAGAAGGTGGTTGGATGAACCTTATTTTGGCTCAAGATTAGAGAAGAGTATTTGGAGGAAAGCTTCAGCCCCCTTTGAAGTCCAAATGAGTACTTGTATGATGGAGGAAATAATCAGCCACTGGCAAGAGATAAATAAATGATAAATGCGTGCGGGTGACGTTTCGGATTGTTTAAATGGCTTGGAAGAGTGTCTGTATGTAAGAGCTAGGGTATCGGGAAAGGTATCTCTGTATGTATTGATACTTATCTATTAGGTATATAATCTATTCATCTTAACGTCTTGACATTATGCCTATACTTTTAAACATAACCAATCATTGTTTATCCTTTCTGAACTTGTCAGGAATATTCTGTTCAACAATGGACATCTTATCCAAAGCTGCAACTCTGTCGGCCTCATCTTCCAATTCATCGTGTTTCTTAAAATGTTCAATATCCTCCGGGTGTATTAGATCCTCTTCTTTCGTATTCTCATCGTGATATCTGCTTCAAATTAGCCTGACATTCTTCAAGATAACAATTCCTCCCTTTGTCCCCCCAAGGAAGCAATACGTACTTCTGCCAATGATGAATCTCGTATTCCATCTCAATATCCCAATGATGACCAGGCCCCAATCCAAAATCCGGTAACAATCCTCCAGTCCCCGAATATCTATCCCATTCTTCCCTCTCCACTTGTCCATTATTATTATTATCCATCAATTTCAATATCTCCTTCAATATATTATCCTTCTTGTCCTGCGGCACATCTTTTGCGGTTTCGTCTTCCATGCCATAGAATTTGAGGATTTCCGCTTGGTCCCATACACCGTTGTTATCGAAATCATGCAATGTGAAGAAGGCTCCCGCATCAAAGTTTTCTATATGATGCTCCTCTGTTTACACATTAGTCAATTGATACACAACATCGGCCTCGAAGTCAAAAGTAAAGGAATGGAAAGGAATCTCACCAGCCATATGTCTAGTGCCCCAATCCGCGTCTGGATCCACGGCCAAAGGTTTCTGATGTGCTACACCTCCATGTGCAACGACCAATCCGACACAAGCCAATAGCCCGCCTATCCTTCCAAGTCCCAAAGTCATTATCGTAGGTCGTTAAAGGTAATTATGATGGATAGGGTTTTTTGTCGCAAAAGTATGAAGTCGGTATCGGTTTATTTGAGATGGGAATCGCATCGTCGAGACGAGACGCTTGGATGTAGAATTCAGGGGTAAGCTCCGGGCCCGACGTCAGTACAAGGATTCGACAGGGTGTATACTCGAGGCTGGACCTTTATTTTTTGAGCTGCCGTATATTTACACATATCGGTTGAGCTTACCTATATATCGGCATCATTTATCAATGCCATAACTTTTGAATTATACCTAAAGTTCCCCTTCATAACGGCAATTGAACCCATTATAAGAATTGAAATACTCAAAAAATGAATCAAGCTACCTCTCAAGTCCTCTCGAACCTCATCCCCCGACATTCTGGCACCCTCCCCCCCGAGCTTCTCGCTCTAACCAGTTCTCTCATTTCACAATCGCGCCTGAGATGTTCGTTAAGTCAAGAGCAGGAAATTGGGAGGACGTATGCTTGTGCCAATCTTGCTTGCGAACGGTTTGTTTCTCAAATCATTGATTATATTTATCTATCTATTTACTGACGAAATTCCAGATTAAAAACAACTCTCAATCTCCCCAAAATCGAACCGAGACCCCCACTTCCTCCGAGAGTTTACAAGAAACTATACGCATATATCGAGGATACACTAGCTAGCACGACACCGAAAAAACGCGCGAGAGTTGAGGGAAACGGAATTGAGAGTGGAAATGCGACGCCGAGTAGGAAATCATCTAAGAAACGCACACCAGGTCATAACGATACACCTATAAAAACGACACTTCCGCTCCCGCAACGGGGTACGCCATCGAAAACGAAAAGTCTCGCTAGTTTTCGCACTCCGAAAAAAGGATTACGCTATGAAAAGAGAGATGAGACGAAGATACCGAGGTGGGTGGGTGTGGTAGGTAGAGAACTATGTGCGAAATTGAGGATGAGGGAAGCTACGCCACATGTTCTGGCTGGAGTGGAGAGTCTGATCTTTTGGGAAGAAGAAAAGACGAGGAAGGGGGAGGAGATAATGGGGAGGTGGCCGGCGATGATGATGGCGGTTTGGAGTATTGTTTGGGGAAAGCTGAGGACGGGGGAGGAGGTCTTGAGTGATGAGGAGTTTAAGGAAAAGAGGTTGGAGACCTTGAGGGTATTGAGATTGGCAAGAGGGGATGAAGTGGTTGAGAGGAAGGTTGGGAGTGGAGGATGGGAGGGCTGGGATTTACCGGAGCAGGTTGAGAATGATGAGGAGGAGAGGAGTAATGCGAAAGATGTCAATGGCTGGATGGCAGAAATTTGCAACAAAGGGTGTTTGGAAATGGATTGGTATCAGAATATGGTTAGAGCAGACGGTTCAGATGACACGGAAGATGATCAAGAACGAGAGGATGCTCTAGATGAAATCCAAAGAGTGCGAGTTCGCGAAGACGAAATGAGATACGGGTTGGGAACAATGCGACAGGCGAAAGTAGACTACTTGACAGAGAAGAAGAGAGCTGAATATAAGGTGTGGAAAAGGAATATTCTGGCTAAGATTGCAAGGTTACAGAAAGAGGAAACGAATGGAAATACGATGGATATTGAAGCATAGCAAAGGTGTTTGTGTATTGGGATTGATACCCTTCATGGAGTTGTTTACCATGATTACTGGAACTTATTTATAATTCAATTCAAGATTTGTGTACGTCAAGATTTTGTTTTTTGAATTCTCATGACGTTCTATTTGTTCTCGATAATACAAGAATCCGATCTCGTACATGCCAAAGTCAATACAACAACCTGTCTTACCCAGTCAACCTTCTACACAAACTTCACTCCACGCACTTTTGATCTATTTTCAACCAGACTCTCATCTCCATCCATTCATCCACGCCATTCCTCTCCATCCCAACCAACAATCTCTTCACCTCCTCTCCCCTCTCCCCTCCCTCGCACCTCCACACTCCTCACATCCCCCATTCCCTCCCCTCCCCTACGTTCTACATCATCTATCTGATCAACCTCCTACCACTCCAACAGAATTCCATCACATATGTATTATATCATATCAACCCATCCTACTGCATTGCACGCACACTAATACTACCCACCAGTCATCATAATCAATTTTCGTATTTCTCACTACGTGGGACAAATCTGAAGATACGGGAAGGAGAATTCTGTGAGGTTGTTTTGTTCTGTGTTTAACAGGTTTAATGTTGGTTATATATATATGTGTGTGTTATCTGTCCATCTAATAACTTATGTAAATGGACGAGTAACTAACATGAGAAGAGCATGCTTGAGTGAGAGGTGGGTTTATGTCATTCGTGTGTTTGTTTGTTTGTTTGTATAGAGTTGATATGATATGAGGGAGGTGGGTATGTTAGAGAAGAGCTAGTCGAGGTAGAGATTGAAATGGGATTGGGATTGGTTTCATAATGAGGGGTTTATCTATGATCTACTGATACAATATCTCAATATAGGCTATATGTGCAACGGAAGCTTTATGTATGGATTTACCCCTTTGCCGCTGGGTTTGGAGAATATGAAAGAAGGGGAAATGAGATGTAAAAAGACGAGGCAATGGAAATGTTGAGAGGGAATGGATTTATGATTGGATGAATAACTTACTCGAAAGTTGTTCTTATTTTGTTGTGTTCTCCCATGGTTGAATGGACAGCCTGATGAGGCCTCCAGATATGTCGAGGATGGGAGCTGGTGGAGTGTGATATAAAGACCTTTTTCAAGCGAGAGAGATGACATGCTTTGATTTGAAGTTCTAAGAGATAGAGTTGGTGTATAAATGATGACTAAAGTATGGGATAGTGTAGATGGAAATAAAGAGGAGAAATATAGCATTTATGAAATCGATAACATTATCCTCCACACTGTATATTGTGCGCGGTGTGCCAGAAAGAAAACCTTTTAATCATGGCAAGAGACTCATATTTTGGAGGATCTGATGCAAGTAAGAACTTTCATACTTTCTTTCGCTATTGGCGTCTATGTTTATAAGACTTTTGGAATGGATTGGCAATAGCTTTGACATATTCCGACACTCTTCATGTGTTGAGATTCTGATGTCTTTTTTAATTATTCAGCCTTTCCATGAGGTGAGGTAAAATGCTTGTGCGTGGATCTCGGCCCAAAATGCCATACAATCAATTATACCGTGGTAGGTGCATGGAACATACGTGTGCACAGGTGCCTATGGGTCTCAATACTTTGTAAGCTTTGCGAGAAGCCATTCATGTTGTCAGATTATCTAAAAATAGAGGTTAACGAGATGTCCGTTCTAACAAATCGCCTTCAGGGACGTAAGGAGCCACTTGATTCTCGAATGCTCTGAAGGGCATAAACATTCTCCGAAATGTCCGCATATAACCTGCCGGTTGGAAGAAAGTGTATTTGACGTCAAATGTAAGGGATTCTCAGGCCGTGGTAGCTTTCGGAATCTATCTTGCATTGCCGTGAACCTTTATTCGGCCGTCTTCAAGACGGCAGGCCTCCGGATCAGAGGAGCGTGTTGGCCAAAGCGTAATAGCAGTCGGGACATTGAGTATCATTGGTAGAGGTGTGAGGAGCTGATGATTCGGCCGACGATCCCATCTGTTCGCCGGAATATTTGCACGGAGAATTCAGTATACCGATTTGATAAACAAAGCAACGGTTTCATGCTGTCTGATAAGATTTGGGGAGCCCGTTGAGGGAGAAAAAGCAATGTAGCTGGACATTGGTAAGCCAAGCTTCAGACTATCGTGATTTGTGATGACGATTGGTCATACTCACACTAGATTGTCACCTCGAGAGTCAAGAAGTTGTGCCGACTACTGTGCATATCTACACAACACAGCTCCACGCAGTTCAGCCTCGCATGAAATGGATTTCTTGGGTTCATTCGATGTGCGCTTGGACAATTGAATGTTTGGCCCGTGCCGACGATACTGCACGAACCATGCAGATGGCTCAGTGGATTCGCGAGAGACAGAATAGTGATGATGAGATGCAGAGAAGGGTGGTATTACCGTGTCACCGTATCAGACTGTCAAATGATTGGGAGCTTATGCTATTTGAAGAGATCGCCAACCCTCGAGCTACTGTATGAACGAATCTCATGTATTTGAGCTTGGAACATGATTTGTGCACCACATGTGAAACCATTCGACTTGAGCT
This sequence comes from Botrytis aclada, assembly GCA_014898285.1. NCBI lineage: Eukaryota > Fungi > Ascomycota > Leotiomycetes > Helotiales > Sclerotiniaceae > Botrytis > Botrytis aclada. The sequence continues at coordinate 1,579,876 of RCSV01000010.1, forward strand.
TGGAAATATTCTCCGGTTGACCAGACAAAGATTCTCGTTGAGTTTCGTGCCGCGAATTCCGTTGGCGAGCGAGGCCTTCTCATTGCGTCTAATCTTGATATTATAATAATGGTCAAGTGTGTAATCTTAGAATGACATTAACACTCATAATGAGGCTCAGCTAAGGCTGTTTCCAGCCAGCATGATAGCATCACTATGTCAACCATATCCAGTTTGTCAATATGATACCATACAAGACCTGCCTGGACAGGGTTTAACATGAATTTTCTGGCGTGTCAACGACTATATCAAAGCGTGCTTATGTGTATAATATGCAAGTCGTAAGGCATGCATAATAAAATGTTCCGATGCATGCAGTAGTGATCCAGCGGATGATCAGGGCGACGGGTACAACGATGAACATGTTATCAAGATGAGTATTGATATAAACCCACAAATCTTGGAGGGGAAGTAAAAGGCGGATCTCACAAAGTCATTTTTGTATACTTTGGGGCTCCTAAGGATAAGACCTTGTACTTTGTATGGACGATGCTTCTTGAGTCTTGAAGATATGTTTCGAAACACTATTTAATCTCAAGCTGAAATCTCAAGGCGATAGAGACAGTGCAATCTCCGCAAGGCGTTAAAAATGCCAAGGGGTAGAGAAAACGAAAGCATTAAGAATTTAAGTTTCAAGTTCTGATGGAGTTTTTTGGAGACTAGACAATCCAAATGATTTTCATTTACCCAAGCGACCGAGACTTCATTAATAAGTTCATTTCCTATTACATATAGCCGTTCTCAAGCCGTTATCTTTGCATCTTAGCCTCACATTTCATGAACCCTGCGAGACCTGCTTGGTAGGCTGGTAGCTACTTCACACATCTATTGCCTACTCTGTAAACATCTGGGGAGTCGGAACACATTGTCTGCTTACGCTCATTGGCCAATAGTCGTGAGAATAGATACTAGGGAAGTGGTTGATCATGTAGAAATCCATTGCACATTTCATTCACACTTGCATCAAACGGCGTGCCGCCTCCTTCAACATTCCATAATCCTTCATTGTCGCTGTCCTCATCCTTCACCCCCCTTTATTCACTATCAATTGGCGTTCTCAAATTGCCGTCTGATCTTTTCGATCCCACCAATCTGTCACTGTGTCAAAAGAAAGGTAAAAAATCTGGCTTCCAAGATCTCGACAAGGTTCATCCTTATATCGTGGATATACTTTAGATGAAAAAAAGATCAAGAGGGAGTCCAAGTCCTCATTGTGCCAACGCCATAACTAAATTTAACCCCAACCCCCTTTTGAGAACTGGTACCCTAGATACATAATACACGCTTTGTACATCTTGTCCCTTGCTGCCTCGTGTGCTATCTGGGATCTAGGGGGCTCGATTCCTTTTATTAATCGCCGAATGCTTTTGGTATTGGCCTCTCTTCGTGGGGATCATAAGGGAGGTACCTACCATGTTGTCTGGTATCATACGATGTACGCTGCAAACCTCCAGCTACCTATGCATGTGTACTAAGGTGTGCTTTGCATACGACCAACGAGAAAAGGAGGTGAGCGAGGGAGGTGATTGCTTTCAGGATCAGTACTTTTAATTGTTTAATTGATTCGTTATCTCACGATTGAGCGAGCTAGATTGGAGATGAGATTTCTCCCGAGGGAAATAGATATTAAAGTTTACGACCGAATGGTTCATTCTCCTGTGCTAGCTATCAGGTGCAGCACAGCAATTAGATATATCGTACCTGAATGAAGCAGGAACGCCAGGAACACCAGGCGCCAACCAATGAAAGAGCCAGACAAGGATGAGAGATCGACTACATCTCCCCTGTCAGATTCCCAATTGGAGATGCTGGAGATGCTGGAGATGCAGTAGATAGATACAGTAGATACAGTAAAATACCGTAACATACCGTAGTAGACACACTCACAGTACTTTCTTCGTAGACACACTGTAGTTCGTACGGTACTTCGTGGTGGGCATCGGTAGTGGATTCTCGAGTTTGGAGAGATACCCTTAGTACCTTAAGTGCTCCATAGCCAGCTGATGAATTTTTTATACTTCTGTCTGTCAGACCGTGTCTCGTTGGGATATCACCGATTATCTCTTTTGGACAGAATAGGTCCCTACCTAGTAGTTAGTAACAGCACCTAGGTCGATAGTTGGTGTTTGTCCGAGTGGAAAACCCCCTGAATTTATGAGTTTAGTCACTCATGCCCAATGGCCAGTTTTCCTACGATAGATCATAGGTAATTGGTAATAAATATCCACTGGGCCTTACTATTCCAAATTTTACAGGATACGCTGCACACATATATCCATAATTGCACACTACCTACTCCGTACATACAGATTCGCCATGGCCACTTTCCTGAGACCCACGAACTGCACCGCAAATTCCCCATTTCAATCCTTTTCCTTGTCTCCGCCGAGTTGAAGCTTTAGGATTGGTTTGCGTGAATCTTCCCTCATTCGTAAATCTTCACATCCTTCCCTTCCTGCACAGTGCATGCTCTGTACATACTTCGTACATACCTACATACATATATACACCCACTCACACATACATACATACATATTGCATGCTCCGTACAATCGCGATCCATTCTTTTTCAGCATCCGGCGCAAGCTGCCCTTTACTAACTTTACCACTGTCTTTCTCGTCTCTCTCTCTCTCTCTCTCTCTCGCGCGCGCACCTCACTTCACCTCCAGTCGCTTTTGTATACCTAATCATCCCTTTGTAACACATATTATTGTTCATACTTCTCAACCTGCATTAATACCGCATATCCTAAAAGTAATTCAGGACGCGTTGAAGGAAACGATATCTACACAGTCAACGTTTTGGTTGTTAATAAATCGACAGCAACCATAACGCGTGTTCACCTCCAACATTTCGCTTACCTCTCTGGTTGGCCCTGTTGGTCAGACGAAAAAAAGGAAGCATAATACATACTGGATAATAACAGGAGAGAAGAGAGAAAGGAAATCAAATCCTGCAGCACTCGATTCGTCAACTACGACATTATTCACTCTCACTCTGCCAATTTACAACCAATGAATTTGCGTTGGGGTTTAACAATTTCCAACACCTTCTAATTACTTATCGAAACATCATCCAATTTATTCACAATCACAACGACATAAAATTACACTGCGGACTCCAGAACATTTTGTCGCAACGAACGCTCTAGTAGAGCCATGGCCAGCTCCCCTCCAGAATCGCCCCAAGTGAGTCTGCCTAGGCCCGCAAGCGCAATGATGAAAGGAGCACCAAGATCGAATAGTCGGATGAGCATGAGCAGTAAAGCTGGAGGAAGTCGAGCCTCGGACGAAGATGGCAAAACTGCAGTCAAAGTTGGTACGGAAGTTCTGGTTGATTTTGTATGTGCCGCTCACAATGCTAATATGAGTTACTTTTGCAGCTGTGCGAGTTAGACCACCCCTCCGACCAACCGATCCTGGCTTCGACCTCATCCCACAAAGATTTCAACGACCTATGGTACAGGTTACCTCACCCACAAACTTAGCAATCGAATCTCCCCAGGGAAAGAAGATATTTGTGTTTGACAGAGTATTTAGTGAAGATGTGGACCAGGAAGGGATTTGGGAATATCTGGTAGAGAGTACAAATGCCTTCATTCAGGGATACAATGTCTCTATGCTGGCATATGGACAATCCGGTGCTGGCAAGTCCTTCACAATGGGTACATCCGGCCCAGGCGAGCAAGGAAAATCCGAGGTTATGGGTGAGTTCGAGATCCGTCGCACTCAATCCGATATTGAGCTGCTGCACAACGTGTTATGATGCTCAAATGGGGATGATGCTAATACATGTGCAATTATCCAGGTGTTATTCCACGTGCGGCCATGGCAATATTTGAGAAACTCGGCGGCGGAAAACCGCAGCAATCCAATCGGAGTTCCATGACTGGTCTAAGAGCTCCCAAGAGGTACTCCACGATTCCTGCTGCTGTGTCTGCGGAGGACAAAACTTGGAGTCTCAAGGCAACGTATGTCGAAATTTACAACGAGCAGCTGCGAGATTTATTAGTTCCCGAACATACACCAGCTCATGAACGAGAGATAGTCAATATTCGAGAGAACACCAAGGGTCATATTCTTCTTACCGGATTACACCAAGTCGAGATCAATTCTGTGGAAGATCTCATGGCGGCACTAAACTTTGGGTCTATGATTCGTCAAACTGATGCAACCGCGATCAACGCCAAATCTTCACGATCTCATGCTGTGTTCAGTTTGAATCTGGTCCAGCGCAAATCGAAAGTAACACCAAGTGCCGAGAAGAGATTTTCCGTTCCACTAGAAGCTATGAATGGTGGAGAAGTGGTCACAATTGACAGCAAATTCCATTTTGTCGATTTAGCTGGCAGTGAGAGATTAAAAAATACCGGCGCACAAGGAGAAAGAGCTAAAGAAGGTATTTCCATCAATGCTGGGTTGGCTAGTTTGGGCAAAGTTATATCGCAATTGTCATCCCGACAAGCCGGATCCCACGTGTCGTACCGAGACTCAAAACTCACTAGGTTACTCCAGGATTCACTTGGAGGTAACGCGATCACTTACATGATTGCGTGTGTTACGCCGGCCGAATTTCACCTGAGCGAAACTCTGAATACAGTGCAATATGCTCAGCGTGCCCGCGCGATTCAAAGCAAGCCTCGAATCCAGCAAGTTTCAGATGAGAGCGATAAGCAAGCTGTCATCGATCGCCTGAAAGCCGAAGTCGCTTTTCTTCGGGATCAGATTAAACACAGTGAAAGTGGGGGTGATCGTCGTAGCAAGCCCACGAGTGAGAGGCCCGAGCGACAAAACGAACGAGAAGTGGAACTGCATAATCAGCTACTTGACACGCAGGAAAATTACACGGCCCTTAGCCAACGACATGCTAAGCTTATAGCGGAGTTAGCCAGAGCCAGGGATGAGGAAGTTGCTGATAATCAGGCTCATGAAAACACGTTGGGTGACAGTGCCACGGAGCGACTAAAACGCTCGAACTCATTCGCCGAGGCGGTGGAACAAGTGGTCCTCGAATACGAAAAAACGATTCAAAGTCTTGAACATTCTCTTTCCAACACTCGATCATCTTTATCCAATACCGAAACTCAACTTCTGGAAAAGGAAGCAAAGTGTGCTTATGCCGAGACAGTTAATCAACAGCTTCAAGCACGCTTGCAAAAATTGGCTGATCGAGAAGCTAATACAGAAAGCTATTTACATGACTTAGAAACAAGGCTCGAAGGCCATACTTCAGGCGAAGACAAAAATTCGGCAATTGCCATGGAGCTCCGCAAAGAGATTGCTCGCATTCGCGAAAATGAAGCTACTTCCGAAGACTACATTTCAACTCTCGAGGAACGCTTAGCCGAGGCCGATCAAGATTCAGAACTGATGCAACGTGAGATTGATCGATTGGAGCACGTTATTGAACGCCAACGAAGTCTTGGAAAGTTGGACAGCCTGCTTTACGATTTGGATAGCATTCAGCATGAAGGAAAAAATGGCGACGACCATAAAGGCCCGAATAGCAATCGATCTTCTCTTGGCATGAATAGCCGTCGACAAAGCCTTGCAAGTAGGAGAAATCAAAAGAATGTCATTCTAGAGACCGACAACGAGAGCGATGAGGACTTCTCGGTAAGCCCCGCAAATGGCATCAGACCCGAGACTGATGGTCCCGCCGATCGTGGAGAGTCAATTGAGCTCGGAAGTCACCTGAAAAGGTTGAGTGAGGAAATCGGTAGCCAGTATTCGCCACAAAGCCCGGCTCAGTCAAAGTTTGTTGAGGATAAGCTCGAAAGTATTACTCAAGAACTCGTTGATCTAAGAGTTGAGCATGAAGCCACTGTTGGCGAATTTGATCTTCTTTCAAATAGGTATGAAGAAGCCCTTCGTACACTGGCCGAACTTCAAGACGCTGTTGACGAAGCCCGTAATACCGGTGCACGTGATTCTATTTTGTCGACTCCTGCGGCAAAAACAGCTTCTTTTTTAGCAGACGCGAGGGTGAACGAGCTAAAGGGTGGAGGACAATATTCATCCTCGCGATCACTTTCATCGGAATTGTCCTCAGCTGGGGAACTACCCACTACCGTAAAACAATCTGATGCTGAAGCCGTGATCAAAAATTCGGAGTCGATAGCTACCTCAGACGAGGCCAGCGACACGACAAGTACGGCGGAAGTTGACAATTTGAGGAAATTGGGCGCAGAGCACGAAGAGGCACAAGTGATGCTTGCTGAGAAATATGCCCAATTAGAAGAAGAACACATAGCGGCTCTTGATCGCATGGAGGAGCTCAAGGCCGAGGTTTCAAAGGCGAGGATGAATGCCGAAGCGGCAACGCCACGCTCTGGCACGCCAGTTATACGTCGTAAATCCAGTCAAAACGTCATGATTATCGATCGGGCTCATAGATCATTCGCCTCTTTGAGGAATATTGCAGCGGAAAATTTTGAGCATGATCCTGATGTCATGGCGAACTTTGAGTTAAACTTGAACACCGCCATGCACGAATTACACACCCGCTCAGAGCGAATTCAGGAGCTCGAGGCCGACGTCACTACAGTCAAGAAGGAGTTGGAAACCAAGACAACTATTATTAGTGGGCTTGCAAGAGAACGATCGAGCATGAAGGCGTCGCCTATGGATATGTCGTTGGTCTCAACTATGCAGGACCAGATCATCAACTCGGAGAATCAAGTAAGAATGCTTCAGGAGACTCACAATGCTCGTGAAAAGGAGCTGCTTCAGCAAATCGAATCTCTTCGGACTTCTATCAATCTCAGTCATATGGCTAAGGGTAACTCCGTTGACAAAGATACTTATGAGAGTAATGGAGCAGAGTATGATCATGAAAGAAAAATAGCAGAACTGAAAGCAGAAGTTATCAATTGGGAAGGAAAGCATCAGGCTGTATTGTCTTCTATGCAAAATTCTCAAAATTCTCTCGAAGCTACTATAATTGAATTGGAACAACAACTGACAAGCTTGGTGAGGAGCGGGGAGCATAGGATCCGCGAAGTTGGAGATCATAACACACAGGTTTCAAACTTGCAAAGAGAAGTTGAGGAACATAAGGCTTCTGTTGTCGCAAACGTCTCGCGATTTGCTGAGCTCGAGCAAGCTCATGCATCAACTCGTGAACAGCTCGAGGAAGCTATCCAGTCGAAAAATATTGTCTCCGCCGAGATGGAAGGACACAAGATTCTTGTGAATCGATTGGAAGAGCAGATCGCCGAGCATGAAAGCATTGTCAAGGCTCACCACGAAGGAATATCTCTCTTGAGCGCAAATCACGCAAAGGAGATTGAGGAAATTCGCTCAAATAGCCAGGCTGACCACGAAGCTCAAGTAAATGAGTTAAAGGCTAAACATCAAGAAAGCACCGATGCGTTGACAAGAGAGCTCTCTGTAGCGCGAGATGATCTGGCAAAGATCGCTACCCAGGTCGCGCTTGCGCTTGGAGTAGATGTTAGCACGGAGAAACTACAAGATAGGATCACAGATCTTATTGAAAGCCAGAAAGCGCTCTCGCATCAAGAAGCTAAAGTCGGCGAGCTCGAGAAATTTACTAAAGAATTATCAACCATAAATCAGTCTGTTATGAAGGAGCTAGAGGATACGAAGGCGGAACTGGCTAGTCTCTTGACCCAGACTACCGAAGGCTCGAGACTGAGGGATGAAAATGCTACAGTCGCAGATCAACTAGCAGCTTTGAGAAAGGAGTTGCACGATCTTGAAACTAAGAACAAGAAGAATTCAAGATTAGTAGAAGAGCTTGAGGACCAACTTGCCTCAAATTTCGATGAGCATCAAGCTGCTAACAATCGTTTGTCTACACTCCAAACAGAGCGTAATGCACAATTAGACGAAGCCAATTCAAATGCACTTCGTGCCCAGACTGAGCTGGATGCGTTGAGAGAGGAACACGCCACTCTTCAGGTAAGTCGCGAAGCTCGAATTAATTTTGTGTGTTGATCATGTCTGACTCATTCAATAGGCCAAATTTCACGAACTTTTGCAATCCGATGCCAACAGCAAGCGCTCCAACTCGATCACTTCGCGACTCCACAAATCTGCATCGGTGACATCGCTTCCATCACCACCTCCGGCAATTCCTTTACCGCCATTACCTGGAAATTCAGGAAGTGCACAGACAGGGCCTGCTCCTTCAACATCGCCAGTTCCACCAACGCCTACACAGAGTAGCTTCAATGCTCGCAGTAGTAAAGACATAGCTGCAACTCAAATTCAAGAGGACCAAGAAGCTCGTATTCGCACTATCGAGAAGCACCTGTTCGCCGAAAAGCAGCTCACATCCACCCTCGAAGAGGCTCTCACAGATCTCGAGAAACAAAGCAACAAGGTCAAAGCCGATTGTGATGCATGGCGAAGACGGGCCAATGAACTGGAAGTTGAATTGAAAGCTGCCGAGGAAAAGGCCAAGAATGGCGATGCCGAGAAGGAAAATCGTTGGAGCTTAATGCAAGTCGAAGAAGAGAAGCGCAAGAGGAAAGAGGCAGAGCTCGCAAGAGCTCACCTTGAAGAGCGTATGAATGCTCTTAGCAGCAAGAAAAAGAAGAAGGGCAGTTTGAATTGTTTCTAAAAGAATAATCCAAAGTCCTGTATCAACATTTCCAAATTGCGTCTTCTTGCGACACTTCTGGCTTTCGCTTTACGATTTATTCTCATCTTACATACATTTGCATCTAATCCACGGCACTGTATTTTCTCAACGAATCCACTTACCACAACATCCCACCGCAAACCCGCAAAAATTGCGAGCACTCTTCACAAACAATATTCAAACACCGCGACTGCGGCATGAAAGTGGAGGTCTACATTCGATTTTTGCTTCACCATACTCACCGATTTATTTCTTTGTACTTTAATGTCCCGCGATTTTACGAGATACCACAAAATTTTCCAACTTGTTTACTTTTTTTGGCGCCGCAGAAGACCATTTTTGCTTTTTTGATATTTTGAATTGGCGAAGGTGTTTTATGGAGCGAAACGAAAATGGAAATGAACGGCATTGATGTTTATATTTCTCTAATTTGCTTATTTGCTTGTTTAGACTAGCGAATGATCTTTGCAATTTTGCTTTTTGATTCTTCTTTCTGCAGTTTGGAAGGAAACACATTTTTATTATGCTCAGATAGAGATTTTTAGTTTTGATTCTTCATACGATATGGTGGGGATAGGGAAGATAGCTTGAAGGGAGCGTGTTGGGTGGCGGATGGTGCTTGCGTGATTGGTTTCCTGGTTGGCAAAGATACATACCGGTAGTGAGAGAAGGAGGAGTTGAGGAGGAAATAGGTAGACGAAGAGTTCTGATAGTGGAGGATAATGACAAATGAGATCAACATTTTAATCGGATTTTTATGCACAAGAGCGACTACCTTGCTGGATTTGAGGTAGCATGAAACATCATTGCAAGAAGGAAGAAGGAAAATCCGGTTGATTAGACAACACTACAGAGGAGATGAAGACGGTATCTGGAGTACAAAACATGATGATAGTGCGCAGATCAGGAACAAATAGAATGATGATTTACCTTATACGCGATTTCCGTGCGCGTAGTGCTTCGGGTGATATATTTGAGGCGTGTATTGCATCTTTGAATTTTGTCTTTTTTTTCTCGCCTTGTCGAAACATGCATGGGGTTGGTTTTGAGTTCTGTAGTTCTTGAGCTGAGAATTGGTATCAAATGAGTATTCGAGCTCTTACTCCTTTCATTCAAATGGAAACCTTCTTCGTACTTCTGTATCCATTCTTTGGACGATAACCTTCGTAGGAATGAATACATCTCCTCCAGAAGTAAATAAGTTTATTGAGGAAGTTCACCTCTTATTAATCAAAGAGATGTCAAATTGTTATTCTACTTAGCTCAATATACTTACTTATCAATCAGCCAAGTATCGTATCAATACAATCTTATTCCTCACTACCTACACCAATCAACTGCACTGAGAGAGAGAGAGAGGGCTATCTATTATTGTTTGATATGAAATAATTGTTGGCATCGCCTCGGTGGTGATTATGACGTCTTCGTTATAGGTATAATGAATGCATGCATTGATTGATATGATATCGTGTCTATCAATTCTCGAGTCTAGAGCTGCGGGAGCTATATGCAATACGTTCGTGCGCTAGTGGAACTAGTGCGCTCATGTGCATGCATATATTCAGTCGTATCGCAGCAATGATGAAAAGGAAAATTAGTTGATATTATATCTTCTTTTTTAGGATGCAGTGCATCTGGGATTCAATTTATTCGAGCCATGCGAGACATTTCAAATATCCACAGACGCTTCAAACAAGAAGTTCGGTCCCGTAGATTTCGAAGCATTTATCAAAATATAAATGATGAATGACCAAGTGACATACATCATCTGTCAATATCGGATAATGAACGCATAGTATAACCAAGATTATTCGTGCAACCAATCTACCGACCCTGAAGTATTGTCCCCTTTCTGTGCGACTACCCGCATTGCACAACCGTTTCCGGACGTGGCTTTTTCCGAAGCCGCGGGGAGGCGCGATTCCGAACGCTCGATAATAAAAGCTTCAATCGCGATAGAGTATTCACGGTGGCAATCCAGTGATGTCTCGTGGAGAGACGCACGTCGAAGTCCCGTACCAACATGAGCATGCCACATTTCTATATGTGGCTCGTGCCTAGACGAAGCGAATACCGGACGTATCTCCGGAGGAGAGGCTGGTTGGTTGGTTCACTTCGAAATTGTGCGTTCTACAGGGATCCTGATCGCTTCGAGGGCGTTGGAATGCGGTCCTGTAATAGGTTGCGGGGGTGGTAATTACACAAGATTAATTGAGGGAATGACCCTTGGATTAGCCGTTCTATCTTTGCATTTGGGGGATTTTCTCGAGAGAAGCTTCCTTCCACTGATAGTCTTTGTCATTCCTTTGGATGACGTAGCACCATATCATGGTCTTAGAGCGCATCAAAGAACTAGCGCGTTTGTCATCTTAATACAAGGAATGTATATCATGGTCAAGCCTTGCACTCGAGGTGGGCACGTCAAATAGGAAGATAAGCCGAATATGGCATCAAACCCGGTTTACAGGATTGTCATGTAATTGGTGATTGGATTGCGTGAACTTCAGCACGCATCTAGAGCAGGCATTATTCTGCTCACTGCATTTAAAGTAAGGTGCACGGAGCTCCACTCTCCGGCTTTTCTCGCAGTCTAGCCTTTTGTTTCTTTGAATATCTTCTGAGTGAACGTCGCAATCAATGACTCCAAAAATGTATTTTCCTGAAATGGATCTCTCGAACTTTGATCTACCAACTATGGATCTGCCAGACATGATCTCTCCAGACAGAGAAATTCATGTGATACTCATCAGACTTCAGATGCTATGTTATCTGAATCGCTTGATGGATGCAGGATTCGATAATTGGAATGTGGTGAAGGACATCACCGAGAAGGACATGTGAGTAGATTGGGAGTAGAAGTCAGCAAAAGGAATTGCTAATGATAATAGGCAAATACTTGGAATGAAGCTGGGTCATATACGAGTTCGTCGCAACACAACGGCGAGATGGATTTGGAATCAAACAGACATTATTAACACACTGATAGAAACTCCAACGGGAAATTGCGACTTCGCGAGGATGGCCCCAAAATGCCCCACTAAATGGCCCATATGTTGCTGTGGAGGACAGAAACAGGAACCCGTGGAGTTAAAGGTAAAAACGACGTCTTCAACGAAAACGCAGATACACCGAATGAATTCCTTTTCACGAAGATTGAATCTTTTCTGATACTGCGCGCCTCAAATAGCAAGAAATCGTAGCGCAATTGATGGTTTCCGGTACCCATTATTTCGTGGATACCAATGGCATAGGCTAGTAATCACTCTCTTTGACTTCCATCTGCCAACCGAACGTCTAGCTGATATGCTGTCATTTAGGTAGTCCTCACCATCTCTAGTTGTAGTGGAGTATGCGCGAGTCATTAAATTGAAGGAAAACTGTATGATTGTTCTCGGGAATCAGGAGAGAAACTATTGAGTGCCATTTGTCTTCTTACCATAGCGCCATGGAATGGCCGACTTCGTGTAGTCATGTTGCATAATGCTAGTGTCCATAACAAAATCTTTTCTGTTGGTGTGTGAACATGAATGATTTCATTTGTACCGACAAGCTTTGGTGAAGACATGGATTTAATAGGCAATTTTGGGAGATGAATTGATATTACTCAGTGACGCTCGTTGGACTATTAATGAAGGGGCAACAAAAAGTCTGTAGGCTGGATGGAGGAGGATAATTGACGACGATGGATAATTTTGGAAGGTAGGTGAGAGCGATACAAGAAAAGACCGAGAAGAAGAAAAAGAAGAAGCAGAAGCAGAATTTCATGCAGAAAAACACTTTTACTTTCTGCAATATTATCATCTTGTAAAGAAAGAAGGACATTTAGTTAAAGTAGTTGAGCTCCTGTCCTCTTCTCTCCTTCCATATTCGCCTGCTTTCATTGCCTGCCCTTTTTGCCAAACGCTCAGAGAGTAACCATTCAATCAAGAATTCTTTGGCTTTCGAATGTTAGTGGTACTCACTCTAGAATTAAAATGAGTGATTGCTCTTCCCTTCACTCTTTCCTTCCTTCGTCGTTCCTTCTACTCTCTCCTTAATAATTACTCCATCTCTCGAATGACATCCAGGATCGTTTCCAATTGAAATTTCTTGCATGGACAAACTGTATGATACCTGGCACTCAATAACAACACCATCCTACTTGAAAGAACACTCCCGGACCCAAATGCGCTTGAGTCTGCACATTTCTCATTTAACTTCCCTTTCAAATCATCGTTACTACCCACCCATTCGCTCTCGATTTGCATATCATCTGTGTCTCTTTCCGACCCCATCTTCAGCTCCATTTTTGTAATTTCAGATGTCGAAGTTGACCATTTGGGTTACACGAAGAACGAGAAGATGCGACTGTCTCGCCTGTCCTTCGAAAGCAAGCGCTGTCGGGCTAATCCCACCCCCTAATCCTCATTCTTCTACCTTAAGACGTAATCTCAGCAATAACAACCTCATGCATCCTCTCGAAAGTTTTCTATTCGCAGCATGGAACTCTCAATTACAAAGGACTTGAAGACCTCAGTAACATTTAGTAACTCAACGACCACGGCCATTCAAAATCGAATCCCTCCGTCACCGAGCAATGTCCATACCTTGGAATCCATTGAATCCAATAGACGCAGTCTTATGTCAATTAGGCCCGCATTCGTGGGTATGAAGTATGCACAAGCACATGCAGAGATCGGTATGAAACATGGAGCTCCCTCGTCTACTGCAATACGGGGCAAGCGCCGGTTCTGCGTCAAACATAGGTTACTAGAGTGAGCTAGTGAATCATCGGGTCAACATGTGAGGGAACGGATACAAGTCTGTCTTGCCACAAAGGAGATACTGACAATCGAATGACCCAGCAACTAGTTTTGATGTAAAACAGTCTGATACGGCCAGCTCAGAAGAAGTACTGTTTTCTCTTCATGCTTACAGTCACGCTAGAAGCACACTTTGTGTGTAGAGGTTAAGTTAAGGAAACATCCAGAGTCTTCAATATTTAGACTCGATGTGCTTGAATTTTCCACAAACAAGAATGAAATTTATTAGTTGGATTGAGCTTGCGATGATCATGGCGAGAAATGTTTGATGGTGGTAGAGGGAAGATGGAAGGTAGATATACTGCTTGAAGTAGGTAAGGTTGGTCGGGTCATATGCCCCAGGTTTGATGTGCAAAAATGACTTAGCCATGAGATACAATAAGCTCGAGCTATTGTGTGATATAAATTCAGTCTATGAAATGATGTCGAAGTTTGAGGTGAACATGTATGTACTCAAGCAGCACAATCAAAAAAGCGCCCATAATAGCTGTGTGATGAAAGCGAGGGAATGTTGTTGAGTTGCAACATTATTCCTTCACTATCTCATACTTGCGACAACAGGTACAGGACTTGCATAGGGTATGTAGTATGTACAATTTGAACTTGGAAGCATAAAAAAATCTATCTCATTGCGTCATTGGTCATGCAGCATCTCCTACCGCTGTAATAATTTCACAGCATCTCTCCTCATGCACTCCACGTTGGCGCAACCCTCTTCAGGTACTTCATGAACTTCCACAAGCCAACGGCGTATTCCGTTGTCCCCTCAGGATCTACGACCTTCTCCGGGAACGCAATTCCAGCACCATACAATCCCCTAATTGTCTTTCCTTCAGCATCCACAAATTCCGATGTCTCATGATTGTAAGTAATCTCCAATGGCGTGCCATCCCTCTCGATAGTTGGAAGCGTGTTCTTGGTGAACCCAATAGCCTGCACCACACAGTTACACCCTGGTAAATGTTTCTCGTAGTCTTCTTTTTCGGTTTCTTTCGAGGTCTTTACTTTTTCGAGGTATTTGGAGACGTCAGATATGGGTAATGTATCGGCCTCGAGATTCTCCTTTGCCCATGTAGCGACTTCACCCTTGAGACCCGTGTTATCGCGTTTGATCCATCCGTCACGTTCCTCGGCATACCGAAGCTCATGGCGGGTGAACCATTTGATACGAAGGTTCTGAAATTCCTGGTCAGGGGAAGTTGCGAGATTGTAAAGGTTCCTCAGTACGAGAATTGCACTGTGAGATGCACCAATGACACCAATGGTGGTAGGTTGAGTTGGGTCTGGATTCTTTTTCATAGTAAAGCGGATACTTGGACTCAATAGTGTGGGCTTCAAACATCTATCAAGACCAATGCTAGGTATCCGCTTACTAGATTGATCAAGTTCAAGGCTATTCCAACTGGGGTGAGAGCCAGTGCACAAGAAAAGGAGATCGGAGGATACTGAACGTGTTTCACTACCTGAGGTACTGAATTTGACATTCCAGCCCTTGGCCTATTTGGCGTTAGCTTGTAGAAAACCGACCTAGACACTGAACTTACATCTGACCAAGAGGCACTTTCAACTGTGCCAGCACTGACTCCAAAAACACCCTCGGTCTTGAGAAGCCCGGCTCCCAACATCAACCCTAAATCAGCAGCTTCAGCAATGTGACAAGTCTTTTCTTGATCAAGATCTTGCAAAACGCTATAAGCGTTAGGAGTGGCGGCTTCACTTGTGATTTGCTTGAAAGGTTCCAAAGCATCTGCGTACATAGAAAAGAACTTGACCTTTGTGTTACTATGGCAGATGATGATTAGATTTATATTCAAGATTCGACCAGTAGAGAGAAGGACAAAACTCACGAAGGCACAGCTCGATACGCTCGGTCTAATCTGCCACCTCCCGGTCGTTGAGCGTCTCCAACCCATAACACTGGACCTTTCTTCTGTTCCAAAAGGTTACCCACAACCGCAAGTCCAGCTGGCCCAGTTCCAACGACTACAGCGCCGAACTTCTCTACCTTCTTAAGACTCTTGAGGTTGCTGTAGGACCTCTGCAACACGTGATTGAACAACGGTGCTTGTAATTCCCCCATCGCGTTACTGAATCTACCACTTTTCACGACATGCAAAAGAGTGAGTGTCGAAACCCTCCCAGCCGCCATGGGCGAGAGAGAGCTTTTAAGCAAAAAGATCTTTGAGTATGGGTATGCGTATGTAGAAGGAGCTCCCCGCAAACAGATCAAATGTTCAGGTACGGTATCGGATATCGACGGATACTACCACTACCCCAGTATCTCACTATGCCCAGCCTTTCAATGACACCAGAATATGCAATTGTCGGGAATGCAACAAGCTCGATTGGTTGCCGGATGACCCAAAAATTGCTTCGTACCTCGCAAACTCCTTGCAGTGTAAAGTTTGTTGGGGCTTACGGCTCCGGAAACTATCTGTCGGCTTTGGCTATTTGGAAAACCGAGTGAATGATAATGATTGCCGTGTTTATTGATAACAGTGTATGAAGACACGGTTCCACTCAGTTGTGAATGAACGATAAGAGAGCGGTGTCGAGACAAAACACGCGTTATATTGACTGGTGGTGGGGCAAATTTGCGATTTCTGGAGGTTTCAAGATGAAAGATTGAGTAGCCAGCCCTAGGCTTTTAGGGAAGTATAGTAAGTAATACAAGTTATAATCTGCCTTTACTAGACCAAAGAACCTTAAGTATCTAGAACTGTTCCAATACTACAAACAATAAATGAATGTCACAGAGTACATATAGGATTGTATGCTGTATGTCGTGCAATGTTGAAATTTGTAAGAAATATTGAGGTTCGTGGTGTCTAGAAAAACACCATTCGCCTCGGCGGGTTCCAGCCAATCACATTTCATCATACCCCTTTTTTCTCGATGATATGCATACATATATCCTTGCCGCAAGATCCACAGAGTGGGATGTTATCAATGCATTTAATAATCTAATTGTTCTCATCTAGTCGGGTGCCGCGAACTCGACTTGATCTGAGAATTAACTACGAAATATATAGCCCAAGATATTAATGACGTTAGGGTAAGAACGAATGGAGGCAACAAAAACTTGTCCAGCTTTTTGTTGACTAATTTGTTCTGAACCAAGCCCAAGGATGCAATGTCCAGTACAACCATAAGAATAGTTAGTAAGAACGCGGAGAGTTGCAGAGCACTCTTCCTGGGTGTATTTGCCATTCCATCGATCAATCCATCAATTCTCTCGGCCATTTTGACGTCAGAAAATTCATTCTTAACCCTCTTTACACCGTCAATTCCCATCTGTTTAACCTGATCATCCGTCATCTTGTTCAGGACTTTGTCCATGACAGCCGTCCATTTCTCAACGTCATCAGGTGGACAGAGCCAGCCTGTCTTCCCTTCCACTACTGTCTCGAGTGGCCCTCCTGTGTTTGCGGCTAATACTGGTACTCCAGCCAACATCGCCTCCAAGGGTACAATGCCAAAATGCTCGTTAGAGGGAGTATATATCAAGAGTCGTGCCGAATTTAGTAGCATCTCCTTCAAAGTATTTGGTACCGATAACAAGAACAGAACATCCACATCATCAGGTACGTTTAAAGCTGTAACGATAGTCCGGGTGGTAGCTGTCTTCAATCCCAGGTCGGTAGCCAGTTTAACGAGCTCCTTGTGGTATACGACGTTCTCCATAACTCGGTTATCATATCCACCTGTCGTTCATATCAGCAAGCTTCTCATCAATAAAGAAACATGACCTACCAGCAAGTACCAATCTTACTCCCTGTCTTCCATGTTTGCCCAATCCTGCATATGCTTTAATCGCAAGACCAATATCCTTCTTCTTTTCGAATCGATTGATGCTTAACAAAATATTTCTATCATGCCAGACTGGAACTGCATCATCCTTGGTCTCAGATTTCTTTGGATTTACATCCACACAAGGATGTACAATCTGTAAATCTTTTTCCCGGGCCAATTCAGGGAATACCTGTTCCACCATACCCTTTGTAAATCCAGAATTGACCGCAATTGACTCCGCAAAGCTCATACTCCATTGCTCCAGGAAGTCGAAAGGTATTCTATATGCGCGTTTCAACCAGTGAGCTCTTCCCTGTGCGAGTAACAGATCCGGGAAATGACAGTAAAAGAAGATTCGAGTACTAGGATAAAAGTATCGTAGCCACGGTAGTCCAGCACTGAGCTGATCCACGAAGAAAGCATCGGGGTTTAGGCTGCTGATTTCAGAGGTAAAATAGGCCTGGACGATTAAATGTAACTGTCGAAGAATGGCGCAAATAATGGAGAATCGAGAGAGGATTGAGGATGGGAAAATCCAGTTTCCTCTTACTCGCACATCAAGTGTCCCTATACAGATTAAGCATTGGTACCGTATAGCGACAGCTCCATCTTCCAACTAACCATCTCGAGCTTCATCAAAGCAATGTTTAGAATCGCAATAGCTGGTGAATATAACGATTTTGTGTCCCCGATTCTGTAATCCTACTGCGGCATCTATAACGAGTCTTTCGGCACCACCAATACCTAGATCAGGATGGAAGAACACAATGGTCTTCTGCTTTCCTGCGATAGCCATCACGACGTCGTGCAAGAATTTGTGTTTTGTGTTTGATCATCGAAGTGACAGATAGACTGTCGCAAGCTCTTTGGTAATAAAGGTGGGTAGGCTGACAGGGATATGGCCAGGGTCCTCAGCCTTGTGCTAAATTTATCAAGCTTCACCTTCACATGTCAGGAAAAGAGCCATGTTATCGACGACAACATTGAAATATAAACCCAGAGGCATTTCTGATCTGGAAACTTTCAATGTGTAGGTATTCGCGATAGTAAGTAATCTTAGAGTGATTCATTTACTGTTGGATCTCAAGGACCGGACCCGGTAACCTTAGGTGAGACGGCATTTTACCAGAAGGCTAGGCTTTTTTGAACCTCGGCATGATGTAGATGACTACCGATTCTTACATTCTCAAAATCGCGACTTCGCGTCTTTACTCGAGAAATAGATATTTTGACCTCATCTGATAATACTTCTCTGCCTTCAATCTCTATCTTTATCTCAATATTCAATCATACACCATGTCCACCACTACTCCCCTCTTTACTCTCCCCATACCCATATCCTCCCCCCTCCAATCCCAACCCGGAACCCTAACCTGCACAACACCCTCCCCTGCGCACCCGAACCTTTACCTCCTCACCTTCTCTTCGCCTCCAGATAACCGTCTCACAACTAGTTTCTGTCAAACTTTCATGCACGCCCTCGATATCCTCGAAATCTCCTATCCCGTCGGTGCCGTCTGTATCACTTCCGCTATTCCCAAGTTCTTCTCCAATGGTTTAGATTTGAATCATGCTACCGAGGTTAAAGGATTTTGGGAAAAGAGCCTTTATGCGCTCTGGAAGAGGCTGTTGACGTAGGTCTTCTTTCATTATGTGCATACCAGTTTCTCAATTAATATGGTTATCTCTAACACCTTGACAAAATAAAGTTACCCCATGCCCACCATCTCACTTCTCCCCGGCCACGCATTCGCTGGCGGCCTCATGACCGCCATGTACACCGACTACCGCGTTTTCAACCCAAGCCGGGGCTTTCTCTGTCTTAACGAGCTTGAATTTGGCGCGCCCCTTAAACCCCCCATGTCCTCCATATTTCGCCAAAAACTACCTTCTCCCTCTACCTACCGCTCCCTCGTTTTAGAAGCAAAACGTTTCAACGGCGAAGCGGCGCTTCAAGGCGGTCTTGTAGATGTATTAGGTGGATGGGAAGAAGTATTAAAGCTAGTCGATGACTGCAAATTATTGGAGAAAGGAAAGACTGGTGTTTATGGCGTGTTGAAGGCGGAGATGTGGAGGGAGAGCTTGGGATATTTGGAAGGGCATGCGCAGAATGAAGAGAGGGACGGAGTGAATATGGATAGAGAAGTTAAGAGGAAAGAAGAGGCTACGGGTAAAGTTGCTGAGTGGGAGAAGCAAGCAAAGAAGACGTCGAAATTATAGAAAAATGATGTTTTTATATGTAGCAAGCAATTGTATACGCCGAAAGGTATCACTTGACCACTCCGTGGTCTTCCAAATAACACTGTAATAATACTATACAAAGATAATCCCACAAACCCCAAACTCTTTTATAGAACCACCAACACCATACCTTAGTGATTATCCTATTTGTACAACCCAACCATCCCACCGCATTACTCATAATTATCCATAATTCGTAACTTTCGCTACTCAAGCGAAGCTATCCTCGGCTGGCCAGCGCGGCTCTTTGCTTGCATTAGCCTCCTTACTCCCTTCAGCGAATTCAACCTTCCTAGCGTCCCTCTTAGTAGCTGGCTTGCTTCGGCTGCTCTGTCGAATAGAAGACCCGTGGTCATATCGAGTTCGGTTCAATAGTTTAGCCTCTTTCGACTTCGTCTCGCGCTCGAATGACTGCAGCATCTCCTCCAGCTCCTGTTTCAATTGAGCAGCTGTTGGGGGGCTGGATCCGGAATTTTGTGATGGATGTTGCTGATAAATAGCCTGATTGGCAAGCGGAATCACTGGAGGTGGGAATCCAGCCTTAGGTCTAATGTTTTCCGTCCGCTTTGGTCCGGACACGCTTTCTCCAACCTCATCATTCATACGTCTTGCTAAGGCCCTATGTTTTGCAACAGTAGCCTGACTCTCAGCGATAATTTTCTCTATATTGCGGGTTATTTCATTCTTCTTTCTTGTGGATGGTCCTGATGCCGAGTCGACTTCATGTGCTTCAGAATTTCTTCTCTCCCGGGAACTGAGGTCCAGAGGAACTTGTGCCTTGGGTTTGTAGATGTTGAATGCTTGCCCTCTTGGAGAGTGATTTCCGGTATTCTCCTGCGCAATATCATATCCTGTTGGTTTTTGTGTGGCGCGCTTTTGGGTCATTGGATTTACATCAACTTTAGGCTCCGCGATCTTCTTGCCAAAACTGCCAGTAGGTGGCTTTTCAGCCTTCATTTCGATGTTTTCAAAATTGGATTTCGTATCATATGGGCCTTGAACTCTTTGTCCAGCGTCATCACTGTTGGATCGGTGATATTGCAACCCTTCCGTCTTCTTAGCTGTTTCATCCGTTGATTTTTTAATAGGGGTGTCCTGATAAAGATCTCCTCCTAACAGGCTCTCTTCCGTTTTCTCGTCCTCAGTTGGACCACCATCTGTCTTCCCTTTGGATTTTCCAGATGACTTTATATAACCCATCTCGAGAAGCTTATCCCAAACGTCATCTCGGATTTTTGAGACCTCTCTATTGATCGGAAGACCATCCAACTTTTGTAGTTTGGGATTGTCGCCTTTCTTTCCAAAGACGAGCATTTCGTATACACGTCGCATCAATCTTGTTGCCATATCCGAACACGAGATATAATGAGCATCTCTTACTGGGTCTGCATTGCCAAGAGAATATGGGTCAATAACATCCAGGTCATTTCTTTCGAGTCCGCCATCTTTGATCAAACATCTTTCCAATGCAATTGGATAGAAATTGTGATTGACATGATTGTTTCTCATATCGACAGTGGTCAGATGAGGAAATGCTCTCAAGGTTCTTGTAAGTCTCTCAACTTTAGACAAACGGTTTCCGGCAAGAAGCAATTTCTTGAGACGGACGATACCAAGCAGACTTTGAAACTCTTGCAGCCCGTTAAAATTGAGATTTAGAACTCTTACATTTGCCACCATAAGACCAAAATCATCTGGTAGAGAAGTAATACCACAGTTTGCAAGTTCAAGGTATTGTAAGTTGAGATATTCGACACCTGGATCGAAGGTTCCCAAGTGATTGCCAGACAGGAACAACTTTCTCACTTCGAAAGCCTCACGGAGAAACGATTTGTCCAGAATCGTGCCAGATTGCTGTTCACGCACTGAGAGACTATAAAGATTTCTCTTGTGAAGGAGGCCGGTGATAGTTTTAATTCGATTAGCATCCAGATAGAGAATACGAATTTCGGGTGTGAGATTCGCATCGAAAGTTTCAAGGTTGTTGAAGCTCAACCTGACTTCTCTGGCCGAGCATGTATCGTCTGATGTCATGAAATTGACCAACTTATTGTTCTCCAAATCGAGGCTCGACAAATTCGGTAAATGCCCGATGTTCTTGACTTCCGAAATTTGACAACCTCTAAGGTCTAGATGTTCCAAGTGTTTGAGGTTCGTTCCTTCAAAGTTCAGTGTCTCAATTGGATTGCCTCGAAGCCGAAGTGTAATCAAGCCATCTAGAGTTCCAATACCATGAAGGGAAGCGATTTGGTTGTTGTTCGCTTGTAAGCTTCTTAGATGTACCAAGTTTTTGAAGCAGGAAAGGCTTTCAATCTCGTTGTTGGAGACATCAACTTCCTGAAGATTCCACAGATGGCCCCAAGATGTAAGATCGGAAAGGCGGTTATGGTTAATGATGAGTGTGCGAAGTGATGAAGGAACACCGTTCAGTTGACTAATTTCGTTTTTGGAAACCTTCAGTTCCTCCAGGTGCTCACAAAACTCGTCGAGTTTATGCAAGTTTGTTAGTTTCCTCCTATGCAGATTGGCGCTCTTCATATGCTCCCAGTATGGCTCGTATGGCTCTATCTCAGTCAATTTTTCAACCATTTCCTTGATCGAATGGGAAAGTGTTGTCTTTGAAGAAGGCCCTGCATTGTGCTTTTGCCCGTTTGCCACATAGCTTACGTCCATCCCATAAGATTCGTCTGCTTGATGCATCGTAAATTCCGAGAGTGGAGTAAGTTCAAGAGTCCCGATCTCGTGAATGGGCCGTGGTGTGGCGAGCACTATACTATTAACCCTTCTTGGCGAGACAGATGGTGTTGGGAGAAGGTTGTTCCTAGATTTGTTCCCGCTGCCTCTTTCTTTATTGAAAGACTCTTCGTCTTGCTCATCAATTCGTGATACTGGACGCGGCATGAATTGTTGCCCTCCTACCGATAGCCTACGAGAGTTGTTTCTATATCCTCCACGATTTCCGCTTCCTTGTCTAGATTTCCCCTTTCTAACTCGAATACTCCCTCGATCATCGCTATCCGATTCATTGACACTGTCATCGTCGGACTGGTAAGCTCCCCCCTTCGCTGAGCTATCATCATCATTGTAAGTAGGCGGCTCGATAAGCTCCGCAATAGGAGACGAGAAAGTGATTGTAACATTCCGTTGACGTTTTGGAGTTGTGGTACTTAGATCTCCATCTGGTTGAATAAAAATATCGTCTTCGACCGGTCTCCTACTCTCTTCGGGTGATTTGCCTTCATTTGAGCTATGACTACCAACTGTAGACTTGTTTACATTCCCGCGCCGGGTCTTTTTGGGACGTAGGATGCTATCTTCGCCCACAGAGGCCGATCGAACTTTTATCTCTGGGACAGGACTATCTACGGCAGTTTGAATGGGCTCTGATGGTGCTGACCGGGGTCTGATATCCATCAGCGGAACGCTCATATTTGAAGTCTTTTGAGGCGAGAATTGGCCATTCATGGCACCATGCTGTCCTTCGTTATCGAGATATTCGGCCAAGCGTAATCGTGCGTCTTCCTTTTGTTTGGCAGCAACAGCCCTCAGCCTCATGAGCTCTTGCGTTTCATCAAATGAAAGATCAGGAATGTCCTCAAAAGGGTCTTCTTCACTTCCTTCGGAAATAGGGGAATCTTGCCCATCGTTTTCTCTAGTAGATTTCCTCTTCACCCAGATATTCCGATCTCGATCAAAAACCATGCCAGCAAGTTGCTCTGGTATCAGATGAGATACTGTATGTGGAGCAATTACACGCCTCGAATCCGAGCCTCTGGATGATGTTGTGGGTATGGAATTGTTCGAACCTTGTGTGAAAAAATCAGGGTCATCATATTCTTCGTCCAGTTGTCGCGAAGAGCCAGAGTGTTTACGTTTTCGCTGAATATCTGGGTTATTAGATATGCGGATGTTTGCTGGCTCGCTCTGAACTACATTGACAGGATCTAAGAAGTGACCAAGTGATCTTGAAATCGTTTCGTCTGCCACTCTGTCAATTTCTCTCGCATTTTTGACAACTTCTTTTGCCATAGCCATAGACTTTATGGATGAAGCAATGATGCCGTCCATTTCACTGTTCTCCTCATATTTGCGCAAGTGATTCAGAAGCTCCGGATCTTGAGTTGGAGGCGTTCTTGATACTGGGGCACCTTCGCGACTTGGTGGCCTTTCAAACAGCTCCTGAGTTGATTCCTGGTACGAATCTTCCAGCTCATCATCTGCTGCATTGTTTGATGGAGCACGATCATTTTCGGACTCGGACTCGTCTACGCTGGTAAGACCACTACGAGGTCTTGCTTTACCGCGAATGCCTGCCATAATCTTCTTCGCTTCGTCTAGAAAGTCCTGGGTAGTCACAGAGGGTTTTCGACTCTCCTGAGATTGCTGACTGGCGCTAAGAGGCCTATCAGAGTTGGCTAGATCAAGCTCAGCTTGGATCATAGCAATCTTTTGCTCTTGCAATAGCCTTGCACGTTCGTCCGATGTGAGACCTGACTCAGCTATGGGTGCCTCTTCGTGCTGTTGACTACTACGCTGACTAGGAGTGGGAGTCCGAGGACGAAGTAGTTGCCGCATTGCAAGTATCTTCGGATCAGCAGCTTGAATGTTTCGCTCATTGTATTGGCGTGTTTTACCCATAGCTGGCTGTGTGGATGGGCGGGAATGACCAGGAAGTGAGACCAACGGTTTTTCAGGTTGTAGTGGAAGAGAAATGTCCGCCCTGTGCAGTGTCCGACGTCTCTTTGGTGTTGAATCTTTCGCTGGGGATCTCATAAGTCGTTTTCCTTCCGCTTCGCCATTCGATCTCCTGGGCGTCTTGAGAATTTCGTTGATCTGAAATGATGGCAATACTGTAGATGGTGATGTAGAGCCAGCGCTAGACCTCTTTCTAACGCTCAAGCTACGGCGCCTGCTGGTGCTATTGCTGGCATTTCTGTATTTGCCACTAGTTCGTCTTTCTTCACCTTCCTTCGCGTCTGGTGAAGAATCTAGTCGAAAACTAAATTTTGTTTGTGATTTCGGATCTAGGACAGGGAGATCGAGTTTTTCTGTATCATCATTATGCAAAATAGATCCGTTCGATTCAAAAGAGACATCCTCGCTGAATCGATAACTATCCAAGTCGCCAACGCCAAAACTACTATATCTCCTTGACTTACGCTCCTGTGGGAAATAGCTACTCTCCGATACAGGTCGGCTATCATCTGCATTATCTATATGGGGATGATTGGACTCATGAGCAGTATTTGGTGGCACGTCTGGTTCAAGCTCACTTCCCCGATCCTCCTCGTATTGACTGAGTCTACGAAGAAGCTTTTGACTTGTAAATGTATCATGAGTACCAAATAATTTCAATGGACTACCGGAACTGCCCTTGACAGGGGATTTGACCGGGCTGGGATGCGGTATTGGCGCGATGGGAGGAGATTGTAAGTTTACAGGTGGCTCTAGAAGCTCATTGGAGGCTCTTGTTTTTCGTATCTTCGGGAGTTGCTTCTCAGAGGTATCATGTCGAGAATCATCAACTGATAGGGCTGGTTCGTCTATTTGTGGCAGGGAAGAAGAACTCAGCATTCGTTTTTGGAAGGAGCCTTCATCAGAATGGCCGCCTCTTTGAGCACTGACAAATTGTCCGTTGCGTTTGAAATCATCCGTATCCCCAGTGATAGGCCGGGAAGCGCTTTGGAGGTCTTCTACTTCGTCAACATCTGGGTCGTCGGCGCGAAGCTTTTCTAGACGTTCTTGAAGTTCAGCAGGTGATATATCCATTGGTGAAATCCCGGCCTTATCAGGCAAGGCACTCTGTGTTGTTAAGTATATGGGCGAGAGGAACTCGTTGTGCGTATCGCTTTGCCCGCTTATAGCTCGCCTTACGTCGAGATAATCTTGTTTGGCGCGGAGGTTATCGTTGTTAAAAACGGAGTCGGATGGAGAAAAGTGTTCCTTGACGGGGCTCAGAGTATTCAATACTGTGGGTCTGAAATCGCTTCCTCGACTCAAATCGTTGGTAGAAAATTCACTACCAAAATCTTCCGTCACCTTATATCTCATACCCCGAAGAACATTCCCATCTTCTTGCACAGAATCTTCAGATGACAACTCGCTGTCGTCGAATTGTGGAGGCTCCAATCTGGTGCGATAGAGGGGGGGGCTGGATGGCATAATACTACTTTCTCCAAAAGTAGGTGGCTTCTTTACTGATGGTTCGGCAGGTGGTGGTTGAAAGATTGTCTCGAGACCAGCGGCGCTAAATAGATCGCGCTGTTCGCCATAACCAACATCTCCTCGGAGCAGCCTCCTCTTCCATTCCGGTGTATCTTTTGAGCTCTTCTTGGGCGATGCGCTGAGAGATTTGTTGTGCTGTATTGTGTTGTATTCCGTTGTATGTGTGCTACAAGCTGACAAAGGACGAGAGAGATTCCCACTCCTTGGGCTCTGTGGTAACTCACTTCGTAGTTTTGATGGCTGATGGTTTCGCTGGGATATTGGAATGTTGTTTTCGTTCTGACTCCTTTCGCTCAAGGGATTACTATCCGGCGAATTCGACCAAGATTTCGTTTCTGCATTAAACTTCGGTATGCGACTAGGCGGAGCAGTTGTTGGACGGGAATTTGAAGAATCAGATGTGCCATTGGTGAGAGATGGGAGTTCGGGCTCTGGCGATTCGGTTCGAGGTGGAGATTCAGATCGAGGTTGAGATACCCAGTCTTCGGAGAGAGAATCTAACCAGGCCTGGTCCATCTTGATAGATTCGCAAGTTTATGGGCAGTGAGCATGAATTCGGCTTTGTCTTATGCTGAATGTTTGTTGTTTATTATTGTTGTTGAAGTCAATGATCGCGTAAATAGTGTCGCGTCTATGCGCATGCAATGTTAATGGTATAGATGAGTTTTGAGACAATATACATTTCCCAAGGTTGTGAGTAGAATAGAATTTATTGGTTGTTTAACATACTTAAAAGCCGTAGAATAGAGTGGTGAGTTGAGATGGTCGCGAAGTGGGATTGAAACATTGAATTGTGGTCTAGGCTGGGGGTTGGCACTTGGACATTTTTAATGATAAAAGTCATGCAGGAAGGAACAAGGAAAACAATGGAAATGGCCTATCAAAACAAAAACAGAAACAGGACTAGGTAGGTGATCACGGTAACTAATCTTCCAAGCCACTACAGTCTCAACCCCACGTCGAATGGATCCTAAAATAACACAAAAAGAAAGGAAAGATGAAAAAAAGGTACGGCGTATAGTAAGGCATGGGACTAGGCGTGGTGCTAGGTATGGAGTAGATGAAGATTCATGTGATTTCGTTCGGACCTACAGCTACAGCTCGAGCTCGACGATACTATGAATCTCTTTCAGTATGTCAGTTCCGAGTAGAATACCTCCCTCCCATTTGTCACATCATATTAAAGGCTGAATTATTTGGATATATTGCGGAGCTCGATTGAGTTGGCAATGCAGATATTCCAGATATTATTTGGTCCTCTTGATCACCAAGTCCCAAATTAGTTCATCTCAAAGTTTATCCCTACGTAAGGTGTGTTGGTTTGTTCCAGTATTTTAATCTTCCGATAACCTTATTAAAGCGGATCGTACTGGAAGTATATCGTAGGCCAATATAAACCTTGACTTATCATCCAAAGTGATTTTGAGTAGGTATTGGGAAAGGGACATGCTGGTACCTACGCAAGATTGTTGAGGCATCGACGCAAGCAAAAGTAGGTAGATATCTAATCTCTTGTGTAGCTCTGGCAGGAGGATAAGCTTGTACTTACTGAAATGTTTCTGCATGAGATTCGTACACATCCTTTCTCGGGGCTGAACAGACGGGGCCGAAGGGAAGAGCCAACCATTGTGTTACTCTCGATAGTACATGGCCAATGATTGCAGTTTATATTGTTCAATTGTTCTTAAAGCCAGATACCATGTGTGACGTCGCGGTCTTGAAAATGCGAATTGAGAAAAACAGAAAGAACAGTAATCTACAATCAAAGGCTCGAAAGGTTTGAAATGAACCCAAAATGTGTGCTGTGAGAGAAGCTTAACGATTAAAAAAGCACTTTAAATCAGTGCCACTTATCACGTGTTTTCGAGTCCTCGCCAAAACACGCAAACACGAAAAGAGTTGCCTGGTCAGCCACATCAAAATGCGATAACTGATTACTTTCTGTGATCACATTCACACTTTGAGACACAACCCAACTATTGGAATGTAGCATACGGGCTATTTGCAGGAATGTCTCTCCACATGAGCAGGTACTCGCTCACCTCCGATAACGATGACGAGCCATTTTACTCTACACCGGCATACAAGCCAGAAGACCTGATTTGTGAGGGTTCTGATTCCGAGGCGAATCCAAGAGCAATAATCAAAAAACGGCAGCAATACGAACAATGTGCGGAAAGGGTGGACCGTGGTCAATTGCCAATTATACAATCTGCGCAATTAAGGGGACCTCTCAACGAGTGGGTAAATCCTTGGAGACATCGAGAAGGGAACTGGTGGAAACCTGGTTCAAAAGATATGCTGTTTCGAAAGGAGGATGTTATGCGAAGAGCTAGGGAACATGGCAGAAAGGATATGAGTCCCACAGAAGCACTTGCATGGTGTCGACGAGATGCTAAAAGACAAGCAAAAGCAATGGAAATGAACGACTATATTGAAATGGGGAGTGAGTCCTCGGCTGACCCAAAGAGAATATTGGTGGATGAGACCATATACGGAGATATGACTATGGAAAAAGGAGGTCGGATAGTTGAAGGCAAACGAACAGTCAGACCATTGCCACAGGTTTCAAATTCAACAAATTCTACATATGCGAAACTAAGGGGCTTTGAAGACGCATCAACCATGGGAAGCTCGATTTCGAATGAAGATGATGATCGTAGACGGTCGGAAACATGGACTGCTGTCAAGAGGCCTATGGAGGTAGCTTGGTTGAAAGGCTCCCATGTCTCGAAACGAGCTCGCTGGGAAAACCCAGCATTTTCATCGCCGACTCCATTACCTCATATAGACAGTCAGAAACTCCCACAAAAGGTCACACACACTGCAACTGTTGTACATAAGCGGACTCAGCATACAGTCCATTTGCAACCCGATCTTTCTTTAGAGGCCCCACAACAAAGGCTAGCTACCCCGGAGAGCTATGCGTCTTTGCAGCAAACAAGTAACGACGCACTTGATACAGAAGTATCGTTTCACACTAATATCGGGCAACAAGGACAGCAACTGCGCAGCTCTTCCATCTTGGAATCGTGTAGCAAATCTACGTATATGTACGAGAACTCGCCTGGGCTCAGCTCTCCTGTACCATTTGAAAGCCCAGATGGCAAGGAAGCTTGCGCCCGACAGCCTTCGCCAATAAAACCGGTCACTTCTCCACGACTCCCCTCACATCCAGGTATTGGTGCGGTACTTCATGAAAATAAGGCAAATCAGGAAACTCCTGGAAATATCAGTTTTGTCACTGATGTTGCACCCTCTTCTGTCAACTTGGAGCAATTTCAGTTTCGAAAGAAGTCTAGACGCAAGACTGCTTCCCCAGAGGTCCCCAGTCAGCCAATGGCTGTCGAAGGAGAAGGTAGCGAAGTGCCATTATATGAAGAGATCAGGTCCAACCCGAACTCTCAGAGCGGTGCAATGCTCTCGATCCCCTTGGTTCTACACTCAACCGAGAAGGCGGAAGCAACCTCAGTGTCTTCGCTTCGGCGGACAAGATCTTCAAGGTCCAAAAGTTCATCTCGTAGAGATTCTCGGACCGATGAAAGTTGGCTTACTACACAAGAAGAAGTTGGACTTACTCCGTCGACAATGCATTCTGATAAAACAATTAGAGGAGAATATCATCCACAACACGAAGATATTGATGATAGCTGGGTTACAACACAAGATGATTTGAATCATGCTCCAACATCATCCGCTCCAATGGACTTCACGCAGATCTATCAAAGTTCAAATTTTATGAGACAGCCAGTTTCTTTTGAACATTTAGAGGCTCCCATATTTGGGGACTACGAGTATAAAAGTAGTCTACAATCATCGCGCCTTGTAAATTCGTCTCCTGTACAATCTACACGCCCTGTCTCAACATCATCACCTCATTTACCGACTCTGCCCAAAGTTTCCAGCCAAATCGATATGCCAACACCTTACAATAATCTCGATGGGTCGATTACACAATCGCGCATTGCTAGTGCAGCCAAGTCAATAATGAACACTTGTGAATCTTCACAAGCCCCCGATCTGATACAAAATTTGGAGAGCAAGCAGCAATCTCCTCATCGCATCGCAACAACACTTAACTCAGAAGTCACTGAAATTACCCGGGAGGGCAATTTTGAAGGTAGTATCCTGGAACATTACCAGAGACTGGATGGCAATAAAGAAGTAGAGACAGAAGGAGTCGCTTCAGCAATTAATATTGTGCTTCAGAGCGAACAGATTCAGGAGGTTACCGAGCTGCAAGTTAACCAAGAATCTAATATTAATGTAATGGCCGCTTCTGAGAAAAATCAAGATGAAGGAGACATGCAATGTGTGGCTCAGGATGTGCCGGAAGAGGTACAGGAAGCTGTGCGGACGGAGGCCGATGCCGATGCCGATAACGCCCTAAATTCGGTTCTTTCTAGCGGCCAAACATCAACGTCATCATCACCCGCACGAACAAACAACCTCACATCATCTCAAAAGTCCAGGAGCTTTAACAAAGATTCCAAAAGCACAATGTCGAACCAATTTACGCCCTTGATACCTAGTGGAGAAGAGGTCCTTTCACCAGCTAGCAACCAAGATCTTACCGAATCTCTACTTGTTAGGGAAGAAATTGTAGCTATTCCTTCAGAAGACAATGGGCCCGTCGAAGCCTCTATCTCGATTATTCGGTCTGAAGATCAAAAGGTTATTCAAAATGATAGCCCACAGAGTCCGTGGGCACCAGCTGAAGCGGGACTGATAATTGCACCTCAACTACTTGCAACTACTGAAATGATTGAACCACAGTCTAATGACGAGTTTCCAAATTCTGGCTGGCAGAGAGAAGAGCGCCCAGTAACGCCAGATAATGACATTATTCGACCTTTCCGTGATCTCATGACACCAAGTCCTCCACCAGGAGAACCAAATACACCAGAAATTGACCAACAGCCATCAAACACACAACTTCTCGTAGAAGCCGCTACACGAAATCCGTGGGCGAATGGTTCGAAGAAGAAGAGTACGAAACGCAAGCGAGTATCATTCGGACTACTGGATGAAACAGATCCATCCCAATCTCAACGTAGCTCGCAACGTCAACGTCGCTCTCCGTCTCCGGAGAGCTCATATCGCCCAGGGGATCTCGGAAGTAAAAGAGCTGAGTTTGACGACAACATCACAAATATTGATAGCTTCCAAAATCACTTCTCGACAATTCGTAAGAAATCTATGGGTGATGCTACACCGAAATTCAATAACTCCATTCAGCGCCCTTCTTCGATTGCAAAATACAAGAGCACCCTTTCGGGTGCGAATAACTTAGTTGCCAGTAGTCCGGCAATTGATGCAATGGCAGAAGCCTTCATCTCAGCTGATCGCCATTCTTCACGAGAGCGAGAACGTCGTCTCACGTTAAGTCCTTCACGAAGCAGGAAAGCAAGGAGTCAAAGTTACACAACTTTTGAGGATGTCGATGAAGGTGATTTGGGAAGCCAAGTTTCAAATTCTTGTTTATCTACACACACAGCTCTGAATGAAACTTCTAGTAATGCTAAATTGGGAGACCATATACTGGGAGACTTCTTGAATGAAGCTGAGGATTTCTTAGGAGGGGGTTGGTCGGTAGAGGGGGAGATGAATAAAGCTAGCACAGATTTTGAATTGGCAACGCCGAAACGGGATAGTGGTTTACATTCACGAGGCATGTTTTCTGTTGAGAAAATATGGACATGATAGGTAGGATATTGTCGCGAAAGGGGTTATTATGCGCGTGTCGATTTGATGTGTAAAATTGCCTTGGGTTTTGGTGTTATGGATGGATGAATGGATGGATGGATGGAATACCGGATGAAACGGATGGGATGCGAGATGAATAGAATAAATACCCTTGCTTACCTGCATAGCCTGGACAAGGACAGATGATCTTACGATGAAGTTATAGTCATAGTTATAGTACATAATTACATAAAGTCTTTTGTGATTCGATGTATGGAATTTTAACTTTGCACATTTTCATTTACTTGCATACAATGTAGGTAGGTAGGTACCTAGGTTGCGTTGGTTGCTTTGTAACCATCATTTGAGGTACGGTACGAGGGTACCTCCCGGAAAGAAGTTCGTTTCTCTCCCCTCCCTCGCAAAAGCCAATTCTTCTACGGAGCACACACTTGTTTGACCGCTTCGCTTCTTTTTCTTTGGCCCAATGGATTGCGTGTTGTTGTGTCGTGGAGGGAGTGTGGAATTTTGGTGGTCGGTCGCAACTCGCAAGGGATTGCTTACTAATTGATGACCCCACGTTTTGTGGTGGACGATGGTTATTGGATTTGGATTGGATTGGGATTGGATTGGGATATAAGGTTGGATGGAAGTTGGGGCGGTGCGGGGCGGTGCGGTGCGTTGGAGATACAGGAACAGATTTGGGGTTTCTGGTGGTATGGTTGGGGTGGGTGACTGGGTGGTGGGATGTTTGATGTTTGATGTTTGATGTTTGATTGTGGGTTTGGGGTTTTGTGTTGTTTGTTTGTTTGTTTGTTTTGAAGGGTGGATGGATGGGTGGATGGAGGGGAAGATGGAGGGGAAGATTAGTTGGTACGTATGTACTTGGATTTGGATTTGGATTTGGATACTATGATAGGCTAGGTGGTATGTAAAAGGCTCAATTCGAGATGTGGATTGGATGGATTGGATGGATGGATTGGATGGATGGATTGGATGGATGGATTGGATGGATTGGATGGATTGGATGGATGGATTGGATGGATGGATTGGATGGATGGAGTAATGGTTGGGATTTATGTGTAGGGATAATGCGATACTCACGTAGATCTCTGGGTTATCGGGAGTATCTCCATTTGGTACTAAAGTAGGTAGGTAGGTATCTAGTGTGCCATGTAAGAAGTAAAGTTGATATCCACAAGGTTGAAAGATGGATGAATAATGATAATCTGATTCCTTCTGGGTTTCTTCCATCGCCCCAACCCTGGTCAGAGAATGCCATCACTTATCGCATTTGGAGGGAATTGATCCTTACCGTCACCTGTGTAAGGTTGTGTGTATGACAGCCCTATGCCCTTCCACCTCCCTACATAGGCAATAGGTAATTCGATAGTACCACTCCCAGTGCCGATACCGATGTCGACGCAGGGAAATTATATAAGAGAATATGCACATGTTTTGGGCATTACTCACGCACTCCCTTGCTCTCTTCTACCGCTGTCACCATTCCCATTCAACTCGACTTCATTCGTCATGCTCTCTCTCGAAGCCCCAATTACGTTTTTTTATTCGTGCCCAGCTGAACGTGATATACTTTTTCGTAATGTGTCCCTCGAATTCAACGGTTGGTGTTGTTTCGAGAGTTTCATTTCTTACAAGAATGATCAACATTTGACTCTACCGTATTGTCCCACCAGTATCCAGATACCAAGGACTCATTTCTGTTTTGAATCACAAAGTTTAACTTCACTTGTTCTGCTGCTTCTTGTTCCTGTCCTGCTTCGGGCCCTCTATTTATCTGTGTGACCACTTCTTGCCCACTTTTTTATCCTCTTCTCACTTCGATTACTACTCCCTACCTGGCAACTTATTCGTAACTTTAACTTTCTCCCCAACCCAACCCATCCCGTACCTGTACCTGTACCTGTACCTGTACCTTGCTATTCATTCCATTCCTCCTTCTTTCAATTGATTAATTAATCAATACCAATACCAATACACATTACCATTACCGTTACCAACACCACCAACAACACTACTTCACTCCATCACACACACTACACTCCACTACACTGCACAAACAACATATCAAGCTCATCCAACAATATATCAGTTGATCGGGAAAGAACAAGACAAGAGGAAAATCAGTTGTTGTTGTTTTTTAACCTTATCAAAGAACACAAGAGGGCGAATCGAAAAAGAAAGAAGGAGAAGAAGAAGAAGAAGAAGAAGAAGAAGAAGAAAGTACAAAACACTGAAATCCCATCCAATTCATCCAATTCCATAGAATTTCCTATTTTCTATATCAAGAAGAGAAATTCCACGTGTTTTTACTAGCTTCAAGAAGATCTCTATTGTTGTTTCCTAGAGAATTTATTCTTCTATCAAACATACATTTTCCCTGATCGTAAATCCTTGCCTGATTGATCCTTGGCTTTCAATTCATTCTTCCCAGACTCAATCCAGCCATTGAAAAAAAAAAAAAAGATTCAATACCTGCGAATCATTTCCTCACACTGTCACTGGATTCGATAAATGTGCGCCTCATGTCAAACTCCCCTACTGACTCCAGAAATGCCGCACACACCCATCCGGTGAGTACTGAGCAAGGCCAACAGATCTCTCAGCATGGCGATCAAAATGAAGCAAAAGGCAGGGCCAACGCGCTACCAACTTCATCAAGTGCAAATCAATCCTCTTCGTTAACTCAAGCTCTATCCTTAAATCATCAAGAATCTGCGGCAACCAATATCGATCCCACTCCTCGCACACCTCGACATACATTCTCCGGCATAAGACAGCCACGCCCTTCCTCGAACAATCAATACCAGAATGAGAGAGCTAGGAATTTGGCAGAGGACTTGAACGACGCGGTCATTGCTACAGCTTCGATTACCTTCAATTCAAACGGGTTCATGTCCAACAGACCTGTCAGTGCCGGGGCAACCCCATTCGTGTCTACAGGATTGATCTTCGATATGGATCAAGTCAATCATGCCCTCTCCGGTCACCGGGAGCCCTTCAGAACTTCAAATGTGAAAGGAAGAGGAACCTCTCTGGAGCGAACAGCAAAGGAGAAGAGAGTCCAGGATCTGCCAAAAGGGTCTTTCTCCACCAATCCTGGTGATACCGCCATAATAACTCGACCATCGACACCCATGCAAGAACCAGTTCGGTCACTTTCAGATAACCCCCCTGTAGATGGAGTCCGAGCTAGCTATCGATCATGGAGAGATGGCAGGGCAAGTCCACCTGTGGAGAAGGCCTGGTCAATCTGCGAACAAGGGGATGACGATCAAGGTGGTTCGGTCGAAAAGGCTATTGCGGAGGCTTTATCGGGAGTCGAGCACAACAACCGCAGTCGAAAAGCAAGTCACAGTTTGAGATTTTTTAGAGAAGGTCTGCCAGAAGATAAGACAAAGAAGCGCGAAAGCAAGAACAGAGCTCATCCAAAAGATGTAAATTCTTCTGCTAGGATCAGTAGCATACCGGAAGGTGGGACAATAGATACAAGAGGCATTGCAAGTGAGCCGCTGTCACCTTTTCCAGATCCGAAGTCGCCTACCAAGTCATCCGCCCACGGCAAAGGTTACGAATCCATTCCCAACCCTACCGAGGAACTGGCTACCGAAACTGATTACTTTGATCCGTCTCACAGTGTCGAAACTCTGCGTCCAGACAAAGTAAGACGAATGCCTTCACAGCTACTGGCGGATATACGCAAACATCACAATTTGACACCCGGTAATGCAAAAGGATCATCCTTCTCAGGAAGCATACCAGCTCCAGAATCTGAGAAGTCAAAGTCGGATTCGGGTGAGGAGAATTCAATAGGCAAACCTCAGTTAGATCGAGAAGACAGTGAAGATGGTACTCAACTAATGAAATTCAAGAGTCGTGATGACGGTGATGAATCCGGCGAGGAGAAGATTTCATCGGCTTTATTCGTTCCTCACAAGACTCCCCATGGTACATCTGAACGGAGAGGAGAGGGCCCGCGAGACAGAGTAGACCTTGTCACAAGGGCTGGGGGTAATGATCAAGTCCAATCAGAAGATTCAGACCCACAACAGTGGCTTGAAGAACACCGAGTCCCATCTTGTGAAGTAGATAAAACTTATGAAAGTCAAGAAGGTAAATCACGACCACTACCATCGCCACGTCTTCCTAAGCAGCATGAGCCAACGGCAGAAAGCAATGGCTATATTACTCCTACAGATACTTATGACCCAAATCATGACTCATACGATGAAGGAGAATCCACGGCATATGAAGAATCAAGCTTAACTGATGATCCTGAGGCAACACCTACATCTTCACGGCGTCGTCGTAGCTTCAGGGTGCCGACACCCAAGATACATGTTACCGAAGACCAAGACGAAGCTAGAAAATCAAAAGGCTCCGTTGAATTAATTCCATACAAGCATCAAGTTGGTGGCCACACCACCATGTGGAGATTCTCAAATCGTGCAGTTTGCAAGGAATTAAACAATGGTGAAAACAAGTTTTACGAGATATGCGAGCAAAAACATCCGCAACTTATGAAATTTCTTCCAAGGTACGTGTGTATTTCATTGACTCATCCCCGCTTCTGGCATCGAAGCTGAGTCTTCATCAAGACAACATACCAAGCCCTTCCTCAGGCACCAGTTTCAACCTGAACTAATGTACTTATTTTGATTGATCTTTAGATATATTGGTGTTTTGAACGTGACTTTGGAGAAAAAGCATGTGCGACCAAAAGTACCACCCAAGGATGACAAAGATGCCACGGTCGAGCCCAATGGTACTGATGGACAACTAACAAAAGATGATGCTGCTACCTCGACCGGCACGAATGGGCAGGCAAACTCTATCAAGACTCCAGAGCCACCAAGAATGATCAGCCAGTCACTAAAAACATCTTCTATTCCTATAGCAACTGTCAATTTTGCCGACAATAGACACATCATACCAAAAAGCTTTCTACAACCTCATCCTCATCTAATTGACCCCGTCGAGGCTCCTAGTACCAAGGAGTCTCACCAGCAAAAAGGTCAAAGTCAAACTCAACCACCACCCAGCGGCGATTTCACGTTTCGTCCAAAACTATCAGACAAGCATGCAGTCAGCTGGGGCGCAACCACCATCAACAAAGAACTTCGAAACAAAGTTTTTGGCGAAGCATTTTTACAACAACCGATCCCCATTCATCGACATAAAAAGCTAGGAACGCAAAACCGAGCAATGCGAAATGGTGCCTCGCTACGAAATGCAAATTCGGAATCTAGCTTGAAAGTTCAAGCAAATAAGACGGTCGATGGGCAACAGCCTAAAGACTCAATGCGCACGAGAGCTATCAAAACCGCGGCCGAACAAAAGACTGGACTTTCACCAATGACGCCTGTTACGCCTGCTCCGCCTGTGTCGACCAATGATTCCAAAGCAAACGGACACGGCCAGGTCGAAAATGAAGAAGATGATGAATTCGATCATATGGCTGGCACTAGTGCTCCTGAGCCTGAGATTGTTGGACCTCAAGATTCTCCTAAACGACCAAAGAGACGTTTCTCTAGTGGTGGACTTCGCCGTAGGCCTACAGAAGTAGCTGATGATCGAGGAAATCTCAAATATTTTGAGGAGGCAGATGATGCTGGCTACAAGGGCGACGAAGAAGATGTTTTTGCTATGGATCCCGAACCGGCTGACGCACAAAAAGTGACATCGTCCGTGAAGGAAGAGCTAACACCTAAGCTTGGAAATTTCAATGACATTCCCAAATTGACGCCAGCTGACTCTAATACCATGATAAATCGACCAGTCACCCCAAAGATAACACCGAGCGCTCTTATAATTCCTCCTCGACCTGTCAATCCCAAGGAAGCCCAGACGCAAGGTCAACGGATTCAATATTTCTTACTTTTGGAAGATTTGACGGCTGGCATGAAGAAACCTTGTATTATGGATCTCAAAATGGGGACTCGCCAATATGGTATCGATGCAGTGGAGAAGAAACAGCAATCCCAACGCACGAAGTGTGAGGCGACAACATCTCACGATCTAGGTGTAAGGGTGTGTGGTCTGCAAGTTTGGGATGTGAAGACCCAGGGTTACGTTTTCCATGATAAGTATTTCGGAAGAGATCTCAAAGCCGGACCGGACTTTCAGAAGGCTCTCACTCGATTCTTGTATGATGGTGTCGACGATGGAAGTATTTTACGACATATTCCGACTCTGATTCACAAGCTTTCCACACTTGAGGTTTTGATTAGAAGTTTACCAGGATACCGTTTCTATGCTGCCAGTCTGCTTCTGTTCTATGATGGAGAAACGCACGAAGAGGAAGAGTCTGATAGCAATACATTTGAGCCTCTGAGCCGAAGAAGGGAAATTGATCTCAAGATGGCAGATTTCGCAAATTGTGCAATCAGAGAAGATTGTTTAGCACCAGGAAGAAATTGTCCACCTCGTCATCCTGATCAACCGGATTTGGGATTCCTTAGGGGATTGAAAAGTTTGAGGAAGTATTTCTTGGCTATTCAGAGAGATGTTAGGGCGAAGATGGGTATCAAGACGAGGGATTGGAATGATGAGCAAAGACAGATTGAATTGGAGGATGAGTATGATGAGGATGAGGCGAATTTGAGTTATTAATTTCGCGATGCTCTTCCTCATTATACTAATTTATCGGTTTGTGGCCGAGAGGTTATACCTAGCAGTTGTT
Organism: Botrytis aclada; assembly: GCA_014898285.1. Lineage (NCBI taxonomy): Eukaryota > Fungi > Ascomycota > Leotiomycetes > Helotiales > Sclerotiniaceae > Botrytis > Botrytis aclada. The sequence continues at coordinate 1,617,971 of RCSV01000010.1, forward strand.
GGGATCACAATTACTAAATTATATTCATTGTCGTATACCCAGTCGAAGTTTATTTTCGTTCGTTCTTTCTTTCTATCAGAATGGATGGGATGAGGAAAGGAAGGAAAATGGCTCGGGATTTTTGATTCAAGCTTTTACTCGCTTGTTTACTCGTTTGCATTCGTTAGGAGTAGAGGCAATTCCCAGCTTTTTTTTTTGTAATGATTCAGGACATGGGAAAATGCTGCATATCATACCCTGCATATTGGTAGGTGTTTGGGCTTGGGTTTAAGATTGAGATTGAGAGTTTAGTTTTATGGGTTTGTGCTTGTGTTCTGCTTTGTGGATGGAGGGACGGGGTTGGGAATGCAATGGAAGGGAAGGGAAGGGGAGGAGGTTCGCTTGTGGAGATTGTGGAGTAGCGGGTACGGCGGTGTATTGCTTTGCTTGTGTGTGTATTTTTTTTCTTGTTTTTTCTTTCTCGGTTTTGTCGAATGGATTATTGTGGTGGTGGATGATGGGTGTAGTTGGTGTGCAGAAATTCAGACGTGAGGAATTTGCACATGGGTGGGGGAGAAGGGGGAAGGGCTTTAGATGTATTGGTTATCGATATCGTGGTTATACGTGCCGTGATCCGCGGTCTTCTTCGATGGTGACGCATAGGCAGTTATTTTTGACTGTTTTGTGTGAATGAGAGTGTGGAGAGTTGATAGGGAGGGTGGGGGATTGTGGATAATGCATAGTGTATGGAGAATGCGGATGGGAATTAAGTAGCATTGTGTACAGAGTGAGTGAGAGTTGAACTGGTTAGTCAGAGTCGGTAGTCGGCTTGTAGGAATATATAATTCAAATAATCGTTGTGTGCATGGATTGAGTGAGTGAGCGAGGTTCACGGAGCTTGGTTGAATCAGACTCTGTATGTGTGAAGTCTGGTAAGATTTATATTTACTCATTGCCAATAATCCTCATTAACAAGAGATCGATTGACTACATACACTATGCTATAGTAAAAACCGCCACATCTTCCCCACCGCATCCATCCATTACTCATCCTCCATACCAATGCCCTCTACCTCTCCCAACCACTCACCCTTCGCCCCCTTCAACAACTCATTAACATTAACCGTGCCACTGGTCAAATACCTCTCGCTCACGCCCACATTAACTCTCTGCGCCAACAGCGCTCTCAATTCCGCTCTCAGCGCACCCACTTCCGCTTTACTCATCCCTCTCGCTTCCTTCTCCTTCAATCGTCTTCCCGTTCCCCTGCCCTTTCTCCCTCCACCCAGCGCTTCAAATTCCTCCTCATCATACTCGACGCCCAATTCTTCCGCTGCGTTCTTAACCCAATCGTCATCATGACCTTTCTTTTCTTTCGCCAGTGCACTATCTGCGATTTTCTTCGCAAGCGTCACGCGAGGCTTCAGTCTCGCCACGACTCTGCGATCGATATCCAGACTGCGGATGTAGAATTTCGATTTCTTTCCTTCTCCGTTGAGCGCGTTGCGGGCGTGGACTTTGGCGACCAGTCTGCGGGTTCCGACGACTTCCTCGGGTCCGCAGAGGAGGATGCTGGATCCCGAGGCGGCGGCACGCGCGGTACGACCGGAGCGGTGCACGTACATGTCTGCGGTGCGGGGGAGATGGTAATGGATGACGAGTTGGACGCCTCCGATGTCGAGACCACGTGCTGCGACGTCGGTGGCGACGAGGACGGAACCGGTGTTATTTGTGCGGGAGAACTTCTCGATGGAGCGCATGCGGGCTTTTTGGATCATTTGGGAGTGCAGGGAGTGGGCGGGGATGTTGAGGGTTTGCAGCATGGGGGTTAGACGGCGGACTGAGTGGATGGAGTTTGTGAAGATGAGGGTTCGCTGGTTGGGGTGGTGTAGGAGGAGGGAATAGAGGTAGAGATCCTGTGACTTGTTAGTAGTGTGGATGTGAATTGTGATTTAGGGAATGTTACCTTTTCTTCTCCACCGCATTCTACCATACCCTCTTTCAAATTGGCTGCCATTTGCGAGATTGGATTGACGTCAACAAATTTGGGTTTCTCTTCTCTGAAATTAAGCTTCTTCAAAAGATACTCCATAGATTGACTTTCATCCTTGAAAGATTGCTTGCCCTTTCCTGCAAGCTTTTGTTGTAAGCCCTTGTGGAAAGTGGCTGAGAAAACTAAAGTCTGCCTGGGTGGTAATGTATCTTCCTCTTCGTCGTCTTCATCACCGTGTGTACGATCCAAAGCATTCAAGATCTCCTCTGCTTCTTTGAAGTGGCCATCGGTCAAAAGTCTATCTGCTTCATCAATAACCAAGAACCTAACCTGTTTCAAGCTGGCTGATAATTCATTGCTAGAGCTTATGACCTCCCAAAGACGACCAGGTGTACCGATTATAATATCCGCCTTGGCTAATTGACGTTGTTGTTTTTGAACAGAAAGACCTCCGGTGACAGCAGCTACCCATGGACTGGTAGGCATACCCTTACATAAAGCTGTAATATGTTCAGTCAATTGATGGGCCAATTCTCTTGTTGGCGAAAGAATCAACGCAGTTGGCGGTCTTGTGTTTTTCTTGAGCTCGTCCTCATCGAGTTCTCCATATGCCTCAAGCCACTTTTCCACTATCGGTATTCCAAAGGCCAAGGTTTTACCAGAACCAGTACTTGCCTTTCCAACGACATCGTGTCCAGCTAGCACTTCTGGAATAGCCTCTGATTGAATTGGTGTTGGCTTCGAGAAGCCCATTTTAGATAATGCGGATAGAGTATTTGATGAAAGATCTAGCTCCTCCCAGCTTGAAACATCAACTTCTTTTGCAGCATCTTCTTCGAGTGCTTCGAAAACATTCTTGAGAGAATCTTGTTTCAGGGCGGCGTCTTTGTCAATGGGCTGTTGTTGCGCTTTCTCTTTTTTCTGCTTCTTTTCCTTCTTATTTGGTAATTTCTCCTCCTGATCTTTGGTTTCTGGCTTGTCCTTCTTCTGTTTCTTCTCGGGCTTCGGCTTTTTTTCTATATCATCTTTCTGTCCTTCGGGGTCTTCGTTTTCCAAGCTCTCTTCCGTGGGTTTCAGAATTGGCTTCACTTCGCTAGACTTTTCCGTCCCTATGATTTTATCATCCTCGTTATCGTCTCCAAAGCCTTCAAATTCTTCGTCGTCGTCCTTTTTAGGCTGTATTTTGGAAGATACCTAAGAGAAATGAGCATCCTTCCATACCTCCTCCAAGCATATACATACAAATGTGACAACATCTCCATCCCGTACCACCTCAACATCGTCCACCTCTTCTAATCCATAGAAACCTTCGGCATCTTCAAACATATCTGGCATTGTTACTTCGTTCCATGGTAAAGAATCTACCGCAACTTGTTTCTTCGGCGCATCTTTCTTTTGTTTCTTGGACTGTTTCTGGATCTTTTGACGTTTTGGGGCTTTCTGTGAGCCATTGGTCTCTGAATGAGAGCGTTTCTTCTGTTTAGTATCCATTATGTATTGAAAATTCTCGAAGTCGATATTCTTGAATTTTCTCGTTGTATCAAATCGAACTCGTTTCTCTCAGAAAAGCATATCAATAACTTTTTTTCCTGAAGATCCCTGTCGATCTAGCCTTTCAGCCCCGCGCTAGATTAGTGGTTCAGCCTTGTCGTAAAAATCAATCATTCATCGATAACTTCAGTTCTTCTCCACAACTTTGTTCATTCATAATTGTTCCGTTTCCAAGATGGGAAAATCCTCAAAGGATAAGCGCGATGCGTATTACAGGCTCGCAAAAGAACAAGGATGGAGAGCTCGAAGTGCTTTCAAATTATTACAACTCGATGAAGGCATTAACCCCACTATATAATTACTCTGTGCAGTGATGTATTGCGCAAAGTACCTCGACTAACTTCATATTAGAATTCGACCTCTTCTCCGATGTTACTCGTGTCGTAGACCTTTGCGCTGCCCCTGGGAGCTGGTCTCAAGTCCTATCCCGAGTCTTGATTAAAGGAGAGAAATTCGGCCGGGCAGCATGGGAAGACAAGGAGGCCAGAATGCGACAAAACATACTTGGAATCAACATCCCATCCTCAACCGAAGAGAAGCAGCCATCAAACGAGACCGAATTGAAACCTAAGAAAGATGTAAAAATTGTGGCTATCGATTTACAACCCATGAGCCCTTTACAAGGAATCATAACACTTCGAGCAGATATTACACATCCTGCAACCGTCCCCTTACTTTTAAATGCTCTCGATTCTTCTTATGATCCGAAATCCTTATCCCAACAGGCTTCCAACCCCGTGGATCTTGTTATTAGTGATGGTGCTCCTGATGTTACGGGTCTTCATGATCTAGACATTTATGTTCAATCACAATTACTTTTCGCCGCTTTAAATCTTGCACTTTGTGTGCTCCGTCCAGGTGGAAAGTTTGTTGCAAAGATCTTCAGAGGAAGGAATGTTGATCTTCTATTTGCACAATTAAAGATCTTTTTTGAAAGGGTGGTGGTTGCAAAACCAAGGTCAAGTCGTGCAAGCAGTGTAGAAGCTTTCATTGTCTGCTTGAATTTCCAACCCCCACAAGGATTCAAAGCTAGCATGGAAGATCCTATGGGTGTTGGGGATAGATTGGCCAAAATGATTGATACAGCTGTTAGTCAAGAGCCAGTAGTTTCACCTATTGATTCACAAAATATTGGAGACGATAAACCATCAGAAAATCAAGTCAAGACAACGACACGAAGAGAGGATGGAGTATGGGAAGTTAAACTTCCTAATGATGAAGCTAAAGCCAGAAAATCAGGAAGATGGATAGCTCCATTTTTGGCATGTGGAGATTTGTCTGGTTATGATGCTGATGCTTCATATCATTTACCAAAAGATCGTATTACACTTGATCCTGTACAACCTCCAACAGCACCTCCATACAAGAGAGCTCTTGAAATGAGGAAAGCGGCAGGTGGAGCATATGGAAAGACTACAACGGGAAAGATAGAATACGAATCATAATATCTCAAAAGTATAGGAAGGAATAGCGAGGCGTTACGGTGGGGGGACATCGATTTTGAATAGCAGATGGGCTTTATCAATTTAAAGGAATGGACGTTCCAGGGGACAAGGTCTTCCTGTATGAACAAATGAATTGAGAAATCACTACAAAATTCCTACCACTATACTGCCTTTCTTGCTGTGAAGACACACCTTGCGCTTTATCGCTTATGAGTCAAGAACAAGGACGAATCTACCCATTTTGAAATCAAATATGTAGCGGGGCACTCATTGAGTATGAAGTGGAGAAGGAAGTTCTTCCTCTAACCTCTCTGCCCCGCTTGAAAGCAGCTTGATATATAGAAACGCCAATTATAATCTCCAACAAGTAGGTGAGATGGCCGAGTTGGTCTAAGGCGCCAGGTTAAGGTGATTAACCCTTAACAAACGGTTGTTTACAATCTCCTGGTCTAGTAATAGGCGTGGGTTCGAATCCCACTCTCATCACATAACCTTTTCTTTTTTTTGAGATTTTTGAGCAGCTTCCTTTCACGGAACTGACGCTTGGCTTGCTTGGTTTTTAATTTCATCAGGAACAAATTTCGCCCTTTTTGCTCAGAATTTGAGACTAGGAGAAATCCATAGAGCGTCAGCTAAACCGAAATTTTCATGCATGTCAAAAAAAGTTTTATAAAGCACCCACCTCGGAGCTTTTTCTTATCCAATCATATCCACTTTGAGAAGATACAACTCCACAAGGCTTTGATATTACCCCACCACATCCACATCTCTTTTCACGGAAAGGCAAAAGGGAAGCAAAGTAAATGAAGATGTGAAGAAGACATCGGCTGGGCTTGTTCCAATGCTGGTGCACGGGCCAACGTTTCTGTCACTGCTCAAGATTTTCCCTCCCAAAACCTACTACCGTGGACCAAGGTTCAAAAAGATATTGGTGACCCGATCCATTATTCTAAGGTTTTGTTTTCATTGATTGGTTGGGTGCCTGAGGATATCAATCCAACCAGCAATAAATACTATCCGTAGAGAGTACTTCTGGGGAAAGTGCAATGGCCTGGAACCTTACCCGAGTCTTTACGATAATCAACAAAACAATGTGGTAATTGTGGACAGTATCTCCCCACCAAGTCATATTTCGAAGACGTTCGCGTTTTATTATTATACGATAGAAACACATTTTACAATTCGAAACAGATATAAATTCATTCAATTGACTGATAATTAAATACCCCAAAATTACCATGGTCGCCTAGAGAACAGCATGTATTTCAATTGATTGAGTTGATTACTCGGTAGCAAAAAGTTTACGTGGTATAGGGAAAAAATTGAGCGCCCTCGGCATACCATTTGATTGGGGAGAGAGACACTACGCACAATCATTGCAAAATTACAATTGCAAAATGAAACAAAAAGTCTACCTCCCTCGCGTGGGGTCGAACCACGAACCTCTCGATTTATCTAATTGAATTGCTTCAAGTAACAGTCGAACGCGCTAGCCAATTGCGCCACGAGGGATGTTTGTGTTGTTATGGTTGATAGGGCCAGGTGCTGTATATATTGTAGATTCAAATGAGCAAGCAGCCTTCTAGACATTGTATAGACCTTTACGATAGATTTTTATCACCTGCGTGTATTTACTACAAGAGGATGCATGTAGTATGCCATGAAATATCTACGCTTCCCATTGTTCTACTCCCAACTGAGGGCCCTTGACCTTATAAAATCACTCCTCCATCTTCCGAGCCCTGAACCCCAATCCCGGTACTCTACTCCTCAGCGCCAAACTGCTCAAAACCACACTAATACTACTCAATGCCATTGCCAAACTAGCCCACACCGGATCCAACCTAACGTGATTCCCTCCTCCAGTAACAACTGGATAGAAAATTCCCGCTGCGACCGGTAGCGCTACCAAATTGTAAACCAGCGCCCAACCAAAATTGAATTTGATCCTTCGAAAGACCATTTTGCTCAGATCCAATAGCGTGATGAGGGAACGGAGATTGCTAGACACTAATACAAATTCCGCCGAGGAGATGGCAATGTCGGAACCGGAACCGATGGCGATTCCTACGTCGGCAGTGGTGAGAGCGGGGGAATCGTTGATTCCGTCGCCGACCATGGCGACGAGTGCTCTTTTGGGAGAGGAATTGTTCTTCGTGCGTTTGGAGGGAAGAGATTTTTGGAGATAGGAGATCTGGGTTGCTTTTTCGGAGGGGAGAACTCCGGCGATGATGTTGCTCGAAGGAATGCCAACTTGTTGGCCGATAGCATTTGCTGTGGTTTGGTTATCGCCTGAAAGCATCCAGACAGCCGTACCGCGCGCCTTTAGGGCGGAAATAATAGAGATAGCCTCTGGACGAATAGGGTCAGAGATTGCAAAGGTGGCTTTGAGTTTATATGGCCCATCAAGCGTAGAAGAAGCGACTAGTGCCACTGATTTGCCTTGTTGTTTCCAGGTATCGAAGCGAGATTGTTGGGTAGGGGCTATTTTGACATTATGTTGCGTCATGAGCGACTCGTTCCCAATGAGCATTTCTCCGCCACTAAAGCTGGCTCTCATGCCGTAGCCGGGCATTTCTTCGATATCTGTGACGGCTTTGAAAGAAGGGTTTGAATTGTTGGTGCAGAATGAGACAATGGCTTTAGCCACGGTGTGGCTACTATTTTCTTCGGCTTTCTTGATCAAGTTCAAAAGATCCTGTTCTTTGTCGTTCGTTGGGACGATCAGATTACCTGGGATAATGTCATTGCTTGGGACGTTCTCATCGCCTTGAACATTTTGAATGTTTGAGCTACTCTGACCGCCTGAGCCAATCAGATTGCTTTCATTGTCTGGGACGAATTCGAAGTTTGTAACAGTTGGTTCACCCCCTAGAGTTAAGGTACCTGTTTTATCGAAAACCACACAATCAAGCATACTAGCTTTCTCGAATGCCTCACCACCACCCTTTACTAGAATGCCATGGTGTGCTGCAAGACCACCACCAACGAAAAGTGCAGTTGGAGCAGCTAATGCTAGACCACAAGGACACGCAACAACAAAGACAGCAATAGCAAATTGAAGAGACCAAACGGCCCATCCACTAGAACCACGATAATCATCTGGTAAAACTCCCGAAAGTCCGAGAGATAGCCAAATAATGAAAGTGAAAATGGCAATGAGGGTAATGACAGGTACAAAGTAACCGGTTAGAGTATCCGCAATTCGTTCCATAGGTGCTCTTTTAGTCTGTCCTTCACGAACTGCCATGACAATTTGATCTAGCATTGAAGATCCGGCGACTCCGGTAATCTTGACTGTTACTGGGGATTCCTTGTTGACTGTTCCAGAAAACACTTCATCCCCCGCACTTTTCTTAACCAACTTTGCCTCCCCAGTCAGACTCGATTCGTCGAATTTAGTCTCTCCCTTAATAACTTTGCCGTCACATGCTGGAGAGCCACCATGTAAGACCTTGATAATATCACCAAACTCAAGCAAATCAACGTTGACGCTTCTGATGGAGCTTTGTTCACCTGAGGAGGTTCCTGCATGTTCGTCAGAGTATGGAACAACGAAATCTCCGCCCTGTTCGTATGATGAAGTTGGAACAATTAAAAGTGCTTCTGTGGGTCGTAGCTTCCCTAACATAGTCACAGCGTCATCAGTTCTTGACTTGCTGTAAGCTTCAATAAGACGGCCAACAAGTAGAAACAAAGTCAAGAAGACGACTGAATCGAAATAGAAAGAGCTATCATCCACCATGGCAGTAGGGTGAATCCCAGCGTCGATTAATTGGGCCACTGATGATACGTAAGCAATTGTAGTACCTAGTGACATGAGCATATTCATGCTTCCGAAACGATAGAATCTTTGAAGAATTGGTGTCGTGCTGCCAGGTCTCCATAAAGAGCGTATCTCCTTCAGAGCTCTTTTATGGAAGACATCGGCACAAAGAAAATATACCGGCGTAGCCATGACGAGAAGAGACCACTGCGCACGATCGACGCCAGCTATAAGGGGTTCCATGAAATATTTTCTGGTTTTATTTGATGGCGGCACAAAACTCATGAAAATGATGCCGATAAGGAGGGTAGGTATTGCGATGATAAGAGTGACGATAACTCGAAGTAGTATTCGTTGTTGCTCCCGTTTGTGGATTATTTGAGATCGTTCTTCGATAGTCGGTGGATGATAAATTGTTGGTAGAAACCCTTCTTCGACATTGGAGATTTTGGAAAGAATCTGCCTAATTGTGAAAGTAGGTGCCGATGGGGTGTAAGTTATTTTAAGTATTGGGTTATCTAAACTCAAGGCTCTCTCTACGGTAATGCGATCGCCAAAACTGATCAGACTGTTGTTGATTCGAGGAGGGCAGTGGCCACAATACATGCCATTTACCATGATCTCAACCGTTCTCGTCACTTTTTGTGTCTGAGGCTCCGGTTTCAAATTGACAACACTATCCAAGGCTGCATCATAGCCAAGATCCTCTATCTCCTCAACTATTTGACATGTGTATTTCTCATCGGCGTAGTCAACTGTAGCGCTATTCGAGATGAGATTAACAACAACATCCTTCACCCAGGACTTCTTCTTGAGTCCTAGCACGATATTATTGGCGCAAGCGGCACATGTCATACCACCAATGGCCAACGATGCTCGAAATGTCTGAGGAACTGAATCGATGGAATCAACGACTACCAGAGGTTCCATTCTTTTGCCGGAACTTTCCGTGGTACCATCTTTCCTACCATCATCTGTAATATTATATGGCGGCTTTGAAGGTATACTTGATTTTCCCAAATTCTTTGAAACATTTTGTTGATTGCCTCCCGTGGTAGCGTCCTGGCGACAGATTTCACAATTCTCCAAGTGCCGGTCATAGTTCGAATCAAAGTATGACGGTGAAAATTGTCTTCGAGGTCTTCTGGTAGCTGACCACTTCTGAAGCACTTGGTCTAGGTAACCTGTGTCGGTGTCATGTTGTATATGCGATCTTGCGAGACTACCGTACTCCTCAGACGTAACATCGCACACTTCGAATCCAGCAGATTGCAACGCCTTCCGAATAACTTTAGTCGATAGACTTTTATCGTGTTGGACAGTCACCCATGAAGACATGAGAGATGGGGTAACATCTTTTGGCCGAGGACTTAATGCGTAAAGGGACTTTTGGATGTTTGAAACACAGGATGGACAATGAAGATTTAATAATAGATAGGATGTTGTAATCAATACTGAATTTTGAGTTAAGATATTCTCCATCTTTTCACCAGAATTGATACTGTTGTTTGTTGTTGTCGGACAGGTCGTGGACGTCATGTCTTCTTTTAAGGCCATACTTACTTGGCCTTGTAAGTTTTGTGGAAAGCGACTTCTACTAAAAGTCAAAATTCTAGAAAACTTTGTTCCGAATTCGAAGGAACTAGATATCCAAAGGTGTTGTATAGTAAGTTTCTATGACTGTTATCAAGGTGGCGAGCCTCCGCACAAAAAGCGCAAACCGCAAAAAACTCTCAAAACAGCACAAAGCGCGCAAAGGGATGGTTGGGTTACTATGTTTAAGGAATGCCCCTTCTAGATGGACTATGTTTCTTACGTGATTGGGGATGAGAATGTAAGCTGTGTAAGTATATTAGTAAGTTTGAGCAGAAGAGATAGCAACATCAATGAGTGACCGATCAGCTTTTTATTGCCTGGTAGATGGGAGATGCATCATTCTGGGAGAGAATCGATTTACAGACGATGTCTCTTGGATGACTAATCCTTTCTGCGAAAAGCCGATGAGAGACCGCACACTCAAAGCGCTAAGCAGGACTCGGGAGAGGGGTAATTCCCAGGAAGGAATGAATCGATGGGATTTATATTACATGTTCCAAAGCAAGACTTCTACCACGAACTATCAGGCCTTGATCACTCCAAGCCAGTCTGGCTGATTTTGATGAATGCGATCTGTTTCTTTAAAAGCATATTCTCAACTCATCTCGGTGGTGGATTTCTCTTGGTCACGTGATCTCAAATAATCTGGCCCCAGGTAAGTGTGCTGTCACAGTACGTTACAACTTCGCGATTCAAGATCCAATATCAGGCAACGGTAGATATACCACGAATTTATCATTTATCTGGTATACATATGTATATCGACAGCCTCTACTAAATCCGAGAGGTGGATACACAAGCCACATGCACCAGCCACTCCGGACGAATTCTGTCGGCCGAAAAATCATTCTTACAGGAACTACCTCCGAGTCAAACCTCAATATTTCAACGTTCTCTGTGCTAGAGTCGAATGAGACTCTTATTACCGATTCGGGTTTCAATATGTGACGCTTTTTCAAGGATTTCCGGTTTGACTAGAGATCTCATGCATGAAAGTGCTTGAAATGCGTTCATTCTTGAGATTTTGTGCTGTAGTGTCTGCTCATTGACGCCGATATCCACCAACCTACCTCCTATCAGAGTAAGCGGTCTCGCATGTACCTGACGATACAGTTCTATGCCCATCACCAAGTGGGGGAAGGGTCGACCGTTCGCTCAAAAAAGGATGATGGTTTTGGTTTTAATGGCTATTATGCCCGTAAAGTCCGTTGAGAAATACTATATCATCTTCGTTCGTTCGCTTCAGAGTAGATAAACAACCAAACAAGATTGTGCAGAAAGCTTTACATTTCTTTGTTTCATTCCATACTTTTGATATAAAATCAAGATGCCTACTCCAACAACTGCAATTAAGGTTGTCTTTGGTGCAATGACCATTGGCAAACCAGGTATGTTACCCCCCCTTGAACTTCTTAGACCCAAGCCCACCATTCCCTTCTAGCTGATGGAATCCGTGTCACAACCATTGAAGGCGCCCAAAAAATCTTCGATGTCTACCAAGCACATGGCCATTCAGAAGTCGACACTGCCCGTGTCTATGGCGGTGGTTCCAGCGAAGAAAGACTCGCAGAAATAGATTGGCAATCACGTGGTCTCATCATGCAAACCAAGCTCTATCCCACCAAGGGAGCAATGTCATGGCTCACAAAAGATACATACTCTCACACTGCTGCAGATGTCCGTCGTGGTTTCGAAAGACAGTATGAAAGCGCTGAAAACAGATCGTGTAGAGATGTTCTATCTCCACGGTCCCGACCGCAGCACCCCCCTCGAAGATACCCTTAGTGAAGTCAACAAACTCCACCAAGAAGGAAAATTCGATCGTTTTGGGATTTCCAACTACACTTCCTGGGAAGTAGCTCGAATCTGCGACATTGCCGAGAAGAATGGCTGGGTAAAGCCATCCGTCTATCAGGGTCTTTACAACGCCTTCAACCATTCCGTAGAAGCAGAACTTATTCCCTGTCTCCGCTTTTACAACATGTCTCTCTATGCATTCCAACCACTAGCCGGCGGTTTTCTCACCTCGAAATACCATCGCGATCAAACCGAATACGAAGCTGGTTCCCGCTTCGATCCTTCCAAGCCACCAGGACAATTACATCACGGTCGCTACATTAATGATCGAAATCTCTACGCATTGGAAGACATTCTTCGACCTGTGATTAAGAAACATGGACTTACCGAGGCGGAATGTGGATTGAGGTGGATGGCGCACCACTCTTCTTTGAAGAAAGACTTGAATGATGCGGTGATTGTTGGAGCTAGTAGTCCCGAGCAGTTGGAGCAAAATTTGATGGATTTAGAGAAGGGGGAATTGCCGGATGAGGTAGTAGAGGCGTTGGAGAAGTGCTGGAATCACATCTCTGGGGTTTATAAGTATTTTCATTAAAGGATGATGTCAGGGTCAATAGTCCGGACTGCAGTCCTACAATAAAAGGGGTTGAATATCTAAAAAGCAGTTAAAAATTTAAAACTAATTCAATATTCCGATTAAACTCAATATTCCGAATGATTTGAATGGTTTAAGGATTAAACAATCCTCATTTTGGAACTGCAGTCCGGACTATTGGACACCCTGAATGATGAGGTATGAGCGGAAGCTAAGATATGAGTACGGTGATCAACTGATCATCATCTGAATTGATGGCAACTACTTGATATCTTACTCACATGCCGATGTATAGAATTATAGAGACTTCATAAACAATCAAGAAAACGTAACGTCTGAACGAATTTGAGACGATACTTGTCTTTTAGAATTTTCGGCTGAATGTGAACAATCTGCAGGCTCTTCACTCCAATTCAATATTTGTCTCGACTTTCAATTCATGCACTTGATTGACATCACCCTGTCGGTTTATAATCAAAGTGTGGTGTTTCCCCGACGCTTACATTAGTCAAGCGTTTGAATCTTGGGAGTATGATATTTGGATTACAAGGATTCAACGGGGATTCTTCTGGGACATCAAACGATGCCGAAGGTATCGACCGCATTGTATCGAAATCTCAGTGGAAGTGATCAGTTTTTGATATCTCGGCCTGTAACTACTCATCATCAGCAGAGTATATGAGCGACAGACAAACATACATGCGTAAACCGGCATCATTTGAACTAGAACTCATTATTGGTAGACTTGTTCGAAAAAGAAGATAACAGCCATTATCCAAAACTGTAGAGATAACATCTTTTCACCGACGCAGTGTAACATATGCCATATGGGGTAGACGGGACGGGATCCACCCAAGTTTCCCGAACACCACCCACACGGAAAACTTGTCAAAGTGCGGAGCTGAGTTTTCCGTGTCCCGCATCAAGTTTTCCGAGATATCGATCGCGAGCCGCCAGCTTGTGAAGACTGCGAGAGGAATAAGATTGTTCATGGAATCAGACCACTGTGGGACTTATTTGCAGCTTTTATCGCTGCTATCGTAAGCTCTGGGCGATACAAATGTGTCATGTGAGAATCGTTCGATAGGTGATGCGAGATGAATTGGAGAAAAGATATGATGATTACTTTGTTATATAAGAGATGGCAATTCCCTTGGGGAAAGTATACAATTCCAATTATTGTCATAATTTATTCAGATTGAACACTCGGAGTTTGTCTTCTATATTCACCACTTACGAAATCCTACGATAAACATGCCGCAACCTCAAGCTTCTGCTACGCGAGCACACACCTCGGAGAGTGTACCTCTTTACCAAGACGTCGATGGCAAAGCCATGAGAGAAAAGGCAAACTCATCTCTCATAAGATACGGAGGAAACTTCTCATCTGAGATCATTGTAGGTGCAGAAGGAGTTTACATCTACACTGCCGATGGGAGGAAGATACTAGATTTTACTTCTGGACAAATGAGTTGTCTAGTTGGACATGGACATCCCGAAATTGTCGAGACGATCACTGCACATGCTGCAAAACTGGATCACTTATTCAGTGGCATGCTAAGCCCGCCTGTGGTAGAACTCGCACAGAAATTGACATCTTTGACACCGCCTGGACTTGATCGTGCTATGTTTCTCAACACTGGAGCCGAGTCCAACGAAGCTGCGATCAAAATGGCTAAGTTGTATACTGGAAAGTATGAGATAGTTGGCTTGGGAGCGAGTTGGCATGGAATGACGGGAAGTGCGACTGCATCAACCTACCACTCTGGGAGAACGGGTTATGGCCCTTGTGTAGGTCCGCTTCGATATGAACCTGTATAGGATGACAATACTAACTGCCAGAAGATGCCAGGCAATCTCGTTCTACCATCTCCGAACGCATATCGATCGATCTTCCGCAATGCAGACGGCTCGTATGATTGGGAAACGGAATTGAACTATGGGTGGAATTTAATTGATCAACAATCAACAGGTTCATTAGCAGCAGTCATTCTCGAACCTATCCTCAGTTCCGGCGGTATGCATGTCTTGCCAAAAGGATACATGAAAGCGATGAAGAAACATTGCGAGAACCGCGGCATGCTTCTCATTGTCGACGAGGCACAAACAGCAATCGGTAGATGCGGCTCTATGTTTGCAATTGAGCACGATGAATGCACCCCCGATATTTTGACTCTCAGCAAGACATTAGGCAATGGACTTCCACTTGCAGCCGTTGTCACCTCTGCGGAAATTGAAGAAACTTGCTTTGATCGCGGTTACCTTTTCTACACAACTCATGTGAATGACCCGTTGCCTGCTGCTGTGGGTGCCAAGGTCCTGGATATCGTAGTCCGAGATATTCTTGTCGAACGCTCTCGCATAGCAGGCTTGAGTTTGAACGTTGAGTTGAAAAGATTGCAGGAAAAGTATGGATGTATCGGAGACGTTCGCGGTAGAGGTTTGATGGCAGGAGTGGAAATTGTAAAGGATCGAGCTACCAAAGAGCCAGCGCCGGAACTGGGAGAAGCATTGACGGAAAAACTAAGTGAACTCGGTTTATCTGCAAATCTATCGACAATGAAGTCGTTTGGTGGCGTGTTTCGTATAGCTCCTCCTATCACTATTACTGATGAAGAGTTGATGGCTGGACTTCGAATATTTGAGGAGGCATTGAGGACTACTCCTGGTACAATGCCGATTGATCAGATATAAGAACACGAAGTATCGATTCAAACTGTACAGCTTATTGCTCAGTTCAAGCAATCATAGTAGCGTCAACTCTCTCGAAACATGCGGAATTAGTAAATACTCGTGAATCGTATGAAAATGCTTGTCAATAGAAGTGATAAACGAGGTGCACGGTCCAAGTCAATCCATATCCGAAATTGCATTGAATGTCACTTCGGAAAACTGAACCATCCTATTATTTATGATATCTTACTAAACACAAAATATTCCGCACAACTGGTAACGTTCACATCATTGGGTGCTTGCCTGTGTTTCTTATGAGTGGTTTACAGCAATAAGATTCATTCAATCGATGAATCCTCCCTCCACATTAAATGAATCCCGACCATATCGGTCTCACAAAATTCCAGCCTGCGATCGATGTCGAAAGCGTAAGCTAAGATGTGAAGCCGACTTATCAAATGGTCCATGTCGTATTTGTCGGGAGCAAGGCGTCGATTGTGTCAGGCCAGAAGCCCCCAGAACGAGCAAACGTACCAATCCAAACACAAATAACACAAGTAACACAGACACAGCTTCAGTGCGTTTATTGAAACGTCCAAGATTACTTGATCCAAGCTCTTCCACTTCTCCGAGACACGAAGACAGTTTCCCAGAAGATAGTACCGCGGGGCAATCTGGTCTCCAAAGTCCCGACTACAGTCGACAGGAAAGACCTAATGTCAACGACAAGTCTTCTATGATCATCGGTCCCATTATTGCAGAGGACGTGCAGTTACTAGAACAATACATGGAATCTCAAGCTCGCCCTGAAAGATCTAGAAGGGGACGCCTATATGACACTGTATCGGACAATCCCAAAGACCCCGTGATCTACCTCAGCGTTTCTCGACGAAGAGAAGGGCTCTCTTCAAGTGAGCGAGCAGGTGAAAAACAAAAAGAAATCTTGGAACAAATCCTAGGGCCCAATGTCAGAGAAGTTGTCAATCTGTACGGCCCATGCCAATATCTCTTTGTGTATGCTGAATGTTTCTCAGTTACTTCCGCCATATCCATCCTAGCTTTCCTATCATTGACGAGCATAATTTCAATCAATTGTACTCCAAGGGCGATAAAAGCTTATCACCCGCACTTATTTGTGATATATTAGCTTCAGCTTTGGTATACTGGAGGCGGTCCCCAAATCTCAAACAATTTCCAGTTCCAGATCAGCGATATTGCTGGAATCTGGCCGTAGAATCACTTCAAGGAGATTTTCTCGCACCGGGCCTCTCGACCCTTTATGCAGCGCTCCTTGATTTGTCTGGACGACCTGTTATCTCGATTACAGGCAATACGCTCACTAGTGGAAGATCCGTTGCTCTCGCTCATAGTTTAGGCTTGAATCGTGATCCTAGCAGATGGAGAATATCCGATCATGAAAAGAATTTACGAACTCGTCTTTGGTGGGGTGTTTTAATCCACGATCGTTGGTGAGCATCATATTTCCTATCCCAAGTGATTTAAAACCTCTTACCCAAATAATATTCCAGGTCGAGCTTCGCCCATGGTGTACCTGCGCATATTCGAAGAAACGAATATGATGTCCCGCTCCCTACACTCGAGGGACTTCTCACAGCAGACAATCACGAAATTTCACGCATCCCCCCCGCAGAATGCTTTATCTCACTCTGTACACTGACCGAAGTTCTCGGCGATATCCTCCCACTCCTATATGATCGCAGATGCAGACCAATCACCGAAACCAACAAGCTCTTGCGCCAACTCGAAATCAATCTCGATGTATGGGAAGAATCTCTTCCACCATGGGCAGCCAGTAAATCCAATGCCGAACAAATCTCAGGTTTAAGCAGCCTACGGCTCGGCTTTCTCTCTATCAAAATGCTGCTTTGCCGCATAGCCTTTCATGTAAGTTCGATTGATGTAAAAGCTTCTACAAAGCCAAATACTAATCTCCACACAGAGCGCAACACATTCTCCCTCGCCCTGTCTAAAAGAAGTCAAAGCATACCACCAAGCAATGCTACGCGAGTGCGCAAAAGCAACAACAACCTTCCTCACTTCTCTCACAGAACAGAATCTCAACGAATTCTGGATGCCCTGTACGTCCTCCCTTGCACCTCCCTCGTTGTGCCATGTATAACTAAATTAAACCCATCCAAGATAGCGCATACCACATCTGTTCCGCAACCATCATCCTCCTTCGCTGCGTCATCGATACCACCGATATCGAAACCGCCGAGGCGTGCAAATCTAGCCTGTCGGAAGTGAAGCAATGGTTAGATTGGGCACATACTTCTCATCACTGGGATCTCGCCGAAATATGTCTCGCCCAGTGTGCAGAACCTATTGAAAGGTTGAATGTCTCGTCGCGTTCAACGGCAACGAATGCTCGAGAAACCAGGACTGAACAGATGGGTATAGGTATGGTAGGCGATAGAATAGGAGATCCAACAAATGTACCCTTTCTCGTGGATACAGAAAACTTGATGAATGGACTTGAGTATCCGTTTGTTGATCTGTGGGATATGTTTGAGCAGGAATGTGAATAATGACTAGGCCATATGCCGTTAGATAAAATCCATCTGCATGTTACTCACTACTCCAATGAGTATATCAAAATAAGCTCCGTTAGTTCTCAATAGGTTTACTCATTTCAATCAGCAAAGTCAAGGGACAGAAAGAATATGTGTAATACAGGTTTGTATTAAGTCGCTGCCAAGGCTACATACATACTTGTTAAAGTTGCAATTTTGCACCTCCAGAAAACTAAAATACCAACCGACGTTTCTATCAAGATTATTCGTATCGCGTAAAGCAATAACTTCCAGGTAGAATGGGTATGAGTCGTAAAGTTACTTTTGAAATTTCCCCAACTCCATGAACTCCAACCAATGCTCCCCCAACCATATGCAACCATTTCAAAATCATCCGACGGAAGAAATTGTCAAGCCATCAAAATTTAATTTAAAGACTCAACTCAACTGCCTTGCTAGACTTGATCTGGCTGGACCATTCTGCAAGAGCTGCTTCAACCTCTCCACCGGGTCCACAGTACTTCTCAACCGAGTGTGCACTACGGCCAATGAAGTTCTTTGGGTCCATCATGTTGTCAAGATCAGCCCAGACTGGCTCAAAGTACTTGGTGGCCTTGATGCGATCGATCAAATCGTTCTTGCTACCTTGCTTCTTGACAACGTCAGAAGCTTGGTGAGAAAGGACACGGATCTCTTCATGAGCCTCTTGTCTTGATCCTCCATTGGCAACGATTCTCATGATGATGACTTCTGTAGCCATGAAAGGCAATTCCTCCATGACACGAGAGTGGATACGGTTTGGGTAAACAACGAAGCCAGAGACAACGTTATCCATAGCCATACAGACAGCATCGGCTGAGAGGAACATCTCGGGGATGGTGATACGGCGGATGGCAGAGTCATCGAGAGTTCTCTCAAACCATTGAGCAGCGTAGGTATCGTTGGCGTTCTTGTTGAGGTTGGCAAGATGGCGACCAAGAGCTGCAATACGCTCGGATCTCATTGGGTTGCGCTTGTAGGCCATGGCAGATGAACCAATTTGATCCTTCTCAAATGGCTCTTCCAACTCCTTCAAGTTGGCAAGATGACGAATGTCACTTGAGATTCTCTGGGCAGTAGCACCAAAGCTGGAAAGAGCATTGGCAATTCTGAGATCAACCTTGCGGGAATAGGTTTGGGTGCTGATAGCGTAACAGCTTGGGAAGCCAGCCTTCTCGCAAAGGATTTCATTAAGTTGGTCGATCTTGGCACCATCGCCCTTGAAGATCTCCATGAAACTGGCTTGTGTACCAGTTGTACCTTGGGCACCACGGTAACCTATATTCAGAAAGAATCAGCAAACGTCCAGAGAGGAGAGAGCAAATTAAGCTCAAGTTCAAGAAATGTCAGCAGAAAGACTTACGAAGATCAGCTCTAACTCTCTTGATGTCCTCCAAATCCATGAGAAGATCTTGAACCCATTGAGATGCACGACGACCAACAGTGATCAATTGAGCAGGTTGGAAATGAGTGTAGCCCAAAGTTGGCAAATCCTTGAACTCGAGAGCAAATTGAGACAACTTGTAAATGATGGTAGCCAATTTTGGAAGGATCAAATCGAGAGCATCACGTTGAAAGATAAGATCGGCATTGTCGGTGCAGTAGCAAGAGGTGGCACCATAGTGAATGATACCAGCAGCCTTTGGAGCAACTTGGCCAAATGCATGAACATGTGCCATACTGGGAATAAGGAGTTAGTAAATGCATTTTACAAATTGAAGGATTAAGGCTTTAGAAAAACTTACACATCATGACGACGCTTCTTCTCCTCCTCAGCAGCAACCTCAAAGTCCTTATCGGTCATGATTCTGTTCTCCTTCATTTGTTGAATACCCTCAGCACTGATATCCAAACCCAACTCTTTCTCGGCTTCAGCAAGATCGATCCAAAGAGTTCTCCATGTTGAAGCACGATTGCGAGCAGAGAAGATCTCTTTCATCTCCTTGCCTGTAAGAGTAGAATGATTAGCATTGAGTCTCTGAATGCGATTGAACAAACAAATTGATAGTCAAATATGAAATTTGATTGAGAGACGAGAAGAGCGCATTATGAGATGCAGTCAATGGACTCGAGAGGAAGAATCCACATGGGCTTGTGATTCTATCAATCAATTGCTGAGGGGGAGATCTGATACTTACTTGCATAACGCGAAGTCAACGGAGTTTGATAGATATCGTTGGCAGACATCTTGAATGGATTATCCCAAAGATCTTGGTATATCCTAAGTGATTTGAGGCTTTTGTATTTTGAAAAGAGGTTTCCAGAAATTGGAGAAGTTGTTGTTTGGAGATAAAACAAACTAGAATTGAAAGATTGAAATACGCGGGGCAGACAAAATATAAATTTGTGGAGGGGAAAAAATGATGCTGGAGTCACCAGCGGCCGCTTTGTCCCGTTCCGAGACACCAAGCTACTACTTTTTAGGGCAATTTTTTAACCGGGATGTTAGATGGGATGTTAGATTGGATTCAGTGCACGGCCGAAAATTGTTGTTGAGAGAAATTCTTGTCCAAATAGAGAAAGCCCGAAGATCTTCCACTGGTCTAGTTTCTATAAACAAGCAAAGAAATCGTAAATATCACAGATTCACCTGCCCCGTAACCATACAGAAAAAGAGGCTGGGCTGACTCTGAAAGGAATATTTGTTAAGTGAATGATATTATATGCTCATTCGGAAATCTCAACAAAAAGCCAATACTCGTCAAGGTGCTTCGAGAATGGAATCAAACTCTACATCAACACTCATGGACATACAAGCAGTTCCAAACCTGAGTATATTGACTCTAGATTTACTCCAACCTTGCTGATGGAAAGTACATCAAGCCTTCCCATACCTATTCAGTATTGACCTAAAAGAATACCTCACAGCACTGTTGATATAGTCCTTCCGTCCGACTACGGAGGAGTTCACCCTCTTATCCTCATGATCGTTAAAAAGTTCCTATCCCCTATTGATGCCGATATAGAGCGAATTATTGAGTGAAGACCAGAAATAAATCTGAATATGATTGGCCAATCGTGTGTTGATGTCGTGATTTTCCTGATCTTCAACTGGTGGAAAATCTCCACAATATTGAAGTCAAGCCATTTTTCCATCTCACATGACTTGTAAAAATATATCTGACCATAACTCTTCATCTTGTTGACTTCAAAGAGTGACCAGAGGTGAATTGTTCACAATGAACATCTAGAAACCTTTTTATTTCTCCCGCTGGGGTCTTACTTTGCCTGTCGGTGGACAATAAGAGTCTTCTTGAGCAGATCAGCACCCTTGCCTGGCGGGGGTTCGCATGCTTTGAACAGGTGAATGATATCCGTGTGTTGAGTGACACTACTCATGTATTATCTATAGTTCAGATTCACTTCTGAGCTTAGAAGAAGTCACAAGGGGCCAAACAGAGGTTCAAAGGATGAATCGCTCTCAAGGAGAAGTACAACTTGCACGATGAACATAAAAAGACACAAGATTGAATTTCCCTTCACACCGTACAACCATTAAGAAGTCTGATGAGATTTGTGAAAAACATGTGTGTGAAAATTGGTTATCCAGGCCTCGAGAAAAGAAGGAGCAACTGTTGGTAAGCATGGAAAGAACAAGTCTGCTCTCATTGCATATCATGGATATCAAGTGTGAAATGCCTTTTTGACACAGAGACAAGTATCTTTGATGGCAAGATAATA
Organism: Botrytis aclada; assembly: GCA_014898285.1. Classification (NCBI taxonomy): domain Eukaryota; kingdom Fungi; phylum Ascomycota; class Leotiomycetes; order Helotiales; family Sclerotiniaceae; genus Botrytis; species Botrytis aclada. The sequence goes on from RCSV01000010.1 coordinate 1,639,620, forward strand.
TTCAAAACAAGATAGCCAACAACTCCCTCGAACCACAATGAAATAAAACCGAATGAAAACCATTGGTTCCCACGAACAATAAACTAAATTCATGCTAGTGTTGAAGAAATGGCTCCTTCCTGACGTGTTACTCCTTGTAATCATTCCAGAAGTCCACACCCCCATTTAGAAGGAGTCCCTCAAACAGCGAAGAAAACAAGAGAAGGAATACTTCGAACGCCGAAGTTTTTGTACTGCGACGAGACCCAGAGCCATGCTGGTGATCCTTTACAATTGCGAATATTCCAAAATGGGCAGGAAGGCATGAAGCTCCGGTTTCCTCAAGACTCTGGAGAAGCTGTATCCATTTCCCACATCAAGCCGCAAAGGTTATGACTCTGATGAACTGGTTCTCGGCCACGATGTTATACACCCCCACAAGCTTCCTATTTAATCCTGCTCTGTGCCATCATTACATTTCGAATATATAAGAAACAGGGTACTGACATTCAAATCGATCACTCCCTCCATTCGAAGTCCATTTTGAGCAGAGCAATAAATTTTCAGCTTCAAACCGTTCAATTTTTTGGTTTTCCTATAGCGGTAGATGAAGTGTCGAGTCCGCACATTTTTTTCTTAGATGTGGCTAGGGAAGGACTCCAAAATGGCCGATTCAATAATTCTTGGCAGGTTCGAGGATTCATTTTACATATTGATTAAGATTATTTCTAAGATACAGAAGATGCTCATTATCAAGGCTCCTAGTTGCACCGACTTTCCAGACTCCCATGGCAAATCCTTGCCATTGTTTGATTTTTCCTAAATCATAATTATAAAGATCCTTCGAAACTCCTTTCGCTATTATGCATTCTTATCCGTATCTTGGTTCAAGAGGTAGAAGAAACCATTATAATCAACCCTTTACCACGTACAGCAGTTATTGCAGAAGCCTCTCCATGATGCCAGAGATCGTTGAAAGTTGTCTATAACATGCCGAAAAGGTTTGAAACGTTCCCAGACAAAGAAATATTTGACATGTCCAATTACCATGGCTTCAACGCAGTAAACTGACATCAAGGTTTATGCCGAGTTTTAGGAAGGTTCTAAGAAGATGTCGACTCATAACAATTGTAGTGGATCGAGAACGGCCAAAGGAGTGAAGGCATTAGCGATTTTTGTCTTGGGGGAATAAAGTCGCGGGATATTTATCGGGACGTATTTTTGAGGCTCAGGGAAGTGTTCTCTCCATATCTTGCCATCAACCTTCGGCCCAAGTTCTTTCCAGGTAGTGATTGTGAGCTCCATGCGACAATGCACATTTGGAATACAGTCTCGTACGTGAACGAAACGAATTGAAAACTCAGTCGGGCACTCGTCACACCGTTCAATCTCATCTGTCTCTTCTATAACTTTCTTCCAGTGTAACCCCCATGGGCGCTCAGGATATTCGCGCGTCATATCCCTGGTTGGATCCCGGCTCGTTGGGCAAATTCGGGGACGGATATGCATCGAATTTGAATAGCATTGAAGATGGGCACATATATCGACGCGAAGCCTTATTACTTGGGCACATTTTCCCTGGAAAATCCTACGTTGCCGGACCATTGTAGAACCGAATTTCCTAATGACTGAGACCTGTTCCTTCTGGAAACTAATAGATTCACAGCCTTTGCGGATGATATTCGAAGCCACTTCTCTTTCGACAGTCCAGGGAAAATCATCTCGATGATAAGGGGCAAAGAAGCAGATGTGGTGATGTAGATCCCGAGCTAGATATGATGCAGCAATCTCATTCTGGCGATATGATGGATTCAACATTCTTCTGCAGTCAACCAGACTCTTTGAAACGCCCTGAACAATCCCGCTGACACCTTTCGCGGGGCTCGAACCTTTCAGAGTACAAAACAAGTCGCAGCAACCATTCGAGGCCATGTTCTTAATATCATATTCTATTATTCTTCGAAATAACAAGTTCTCGTGGCGTGTTAGTCTGAGGATGTATTTTGGTCCGACGACGTGATAGATTGTTTTGCACGAAATGGAGAACAGGGCGGCTGATGCGACATCCAAGCTATCAGCAATTAGTTGGATCAATTCTACGGGGAATTCCGCAAACGATGAGTTTGTCAATGCATGTCGTTTGTGATTACATATTCTTGGCGATCGAAGGCGGGCGGAACGTCTCTTGATACCATCCATCTTGGTTGGAGCTGGATGTTGTGGGAATCGATGGTGTTGTGAAAGAGACACGTTTCGGGAAAAAGGTCTGGCCAATTTGTGACGGAACTGCGTGTTATCCCCAGACTTGATTACACATTAGTGCCATGATCTTCAAGTAGGTAAATAAGTACATCATGAACGCTTCGCTTAGTCATTTTCGAGTAATCTTGAGTGCTTCCCCCCTCTATTGTGCGGGGTGAAATCAGTAGTTGAGATCTCTTGTTCTGCGAAGCAACAGGCTTCGAATAATTCAATAAAGCTCGAAGGTTTCTTGCGCAATTGCACATCAAAAAGGTATTCAGTTCAGGTTACCGGATTGTGCTAAATCTTCGTTTAATCCAAAGCCACACAACAACCAACACAGAACCGGTTCAATTACAGTAGATACGATGATTTTGGTAGTAGGAACCCTAATCCAAAATCTAAATGCCAAATACTCTTGTTTCTTATGAAAGTCGAGAATAAGTTCGATTTCGGAGCAAAATTCTTACGGTGGTGGGGAGAATGTGCCGGCTTTGTGCTGGATGACTTGTAAACCCCGCAGCTATTTTAAGGAATTATGTGCTCTAAGAATTTCATATCAACTCGCATATAGATACTTTGATTGAAATCCTTATGTCTTCACCATCCTGTGTATCTCAAGAAAGTGAGTTATCACCATCTCGTGATTCAGGACTTCAGCACAGTTCTCAAACTGAACCCTTATGCTGGAGAGTTAGGCGACAGTGTCGATTAATCCATACGATCTATGCAAGTTGTCACAATCAAAAGTCAATACGTCTTTTAATTCACTCACAATGAAAGTTCATCCCTGTTTTGATCATACGGCAGACTGAACGTGTCGGCGACCCATAATAGTTTATCAGGATGGCCGTATCCAACTCTTGAACTATATTTATTATTCACACTGTGCCTTATTTAAGAAATCACAGAGAACCGGTGATGAAGGTGCTGCTCCAGTTCCTTATAGTCGTAACATAATCAACTGTTATTTTCCTATAAGAAGTACATTTGTTGCTACTTTGTTTGTACATCCCGTCCTCAGCCCATCAGACGTTAAATTCACCATATTCAGCTTTGTTCTGGGATTCACTGCCCAACCGGCAACCAGTCTTCAACAGTAACTGTGAGTATCTCCATTTTGGTCGTGTCCTAGCGAATCATACCTCCATGTACCTAACAATTTGCCAAGTATCAGGTCCTCGAAGCTCTCTACCAAATGTGTGTCCTATACTACACCATGTATAGCTGTTTTCCTAGCTGCAAGACAGGAACCAAACAACCATTGGAGCTAGAACGGTGTGGACTCTTCCGCGAGATTGAAGATCAATCAACAGACACCAACAGATGTAGCGAAGCAAAGGATCGAAACGGTCAGAAGACTGAATTTAAGATGCTGAGACTTAAGCAACGCTGCCCTGCATGTGTTACAAAAGCAATAGCGGCAAAAGTGGCAGAAAGGAAGGCGAGAGAAGAAAAAGAAAGGCAAGCGGAGAGAAACGGGGAGAGAGGAGAGGTTTTGAGACAGTTGAGAATGGAGGAGGATGAAGAGGAAGAGACTCCTAGAGCCAGTCCACACCAGTTCGCTGACGCCAGCTTTCCTCTTCATAGTTATAGCCCTGGCAAGAAGTTGGTTTGGTTTCTTGAACCAGATGAGCTGGTAGCAGACATGGAAGACGAATTGAGAGATGTAGCAAGTTTCCAAAAAATTGTGGAATCCATGGCTGAGAAGGCAGAACTCTCTCTTAAATATCAGGATCAGAATCCACGCCGACTTACAAATCCTCACGATTCACCATCGTCCATGGCTGCCATCACAGCTACTATTGATAATCATCAAGAGAAATTCCCAAGCTTTGAAGACAATCACACGACCCCACTATCCCCCATGTCTACACTGCTAAGCGACACAGCGTCTGGAGAAGGGTGTCCTACATTGCTTAGTGACACTGAAGGGAGGCTTGGCTTGGGCATTTATTTCTAGAGGCTTGAAAGCGTGGAAATGAAAGCAATTGCAAACATCCAAGCTTTTCAAAGTAGTGGGGGGGAATTGGTTTAGCTTCCATCAGAGTGTTCCACAGTTTGGAACTAGCAGTCTTAATGTAAGCTTATAATATTAAAAGTTCCAATATCCGATATGAAAATTGAGATTTCAAACCAATAGAATGTTCGAATCAAGATATTGGAAGCGTCTCAATGTCAAACTGCAGCCCGGACCATTGAAAACGGTAGGACCCATCATACTTGAAGTAATGATGGGGAAGTGTGGCAGAATATAAGTAGACAGATTAGAGACTCGGGGTTTCACAGCAAGACTTCTAGGGATAATTACACCACCAGTGTCGTCAAGATAAATTCAGAAGAGTGTTAGTAATTGCTATTTCGATACTACGCGATCAGAAATCTTCAAATGGTTGCTCCAATACCCAGAAGCAATTGTATGAAGGAGTTAGGAAAGCCTTTGTATACTGTAAGGTTTGTCAGAATGGTTCCTTTTGGGTGAGAGCAGAAGAGACGCCCTCCGTTGTAATTTACCCATGACAGATCAAATTGAAGAGCCGACGCTCTGTCGAAATAAGACGATATTTAGCAGATTGAAATCTACTTTGAAGGCAATGGCGCAGTCCTGGAAATTGTCGAAGCTAGGCAATTAACAGAGAAGCAAAAACCCTCATAGAAATGCTTAAAGCTTAACAAGAGCGTGACTCGTGAGTTATCCCTAAACATCGTTTGCTGTCGATTGATAATGAAATTTGGTATATATGAACTTCCGACTCGATAGCGGTAGAGGTCAATTGAGTCGAAAGAATGTCTAACAGGCGTAAGGAAGAGAATTCAAATTATCTACAATTTCTGGAGAAAGACAAAGATGCAGGCGACTGACAGAAAGAGCACGGCTGTCAAGAGACATTGAGTTGATGATGTGGTTCGGCATCCTCGGCAAGCGAAGGGGTCGAAAGGAAGAAAGCTGTGAACGGTAAAGTACTGATGAATATTTGGAATTGGATGTGGTCAATGAAGGTAAAGCTGGTCTCGAGACAAACCACATGTGTGCATTTAAAATTGTGATAATGTATGAGTTTTTTATATAGGTTTACTTTGCTCATCTATTCAGAAAGTCTTGAGCAGAGCAGCAGCAGCACATAAAGTTCTTCTTGACTCGATGCGGGTAAATTACGGGGTAATCGACGCCGCTTTTAGATGATGCTTTCGCATAGGCAATAATTTGGACGCCGCTTTGTTTTTTTAAAATTATGGTCAAAAAGATCCTCTGTCCACGTCCACGTCCCACTCTTCCTTCCTGAATACTCTCCAACGACATCATAAGGTTTGACCCATATCAACAAGATACCCTGATACGTTTTCGCGGATGTCTTCATAGCCGAGAGCATGACGTCTTTCGTTCACCGTATACGACAATCTTCCCTCGCTCCTGTTGCTTCCTCTCGCACGAAAGGCCATGTGGGCATCGTGTCAATTCTCTATGAATCCTGCAGAGAATTCAAAAGGGATTGAGCTCTTAAGAAGAAAAACACAAATCAATCGAGAAACCAAGAGGATTACCGCCCCCGGACCCTCACGTCCCATATCTCACGGCACCGCTATAAGCTTAATATCCTAAGTTCCGGTCGTCTGGCCTTCACTAAGACATACTAGTCGTTGATCCTCCGGGAGAGAAGCATCCCGGACGCCTCTAGTTAAATGCGTAGGTCAAGTTCCTTTGATATTTGTTTTCCTTACTTTTGGTAATATACCTTCATTCTTACTTTACTTTCTCCTATTCTTCTATGCCTGCGTGATACCATCACAAGGTTCTCTTTATTTCCGAGAGGAAAGATTGTTTATAACACGAAGGAGACATTGTGAGACACGACGGGTAGGATTTGAGACGAACACGACGATCCAAATTTTACACGAAGTAACGAATCCTTGTCTCGATATGTCTTGATTGTTTTGAAGATCGGATGAATAATTGAACGATTTTGACACAAGATACACAAGTACCTAGAGACTTGGGACGAATTTCGTGCCTGCGGAGAATCTTCGAAACAAACCATCAAAGTCGCGACAGTGAATCAAACGGAGGGAACTCATTGCACATTATCTATCATCGTTACAACTAGAAATCCTTTACAGAATGCTCTGTACCAACAGACCCGAGGGCTTCGTACGTCCCAATACACATTCCCTCAGCTCCGCATTCACTGACAGTTTTTTCAGGGCCCAAACTCCCATCTCACTTCCTCAAACTCCCCCACAACTTGTTTCACAGACGTTATCATCATTCCCCTTCCAACTTGGCTCGCTTTCACCTTCGTACCTATCCTCTTTGCTTTAGGGCTCCACCACCGCAAAATCAACTACGATCCCTCCACCGCACACTTGCGCTCCAACACTCGCTCCTCATGTCTTTACCTCACCTTCCTCATCATTTACTACTTCCTCATTTTTGCAAACATTGCCATGCTTACTCTCGAAATCGTGCGGTTGACTAACCTTCACTATGGCATTGGTTTATTGCCATTCGCCTACGCCGGAATCCTTCTCTCGGCTGCTTTGTTTTGGAGTGAAGGAATACAACGACGCGTAAAGTGGTGGCAAGGAATAAATATGTTGGTTTGGATAGGAGGAATTGCCTCGAGTGCTGTGCAGGTTGTTGGATTGAAGGAACAATATGGCTACGATGGGAGGAAGGAGAGCAAATATCCGGTCAGCGATCAGATCCTTGATGTAGCTGTCATGGCGGGTGTATATGCTGCTATTGCGCTACTGGAGGTGGTGCTCGTAGTATGGAGGAGAAAGAGAAGAACGTCAGCCTTGAGGTTGGAGAGGGGAGAAATGGGTGCGTTCGAATATGGGGGAGGTGTAAGCGAGAGCTCTGGCATAAAGGAGTAAATTATTGTTTCAGACCTGGAAACATTTTTGGGATGATCTTGTACTTGTACTTCTTGCAATTGTCTTGGTTGGTTTGGCGTGTTGGAATGGAAACATTGGGATTATTCTATTGGGATATGGTCATGGTATACCCTGGGTACTTTACTTTTCACAAAATATTAGGAAGAGTGTAAATACGCCTCGTATCTATTTGTTATCACTAAGCTTATTGCATGTGTTGATTGCTTCTCGCCTCGATCAATTAGTGGTGAATCTTCATCCATTGACTTGGAGAACAGCGATTGCCACATCACCCTGCTACCGAACGAAATACAAGAGTAAATGGATTTCTGAGACAGGCACGTGAGGCTTCAGGCTTTTGAAAACTATCAGCTCTGTCAGGTTCAGCCTGGCTACGTCTTACACAGACGTACCAAAATATGCCATACTTTTGCTCACATGGGGTGGCGACGAGATCACTTTTCAAGACTTGGTGAATGTTCCAGGGTCGAGATCGAAAGGCGTGGAAACAATCGTGCGCCCAGGCGAGAGCAGTCAGCTAATTTATCCCAGAATCTCCAGATAAACCTATATTCCTAGTCGTTAGGTTCTGATCAATTCCGGATCTTGCATTTGAAGCCTGGAATAGTAGGAGGCACCATTGTTAGCGAGGTCTTCAAGCATAGCACATAGTGAAATCTATTTGAAGAAAGTCTGTCGGAGATCCGGCAGTATCACATGTGGGATCTGAAAAGATTGAATTTGACTTTTGAATTCTGTTGCTGTATATGCATCCTACTAGAATATAAATTATGTACAGATGTGCTATGGGAGATTTTTACTCCAGTGACTAAAAAGTTTGTGGAAATTATGCTATAACAGACTGATGCGAACGAACAAGCAGTGGACGAACTCATACAGAAGAAAATCAATGAAACGCTCAGCACTTGGGGGGTAGTTGGTAGGAAATCTAAGCAAAGCCGGTGCTGACAATAAAGCTCACATCGTCGTTGAACGAGGCAGCGACATCAAAGGTGTTCACTCCGCCGTTGGTCGCAGCGTAGAGGACGTTGTTGTAGTGACGGAAATAGCGGGTAGGGTAACTCCAAGCTCTAATCGAGCTACCTTGGCCACTAAGACCAGCTTGTGGGCAGAATGTGGCATCTTCTTTGAATGCCTTGGAGCCGTCATTGGCATTGAGCAGAAGTCCAAAGTTGTAGTGTCTGATGTAGCTGCCGGGGGTGTCGTTTGATTCAAAGGAGAAACAGGCGCTGTTTCCAAGTCCGGCCCGAACATACCAGCTAGCTTGCTTCTTGAGCGCGGTGGCGCTGGATGACGAAACAACTTGAGTGTTCACGCTGGCGCCAGTGTGTGCAATGTAGCGTGTTGTGTAACCGGCGGTGGTAGCCCGAAGAGAGATCGAGGAACCAACGGTGAGAGCAGTTCCGCTGGTTAATGATGTGGTAGCATATTTAGCAGCTACGATGTTGGCCTGCACCGAGTTCTCGGTGGCATCGGAAGGATAACCAGTGGTCATCACACCCTCGTAGAAGGTTCCTTGTGCGCTTACACTGTTGTCTCCGCCGATTCCAAGAATGATAGCACCTTCTTTGCTCATTGGGTTATAGCCAGATGCACTTGGGCGCACACCACTATAGTACGTCGACATAGCACCAGATGCAGCGTTGGCACCTCGAATCGCCCATAGGTTTGGCCCTCCCTTGACGACTGCAGTGAAGAAACGGGAGGTGATTGATGGATCCCCAGTGTTGACACCCGGACTCACGCCGGAGAATAGGCCGTTCTCAAGATCGGCCATGAGCCAAGGACCACTGCCGGCTCCTGATCCCCAAGCGGTACTGTCACCAAAGTAGATGGCTTCCATGTGACCGTTACCAGTGTCAAGACTACTGGTCTCTGCATTTCCGTAGTCGAAACAGCAGCCACCATTGTAGTGCGTTCCATCGATGACTGCGTACATACCCTCCGCTGCATCACCTTTGGCTATTCCACTAGGAGCATTGTTACGGTAGCCTGTTCCGGGCGAAATGAAGACTCCGTATGCTTTCTGGCCGTTCAGTGTGACTGGCGCGCCAATTGCAGAGGCCAAGTTATCGTAACTGTTCACGTCGGGACCGTCAAATCCTCCAGGAGGAGCTTGGGTGAGGTGGTTACCACGGCCAGACTGATCGTAGATTATTGTGATGAGACAGGTGGTGTTAGCGCAGAAAGTGTCTTGAGAAGCAGCATTGGCGACTCCTCCTGCAGCTAGAGGTGCAATGTTCTTAGTGGTCCCATCTGAGCCACGTTTCACCTAGTACGTCGAAGAGTTATTGATTGTTTACCAAAGAATATGAAGTGGAGGACCTGACTGCTTACCTGGTAAAGTGAGCCGCTGAAGGCACTGTACAAAGCGCGAGTAGTGCTATGTGCGGCAACTGCAAAATCGAGCTGTCAGTCATCAGGAGCGTTTAAAATGTAAGGAGATCTGAAGTTTCAATCAATTGGGGGCTTACTACACGGAGTTCCACCAGTGGCGTAGATATCGCAGGGTGCAGCAGCAACGAGAGGGCTAGCAGCAACAAGACCTAGAGCGAGTGCGCGAGCGCGTTGGAGTCTTTGACGTGAAAACATATCTAATCACTTTTGTGGCGGAACGACGGTGTGAGGCACGCTTGAAAGTTCTCAATTCATTAACGAGAAGCTTAGATGGCTACTGACGTAGAACTGTACACTGTGAGGTCGGCGTCTTGCGTGCCTTTTATTATCTTCATCAACTTTGTGGATCTTGGCTTGCATGCTCCTGATTGGTACGCATAGCATGCACTAACCTAGTCGTATTGATAATTGATCTAAAATAGCCACTGATCGGAATTCCCGAGGACCAAGAGTTATATGGAACCTTTTGTTCCACCTCTGATGCTCGCGGAAGAAGTATTAAACGAGTCACGAGGTCTGGCCTGTACAGTGCTAAAGAAACGACAGCATTACTTTGATGGGGAACTCGGGTCATTCCGAATTGCATACTATGTCAACAATTAGTGGAGGAATGTCCGCCACTTTAATGACCCGTGCCACTTTACATTGGGACATATATATACGATCAGTTAGTCCTCCGGACTAAAACAGGGGATCCTATAGCTGCAGATATTTATATTCAATACCGGATCCCAAGACCTGCAGGTATTAAGATATTCCATGCGCTCCAATCGGTAGCACACAGGTTGATCTTGGTAACTAGATCTGCGGGGTAAGCCAGAGTGATTAAGAATTGTGATTAACCCAATATTGAAATCCGGGGCCCCAGGCCGGCAATAGACTGCCGAATCGAGCTGCCCGTCCCGTTGTGCATGTGAAAAGTATGCTCGCTTAAGCACAGGTCTGGGGGGTACCCACTTCTAATTGCAACCATAGCCACTGGATGGAACAATTCGGCAGATGCAGGTACGTATAACTGTCAATTCGAAGTATAATGTGTCTCCGGAAGCTTTGATTGGCTTTGTTATAGTGGGAAAATAGCGAGAGAAAAGCTTGATGTCCACAAGACTATGTTAAGCCGTCGACCTCTTTCATCCCGAGGTTCACCAGTGGTCCACCGATCTAATCGATGTTGTCTTGCCTGCGATCCAATAAATACCGATGACGTCTGCCTGATAGTTTCATGTACAGTGTGTCTTGAAATTAAAATATCCCGATACACAGAATGTTCATCCCGCAGATGTTGCGAAATCTAGAGCATTGGCTCTTTGAACGATGAGAAAAAGGGCATAGGCGTTGCTGCGTTACGAACGCAAACATCGATCGTATTTGGATACGGTGTGACCATATATCGACTTGCTGTCTGTACTCCGTGAAAAATGATCCCGCGGCAGATGTGCAGAGCCCTCTAAGAAGATGCGGAAATACGAAGAGTGGAGTAGAGAGGAGAAGAGAGGAGAGTGGCTCGAGTGGAGCATTACTAATTCCTCCACGTGACAGTATGACATGGCTTGCTGCTTTTGTTTTCGATAAGATCTAGCCAGCGGGTAAATGACAACGCAGCAACGTCTTACTTCGCTCATGTTGCGAGAAGTTATTGGCGCTTGAGTCTATTTCATGTTTGTTCCGTCGGAAACACCGGATTCACTCGGAACACTGGATTCCTCGAGAGCACTGGACCTCTTGGCGTTATCCATAATATCAAGCGGCTCCATTCAAATGAACAACAACTACTTCAGAATTGGAATCTAGGATGTCAAGCGGATAATTGGATAATTTGCCGCGACAGACAGATGATGAAGCCAATAAATAGAATTGTATTGCGCAAGAAATTGCAGCAAGAGAATAATTCTGAGCAATTTCAACAAGTTCAGAGCACGGGCGACGTAACATTAGACAACCATGGACGAGAAGGTAACAACAACCGTTTGGCCGATAACCCTAAGCTGCTACACTATGCGCAAGGTATGGATTTGACACAAAGACCATGTGACACCTGTTCGGTATTACACCCGTTTGACCCAATCAAGCTAAAAGATGGAGATCAATACATCAATGTGTCCGAGATAAGGAAGACAGCTGCGGAAGGCTGCGAGCTGTGTTCAATCCTCTTGAGAGTTGCAACTTACAAAGTGAAACGTGTGTTTTTCTTGGAAGTTTCTTTCCAATATGGCTACTTAGCTGTAGCTGTGGTAGCTTCTCGGGACAATAAGAAATCTTCCATGGAAAAGTACTGTGTAAACCTCCACACCTTGCCTGGTAAGACCGCCTCGACAATCTTGCATCAACTTAAATTGGCAATTTTCTAACTGAAACTCCAAGGTCAACCTTCACCGTGGCCATGCTTTACACCCCAGCAACACATTCCTCCGCGAGTTGAGATATGGAATGCAATTCGCCATATCAAAAAGTGGCTCCGCCAGTGCGTGAGCCTTGATAGTCTCGCTCTTACAGGCCATCAATGCCACGAAGTCAGTAAACTTATCATGCCAGTGCTACCTACTCGTGTGCTAGATGTTAGTCGGATTGGACTTGATGGTAAAGTTTACTTAGTTTACAGCAATGGAAAACGCCAAAAATACACAACCCTAAGTCACTGTTGGGGCGATGCAAACCATGCGCCTATGACGACTTCAAAGGCCACTCTATCCGATAGAGAGTCTGGGATTCTTCTTGACTCTTTACCAAAAACATTCCGAGATGCTGTAGTTATCACCTTCCACCTGAACATAAACTATATGTGGATTGATTCACTTTGTATAGTCCAAGATAGTGAAGAAGATTGGAATTTAGAAGCTTCCAGAATGGCTCAGATTTACTCTTTAAGTTTCTTGAACATAGCTGCAACTGCTTCTAAGGACAGTACTATTGGCCTTTTTTATGACGGCTGGAACGAGGAGGATGGATTCTTGGGGACCCCGCGTGAGATCCGAATGTCAGCAAGTACTTCAAACCACGGCGATTATTCGATCTATATGCAGGAGATAAACCACAGCCACTGCGACGATTCCGAACTGCATATAGAGGGTCCTCTGGTAGGCGTTTCAAAAAGGCATGCCAAAGAATTAAGCTAACATTTTCCAGATGTCCCGAGCGTGGGCATATCAAGAACGTTTCCTGGCACCTCGAACTGTACACTTCACATCAGCAGAAATGATCTGGGAATGCGGCAGCATAGTTGTTTGTAAATGCCCGTGTGATATTCATTTTGGCTTTGACACAGTACCAAGGTATCATAACTATAGCCAGCGAGAGAAAAAAGATCACTGGTTCGGACAGTGGGGGATAATTGATGAATATTCCAAGCTCAATCTCAGTAAGCCAGCAGATAGGCTCCCAGCTATTGCAGGGATCGCGTCTCACTTTGAGAGCCACAAACGTAAGATGAAGAATGGGAAAGCGACAACATCACGCTATTTTGCGGGTCTTTGGGAAGACAACTTGCATCATGATCTGCTATGGCGTGTGATCTTTCCGGAAAACAAACCTCGTGAGGTAGTTCGAATCGTCCCATACAATGCGCCCACATGGTCATGGGCTTCTCTGGATTCAAAATTTATACCAAGCGGGAAGCCAGGTCAGGGTGTTAACATAGGGAACCACTATAGTACTGGTGGTGTGGCCCCCGATTTCAAAATTCTGGATTGCTTTACAACTCTAATTGATCCGTCTAATATTTACGGTGGTGTCAGAAGTGGAAAGATTGTTTTGCAGGGAAGATCTGTTACACCAACAAAAGTAAAATTGCTCTACAAAGAATTTCAATGTTACAAATTGTTCTTTCATGATGTTGAAGCAGAGGGACCAGCGATAAAATACAATCGAAATTTTGGGGAGCTGATGGCAGATGTCCCACTGACGTTGTCAAAGATTATCAAAGACAGAGTAGATTGTGGAGAATTACATTGCTTGTGGATTCGTTCATTCCAAGAAGCTGGGATTGATGAAAACCGCCATTTAGCATTAGTTTTGAAAAAGTCAGAAACTTCAGAGGTATATGAGAGAGTGGGTATTGCCACGTTTGATAAATATGGCGTAGCAGTCGGTTGTGGAATCGGTTATTCTACCTTTGGTAAATTTATGGAATCTATTTGGATTAAAAGTAGCATCCAAACATTCGAGGTAGTCTAAATCGGGGTGAATACGTCAAGTAATTGACTTTGATGTTTGGCTCAAACTATTTGGAGGGAATTTCTCTAATATCCAGGGAGTTTACTAGAAACCAATTGAACCAATGCTAAGAATGGAACCTTCTTCGTCTTCTCAACACTCTTCAAAGCCATCCAAATATTCACTCTCGTCGATTATTCAAACTTTAACCTGGTTATTCAACTCATATTGATTCTTCTAGGCAGTATATCCAAATATTCCAGACTTCGATTGAACTTTGTAAGGGTTTGAATAACTAGAAGCAATTAAAAATCCAAAGATAGTTTAATATTCCAATCGAATTCGATATCTTAAATGATTTGAATATGCTAACTTTATTGTTGGATTATACTCCGGACTATTGGACACCCTGCTTCTAAGGATATACGGTTTGAATAGTCGACTGTATGACGCAAGGCAGCACTTCCGGATATCAAACCATCTCGTCGCTTTAATTAGGACGGACTCTACATTTAGCACATCAACCATACATGTCATCTTAATATGATCATTGGGAATGGAATCGACTTCTATACACATAGTTCATCAGATGCCTTCCCAATCAGAAGATATCGGCTTGCTATAATAATACTTGGAAAGAAGACTTACTACGACACTTGAAAGCTGATTTAACCATTTCAATAGGATGCTTCTCGCAGTCAAACGAGTGGGAGCTGCGGCGGCAGATTGATCCTCGAAGAACAGAGAACTAAATCAATTTACAATAGCATGCAATCTAGCAATCAGCTCTTCCCAGAAAACCCATATCTTTAGAATCTACCAAGGACAACTTTATCATGCTCTTCGTTTAGACAAATGTCCAAAAAAAATCTCTTCTCTGCAACCAGATTCTTTTAAAAGGATAAGTAATCAAAGCCAAATGTAAATCTCAGTCTCGAGTGGAACACCGTCAGCGCCCCCTTCTCATTCGTTTCTTATTCCCCACAAATCTCCGGAACACAACTCCTTGCTCCTGCACCAAGCACCGCATCGATCGTAGACTCTGTGTCTGGTGTACCATCTGGCTTCTTTGCATAATTAGTTTAGATACTTAGAAAACGCAAAAGTTTCTATAATTAAGAAGTAATTACCAGCGTTTGTGGTTTAGTGGTAAAATCCATCGTTGCCATCAATATCTTCACTCATCGGAATAGATCGAAACAACCTCGATGGGCCCCGGGTTCGATTCCCGGCGAACGCATTTTGCTTTTTGCCCTCTCAATGAACATGAACTTTTGTTTGATTGTTTTATTGCCGATTTTTGAAGTTGTGATGGGTTCAAATTTTTGAAGCTTTGTTAATGGTGGGGAAGTGTGGGGTGGTTGTCATTTTTCCTGGAACGTTAAGTAAGCACAGATGTCTGTTGATAACCTGGAGATCTTGGTTTGCTTCTAAGTGTCTTCAAAATCTTGTTGATGTAAAAGTCGTAAAGGATTTGTTTGGGTAGAGCAGCTCTCTCTCTCTGTACATGGTATCCGGAGGCTGAGGATCTTCGAATTTCCCTGTTTTGCCCAATCCTGCATATTTTGATGCTCCATTAACCAATGGTGATTGCAGTTAGTGGCTCACAATGTAACATGTACCATGAACCCCGGCTTGATAGTTATTCCCTTCCATCCTCCAATTCTTGAGAGAAGCGATACAGATACGCGATAATTAACATAAATCCATTCTTTCCTCTTGACATGGGTTCATTCCCATCCTCAATAATATCATTTTTTTCGAATTCCTTAGACCGTTCTTCTCAGGGAGATTACAAAGAATATGCCTTCAAAGTGGACCGAGGCACACAGGTCAAGCCATGGACCGGGTGATGCACGCCCAACCGCCTTGCAAATTGTACGGGATGAAGATCTCACAGGCAAACTCACTGGAAAAGTTTTCCTCATCACAGGGTGCTCTTCAGGAATTGGGGTCGAAACTGCCAGAGCTCTATCTACCACAGGAGCGACATTGTATCTGGCTGCACGGGACATCACCACTGCTGAAAAAGCACTTGAGGATATCTTGGAGCCCGGCCGAGTGGAGATTCTGGAAATGGATCTCAGCTCATTAGCTGGGGTGAGATTGGGCGCGGAGAAATTTCTAAGTAAAAGCGCCAAGTTGAACGTCCTAGTGTGTAATGCTGGAATCATGGCAGTTCCACATTATACCACAACCGTGGATGGGTTCGAAATACAATTTGGGGTTAATCATTTGGCACATTTCTTACTTTTTCAACTGCTGAAGGATACATTACTGTTTTCTGCTTCGCCATCGTTTAATTCGCGGGTGGTGATGGTATCCAGTGCCAGTCATCGTAGTGGGGGTATCAGACTCGACGATTACAACTACACCAAAAGGCCAGAAGAGTATGACTTATGGGGTTCGTACTCCCAATCGAAGACAGCCAATATCTACATGGCCAACGAGATTGATCGTCGCTATGGTTATCAAGGATTACATGCAACGTCGCTGATGCCGGGAGCAATACCGTCTGGCATTAGTAGATATCTTGATCCGAAAGACGTGGCGGAGTATAATGCCACAGAGATAATGAGGAAAACGATGAAAAATCCAGAGCAAGGTGCTGCGACGACAGTGTTGGCCGCAATTGGAAAGGAGTTTGAGAACAAAGGCGGAGTGTACCTAGAGAATTGCGAAGTTGCAGGACTCTATCCTTCTGATCGCCAGCTCGATCATGTTGCGAATGTCCCGGGATACGCGGAGCATGCTTTTGACAAAGAAAAAGAAGGTAGACTTTGGCTTGACTCTTTGAAGATGGTCGGGTTGGATGAATAAGAGAATGAGATTTTTTAGTATCATCTATGGTGTCAGGGTATTCAACAGTTCATATCAGTAGTTACTGAATTGTGCATAGTACACTCATTTCCCCCCAAGCAGTATAATGTTGCAATAAAATCTGATATCTCAATGGATTTGATTATTCGAATCGATTTTAGAATTGAATATTCTTCATTATTGAATTACAGTCCCGACTATCAGATACCCTGCTCTTTCCCCCGCACCAATAAACCCTAAGAATAAGCCTCTCCAATTTCTCCTCATTATAATTTCTAGCAGACCCGATAGTTCAGAACCTAGTATCATTGACACCAAACTCAGTTCCGAATCCATAATTGAATTCTAGCTATCTTGATACCAGTTTGTTCCTTCTCGATTATATTGATCCGGACAATTGAACCAGATTCCTCCCCAGTCTATTGCATCTCGTAAATCTTTGGAATATCGCATGCATTTTCATAAATGATGTTTATATTGAAAGTCTTTAGCGAGAAGATTATCCGAAGATGGGAGCCGTACATATCGTTCGTTGCCTTGATTAGGGACCATGGCAGTACAATAGTAATAATATGACTGCAAGACAAACCAATTCCAGTTCATCCAGAAAAGGCTTTTTGCCATGCAAAATAAAGCTCAGTCCAGAAAGTAAATCTAGTTTCAAAACCAGTATCATCGACTTCAAAGACAGAGCTGATTTTCTCTTTCGAGAACTCAATCGGTATGCTTTCTTCTCCATCTTTTTCATCTGAATCATAATGCTCCACATGCGTTTCCCAATCTTCCTCCGACTCAAACTGCTTGTAAACAACGAATGCCAGTTTTGTGGTACAGCAAGAGATGGCGAATCGTTTATGGTGCTTCAATTTAAATTTGCAGACTGTTAGACAATACCAACACTGCAAAAGTCCCGACTGAACATCCTGAGATGCGTTGTTCTCGTTGGTGCCGGTGTTTTTTTGACAATGTGGTTGTGACGCTGACCACAGAATTTCAGGTTTTTTGTGGGGACAGTTTAATCTGGCGCGGAACTTAGATCCATCTTTCTCGAGATTAAGATGAGGGCAAATAAGTATATAACTAGGTGCGTCGAAACTTTGACAGTCCCAGCTGGAATTCACGACTTTCCGGGTGAATAGGGAACCATTCTTCATACGGCATTCTCCTTTCTTCTCTGTGGACAAACTTTTGTAAATCATATGAACGGAGCGGTTCATGGGCTCCGACAAAAGTCTTAAGAGCTGCCGGGTTCGAGCATCGTTACCAAAAAGTCGGCAGTTTTTCATTGCCATTTTGAAAATAGTGGAGCCAAAATTCTTGTACATATAGAATTCCGCCAGTAGCGACTCATCTTCTTTCAAACAATTTGGTATTGTATCAAATGCTGCTGGAAGTCTAGAAGCCTGGGGGATAGTTGAATATCTATCCCAGCAGTAAGACTTTTTTGCATATCTCTTCGCATTTCGTATACTATGAAGCTCTCCGCAGAGACTACAAAATACTTGATCTTGAAGATCATGTTCCAAAAGACTCAGAAATTCCACTTTGTCGTCTTTCGAAGTCTTCAAGCGATCGATATATTGCGTTCCAATCACCAAGCCAATTTGTCGACAAGAGAGGGAAAAGGATGCAGCCGATGCAGGTGTGAGATGTTTGGCAATTAATTTCAGAAGCTCGTTTGAAACTTCGCGCAACGGCGAGTTTTTCAAGGCATCTAATGGATCTGGCCTCGAGACAGCAAGATGGTGATGGTTTCGAAATGGATTTTTTCGAAAGAGAACGAGCTGGGATTTCACACTAATCATATTGGGAATATATATAGACATTTTTGAAGTCGAAGATGCTGACAGACCAGATGTATTTATAAATGAGTAATGACAGAAGGGTTTTGAGAATTGTTCTTATATGTGTGGGTGTACTAGCAGTGTCTAGCTCGGACAAGTCAAACTAGCTAGTATGATCACATGATTGATTGGGAGACTTATAGCCATGTTTAAGTTTGTTTCTCTACTAGGAATTTTTGGTTGAGAATAAGCTGACTATCTTAGATCATTCATGTGTAGGCTTAACGGTAGTAATGATGTCGTCAAAAGGTTTCAATTCCAGTTGCATCGAGAACCACGCGATCAGTCATGACAGCTTTCTCATATGCTTAACATGGAGATGGCCAAGCTGATACTTCGTCAAACTTATTTTTGGTATTCGCTTGTACACAGTCTCAAGGTTGGGTACGATTTTAGAACCAGAATCGGTTTAAACCTTCCCATTTTTGAAAGAAATACAAAGCTCCTTCCGGCCTCAAATGAGGCTATTCCAACTTCACCTTCCCAAGGGTAATTATGTGAGATAAATAGCTCATTTCTTCGGACAACTGACTTTGAAAACCAAAGATCTTGAGATGGGAGTAAGAAGTCAAAGAAGCATTTTCTCTCAATCTTTGCACAAATTGGTCAAACACATCCAGTTGGTATCATATTCAAGTGGCTACGTAATCTTTTTTAATGCTCTATTATGGATCCCAAGTGTTGAATTTGGGGTATCCTACACTAGAGTCTGCTCTATATGGGGTGCGGAGAAGGTTGAGGATTTGATCTGGGATTGCTTGAATATGTATCATTTTAGCTACCGTATGACTTTTAATAGCGAGGGAGAAAAGCAAATAATATTGACGAAGTGTGTGTTATTGTCATTTCGTATCATACTCACCTTCGAATTCTCTAGAAAGTATTTGTATAATAGATCACAAGTTTTGAGTCAGAAAAGATCATCGCAACTCGGATGCAAGTTAATGTCTTGAAGAAATCAACTCATCCTGCTCGCCTGTACTCGCAATATCTCAGGGCTGGTCTGCACCATTGAAGCGCTGGAGTCATAGGAGTTTTATCTTGACCAAAGATATCTTCAATCTTTTGCTTCAGATGGTCAAAATATGAAGCAATTAACAAAATGCAGTCTCATTTCTTGGATTTGATGAGCGCAAGCACGGTCAAAGGTTATCAACGAGGACTGAGATTGATGGTACGCCTTGAACACGACAGGTGTTTCAACCCAGGATATGCAAAATAGTAGTTACAGCTTCAATTTCTATAAGTAGAAACAGAATACCAAAAGAACAAACAGTGTTGGAGGATAGTGATGACGGAAAGATTATAAGACGAGATGATGACAATGACAAATTGCTATTTTCACCATCATTTCTCAAGAGACGATCAGACATTAGACACAACTTTCGCGCAAAACTTTTTCTCAATTGATAATGGTAAGTTTACAAAGTCAATTAATGAAAGCTTGAGCCTTTTGGTCAGGTTTGGGAACTCAAGTCCTATAGCCAACCAGATAAGTAACTCTTCCCCGTTTGGTCCGTCCAATTCTCAGATCTAAAGGGGTCTTAAATAATCATTATGTAGGCCAAAAACGACAAAAACTTTGTGGGCTCGTGCTAGGGTAGTGAATTATGAAGGGGACCAGTTGGGTTGTGGATTTTGTGGTATCAACAGAGGGGGAAGTGAGGGGAAAGTGTCCTCTGCTAAATAAACTTACATAGTTGAATGAGAAAGCGAGGCTATTCACTATTTCCGAGCTCTTGACTTCAAGCAGGCACAGAGAGGTTATAAGTAAAATCATAAACATCTTCCAACCGACATAATATGTGACTAAACTCAAAAACACTCATCATGCTCTTTGTTACCGGGACTTGCTTGACATCTCCAGTTTCCAAGTAGAACCAAAGAGATTAATCATACCAGAGTACTCGTACTTCAAGGTGAGAAATTGATAAGATCCTTACCGTCAGGGAACGACAGTAAAAGAATGGGTAAAAATAATAGGAGATTCTTGTTGTCAATAGACTTGAATATATATACGGCACTTGATATGCCACTGGAATTCAAGAACTCTACGGTTTTGAGGCTCTGTTGACCTAGCCCGCTTTTCATCGGACCAGAAGGCTCCTTACAGGATTTTCAGATACTAGTTCTTCAACTGCTGCTATCTTTGTAGTGATAGTGGAAAGCTTTGAGATATGCCTTCGACTCCTGGACGTATTTATGTCTGAAGAATTGAGAATGTTGACCGTCGAGATAGTGAATACTACGCAAGGTGACCATTGTATGGAATCTACTCACTTGTGATATAGCTGCAGATACTTCGTATTATAAAATTCCCCATCAAATCCAGTAATGCTGCTCTTATTGCACATGCCGAAGCGGATGTAATTCACAAACGGAATGTGCATTCCTTGGGCAATAGACATAACAATATCTTAGCTCCCACGTCTCGTGCTCTGCATCAAATACCAACTCTCTGTACTCTATCAAAAAACAGTACGGTAGCTAAGCAATATCTCAAGTGAAGTAATCGATAGCGTAGTAAATTCAGCGGACGAGTTTGGAAAGGGAATAATTTGCAACCAGGGACTCGACGACAGCGAAAGTGCTATCACAATACCATCATTCGTAGTAAACCATTTACGTGCACTTACTTTTGAATAAGCGGCGCTCAAGTTTGGAAAATCAGCACTTGCAAATTGCTGCTCTATGTAGTTTTTGACGGCAGAAAACAGCAAGTGATCATTTCTCATGGCCGTTACTCCTGAAGTTTTTGCATGGGATCGATATGGTTTATCCGAGGCCAGAACAACACAACCCAAAACCTTATAGCAATATTCATTCAGCATTCATATCACAATAATACAACCTCAACGTTCCCACCCTCAATTATACCACATTCCATCCATCTCAGTCTCACCCCCACCCCAAGCCCGCCCAGCCCAGCCCCCACGCCCTCTCGCTTAAAATTTCTGCTAATAAAATTCTCTTCACCCCACTCCATAAATGTACAACATAATGTTAACAAAGATTTCAAATTCCATCAATCAAGCAATATCCGGCATGGTGTAGTGGCTAGCATTTCCGCCTCTCATTCGAAGCTTTCGAGCCTCAATCAAGTCGCGGGAGACCGGGGTTCAATTCCCCGTACCGGAATCAATTTTTTGCAGTTTTTTTTTGCCCATGGAGGCGTTTGAGGCACATTCTAGAGTTGTAGATCTTTTGCTATTGTGCTGTATCATGACATGTGCTATTCTGTACTTCCGAGTTTTTGCAAGCGGCGTGCTACGAAAAGAACGACAAGACGACAAAAGCATCATGACAGACAGGACCAGCAATGGGGATTAGACGTTGTGGTCTATTACTGTCAAGTTTTTGAGTGCGAGTTATCTGAACTGTGTTTTAATGTTTATAGTAGGCAAGCAAGTAAGATTGAAAAATATTTTATCAATACATTGAAGTTATCGTCACTTATTCACATCAATCAATATATTTATTATTTAATACACTCACTTACTCAATGCCAATCCCCCAGGGCGAACCTCGGCTAATAACCTCAACTACATACTGTCGAAAAACTGCCCACGATGAACCTTCTCGCCCACCCGCTTTGCGGAAAGACTACTTACGTTTACTTACTCCGTGATATATTCTCCAAAACTATATACACATATATCTCCAAAATAACTAATCACCGAACGTCCTTGTTATTCATTTTTTGAATAGGGACTTGAAGATGGTCTCCGGAAGAGATAAAGATGAAGAGTAAGACGACTTTTGTATCTCCTCCATATTTGGTACAGTAACACAAGCAAGCCAGAGTCATTTATCAAAGAGTGAATCCCAAGCACCGGAGAACCTCACTCACGGAAATGGGGATCAACATACATAGTAAATAAGCATAATAAATATCCAAAAACCATCATCTCCATCCACCATGTAAAGATATTTGCAAGACATGTCCACGCATTATAGATATACCTCATACGTTATCACCCTGAGGGAAATAGTCGAGGAATAAACAGATAGGAAAAAACCAAAACCACCAACAAAGTCAACATGTAATTAAAAGCAATACACTCAAGCGATATCAAATCCTCCCACGATGCACATACACACACATCTACTTAACTACCTAGATATATAATAAACAGATACATCTCTCCTAACCCATCCTAAAATTAATACAAACCAACAAACAGTAAATAAATGTCAACCTCCAATATCCATCTATTTATCCACGTGTACACACACACAACTATTTACCCATCTCCCCTCCCCCTACCCCCAAATCTCTCAAGCATAGAACATAAAACCACAACCTAACCCAACCCAACCTAAACCATCTCCTCCCCTCCACCTAACTTAAGTCAGTATTAAACCAGCCCCTCCCTTTCCGTTTCCCTTCTCTTTAACACAAACCTCTCCCTCTCTCCCCCCCCTCTCTCTCCCTCTCAATACAACAAACAACCTCCCACCCCGATCCTTTTTATTCCCACCCAGCCAGCCCTCCTCACACCATCACATCACACCATCACATCAGTATCAGCATCAGCATCATATCTATCCATACCCCCCCACATCCCCAAGATATTACATTCACAAGATCAATATTCAATAACTCACATTTATATACATATATATATATATATAACGTGGTTTATCAGTGAGTGGGTCATATCAGTGAATGGGTCATTTCGAAAACCATCTAAATCAAGCTTTTTAAAATATTGATATTTTAATAATGAGTCATTATTTTTTAGATAAAAAAGAGCCTTAAATAATAATAAATATTTGTATTTTTAGAAATCTAGTTTTTATATAAATATTTCTATTATATTCGGAAAAGAAACGAGATTGTTACGATTTTCGTTACAAAAAAACTATTTCTATAATAACTATTTTATAAATTCGAATTTCTTAAAACTAATTAAATTTCTGTAACTTATATATATTTAGATGTTCTATATTAAATTTTCAAAAGATTCTATTGATAAATAAAGAAAGTGCACGGTTACGCACGGACGAATTTTGTATGTAAAATAAGTGACCCATTCACTGATATGACCCACTCACTGATAAACCACGTTATATGTATGCCCCAACACGGATTTGAATAACTTAACTCAACCATTGTAATTAATTTATTCATTTGATTTGGGTTGATTTGATTTGGAGATTGGATGGTCTTTATTATTATCACTATTGGACTGCATTGCATACAGTTTGGACGATTGACTGAATTGAATACTCAACTCACTCACTCTGTCTAGGAAGGACCAAGTAAGATCTCACAAAAGCAATCCTTTCCGTTATCGTATCTTCGATTCCTGTTGTCACTTCCGCAACAGATACTAAAAAGTAATAGGTACACAAAAGCAAAGCACTTGCATTTGCACTTACCAAAGACACCAATCATTTCATGTTCACAATCTACACAAGGGCCGATAAATCAGACGAAAATGAAGCGAAATCTCTCTTCGTTTTGGACTACTATCAACTGTACTCATTCAACATCTAATCCATTCTCCCCTTTCAAAAAGCTAAATCTCACACCCACCCTTCAACATCGCCCACTCAAAAGCCCACCTTAAAGAAGAAAACCCGCCCCAACAAACACTCAAGAAAAAAGTCCGCGAGGGTGATTTCAAAAGGCTCCACCATTAATACAAATGCCCTATTCCGTTCCATCACCCTCAACTTCTAATTGCCTATCCAATCCTCCAAACATAAAGGGTAAAAGGCGAAAAAGTAAATTTTTTGAAGTCAATCAGGATATCATATATTCGCCAACCATTCATCGACCGCCCATCAACTCTTCTATTGTGTTCCATGATATCCATATCAAATCCAATGGTGATAGCAAATCCTCCCAATCTCCTCCAAGGAGAGCCCTACATCTCATATATGTAAAAAAAAGTTTTTCCATCTCCACCTGACCTGAGAGAAGAGAAAAAAGTAAATTGAAAAAAAAGGGTTGTGCTATGGCTCAAAATATAGCAGAACAAAGTAACCAAAGGTCGCATTTCGCAAATACCAACTTTTGCTTGCTGCAAGTGCTGACATATGAAGCAGTCAAAAAGCGCTCAACGATTCAGAAATTCTTGCTGTGCTTTGCTTTGCACACCATATATCCAGGTGTGTGCATTAATCTATGAAGAGCCCCAAATTCAGAGAAGAACGAGTATTCCAAAGTAGTGGTGATATAATGGCTCCATGTGCTCTATCAATAGAAGCAAACATATGCGACCAGCAGAGAAGGTCATTTCTTGCCATGTTCACCAAAAACGCCAAGAGGATAAAGCCAATTTCTTTGCTCCATGCAAAGATTGCGGCGCCAACATCATGTTTTGAGTTCATTATTCGTTCATGATTCAACTTTGTGAAGATCATGATTGTGCCTTCTGAGCCTTTTCTTGTGCTCGGGCATTGCGTGCAGATCGTACTAAAGGTGCCAACTGGATGAGGTCTGTGCATTGTTTCATGAAATCGTGCTACAAAGATATTTTATTAGCCTTGGTCAATATTTGATGTAGTGAAGGGAAATATTTACCCTTAACAAATCATGAGCACTAGCTCGCTTTTCTGGGTCGACCTTAAGAGCAAAGTAAAGGAAATCCCGGAAGACAACGCTCAATTCCTGTTCGTTCTTGATAGCAGGAGTGCCATTTGTTGCGATTAAGTATAAAGCTCTCAGGGGTGATTCGGTGAGGTAGGGAGGCTCTCCTTCAATCATTTCAATAGCCATAATACCAAGAGACCAGATATCAACTTTGCGCCCATATTCTTTGCGTGTGACAACTTCGGGTGCCATCCAGTATGGTGTACCAACCATGGTAGTACGTTTATTGTGAGCTTCGTTAATTTGAGCACAGAAACCGAAATCAGCTGGAAAAGAGATTAGGATTAGTGTTACAGATCCGGAAGGTAGCAAACTTACTGAGTTTAATGTTTCCATCCATAGACAACAGAATGTTATCCGACTTAATATCACGATGAATGACTCCTTTGGAATGCAGATGTTGTAAACCCTTCAAAGTCTCCCGACAAACTGCTGCAATCTGACCTTCTGACATAATATTGAAAGTAACAACATCCGTCAAACTTCCACCCTCCATATATTCCATAATTACCCAAAGTTCCCCAGTAACCAAGAAACTATCAATAAAATTGACTATATTCGGGTGAGAGCTGTCTTTCATGACAAGAATTTCATTGATGATCAAATCTTTCTTTGGCTGTTGTTCGAGATTCATTTGCTTGATAGCTACCAATCGATTTGTCCCTCGTTCATAACCAGTGTATACACCACCGGATGCACCTTGTCCAATCTTAGTGAGTTCCTTGTATATTTCTCGAGGGTCACCCTCCGTGCAGATTTGCTTTAACCTGGCGACAATATCAAATCCGGTGCTTTGTCGTGCTCGTTGCCTGGGACGTGGACCTGGTACTTGTCTAGCTTGTTGGCTTGGGTGTGGAACACCATTCGCTGGGAATTGTCCTTGAGGAGTTGGCGGAGTCGCTTGCTGTGTGGGCTTCTTGACGCTGATCGATCGGCTCATTGCCTGTTGAGCCTGTTGCATTGCCTGCTCTTGATGGTGCAAAATCTGTTGTTGGTAAACCTGTGGAGATGCTGGCACTGGAGTTGCATATGGTGGTGTGCCGTTTACTCTTGAATTTGATCTTGATCTTGACCTATGTTCTTCTGGGAGCATAGGGCCGTTGTCCTGTACAGTTGGAGGAACGTATGCCAATGCCGGTAAATCATCACTCTGACGGGCCATTCCAATTCCTGAGTCTTTACCAGCGGCAGGTGGCGGTGGTGCAACTCGAGTCGGCCCTTGCATCGACATAGGTGGCCTCGGGGCTGGTCTATTGGGAACGAGCCCGTTGAGCTCAGGCTTGGGCTGAGATCCCACACCTTGATTCCCGCGCGGAATTGGAGGCGGGGATCTTGGGTGCTCGAAACTTAACTCGTTGTTGTGGGGAAATCGAGGACTAGCTGGAGGACTCATCATCGGTGTCATTGAACCATAATTCGGGTTATTGAAGGTCGGGGACAATGGCAATGGCGCGGGCGCAGTGCGCGCCATCGTCATCTCTGGTACCTTTGCATGATCAAATTTGTCGAATATCTCTTCACCACCTTTATCCGTGTTCTCTTTATAAAAACCAACGATATCGACAATTGTTTGCGGATGCTGCTCTTGTTCTTTTTTCGTGATTCCACTTTCGTTGATCATACGCTGCCATTCTTTCGGCAAACCCTAGGAAACTGTCAGATATGGAATAATTCTTTGGGGCGGGGCAATTCGTCATTGATTATACTTACAGTAAATTGACCAGTTGTGTTATCGTATCCAACGTGAGTGACATGTACAGGATTCTCAGGTGCGGAGATTTTGACCCCTCTAGGTGAGCCAACACCAATGCTGCTCATAAACCCAGAGAAGCCCGATTTTTTTCGTAGCATTCCAGATTTAGGCTCCTTGGTCTCATCCGAGTATCTTTTCGGACTGATGAGTTGGTTTTCACCCACGCGTGGAGGGGCTTTTTCGCTCATCTTATCGCCTGCGGTAAAACTTGCGGATTGCCGTAACTGTGGACTTACCATATATGCCGGACTCGTATGCGATAACTGTGGTGGTGGCGGTCGCCGCAAGGTATTTGGGGTACTAGAAGACTTTGTTGAATCGATGTGACTAAATAAACCAGAACTATCAAAGGGAGCACCGATAAAGTCTTCGGAACTCTTCTCACTTATTGGTCGCGATGGAATGGAACGGCGATTATCATTCGCTCCTCCCATGCCTATGGGCTGAAGCACGAATTCTGATCCGGCCAGTACTGGAGAGGTGTTCGAATATTGATGCTCAAGAGACGAATTACTGGATGCGGGATGGGGAGAGGTCAGTTTTCGGGTATGACCTGGAGCGTAGTAAGATCTGGGGTAAGAAGGTGCCGATGGGGCTCGCTGCAAGCTTCCAGAGCTACGCTGACTTCGTAAAGATGTGTGGAAGGAAAAAGATGAGCTGTCGTTTTGTCTTGCCTCGAATGAAGCTATAGCTTTGGATGGTGGTGGCCTTTTAGTTAACTTAGTTAACCTACGGCTGGTTGTTTTGATTTCCTGATCCATATCTTTGGTCACTGCTCAGACCTTCGTTTGAACTTTGGGAGGTCCGCCGCTTTGAGTGGAGGATGAGTGTTTCGTAAATTGCCGTGACACTTTGAACCAATCAAAAATGAAATCTGCATGCAATATCAAATTGGTACAGGGTAACGAGTGACGGGGTTCACTGTCTCTACTGTGTCTCCTTTGTGTAAATCAAATAAATAATGGTACAGGAAAGTAGTACTGAAGTAATTGTCGCCCAATTTTCGCTCAATGAAGGGGGAAGAGGGCAAAGGAATAGTTCTTGTTGTTATTTGGTAGCGGACGGGAATTACCAGACAACCTGTATGGGTACGGAGTATCTCTAGTTGAACAGTGCAGCAAAAACACTCTATATGATCGGAGTGTGGTTCGCAGACAAATTTGGCGGCCAAAATAATATCTCTGTAAGATGAATGGAGGTGAATCAATTTATGACGGGGGATTCCTGAGTTCTGGAGGTGATTGTGATCAATCAGAGATTCTTGATTTCTCCCCGTTGAACGTGAAGAATGAGATACCCAGGTAGGTCGGAGGGTAGAGGGGAGGAGGGGATGAGGGCAGGAGGGTACTGGGAGGTAATGTAGGGGAGGGAGATTGTTTAAAAAGAGGGGAGGGAATGGGAGGGGTATGGGATGAGCGAGTATAATAGATTAGATAGGTATATTATGATGTGAACAAGTGGTGCTGCTGCTGCTGGTATGTTGTATGTTGTATGTGTGTGTGTATGTGTATGTGTATGTGTATGATGTGTATGATATGGATGTTGTCAGTTGTATATGATTTGATATGATATAAAATGATTGATTGTAGTTGTAATTCCTCGGGTGGATGAAGTACTGTGATCCTCTCCAAAAGGGTAACTGACGATGAACATCTCTTCTCTCCCCCAATTCTTCACACGTCTTTATCGATCGTTCGCATCTGTGAGCCCAATGATCAGGGTATGATAAGGTGGCTTCAACGGCGGTAGTTGCCAGACCGAGACGCAGCGATGAGTGATTTGCCAATGTGTGGCAGGAGACAGAGCCTTCAATAATTCCGATTCCTGGGTACAGTGCTAGGTTCTGGGTAGACTGCTCGGCTGGGAGGGAAAGTAGGGAAGGTCGGGAAGATAGCAAGAGGATTAAAATTCCTTGATCATATTCCCTGCTGAGTTTGAAGGACTTGAACTTGGATTCGGAAAAGACTTTCGAGTTTCTCCACTGCCCGACCTTTTTTCGACCCTTTTCGCTGTCAGCGCTGTCAGTTTAACCGATTTGACTGGGTATAGAGAGAGGACGACTGGGTCATAAATTGGCTTGTAAATTGCAATCGTGATGAAATCTTGGGCAAGGAATGGTGGATGGATTCTAGAAGGAAAGGAATGGGAAGAAGCAATATAAAGATTGAGTAATTTGAGTCAGATTTTTGATGAAAGAATAGGATAGGTTGAATGGAGTTTGGTAGATAAAATATAAAGGAGGGGAGGTCGTCGGGATGGGGGTGACAAGGACATTCAACCCCAATACACCAAGATGTGAATCGATTTTCGAAACGATAACGAGGAGAAGAGAGGGGAGGGAAAGAGATAGTGAGTGGCATCGTAACGACTTTTTATATGAATGAGCGATATCTTGGTGTTATATTCATGATGAAAACTATTGCGCATATCTACCTGCCGCCTCCCAAGTGATGTTGTATCTACCACCATCTCTTTCTCTAATACCCCCGACCTGCTTATACATGGGCAAAAAAAGATGCCAACATTGATCACCTCAATATATTCTACCATAAATTCTATAACAAATGAACCACAAATAAATTTATCAGAATCGATAATCCTAAGTAAGCCTTTGAATGTCCTTTAGTTACAATACTACCTATTGAAACTTTGAGAGTCTGAATTGAAATGGAACAATTACATCATTGAAGGCTTTCGCCAGTGGTCAATTCCGTTTGCTCCTACACATAGCCTACACACCTACCTACCGAGCCTCCCTCCCTATCTATCCACCTACCTACTCATCAATGCCAATGCTAATAATTCCTGCCAGTGAGTTGCTCCATTTTTCGTACAGTATTTCAAGCAAGCCACATTACCACAACATATATATTACATGACACTAATGTACATCGACAGCATGTATCTAATAGGGAGGTAATCACACCTAGAAAGGTAAATGATTTGTATGTGAAGGTCTTTAAGCCACTGTGTTTGATCAAGTTGCCATACAAACGCTGCAGCCCATTTTCTCACTGGTAATCTATATACTTCCTGTCAACTACATGATTTGTCTAATCATCTTGCAAACAATCATATTCGTACTTGAACGCCTTCTAAGGTTCATGCAAAGACCCTGAATGGCTGCTTGTGGTAGGTTACTGTCACCACTCTCCAAAAAGTGTTTTTGATTGCTATTCATCTAGAACTTCTTGTGTTGGCTGGCTGGCTGAATTAGGATGAACTCGTTGATTGAATCTTTTATATTGGACTTTCTTTCGTCACTGGTATTTTATATCCAAATAACCTATCTAGTAGCTCACATTTGTATTTCCCATCTAAACTATCTGGGAGCTCACCCCAAAGAACAACCTACCATCACCATCACTTTGTTCCACCTGTGTGTTCGGACAAAATACCCACAGAGGTTGTCAACATCCGACACCACACCTTCATATTCATTAGTGTACAAAGTACGTAACTGATAATAAGTCCCTAGTAATAAACTGTTGAAAACCGTTGGTGCAATGAATCAAAAAGCCCATAGCTTTCATGCTTCCGGCTTCTAGATTTTTGATCCCTTGAAGATCATCGTATTCTCCTCCCCACCTGAGCGATAGTGACAATATTATCATAAGACTAACGTGAATGAAGTTAACAGAAACCACCGGGAAAAGACATATGAAGCTGTATCCCTGGTTCCGAGAGCAAGGATCTTTTGAATTTCACCTCCTTATCCTTACTCATAGATTCAAATTTGAAAGTCACGATGTGATGCAACAATCTACAATCGCCAATTTTTTTTTATCATTCATCGGGATCTTTCTCGCTTCTACATAAGGAGATATCCTCAGCCGTTGTATGCAATTATACTGGCACAGCATACTATCACTTTCTTCTACAATCAGCCCGAATCATTCTTGTCCTTTGAATGCAACCTTTGATTGAGTTTCGATACAAATCGTTCTCTTATTCCCGAAATCTCAAACTCAAACGAGATAGCTTCAACTACGCCCGCTCTTGAGATAGTGGGGTCATACTCCTGGTTGCCGAAGCAACCATTATCTGCTCTGTAACTCCAACATAGACAAAGGAAAAGCGCCGTTACAATGTTGTATAGTACCTGCTCATACAATGGTGCAGCGGACCTCTTGTACTGTTCTATATAAAGTGGTGAAATGTTACCTGGAGCAGGTGGGTGGGCTGACTCCGAGAGACTTTGAGACACCACATCTGTCACACAACAGGAGGGGTGATCCTCCATCGAACTTCGAACTGGACTCGAAATCCACATCCATTCGACTATGTGACAAACCATAGAGAGAACACTCAGGAGTTAAAGCCGTCTCCCCAAGACAGGAATAAAGTATAGCCACTTGGCACAGAAATTCATCAAGAAGCTTTTGCCTTGGCAGATATCTTCGAGTCTCAGGGTACTTAACTTGTCAACTCAAATGTCATGTAAGTACATGTATGTATACCCAAGTGCTCTCTCCATGATGAAGCCACTCCAGCTATACCTTCTCAAAAGTATCAGGTGCATCATCGTTGACGCTTTCGAGTGTTGTCTCATTAAGTCTCATACATTAACTGTATGCGGAGAGGAAATTTGTATATGGACATACCCCTCAATTGAATTGACATTGGAAATTGGTAAGGACAATTGAATAGAATCAACCCCAGTAATAGGTCATGTTCATGTACTCGTTATGGCTGAACCCGGTGAGTTCAGTTCAGTGCAATACTAGACTCCAATATGCAAGCCTTTGTGATTGAGTACGGATTTGAGGTCTTTTTGTGATCATTGTTAGTTAATTTCTTCATAAACCAGGCACAAAAGACTTTCATATGATTTCCGGAGTTTGATGTCATTGACCCGAACCAGCGGGAGTTCAAATGCAGATTTTCATAGCACCTTCATTCACTCATCCATTCAATGTTCCTTCGGATGACTCGAGGACTCGAGGCTTTGCAAGGTCACGAGATGCCAAGGTGATCTGGCTAGATCAGGATTCGCTTACCAGGTTCCTTTTATCGCCCAAGCTTCTGATTAAGTGTTCAAGAAAGTTCCATAATACGTTCCACCCACAGTATAACTTTCGACATCTTGACAACTTTCAACGTCGTTGCACATAACATTCCAGAAAACAGAAGAAACTTGTACTTACAGAGCCTATTCAATCCAGAAGAGCTCTGCATTTCGTCAATTTCTACAGACCTTCCCACATTGTTACTGCATCGCCCCTTATGCCAGTCTTCTAGACCTTGGAGCTCATTCTCCCATAATTTGTCTGCGTGGCCTTACTTGTCCTTATCTTCCCGGTTCAATTGATCTGCGTTCACCCTGTCCTCAATCCCTCAGCAATTCTTCAGGTAAGTTGGAGTCTCTGTTCAATTGTGATTGCTGTGGGAAGCATACTGTCCATTGCATCTTAAACTAATGCAATTGCCATGTCATAGAATTACTAGTCGATTTCAACCTCAACTTCGTCCATATTCTACATTCTTAACATCCGAATTATTCCAACTATGTCTGCCGTCGATACTGCTGTGCCAAATGGCCATGCCGAAGCTAACGGCAATGGGCCTGAACTTACTC
Source organism: Botrytis aclada (assembly GCA_014898285.1). Lineage (NCBI taxonomy): Eukaryota > Fungi > Ascomycota > Leotiomycetes > Helotiales > Sclerotiniaceae > Botrytis > Botrytis aclada. The sequence continues at coordinate 1,671,881 of RCSV01000010.1, forward strand.
GGGCTCAGAAGCTCATGCAACAACACGATCATGAACATCAACCCACTATTGAGGAAGTCCCCGATGAAGAAGATTTAAAGCATGGTGAACAACCTACCTCTACCAGTGTGCTTGAGGACGTCAATGGAGATTCCACCGCTCCAGGATGGGTCCCCACTGTGTCCACAAAAGCTGCCGAAAAACAGAAGGAGGATGTCCGCAAGGAGCCCTCAATCGATACACAATCTCACGAGTTGTTCCCAGCTCTTGGAGCCACTTTCCAGCCTAAGCCTCAAGCTCAAGGTATTTGGGGCGGCGGAAAATCGCCAGCCAATGCCAATGGATCTCCAACAAACGGCGCATCCCGAGCTTCTACTCCCATCTCCGGCGCAGCAACCCCACTGTCTTCTGTCAATCGACCAAAGGTCAATCAACCAGGTCAACAACATCAAGAAAGAATAGAATTGGCCAAAGATCACATTCTCAAACGTGACCAGCTCAAGAAGCCTTTGCCAGAAATCTTGAGAGAGATCAACAAGAAGTATAGGTCTAATATTACTCAAACAACTGGTCTGGAAGGTAAGATGACCTTTACAGCTTATGGCCCTCCCGCAGCTTCTCGTGCCGGTATTAAGGCTTTGATGGAACAAATTGGTGCAAAGGTAAGCTGATTGTCACTTTATGCTTTTCTTTAATCTAACAATCTCACTAGCAAGAAATCCATGTCACTATCCCCAGCAAAGCACGAGCTTTCATCATTGGAAAACAAGGTTCAAAGATTAAGGAATTACAAGAAGCTACTGGTGCTAGAATTCAAATGCCCAAAGACAACAAGTCTAGCCCTGTCGACGATGACGAAGATGCTACAGTAGATGTCACTATTGTGGGCAATGCTGTTGCGGTCGCAGAAGCTAAGAAGGCAATCGAGAAAATTGTGGGAGAGAAAGCAGGCACAACTAAGACTAAGTTGCGTGGTATCCCATCGGAATTCTACCGCTTCATTGCCGGTCCCCATGACACTCATGCCGATTCTTTAAGAAATACTCACAACTTGTCCGAGCTGGAAATCCCGTCTAATTACATCTGGCGAACCCCCCCTCAGGGTCCTGAAGGCCCAAATTTTGTTCCAGCTGCTGCTGACAATTGCATAACTCTCAATGGTGACCGTGCTGCTGTCCTAGCAGCACGCGCGGAGATTGAGCGTCGGGCCAAGCAGTTGCACGAAGAGCTCACTCGCCAAGAAGTGAGAGGAATCAGCAAGGGTCGCCATCAATCTATGATTGGTGAACAGGGTAACCCAGGAGAGGACTTTTTTGCCAGAACTGGATGTGCCCTATTTGTGCCAGACAAATATGAACAAGATAACACTTTCACAGTCGTTGGCCCTGTAGACAAGATTCAGGACGCTGTGCGGGTAGCCAGACAGCTATCGACTAACTCGAAATCTGCCAATATTGACGTTAGGCAGCATTTTACTGGAACACCAGACAGCGAAGGACATGCTTCCAACCTTGCACGATATTTGCGCCAGCGCAGCGAGATCGAAAGACTGGAGAGACTTCACAATGCTCGTATTTACACACCAAATGTTGGCAGTGGCTCGAATTGGGAGATCTTCTCTGAGGAAGCGGATGCCGTGTATGGAGTACAGGAACAGCTGATGAACATAATGGATGCTCACCCTCACTCACGTATGGCAAACATTCCAGTAAACTCTTTCTACCATAAGTATCTTGAACAGGATATCTCTCCAAGGGTCAAGAAAGATTATGGCGTGCACGTTGTGTTGCCAGATGGACCCAACGGCGATGTACTTCTTGTTTTTGAGGGACCTGCTGGAAAAGAGCCGGAATACAGTATTTCCCGTACTCAACCTTCAAGAAATGATATTGCAGAATTCAAACGTGGTTTGGAAGATGCTCGCAAGCACATTATCGATGTCATTAGTTCTCAAGCAGAGATTACCAGCGAATCGATCGATGTTCCAAAAATGTAAGTCTTTTGAAATAACGTACCATCTGATCGAAGGCTGACAATCATAGTTTCCACGATAAACTCAGGAAGTTCATCACCGCTGAAAACAAGGCCTTCCAAATTCCTACTCGCGTTGTTGCTAACGGCACTATTGTCACACTTCAAGGACCTAGACCTACCGTGGAGAAGTTGGCTGCCAAGGTCAGAGAATTCGTCGCACAGGCGACTGAGGAGGAAAAGGAGCGTGGTTACACACTTTCTTTTGACTTCCCTCAAAAGCATGCAAACCAGCTCATTGGTAAGGGAGGCTCGTTCGTGAACGAGCTGCGTGAAAAGTTTGATGTCGACATTCAACTCAAGGATGGCCAAGTCGAAGTTAAGGGACCCAAGGCCAAAGCAGATGCTGCAAAGTCTCACATCTCGGCTCTTGGCAGGCAATGGGCTGATGAAACAACGTACACCCTGAAGATCGATCCTAAGTTCCACCCTGAGCTCATTGGTGCCAAGGGAAACCAGATCAACAGATTGCAAACTCGTTACAAGGTCCAAATCCATTTCCCACGCTCGGGTCGGCCTACAGATGAAGACCATGCAGAAAATGATGCTGAGCAACAAAATGCTCGACGTCAACAAGCCCCAGACGAAGTCTCTATCAAGGGACCTAAGAAGGGAGCTGATGAAGCCCGAGATGAAATCCTTTCTTTGTTTCAATATCTACAAGACAATTCCCATAGCGCTACTGTTAGTGTTCAACAAAGCCAGATTCCTTCCCTTATCGGTCAACGTGGAGCTGGCATGGAAGAATTGAGACAATTGACTGGAGCCAAGATTGATGTTCCAAACTCTCGCGACAGTGCCGACGCATCAGGACGAGTTGAGATTCAGATCAAGGGAACAGCATCTCAAGTCGCAAAGGCAAAGAAATTGATTGAGGAAAAGAAGAGTGTTTTCGATTCGACAGTTACCGAGACTTTGGATGTCGACAAGAAGCATCATAGAGCTTTGATCGGCGCTGGAGGCGCAAACATCCATGCCATCATTGTCAATGCTGGTGGATCTGGTGATCGCCGAGAGCTGGCTCGGGTTGTGCAATTCCCCAAGGCCGAATCCGAGGGTAACGCTATCAAGGTTGAAGGTAGCCGACAGCTTGTTGACAACATTGTTTCTGCCATCCAAAAGATTGTTGAGGAACGAGACAGCCAAACAACAGAAACTGTGGATGTTCCAACCGACAAGCATCGTCCTTTGATTGGTGCTGGTGGCGAGACGAAAAAGGGAATGGAGAAGAACTTCAAAGTCTCGATCGATATTCCTAGACAGGGTAGTGGTCAAACTGGAATCACCGTCACCGGCCTTCCTGCTGATGTGGAAAAGGCAAAGGCCCATATTCTTGAACTTGTTAAAGGCCAAGAAGGTGAAACTGTCCAAGTTCCACGAAAGCTTCATCACGACATTTCGAACAATGGCCAATTTTTCCGAAAGTTGCGAAATGATCTTCAAGTCACAGTTGATCATGCAGGAGCTAAAATGCCAGCAAGGGCCACACCACCCTCAGGAGCTAGCGCTAAGGATGCTTTGATCACCGATGAAAAGGATACAACTGATGACGTTGAGGAATGGTTCGTCTTTAACAAGTCTGACTCTGGGGAGACTGGTGATATTCCATGGGTCTTGCGTGGATCCACCGACAATATTGCGCAAGCTAAGTCTATCTTGGCTCAAGCCATCGAACAAGCATCGAAAAACAACTTTGTTGGACATCTTACTCTTGTGGATCCTAGCCTGTATGGATCAATTGTTGGTAAGAATGGCAGCAAGGTTAACAGTATTCGTAAGGCCACTGGCTGCAACGTCACTGTTCCTCGTGGACAGGGAACCGATCCAATTGAGGTTGTTGGTAGTGAAGAGGGCGTTGAGAAGGCTAAGGAGTTGATTCTCCAAGCTGTTGCTGAGGGAAAGAATAAACCTGCTCGTGGTGGTGATAGATATTAATTGCATATTAGATGAGGATGGATAGCATTATAAAGGGTGGGAACACATGTGGATATTGGTGGTGGAGGTTTATTTATGGGAAATGCCGACAGTTGACACGTTTCATTTTGAGAATTTTTAGGTAGAGGCATTTATCATGTTTTATGCGGAGCCAATGTTTCTTTCATGGGCGGTCTCTGGGTGCATTTGGGGGGTGATGGGGGCGGATGGAAAATGGAAAGTTAGTAAGAACATATAGGTTTCGTATCGTAAAAAGATATTGGTGGGGAAATTATGGGAGTTGGTGTTACTTGAATGCATTTGACTGAAAAGTACTTGGAGTCTGTTGTCTGTTGTCTGTTGTCTCGTGTCTGTGATCGTATGTGAATGTGAATATAAGATGGTTTGTGGAGATATCTGTTGACTTGCCAGTAGCAGTAGTCCTACGCAAGGGCAATGAAGGAATTGGTTACCATAGACAACAGGTTCGACTCTTTATTGTTCATCGTGTTTTCTGCTTAATGTTAGTGGGTAGATGCCTGTCTATCCATTTTTCCTGATTCATTTTATCTAGGAAGCGAGGAAGGAAGTTGGGGACGGGATAGGGTGAATGCATGGATTGGAGATGGTATATTATGGTGGGAATATAGATTGTATGGATTATATTAGAAGTTGGTGGATTACGAGGAGATGAATTACGAGTAGATGGATACTATGGGTAGGGTGAGTGAGCGAGTCAGGGATGGAGTGGGTTGGAATAGGATGGGATGGATGGATGTAGGGAGGGTAGGGCAGGGTAGGGTTTGATGTTTGATGTTTGATGTTTGGTGGAGAGAAGGGAGAAGGGAGGGGGGAGGGAAGATTAGATACATAGACAGATACATATAGTTAGGCAGGCAGGCTGCGCACGCAAAAACTGTTTATCTGTACTTGTTTGTGGATTTGGGGATAGATCGTCTGTGGATGATGAATATGTGTCTAGACTGGTTGGTTGTTTGGTATTGGTTTTGTGGATGGGTGGGTGGATGGGTGGGTAAGTGACTGTTGTGCAGTTTAGGTGTAGTGAGTGAGTGAGTGAGTGAGTGAGTGATTGATCTTGAAGTTGAGAATCTATGGAGTATGGAAAGGAAGGTGGGAAGGGGGGAAGGCAGGGATGAGATGAGATTAGATAGGAAATCAGAAGAGGGGAACAGAGGATCAGTGGATGAGGTTGTGGGTAGTAGGTTGTAGATGGTATGTGATGATGGGAAGATAAATATAGAAAGAAGTAGAAACGAAACCAACGACAAATATATGCACCGGTAGTTGTGTTGTGAAAAAGGATGAAAAACAGAAAGAAGGAGATGTAGAATAAGAGTTGATAGAAAAATTATGAAATCAATTAATCAATATATTGAGATCGGGAATCATGAATTAGAAATAAAGCACTGCTAGGTAGATGGTAGATGGTAAGATTATCTGTCTTTCTACTTACTTACTTACTTACATATCCATATCCATATCCATATCCACATCTACACAATAACCCCAGAAAGCGAGAAAATATCAAAGTAATCACCATTTCATTCAAGATACTATTATATTAATAAGGAACAATATCTTTTTTTTAGGAATCGCTTATTTTTCTCCTCCTCCTTCTCACTCTTTATCTAATAGAGAAAACATAAATCACAGAGCAGAGAGCATACAGCTAATCGATAAAGATAAAGATAAAAATAATAAATATTTTAATTATTTATTTATATATTCAAATATATTCAATCTTATATATTCATACATTCAATCCTCAAATCAAACTTTTCATTCTGAATAAATGAATTCTTATTCATTTACTTTCTTATTCAATTTCATTCCTTATTAATTGTAAAGTATAAAAATATATTAATTATTTTGCAATTTCTAATTTCTATGCTTATATCTCATTTCATTCGGTGTGTGTATTGTTGTATGAAAACGGCCTCCTCCTTCTCATCCTTTATCTAATAGAGAAGGTATAGATCACAGAGTAGAGAGCATACAGCTAATCAATAAAAGTAAAGATAAAGATAATAAGTACTCCAATCATTTATCTATACATTCAAATATATTCAATCCTATATATACATACACCCAACCCTCGAATCAAACCCCCCATTCCGAATAGATGAATTCTCACTCACTTACTCTCCTTACTCAACTTCACTCCTTGTTAATTGTGAAGTACAGAAGTATATTAATCACCTTGCAATCTCCCATCTCCATGCTCATATCTCTCATCTCATTCGGTGTGTGTTGTTGTATGAAAACGGATGCTGGATTTGTATTCTGAATTATGGATTTTGTATGTTGAGAGAGTCTATGGGAAAGGCGAGGCGATCGAGTTATAAGAAATGTGATGCGACGGAATGGATTGAACATGTACGGGTTTGTTTAATAACTTTATGCCTTGAAAGTGCGGGGAAGGAGGAGGGGGGAGGGAAAGGGGGGCACGGAGGGGAAGTTGCACAGACGTAAGTCAGGGACTAACATGTGGATGAATGTCTCACAGGTTGAAGATGCAAGTCCAATTCACTTCAAGGATCACTGTATAACATCAAAGACATCAATATGTGAATATTATTTGCATTGCTGATCGCGTCATTGCTAATGCTATGCTACGCTGTAACCATTACACATAGCCAGCCATAACATTATCTAAAGTGTGATGAAACATATCCCTCTAAACCGAGCCCATTCGCTCAACTCATGATCATGTAGATCATGTTGTATGCAACCTTTATATTAACGCCGAATAAATCAAAGATTGCCCAAGCCCAAACCGAAGTACCTGAGTACAAATCTTTAGACCCTCTTTGTCGCCCACTTCGTAGAAAAAAGTAATTACAGAGAAGTTCGCTACCCCTGTTCATGCCGTGCACCAAAGAAAACATTATTTTAATTTTTGGAAAATGAAATCTTTATGTCAAGGGTATCGGAAGTCATTGAGCCCTTTCTTGAGACACCATCCAACGACCAGGTAAATTTTTGGGTATTACCCAAAACATGTAGTATCCAGACGTTGATGGGACTCACATGAAAGTGAGCTCCTCATCATCGCTTAGTACAAGGTGTAACCACCGTCGATAATAACGTTGGATCCGGTCATGAAAGCGGAAGCATCGGAAGCGAGGAAGACGGCGAGACCGTTAAGGTCGTCAACGGCACCGAGACGGTTTTGTGGGGTAAGGGATTTCCAGATAACCTTTTGGGCATCAAGGGCTGGGACGTTGTTGAGAGCAGTGTCCATGTAACCTGGGGAGATCATGTTGACACGGACGTTGTACTTGGCCCATTCAGCACCAAGGGATTTTCCGAGTTGAACAACACCAGCCTTGGAGGCGTTGTAACAGGATTGTTCTTGTGGGTAGTTGACAATGGAGCCAGACATGGAGGCGACGAGAACGATCGATCCTGGCTTGCCAGCGGCCATCATAGCCTTTCCGACAGCTTGAGACATGAGGAAAGATCCAGTAAGGTTGATATCGATAAGACGTCTGAACATGTTGTGGTCATAAGTCTCGGCGGGGATGTTGGAACTGAAGCTTTTGTTAGTACAGGCCTGTGGCAGATTGATCATTGTATGTACTTACTCGGCAATACCTGCAGAGTTGATGAGAACATCTGGAGCACCATGTTCTGCGACAACACTGGCAACAGCAGACTCAATAGCATCGGCATCACGAACATCAACCTTGAAGAAGGAGATGGGGATCTTGTTTCCGGTCAATTCGTAAAGTTCGGCAGCTGAGGCATCACCCAACTCTTGGTTGGCATCGAAAATAACGAGAGCCTTGGCTCCAGCCTCGACACATGCACGTGCCATGTGGTTTCCTAAGCCTCTAGCACCACTGTTTTAACTTTGTGTTAGTCCTGAATAATCAATTTCGAAACAAGATTGTGCTCGAACTAAATCAATCCCAAACAACTAGTGTAGATGATAAGACCGATAAGGGTCAAATCACGAAATAATTGTCGAAAATTGATTTTGTGCGCGAGCTAGAGATCAAGTTGTAGATCGGGAACCCAACAAAATGTATCTGGAATTTGGAAAAAAGAAGAATTATAGACTTACCCAGTGACAACAACAACCTTGCCCATCAAACTCATCTTTTGCATAGTTGGGGTCATGCCCTTGTATGCGCTTTGTGTAAGGGGAGTGACAACGTCAACAGCCTCCTTTGCAGCAGCTGCAGCTAATGCAGCTTCCTCAACTGGAATTGTTACTCTTTCTGCTCCAGAACCTATGACATCCAGAAGTCAGTATTTGACTGACAACCGGAGAATCTGCTTGCAAGGAAATTGTTGAACATTGGGGATCAAAACTGCATGAAGTATTGAAACCTCTATGCAGCTTTGATATTAGGGAGTGACAATTGAACTTACCAGGTTGGAACTTGGTAGCAGGAATCTCCTTCTCGTGGATAGCCTCATAGTCATTGGCTTGTGGAGTGGTTGTGAAAGCTCGAACAGCTTGTCTAGAGATGATGGAAAGGGGGGTTCTGCGACCAGCCTTTGCGGCAGCCCGAATGAAGGAGGATCGAATGGCAGACATATTTGTAGTTTTTTGTTGATAATTAAAGTAACTTGCAAGACAGTATGAAGTACGAAAGGATGATTGTCTATTGAAGAAGACTTTTTGAAGTTGTGTATATGCAGAAGGAAGTGTGGGAGTTTAAAAAGTTGTTTCGAGGAGCTCTGTAATAAAGTAGGAAAATCTTAGCGTAATTCTTACAAAACCAAGCTAGTAAAGCCGAATGACCGAGACCCAAAATTTATTATTCAATGACTGATAGAGAATGATGCAATGACTTGAGGAGTCAAGAAAGAGTAGAGAGTGAATGTTAAGTATTGGCCAGCTGGTCAAGTTCCATCATTTTCTTAGAATTCACTCTTCTTCTCCTCTTCTTTTCCTGCTTCTTCCTGGTCCAAGTGTGGGGGGGGAAAATCCAAAATCAGGAAATTCTTCAGATGAGAATGTTGAACGAACCTTTTGGAAACAAATCTTTTTTTATCTTTATATTTGACGAGTCAAAAACAAAAGCAACTGTACGTCTGCTGAAATCTCAAGAGTCTGCTAACTTGTTAGGAAGAATACGTTTAAAGATTGCCCCTTTTGATATGCGAATCTGCAAGAACAAGTGGATGATTCACAGAATCCCCACAAGAGATGTCTTTTTCATCAAGGGTCCAAGTCTCAAAGCCGATTCGGGGTTCACAGAAGAACACCAGAACTTGCTTATGCTGTAAGAAACTCGGACCGGAGATGATTTTTGATCTTCTCTTGTAACTGGTAAGATTGCAGGAGGAAAGAGAACACTGAAATGAAATAATGCTGACTGTGTATGTAGGAATCCAGCTCTTGGTTTTCCTTTCAAAGATCTATCGATGTATTTGACGAACAAAGAACAGTGGTCTATAATTTGCAAGAAGTCGACGAAAGAATCTATACGAATATAAAGCAGAAATGCTATCAGGCAAAACAAGCAATGTGGAGAGGATTGGAAGAATGATGAGAATCTGAGTCTTCTAAAGTGGAATCAAGGGGATATGAAAGGGAGATCAAGGGGATATGAAAGGGAGATAAGATAAAGGTTTGGAAGAGTCAAAGACCTTTTAAAGCAAAGCCAAAGACTATTTTTTCTCCTTCCATTCTAATTCCGTCAGCGCCTCCCCGAAGCTTTCTTTCTCCCAAGCTTACAGATCAGGATTCTACAGGGTAGCTTCCCTTCAAAGTCCGTGCTGATTTGCATAGCTTGTCCCACTCAAAACGCTATTGAAGTACCCGGAACCAGGATTATAGTGCCGGGATATTTGCTAGAACATCAATGCAGAGAGAAATGCTTCTATGGTGGCGGCGGTGGGTGACCATCAGACTGGCTGGGATGTCCAGGATGATGACTAGGTTGTGCAGGAGAAGGTTGGCATGGCGGTGCATGACAAGTTCGAAAAGACGTGGGGGATGATTGACCGTTTGGAAGGATACTTGTCTCCGATACTCCTAGAATCCATACAAACCGTACAGATGGTGTGGGAAAGGATGAAGCGGTGTGCTTTATACGCAGATTGCCACAAGGTGCAGGTTGCTACATGGTACATGATTGTCAATTGCTGCAAACTGTATGCAGAATGATGGATAGATGAGATGTGGCGAGATCTTTGACAATTGGAAAAAGTTTCCCTACAACATCTCTCTCTCTCTCTCTCTCTCTCTCTCTCCATTCATACTTTGAATGGTATCAATATGGGAGATTTGCAAAGCTTGTTTGTGGGTGTATTTGTTTCTCTTAATTGATGGTGTCTCATCAGAGTGGAAATTTGGGTGAGGAGAAAGGACTTGGCTGTTCGAGCCATAGAACCCAAAGATCCCCGCCTTTCTTCTATCTTACAAGGTGTATCAAGCCCCTGCCGGTACCGAGCAACCATTGAAACATTTATTTATGGACCATGTTGAGCATTGAGATTTGAGAAACTTCCCCAAAAAGTTTAATGTTTTTTCTAGAAGCCATCTGAGGGCCATGTTTATTTTCTAGATGGGAAATAATATGTTGGACAAGCAATCACAAGGGAAATTGGTGGAGCTTATTAGTTGGACAAGTCACAAATCTGATGCGATTTCGAATTCAACACTACTGTTAAGACTACTTGTTGAGAGTCGAGACATCCAAAACACGGATTGACACTGCCCCAGTCTTTTTGGATCCATTATACGAAGGGACGAAGGAAATAGTTTGAATTGTGGACTGGCTCAACTGGGTAAAACTGGAGGCAGTGATGCCATACTGATGATTGACTGATGATTGATGGATACCAAATCATTTTTTGATCTTACAAGTTACAACATTCCATGAATTTGCCACTCCCTTCAAACTCAATTCATTCGTCAATTCTTGAGATTCATGATGAATTTCTCGAAGATCAAACCACATTTTTTTTTAAGAATTTGAAGGGTCTTTGACCCAATAAATCTCAATCTCCTATTTTTCTTAACTTACCCACACTTTTCATATATTTAATTTTCCCACACTCTCCAGAGTAAACTTTTTTTCACTCAACAACCCGACTGCGGAGCCCAAAAAGGTAACCTCATAATATTGGTAGTATTGGGAGTAGGTACCTCCTAGGTAGCGGTGTGAGCTGGAATCAGAGTCAGACGTCGATTTCCGACCGAATCCTGAACCATATCCGTGGAAGCTTTGGTAGGAGAATGGCTTGATACAACTCACAAGCTTGAGAGAAAGGTCATCTGATGGAAATTTTTAATATTACCTAGGTAGCTATGAAAAGGTTAAATAATTTTACGAGATCTGTTTCGCTTCTTGGGGGAGGTTCTTTGCGTTTTCGATTCATGTTCAGGGGTTGGCTAGCGATGAGGGTTTGAAGAATTGGTTAGTTGTCAGTTAGGGAGAGGTAGGTCGGCAGGTAGATATGTATGTATGTATGTACAGCACAGGCTCGAGACAGGTAAGGTAAGGTAATACAACTCAATCTTCTTTGATGGCGTTTTTTGAATAATGTATGCTGGTTAGCTAGCTCCTTGGTATCTCTTGAAGAAACAGAAGAAGATGATTATAGCCTTATCCGTACGTATTCCCCTGATATGATTCTACTCCGTGTTGAGGGAACTAATCGCCTAAGTACTGAACTACTTCAAAGTAGCTACCTCAAAGTAAATACCTACTCTGTAGATTCTATCTACTCCGGAGTCCGTACAAACTACATACTCTTCTTCCTCATCTATTAATAGTGATCTTCTAGAAGGAAGGGCAAGAAATGCTTATTATATCACTTGAGCCAGTCATTACCGTGCGTGGATCAGGGTCTTCTTTTACTAGGTAGGTAGGCCGGGAGGTAATCTATTTGTACTCGGTACCTTTTTCTTGGGGGAGGGGGGGAGGGGGATTATTGTTTTTGATTCGAGTGAAAGTTATGTTAATCTAGACATCATTTATGCATTATTATTCATTACCTATGTATTATTTATGAATTATCATTCATTTATCTGGGAATTTTGTGGAGTTCTGATGACATTCTCATGGAGTTACTACGTATGTACAAGTACTCGGTAGGTAGATAATAATGCAAGAATGATGATGGAAAGAAGAAAAAGAAAAGAAAAAGCCCCTAAATGACTCGCATCATCGGTGCCACGGTGGAAGTCTGGATGAACAGTGCCTAAATGGAAAGAGAAAAAAAATTCTTTCTTTTTTCTTCTTTTTGTGGAGAGAGTGAGAGCGAGAGGGAAAAAAAGAAAAAGAAAATTTCTTTCATCATCTATCTCTTTTTCTTTCTACACTTCTTCCAATTCTTCATCTCCTGTTTTCTTAACCACTTCAATTTTCATCATGATTGTTTTTTGAGAATGGTATATCTTTCTCTCTATTACTGTTAATTGTTTATATTGTTCTGTAAAGGAATCAATCGGTGTTTCTCGAAACATCAATTCTATATCATCGTGTAAAGAAATGAACTCTTGCGAATATACGATGGAGATCAAAATCAAGATGAAGAATACAGAAGGCGTTTCTTCGCAACGGCATAGGAATAGGATCAACTGCTGGTATGATATCATTAAACTGAGCCCAGTCCTATCCAGTCCGATTCGCACCAGCGCTCACAGCTACGAAAGAGATGCATGCAACACGCAGCACGCAGCCCTACTGTACTACTACCCGATTTACGAAACTAAATGGTAAGGAAAGAATGAACAGCCAGCTGGAACTTTGGCAGTGCATTGCATTGTTCGTTATTGGCGTTTGTCGATGATGCAACTACCACTGCATCTGCTGCATCTGTCATTTTATTCCCTCATAGTATCCATTAGTCTTCCAACGACAACGATCACTGCAGCCCACCAGTGAACGTCTATACACAGGTACGTGTGCCATACTTTCAAACATCAAGCTTGTTATCTCGACTCGAGCTCAGCATATCAACACGACAAATGCCCTGTGGCAATCACCAACTCCGAATTCACGAATTTCCACGGAATCTCCGGCCAACGCGTCCAGAGCGGATTCAAGTTTCTACATACACACATACATCCATGCATACACAATCTGACATGGAAAATATTCTACTGTTGAAATGGTAATCACATTTTCGATTACGATATTCGATATTCGATATCCATTTCAGCACAAGAAATTTTCCTGCAGAGAATTATACTCCCGATTCCACATTTGGGCTCGAGTAGTGGAGTGCTAAATCACTGTTCAAGGTATGCTGCATGACCGCAGACATTTTTGAGTGATGCAGAAAGAAGGTTGCATGCATGTGTCAATCACACGTGTATAATCTACAGCTCATTTTGCTTTTGAAAATTATCTGATGCGGAAGGAGGGGAGGGGGTGTGTTTGTTGAGAAGCATTCTTTTCACCCCACCTTCCTTTTTTTTTTCTCGACTTTTTTTTCTTGCACGTTATTCATTTCTTTCTCAGGAACCAGTGGTTCATTTCCTTGCTAGTAAGGAACACGTAATTGATGAGGAATGAGAGGCAAGGGCCCCGGCTTCTATATCTAGCCGCCTAGATTGCTAGTTTAGTGCAAACTTTAGTTCTTCACGGGGACGGAGAAGAGAGATGTAAAGGAAGGATGGAATTCGATTCTCAAAGGCTTATATGATGAATATCCAGATAGGGACAGCTTATGTTGGGTTTCAAAAAGGAACTTGATGTGTGATGTGAACTGGACGAATATTTTAGTAGATGCTTCGTGTTTTCTGAAAGCCTTTGAGATGAGAATATTTTTATAGAGGGGATGGGACTTGGGTGTAGATGAATAATATTGCGATTATGGAAGCATATGTGTTCGTTCTCTTTCTCACAAGGAATGATGCATGTGTTTCTTCCTTCGTCAACATGCATATGTTGTCGTTGAAGATACATGACGCTTAATTTCCTGCCCGATGATCGATGACAGACAAATGCTGTTTCGATGCTGTTCTTTCCTTAATCTACCTACGTGCACCATACAATAGCTAATGATAATACAAATCTTCTACACTCCATTTTACACAGGCCCATTACACAACATCGTTTATACACATGTGAATCCAAAACTTGATACTTTACATACTACTATGCAGAACTACTAGTGAATCTAGGGTAAACGCCATACATATACTCATTAGATCTAGATCTCAGTACACTACATTTCAATGAACATATATGAAGATAACGTCACATACATCCTCGACATAACTTAGCACATTCCCCTATCCTAGCCTGCAACAGGGTTGCAGATGGATATATCCGAATATACTTACTTGATTCGTAATGTTGATGTTATACTATACTTACTATGCATCTTCTCTGTCTCTATGATGGATAGATTGATAGATAAATCGCAATTTTCGTTTCGTTTCGTTAAGGTATCTCGGAGGAAGGAAATCTGGATATCGACCGATTGGGTATGTTTTTTGCGAGTGGATGTGGATTTAAGGGAAAGGAAGAGGGAGAGGGACGACTTGGTGGCTGTACTGTGCTGTGCTCTATAGCTATTGTAGAGTGGGTGGCTTTGGGAAAGGTGATGAGAGGTGAGGACAGGATGGAGTTGCGGAGGGGTTTGGGGCTGAGCGTCTTCAGGAGCTGTGAATCTCCCTCGTGATGTTCTTCCGCCCATTCATTAATTTCGGGATCGCTTTCCTTCTCCAACGATCTATATTCGAATTCACTTATTTACTTTTCCCTCGGTGTATTTTTTTTTTCGGGGGGTGAGGGGGGGGGGACTCGATCCCGAAATCTCGTTTTGGCGTTATTTATAGACGTGAAGTCGTGGATCGAGAATCGCATCAAAGAGACAATCTGATCATGGGGATTGTGAGAATTATGAGACTTGCTGTTCTGTTGCTTTCACCTGTTTGTGTAGTTCCGCAGCGAGAAGCTCATATTCTTCGCGGTGAGTTTGGAGATGGGAGATGGGAGATTCGGGCAGGTACGGGATGAGATGAAACAATGTGGGAGGTTGTGGCGGTGATGTAAAGGGGCTTGGAAAAAACGACAACGCAAGGTCAAGACCGTGATTGAAGATTCGCACTCGGGCCCATTTCTTGAGTTGTAAAGTTGCATTCATGCTCTTGTTCTTTCCCCTTTCGCATGCATAATTGAGGAATGGGGATACGATATTCGTGTCTACGGTAGTTCGATGGCACATACAATGTTTCTCAAATGATCTTCGTTCTACTTGTAGGATTTTTAAAAGGGGAGAGGTCTGCGCTTTATGGGGATAGAGTGATGATTTTCGAGTTATCGAGATTGTTTTGTTGTTGAGATTATTCACTCTTTCTCCCTTCCTTTCTCTGACTTCTTCGCTGGACATTAAGCTTTATGAATCAGATCTGATACCTTGGTATTCAAATACCTGCTTCTTCTAAACACCTGATTCTTTTAAACGCCTGCTTCTTTCCCAGTCGAGGATAAAACAAGGAATCTGCAGATCGATAAAGAGACTTGTGAGGGCGGAGAAGTGGGTTTCGGGTTCTTGAATTCTTGTCAGTGGAGGGTAAAGCACGGTGTGAATTCAAATACCATTCTTTAGGGTGTTTTTGAGTGGGAGATTCTGCTTTGCTCGTATTGTTGTCGTTGTTTACTGTAGGGGTTTTGTCAATTTGTATGTATGTCTTGTGCTCGTTATCATGCGCACTTTTGTGAATACAAGATTGGTAAAAGGGAAATTACGGCTTTGGGATGAGTTAGATAGCATATTGTGAGATTTGACTTGATACTTTCTGGGCACCTAGTCAGGGTATGCAGTACTGTGGAAATTGATTACTGGAAAGATGGAGGAATGGGGGATGCTTATATAATGATCAGGTGGGAAAGTTGGAGATGGGGAAAGGGGTGAAGTGGATTATTGTGATACTGTGATGAAAGGGTACTTGGTGTGAATGAGTGAGCGAATTATCAGTGAGGAGTATGGAAAGGTAGACGCTTTGCGGAGAGGGAGAGTAGAGCAGAAGGTGGATGGTCTGGAGAAGAAATGTGTGAATCACTTTCTGGGATATTGGTGACGGAATCTGCGACAGTATGTTGGAAGAGGAGAACAGTGAATACTCCGAGCTTTCAGACTGTTAATCTTGCTATAAAATTTGCAGCGACCCCTATAATGCACTCAGCAAGAAACTCTTTACAATGGCGGGACTCCAGTACGTAGAGTAAGTTCGACTCCTCTGGAGATTACGTCCAAATGCTTTTGCAAATGATCAATGGAATCTACCGATATCTAGCAAACAAATAGTTGTGATCGTTATACTCGTCTTTACTTTCCAAGCCCTCATTGCCTTCTTATTGTCATTCGAGCATAAATGATCTTCTTTGTCGCCAAATTGCTATTGCTGTCGCTAGGTATTCTTCGTCGTGAGATCATATATACACATTAGGTTCCGAGTTCTCGAGGAATGTATGTGGAATCTCATGGTATGTCATTCATGCAACACCAGACCAGCTATCTAGAATTGCATGACTGACATTTCTGTCCACGATGTCTACCGCGGTTATATTTCCTCGGGCAGGCTTTGTATCTCTCTCTTAAATACAAAATTGAGATTGAGGAATTTGAGGGGCTTAGTTTTAGATAGCAGGCATTCACTCTGAGCCAGTAAACATGGGGGTGTGCAAATGTAATAATAAGTGATGAATTGATATAGCTACTAAGTAGGCAGCTTCTCTGTGAATCAAGGAAATGGCGTGTGATGTCGAAAGTAAAGTGAATGCGATATTTTTGATCGGGAGTACGGTACCATTGAACTCCAACTGTCGACTATATAAATCAAGCGTCTTAGAGACTTTGTAAAGAATAGCAGCAGTTACAAGATTTCAGCAATTTACGCGCACATGATAAGAGCCAGGACAAAAGTTTACTGTTGATACCGCGTAGATTAACTGTCCCAGAGGAGGTATGGCAGCAGAAAATGTGTCAATTTCCTATATCATACTTCACCCTCTGTTCAGCGTCAGTCTTCTTACTATCTTTGATGATTGTTAATGCTAACAATTTATTATTATTGTTAATAATATCAAACTTTCGAGCGATCTCTCAGAACAAGACGGTCCCTCCCCAACCTAAGAAGGGTTAAAAATTAGCCCAGCTTCGTTTCCTCGTATCTATCCTCCATACCAAATTTCTCTGAAACGTGGAGATACTTGGAGATAGTCAATCCTCCTAGGTGAGTTGGGTGCTTCGGATTGTATGAGGTGATATAGACTTTTTCTTCTCCGTTCAGGGGATCCCGCAGTCTGATGTAATGTCAGACATAGTGTGACTGTTGCTCCGAGCAATTCAGTTGCTGTCATGAGCTCAGAACATAGGTACAGCATGCCATGGTAATATTTTGATGACTTCTTCTCCATATATCAACACTGATCACCCACCTACAATCATTTCGAACCAAGTCTAAGATGCTATCCGCGTCAAGGCACCCATCTGCCTTTGTTCCCCTATAAGGGATTGATCTAGAGGTTGCTCACTTCTCGTGCCGAGTTTTTATGGAGTTGGTAGGTGATATTATACATAGTCCTTGATTTTGGATACAGATGACAGTGGTGACAATTTTGTGGGTGGAAATCCGGATGAGGTGAATCTAGCTGATGTTGGTAGGACAGTAGGTAGATTAAGAGAGGGGCCGGAGAGGTGGAGAGCTGGAGATGATATCATTCAAGGCTTAGTGCAAATTTGAGCGTGTGAATGGTTATAAAATGGTGAATAATAGCTCCTAGAATCCGAGAACACTGACTATATAGTTCCCTATTCCGTGAATATCTGAATTTACAACGCTGAACAACGAGATGTCAACTTTGACCTCATTAAGTCAGGCCACCAACTTCGCGAACCATTATCGAATGTATTTCGTGATCGGTGATCGGGTGGAATATTCAGAAAATCGGATATACTAATTGCTATTGCTCCTTGTCTAGAGTTTTCAGTTTTATACTGGGTGATTGTCGCTACTCTAACCACTGTCACTTGTCCACTAGAATGATATATTATCAGACCATAGAGAAACGACCCAAGAAATATACCTGCCTATCAATATGATCCCCCACAGCCTGATCAAACCCCTAGTGACACATGCATTTGACTTTCTATATAGGCTCTAACGGAACTCCCAAGTCTCGAGCATTGAACTGGCTCCGAACAAACTTCCGGATGACTTGGCAGCCACAGTAATCTGTGCAATGGGCGTATATAGCTAGGGAATGGAAATCAAAAGAGCTGCGGGGTGGATATGGCGGGTATAGCAGGCATGGTGAATGGAAACAGAGACAAGTACATGATGCAAATAGATCAGCTGGATCAAAAGAGGAGAATGATAATAAAACCGCAGAATAACATCTTGTGCTGCTGTAGTGAATACTTTATTTTCCACATTTAGGGACCTTAAATATGATATTGTTGCCCAAGAATACGTATTATAGACAGAATGGCGAGGCGGCAATAACGAGTCAGTAGTCGGGAGCTCATTTCATGTCTCACTTTCAAGTAAAGCACTGGACTCGCGAACGACCTCTGAACGTCCCACTTTCAAAGATTCACCACCCAGATTCATGAACGCTCAACCCTTTCTGCTCCAGTGCGATAGAAGAGAGAACACAGCTACTATATAAACACACGCAGAAATCTCTATAATCCAAGCCAGATAGAAGCAAGGCTAGCACGCGATGAGGTGGAGTGCTTCTTGATTTTTACCTTGAGCGTTTCTATGGTGAACCTTGAAGTGACGAGTTTTGGATTCTCATGTTTCTGCCTCGAACTATCACTTTGCTCTATTATATCTGTTGTCGTTGCAAATAACTGTTACCAATCATATACTTATCGTTGTATCTAATATTCTAGTATCAACTATACCCTTAATATGAAAACTCGGCTCTGATTTACTGACCAACAGCATAATGAATATCACTCCGTCTTGGCTGGAAGACCTGCCAAACAAGTCTCTCCGACCCCATGAATATCTTTCGTGCAAGTTCATTATTCTGTTTTCAGTACAACTCACACCAAGATACATGCTTATAAAGACAGATGGTGAAGGACAAGTTCACTATTCTGTTTTCAGTACAACTCACACCAAGATACATGCTTATAAAGACAGATAGTGAAGGACGAGAGCACATCACCTGTTGCGCCTAGCTCGAATGAGCTTAGCTTCCAATTCCTCGCACTTTTGCCGATGAGGGGTAGGCACAATAACACAGGTGAATAATGAGGCTGGGAGCTTTCATCAGTATATGTGAATCACCAGCAGTCAATGTGGCGGAGAACGACATGATATGGAAGCAGTAAACACATCTTGGTTCGAATCCCAATATTAGCGAGATACGAGTATAAATAGCTTGCCGATATCAAACTAGACGAGTAAGAATCAAGGAGTCGATAGAAGGAGTCGATTAGGAGCCAGCTAACGACGAGACTCGGATACGCATTTCCCAGTGACAAAAGAATGATCTGAATACACTATCCAGAGACGAGTTTCGAGAAAGGATTTTCGTGACTTATTTCATATCATCTCACTGTCGTTTCATCTCTTGCCCTTCTACTGTCATTTCAATCAGCAATGTTGTTAACCGTCGCACTCAAGGGACCTTCAAACCACATCAACCACTCACAAGCTCCACAATTCAAACCCCCGAGAACCCCCAAGTTCACCGACACATAATATCGCGTTTACCCATGGCTTCTACTCTTCGATTTGGAAATAAAGATCAACATAGAAATCTATCAAGTAGACTTTATATAGCAAACTCCTAACTCGCCCCCCTCTTAAAAGCCAATCACAAAGACACCCAGCAAAATTCCACAAAATAAGCGAAGCCCAAGAAAAGAGACACCAAACAACCACGTTTCTCTAGTAAAAATAGCTATATTTTTTTACAAGATCAAGACCACCCTGAGAAAGCTTGCGCTTCGATCAAAAAGCAAATGCCATCATGATAAGGTTCAATCTAATGGTGAAGATAAGAACTCGCCTGATTCGATTCGTCGGATCAGAAATCCCCTCCTCATACCCTCCCTCGACCCAGGAATGCTATGACCAAAAGACCAAAAGAAGGAGCTCACTCTTCCAAAAAGGATACTTCTCAGCAAAGTCGCCTCCTCCACCCGTCGCGATACAAATCCACGAGCGGGGAAAAACTCCCATTGACACTTCCCGGTCTGTGGAAAACCCTTATAATTGCCATTCTATCTACCTAGCTATCAACACTTCGATCATCATCGTCATCATCACTATCGGTATTCCCACTACCAAAAGTCCCAATGTGCTATCATTCACCCAAAATCCTTCTCCATCGTCAAACCAAACCTAAACAAAATCTCACTCCTATCTAGAATTCCCCTCTACACCACGCTCAAATCCCTATATCGAATTCGCGGAATGATTTGCATACAACTATATTTACACTTACTCGCACACACACTTACTCACTTACTTACTGCGCCAACAAACTAACTCGCATAATCCATCCCATTTTTTCAAAAGATAAAGATCCTTTTGAGATCCATTAGCGATTTGTAACTTTATGAAACCCACGTCTTTCCTTCCTTCCTCTTCCTATATATCAATTAACGAATCAACAAATCAAATTACCCCCCCCCCCCCCCCACTTTCCCAAATGAAAGCAGAGCACAGCACAGCAGAGCGGAGAAGAAATATCTAAATAACCACCTCCAATCAATACAATACAATAGCTATCCCAGAATTTCAATGAATAGTACAGCACCTCACAACACATCACAGCACTACTTACTCCCCCACTCCCCCCTCCACCCCTCTCCCTCCCAATCCCTCTCCCCCCCTCTCCCCCCCTCTCCCCCCCCTCTCCCCCCCTCTAATCCGCACCACAAGCATCCAAATATTCACTCTTCCTCGCAAGACCGGGGATCCCGACTTTCGCCTTCCAATTCCCAACTTCCAATTTCCAATTCCCAACTTCCAATTTCCAATTCCCAACTTCCAACTTCCATACCCATACACACCATCCCTCACAGCCCACCATTACCAAGTCTCTCTACCGGACAGCCCAACCCCATCATCCCGGCCTCCAAATCAACTTTCTCCATCTCTAAACCCGATAAATCACACGCCAAGCCAAACAAATTTTGCGTGTTAAGAAACCGTCACATTGAAAGAGCGAGTAAGACATATTTCGCAGAGTTTAGATCATCGCTATTGTCATTTTCCTTCTTGTCATTATCCTCACCATCACCATCACCATCACCCCCAAATCCCATTCCCATTCCCATTCCCATTCCCATTCCCATTCCCATTCCCATTCCCATTCCCATTCCCATTCCCATTCCCATTCCCATTCCCATTCCCATTCCCATTCCCATTCCCATCTCCAAGTCCATATATCCATCCATCCATACATACCTACCAATCAACCAACCAAAGGCAAACCCGTCCAGTTCCTCCTTCCCAACCAAACCAATCCACAACCAACCAACCAACCCACCCACCCATTCACTCACAGCCCACCAGCCCTGTTGGCCCTAAGACGCTCTGTTTCCACATCTTACTCTCTACACATAATACAAGATGGGAACTTATGTACCCACGTAAAGAAAGGAATTAGGGTAGAAGAAGAAGAAGAAGAAGAAGAAGAAGAAGAAGAAGAAGAAGGAGAGGATTGTGAACACATCACGCGATTAGTCGAATTCCGAGGGAAATAGTGAATAACGAACATGTAACACATAAAATATAACAAAAAAACCTGTGAATCATCCATCGAATTGCGCTCCAAAGTCCAAACCCAAAGTTAGAATCACACATTCACCCACCAATCACCAAGAGATGAAATTCACTTGGGTTTGGAAATGGAAAGAACTCACAAGCCAACCTAATTACCTTCGACCCTGCCTTCACATCTTCACATCTCAAAAGTTCACAAAACACCATATAATTACCACTTTTATTGATTCATATTCCGCTAATCCCAACTCAAACCAGCCGTTCATCCCGAAATCGCTTTTCCCCAATTCATCCCTTCATTCTTATCCACATTCAAATTCCCTACCCATAATTCTCCTTATCACTATGTACCAAGGGATTTCCTTCGCCGTGCTCTTTGTTTCGCAAATTCTTCATCCGCATCCTAAAGCCCGAGCCCAAGCTCTATCCACAACCATGTACTTCCCAAAATACACGAAAGATACGAGAAATGAAAGAGGTCAAAGAAAATAGGAATGGATTCGCTAGCAAAACATGTAATACTCCTAGGAAATGCAAATGGACCCTCCGAGAACTCCCATAATTTAGAATATGAAAACAAGGATATGCCAAAAACGAATAAAGAGTATTGTTACGGCTTTATAGGTTGAGAGTGAGTAAAAATGCGGAGTTGAGTAGGGAATGATTCTCGCTCGTGCTTCATCGACAAAATCTATTCCCTCATTTTGACATAATTCGAAGGAAAGATGCCTGATCGTCCGTTGAGGGTACCGGTCCTATTTCAAACACCAGGTTAGCTTTGACTGTCCTTTACTGTCCACTTCCTCGCCTTAAAATTCCAGGAAACTCTTTCAAGAGTTCAAAATAGACATAAACATACCACCAATCTTCACTACTCTCAGTCTTCTTTGTTACCGTAATAACGTCCCCCTTCTTGAATCCCAAATCTCCTGGCTGATCCGCATCGAACGTAAATTGCGCAACCGCTTCATTGCTTCTCAAACTAGCTGTCTTTGGTTGAAACTTTGGCTTCGGCGCAGCAGGTCTACCTGGTCCTGGCTTTCCGCTACCACTACCAAATTGACTCGGAGGTCCGCGGGGAGTATCAGAATACACATAATCATCATCAAATGCGCTACCAGATCTAGACCTGCCTGCATTGGTAGGTCTGTCGTAAATGTCATCTGCCCATGTACTTGCTCTTTGAGGACGATTTGGATTGACATAATCGTCACTATGTCCTAAACTTGCGCCTCGATCTCTCTGTGTACCTTCTCCAAATGCACTTCCTCTCCTACCTTCCCAAACTACATCGTCGTGTCGTTCGTCATAAACAGGGCTATCATTATAGATTCCATCATCGGGATTCTGGCCCGCGAAAGCTCTCGAATTCAACACATTCATAAGAGGTTGTGCTGCTGGTGGTGCTCGGACTGCGCCTCCAAGTAATTCAGCGGCTGTGAATCTTCTTCCATATAACTTCTCATTCGCATCCCTTCGCTCGATAATGGCACTTCCCTCGAGACTGACACCGGCAAAAAGACCCTTTGTCTTGGAATAACTGAAAACACCAGCTACACCCTTCATACTGGCAGCTCCGGCTGCCTCGGCATTTCGTCCTATTGGTCCAGCGGCAATACTGACATTTCCACCCAGTGTAAGAGAACCAGCTTGAGAAAAGGTGCGCACGGCTGCAGCATCGTTGAGAATGAAAACGAAATCTGTAAGCTCGAAACCGATTTGTCCACCCACTCCGCCGCCACCGATACCAATTGCTGAGGGTGCGGACCAAGAACCATCGGAAAGACGAGCTATAACGACACCATTTCCGTAACGACCGGAACCGATGAAACCGGCTTTAAGAACTGTAACAATTGCGAGGCCCTAGTTGTGAAGAAAAAAAAAACGTTAGTGAGCGGTTCGGGAATTTGGTGGCTGGGGAGGAATATAATGGAGGGAGGATGAACCTTTGCTTGCGCGAGAACATGTGGTGGAATAATCTTATCTGGTCCAAAAGCTTGTCGTGGATCAATAAATGAGGATAAAATCTTTCCACACTTTTTGCATTCCGCTGGTAAAAGAATAGATGTCAGCTTGGATGTTCTACCTGTAATTGAATGATCTCATGTCGGCCGATTAACAAAATGTAACAACTTACACGCCATAGACGAAGGAAGCGGATTGTTGATTCCTAAAGGCATATTGAGAAATTACACCTATGTAAGGTAGATCTTTGAACGATAGTTGTAATGAATTTGCGCGACGTTATCCTGTCGGTTCGTCGGTCTAGATAGGTAGGTGGGTATGTACGAAGTATGTATGTATGTGTATGTATGTATCTCCCTGCGTTCGCGAACTAGGAATTAAGTGTGGGATGTTCGGTGACAAAGTGTGGGGTGTTTTACTATCGCCTTATCCTGTAAGTATGAAATCACTTCAAACTGGAAGTGTGTTTTAGTCCGGAAGGTATGAATGTATGAATATATGTCTTCCTATATCTGAATTTATGAGTTCTCAGATATCGAACACGAAGCTTCCGAAGAGTCCGATCAAGGATCCAAACTTCAATTTTTGTATTCGGGCGAAAGTACTCAATCAGATTAGAGCCGTTGACGTCGTGGAATAATTTTTGTTAGTTCGTTCTTATTAATAAATGATCACCTGTCGGACGGAATGAGAGCCGAGCTTGTGGCTGTGTCAAATCAGCCTCAGCCTGGGACCTTTTGGGGTCAATCACAAATGAACAAGCTTGCGACAAGATTGTCTAGGATACAGTCAGTACGTTTCACGAATTGCATGAATCAACTCAAGTAAACTTCACTTCCAAAACTAGATACTTGTCACACGCACGAGAGTTAATCGCACTATACAATTACCAACTCTTGCAAACAAAGAAAGCCGTCCATCTTCCCATCCACTCGAACCCACGAGATTTGAAACACAGACATCATAGTCTCGGGACAGAACCTCACCCCATCATCTGCTCTACGCAATACTTTCCTACCCGAAGAAACACAAATCTACCATTCAAAATGTCGGATGCATACGAGCGCGAACGTCAGAATAACTCTCGTCTCAATGAACTCTCAGCAAAAGTGTCGGCATTGAGAGGCGTCACGGTGGATATATATGATAATGCTAGAGCGCAAGATGTTATTGATAATACTGTACGTATTCTCTTCTCCTCGCATTCTACTGCCCACATATAGAAAACAAACAAATATTAATGTATCCCACGAATAGTCCGATACCTTCTCCAGCATGTCTTCCTCCCTCAAAGGATCCGCTTCACGTCTAGGCCGCATGGCTTCCTCCGGAAACAAAGTCGCCATACTAAAGCTCAGCGGGATGATTGTTGGATGCGTGCTGGTCTTGTGGTTCTTGTGGGGGTTGTTTGTTTAGATGAGGGGCTGAAGGCTTACATGATAGAGAAGGGCAGAGTGAAGATTGAAGCTGGAGGGCAAAGACAAGGTCAAATCTACGGGATGCAGCGCAAGAAGGGCAACGTATCTCACGTTGATCGTACAAAATCAATGGCACTTGAAGAAAGAAACGAAAAGAATAATAAGCAAGAGAGAGAGACGGAGACGGAGCATGCGAAGAAGGCATTGTATGATATATGTGAGCAGGACATTGGCAGATACATTAAACTGCGGCTGTAGCATTGTAATGGGCGTTATCGGTTGCATATACTATTACGGTTGAACGGGTCAGGATACATGGTGATATTTCGTAGCATGGTTGGTTGTTGCCTTTAGGGGCGAAATAAATATACGCGAGAATTGTATAAAACGCATCAAATTTAAATTGCGCCTTGAATTATCTGCCATTTATAGGATATCTATGTTCATGTCATTTTCCATCCATCCGTCCATGTTCATATATCCCGCAAATTCTTGCCCTCATCTCTCCCACTTCACACCGTACTGTATCCACGCAATGTCCTCACTCCCATACATTGGAGAATAAATCCTCACCCCCCGACGAGAACCCCCCCGCAGGCTTCCCAGCTCCGGAAGTCGAATTCGAAGTCGGCGCAGGGGCCGCACTGCTCCAACCTCCAAAATCATCATCTGCTGTCACCTTTGGAGGACTAGCCATTGTGTTGAAACTACCTCCAGTACCTGGTACTATACTTTGACTCGATAGACCTCCCCAACTACCGAAATCTCCAGCGTTAGTTTGAGGTGATGCAGCTTTTGTGAGTGATGGACTAGTTTTGGCAGAGCTACCCCAAGCATCACTGGAACCCCATGCGTCAGTATTGCCCCAAGCGCTGCTCATAGCAGGTGCTGCTGGCGGAGATTTTTGTGCAGTTGCCGTAGGGCTTGAAAGGTTGAAGACTGATGATTGAGCAGGTGGCGAAGCGAGTGTTTGTTTAGGTGGTGAAACATTTTGTACAGCAGGGGTGGTGAAGTCGAATAGATCTCCCAATGAAGAACTTGCATTTGTGAACTGCGGAGCCGGTGATTGTCCTGGCGCCGAGTCAAAGGCCCCAAACCCGCTTGTGGAGCTGAACGTACGAGATACTTGAGAAGGCGCAGCGGATGCTTTTGGCTTTGCATCGAAGAATCCGCCGCCACTAAGGGGCGGAGAAGAAATTTGAGCTCCGGAACCTGTAGATCGGTGGCTGGAGATATTGCCCAGGTTGGAGAAAGCTGAGGTCTTGGCTGGGGGAGACGTTGCATTTGAGAAACTTAGGCTGCTAAATGCATCGTTCATACCTCCAAATGTAGAACGCTGTGGCGATTGTTGAGGTGCCGCTTGCATACCACCAAAAGATCCAGAAGATGCATGTGAAATCTGCGATGTCTGTTGTTGCACTTGGGGACGAGGAGCGGATGCATAAAGCGATAGAATGGATTGTTTCAAATCAGGTCTCGACTGAGTGCCTGGAGCAGGTGTTGTACTCGATGGTCGACTAGGAGGAGCAGGCTCAGTTCCGAAGAAGTCCAAGCCCAAGAGAGAATCCGCCGGTTTTGTTTGCTTTGGGGGAGCCGGCTCTGACTTTGGTGGAGGTCTCGCAGGTACCGGACCGGCAGTACTCGCTCTCGGAGGTGGTCCGAAATCATCACCAAAGAGATCCTGTTGAGGAGGGGCGCTGATCGGGGCAGGGGCTCGACTAGGTGGAGCGGTCCTCTGTGATGTTGATCTTTCGAGGTTGTGCTTCTCCTTGACAAGTCCAAGGGGTATATCATCGTCTCCGTCGACGTCCAGAGTTGAGGGATCCGGAATTGGTCCGTCCATAACCCATCTCTTCGAATCGTATTTCGTTCTGATAAAGTTCTCGATTTTGGCTTCGGATGGTACGTGGCCTGGGGCTAACTTGGCTTCCCAATATTTGTTTGCTCTGCCATTTCCCCATTTCAATACGCTTTGTACTTGTTCGTCTGTCCACGAATCCAGATCAACGGATTTGACTCGGCTTATGTGAGTTCCCATTCCACGATGTATTCCGGAACATCTTATACACATGAAAACCCCCAAATTCCAGCTTGCCCATCTTGGATCTAACGGATTAGAGTGAATAATCAGCTCATGACTTGATACAATGGATAGGAGAACATCGATAGAACTTACGTTTGTTCCTTTTGCAATCGCAGCAGACTTTATTACACTCGAGTTTCAAAAGACTCTTTATCGTTTGGGTGTTCTGCGCAATACGCTCAGCCTGAGGATTTGCTGGCCTGCGCGACATCCTGGCGAAATTAAATTAAATGAAGTGTAGTGAAAATGAAATTGTGTATTCCTTTAGCAGAGAATTCCGATTACAATGATTGTATGTAATGATTTGGAAGATTATGTCGCGTGTCCTGAGGAATTGAATGAAATGTTTCTGAAAGGAGCTTTCTTGATTCCACACAAAGCGCAGCACAGGCCTGAACAGCTCGCTCGGCCTTGCGTCCCCACTCAACAAAGTCATTATGACCGTACCGAGACCAAGGACCAAAGACCCAAGATTGGCATGGTTTGGAACGATTTGGAGCGATTTGGGCAATCGGACAATTGAATAATTGGATCGCAATATATTACGGTCACAGGTGAGTATGCTAGTCACTTGTTCACTTTGAGCAAGTTGATTCACGCCCTCGGAAGGCTTCGTTCGGCAATGTCATTGATACACACCTAGAAGTAATCGCACGGAGGTAGCTGGAGAGACCGTCGTAATGGATCCTAAGTATATTGGAAACACGGTTCTTGATTTATGGCTACTGTGATTATCTACATGCTGGACTTGACACTCTCCCGTACTATACTCGCCCTTTGGAACATCTATCTATCTAGGTATGCAGAGTAATCACCTGTCTGTTATCTAATAAGCATCGAGTCGGAAGAGGAGGAGGGGAAGGACAGGACTCAATGTCCTGATATCATTGACAGATCGACTACTTCCCAGTGGTTGATGCCATTTGACTTGGTCTTTTAACGTATTAGTGTTTTAGTTCACCGTGGTGAAATGGTCTAGACAGAGTTTTCCCTCGCAAAACCTATTGATAATAAAGTTTCATCAGGTTTTCTATCAGACTGCTGTTTGTTGATGCATTGTTGAGAAGCATCTTTGAGCGGAGTTTCAAAGATATATATAATATAACACTTGACCGTTTGTATGACTATTTGATACCCAATATCAATCACATTGACGATTAAGCTTGATAGACGCCCTACCTAGTCATAACGTCTGGATTTCAAAATGTTCCCTCCATACCTGGTTCTGGGGGCTGATTTCTATTATGACGTTCCCTCCATTCATCCGATCGTAGTGAAGATAGAATTATCGACTAGTAGTAATAGCAACTCCAGATTCTTTCACGTCTCTTGATAAATTTGATAGATCCGGGAATATCAGTGTTTATTACTATTTTCATGACACATCACATCGCGCGTCATGAACGTCAAGTCTTGATTCCAACATAAAACTTACTGAGAATAAACGTCTTCACTCTTAGGGTGATCCTGTACTGCTTGTTGTGCGTGTATGTGAAGTCAACACCAAAAGGATATTTCCATGCTGATTCCACAAGCTCATGTATGTATGGCTTGAGCTGAAGTCGGGACGTGCAGCTGCAGGTTGGACGTATAAGCTCAGTCCGCTAGAAATGTTGTTTCCACATTACCAAACGAGTAGTTTCTTCATTAACTTCATATCAACAAGTTCACCATCTTCTACAGATTTTAATAGTCTCAGCGTGCATGATGCAATCGATCCAGAATCCCAAGTACGATCCTCGCCAAGCTACCGTTAACAGTGAAATTTCTCGGAAATAGTCCTTCGCTAAGAAACCGTCATGGTGGCGTTTAACCCCGCGGGCGTACAAAGCAATGATTCCACATAAGACTGAGCTCCCCCTGCACACTGCACTTTTACACATCGCCCAAATTGTCATACCTCAGCATCAAATATATCCTCAAAAATAGTATACATATCCTCCATGCGTATCCCAACATTCCCAACTCTCGTCCGTACCTTCTATACAATCAGCAACTATACGCTTTCTCGCCTCCCAGCAACACAATATAAAGCCCTTCAACCCATCACTCGAGGAACTGTCCTGAGATCAATGCCAACCATCCCATTTCTCTCATCTTTCTTCGGTACTTCAAGTTCTCAGCAAATGTCTTATCCAGTACAAAGGACAGATGAAGAATGGCAAGCCGTTCTTTCAAGAGGTAAAGTTTCCCTTCTCGCCCTTTGCCACCCACTTAGTCTACCCCGGCTCTCTCCCACCAATCTCTTCTTCCTTGATTGATATATGCGCAATCAATCTACAACCCCATCTAACCCTCTTCAGAACAATTCCGAGTCCTTCGTAAACAAGGCACCGAAGCTCCCTACGTCGGCAAATACGACAAGCACATGCCCGACTCTGGTGTCTACACATGCGCTGGCTGCGACGCCCCTCTGTACAAAGCTTCACACAAATTCAAATCTGGTTGTGGATGGCCCGCCTATTTTGACAACATTCCTGGCGCCGTAACGAGACATACGGATAGTACTTTGGGCATGGAGCGAACTGAAATCGTATGTTCGAATTGCGGAGGCCATTTGGGACATGTGTTTAAAGGTGAAGGATATAAGACACCGACCGATGAGCGACACTGTGTCAATAGTGTGAGCATGAAGTTTGCCCCGGAAGACAAAATCGTGGATGACGCGAAGAATGCCGGGGAGAGCAAAGTTTGATTTGGAAGTGCTGTATGATACCTGGGGAAGATGGTAGTGGAGCGAGGAAGTCGATGGGAGAGGAATTGTATGATACCGACGCGAAAGATGAATAATGAATTAGCAAGCGCTACTTGTATTGATAGTTAGTGGACCTGACCTTATGAACATAAAAGAATATCCCACAGAATGAATTCCATTCTGCTATACATTTAATTTGATCGCTGCCGGCTATCTTAGTTGATGCCGGCTTGTTTTGCTACATGCTTGCTGTTGTGTTGCTTCACTGTCCGTTTTGAGCATTATGATTTATAGATCGTTCGTTACATACCAACCGGTTCTCTTTCCTTTTCTATCAACGGAGTCATTTCATATACAACACTTGTTTTCATCTTCGACAAGGTCACGACTTATCCGGACCCATTATCTTCAGGTCCCATACTATGCCGGCTCACCTTGCATCTCGGCCATCAATCAACCCATACGTATCTAGCATACACCATCGAGCACTATCACAATCCTGATATTATCAGCTTACTTGAGCTGGCAATTACTATGCCGTTAGACGTTTTCGATACTCTAACTACACTTTATTCACATCTCACACATTAATCACCACCACACAAAATTCCGCCACCTAATATTGAAGTTTGCTCATTGCTGTGTTTTCGAAATACATAAACTCCTACTTGTACTGACAAAGAAAAATAGCAAGATCTGTTAAAAGCCCTCCTCGCTCGATAGGTCTTGTAAAATATCGAATTCTGATCTTTCCCGACACTCTAACCCAATCATCTCTCTTTCAAATATCCAGTCTCCTATAAACTCTGCAAATATATCCAACATATAATCAATGATATACAAAAGAAATGGTATGACAGCTGACTCCTTTTTTCATCGGCGCCTCCTGAGAAGAGTCCCCTTCTAACTTCTATGACGAACATTTCCAAAATTGTATTTCTTAAATATTCAATAAATAGCAATTTTGAAAGAAATTGTTACTTTCCCAAGAAAATCTAAGAGTGGCTAATAGGCGGATTAAACGATACCAACATCGTTGTATATGCTTAAAGCCACGAGACTTGAGTCTTTGTGCCCGGTCTCTGTTTTTATAACAAGAACATTAGATTTTCGGATTAGACCTCAGTCAACTCTTTGATCTTTCTCTCTCAATTGATACCTCAATGTGGAAGGAAAATTATGGGAGGTTCTGATAAACATCAAGTTGTGTCAAAGAAGAGCGTTACAGGGAATCTTGTTTCCCTCGTTGTTACGGGCGGAGGTAACTCAGCCCGTCGAAATTTCGATAGAAGAGGTATTCCAGGGATAATCTGAGTTCAAATCGCACCAATTCGTCATAAAGTCGACAATGCTAGAACAAAAGCCCCTTGTAGAACCAAGGAGCTTCCAACCATCGCCCGAGCGCGAAGACGGCGTTGAGTATTGAGCATTTGTATTGGGCTGGCTATCGATATATCGGTGTTGTATCACTCGATATTCAAAAGCTATCGGCCGATAATCTTGACATAGATCTGGGTTCGTAGCTACAGAAAATACGCTGTGCTATTGGTATGGGAATTAATCCAAGCAGATATGCTGAGTTTCTCTTTCAGGCTAGCCAAAATTCGAAATTTGTTTGTCAAGTATCGATTGGAGTACGAAATAATTTCGAATGATGGTGTCGGAAGAGAATACCCAAAAGCTAGATTATATCCCACAGCTGGTTTCTGATAATGTTTCGCCTCGGGTCAACATCTTGATATCCAAAAAGAAAGGAAATCGAGCGGAATCAAAAAGTGTGGCCCCTTGAGCTTGAAATGTAATGGATCGGCTTCAAACAGATTCCAAGTCGAATGTTAAAGATTGGAACTATGATTCAGGTATATGCTTGAGATATCGCGATTTGCGTTATATATTCAAAATCTCTCGGATGCCTTCGAGTTATAGGAGGCAGAGGTGTGCGATATGCGATAATAGCCGTAGTCTTTCTGATGCACAAAGACTTGTAGTGTTCGATTTGGCGAGACGATGAACCCAAAATGCGCTGGATGAAGTCCTGATTCCGAGACATGCTATGAATCATGGAAGAAGTCCTGAAAGGGAAATTTCAGGGTATCTGCGAATACGGATCCACCAAAGCTGGACGAAAGCGATAGATAAACCACATTAGGTGAAGAATCGACCTGGCTTCATATACAATCCATGTTGGTGGGAAGCCGTCCCAATCGTATCTGGGGAATGAGACTGGGTATTGTGTCAAGAAAAACCTCGAAATCTTTCTGCCTCTAGCCAAGTCGTTGCCTTTCCGCAGAATCGAGGACCTCTTGTTGCTCATACCCATTCTCAATCTCATTTTATTAGTATTCTGTTGATTCATCGTCCTCTGAGCCCCACTCATCGGAACCTGATTCGAAGTCTGTCTCGTCTGATCGTTGCTCGTCTGAATCCGTGTCTATTGGATCTGGCTCTTGCTTCATTGGTTCGTCCGAGGTATCAACTGTACGCATCGAAGTCGGTGGACCATAACTCTTCTTCTTAACGTACTCTGCTTGAAAGCCACTGCTAGCATTACTCACCATCCTCAACGAGCTTTGCGCACCTTTAGGATCACGGCGACGCCATTCAGAACCTGGGCGCACACGTTTGACTCCATTGTCAGGTCCAATCGCGTTCCACAATCCTGTACCCTGCAGACGATCAAGTTTAAACTCATGAAACATGTATCCAGGCACCGCAGTTAGATGATGTTCAACTTTCAAATAACCTTCTCCGCCCTTTTCCTTTATATATTCGAAGTGCTCAATCTTTCTCCGGAGAAACGCGGACTTAAATTCTCTCTGGAGATGGGCCATTTTCTGCGCTCTAGCTGCCCCCCTCTCGGCCGTCAGAATTAGTTTTCTCTTGAACTGGTTACGTCGAAGGACACTTTCCAGCTTGGACAATTTATTCGCTGCTTTCTGCTTCTCCTCCTCATCTGTTCCATTGTCGAGTTCATAATGAATTCCTGACATGGTTACTGGTACTTTCTCCCACAAACGTAAAGAGATCTCATTACAAAGTGCACCATTTCCACCAGGACTATCGGGATTAGGAATATACCGTGACAGATGATCCTTGTATTCCTTTACGGAAAGTCCTAGATCTTTGCGTCCCTTATCATGAGCGGCTAGTCTTAGGATCTCCAATTGTTCACCGCTCTGACGCGTATCTCCATGGTCATGATCAACCGGCAGCCCCAACCTGCCAGTGTGCTCGGAGAGGTGAGAATTCTCAAAGCGGCTAGGGAATTTGGAAAGGCGGTTTGAAATGGGATTTAGAACGAATGGTGTCTGCGAGCATGCGGGGACATCGGAAGCTTTGTAGGTCCCTCGTTGTACAAGCTCCTGCTTCTTGGGTGGAGGATCCACTCTCCTTGCATTCTGGTAACACGTCAGCTTGTTTCGTCTCATAATTAGGCCTTCCCATATATCCTATCATCGCGACAAAAGCTCCAATCAACAGAAATATGCAGGTATGACTTACTTCATAACCAAGATCTAGTCTTTCATACGAGTCTTTCATCTGCGTCTCAATGCGCTTATAATCCAGATGCGCGGAGTGTCCATGTCCCCAGAGCTCCGTCGCAGCAGACTGAGACGATTTCCAGTTATAACCGTCGTAATAAGGAACCGTAGCAGGATTATTTGAAAGGGATTCTGGAGACTTAGTGATTGTCATACTATTGTGCAAGAAAGCTTACCAGCGTCAACACCGTCGAAGTGAGTGTTGAGAAAGGCATTTGCGGCGCTGCTGAGTTGGCAGCGTCGAATCATTTTTTGCTTGGCCATCTTGTCGAGGTGCAGATCTTGCTTCTGTTTGTCAGTCGCTTTGAGTATGATTCGTAACTGTGTGATTGTGTGGTGTTACCTGAAGCTTTATGCGTTATGATGTCTTTTTTCTTTTGTGAACGATAAAGTTTTGTGTCTGTTTGTTTGTCGGGGATGATAATGAAGAGCTGTGGACGATGCTCTCAGGTAGCTTCTACTTCAATGAACTAGTTTAATGATATGTAGTCTCTACGCTAACCTTCTGGGGGAAGTCTAGTCCAGAATGGAAGGAGCAGATGCACATCAAGTGATGTATGCGGCCACCGTATCTACTTCGAGTCTACCAAGTTTAAAATATGAGAAGATGATCTGTCGATAGAAATATATTAAATATGTCTATTCTGTACGAGTGAAAGTAGAAAATTTTCAGATATGAGAAAATCAGGGGATCTAGCTCAGCAGTGAGTTTGCATTTGAATCAGATCGCGGGTCATTTGTAATATAATATGTTTGAAGACATTTCAGCCTTCTCCATTGGACAAAATCTTGGCCTATTTCCCAAATTTGAGTTTCAATTCCATGATACCCCATCAGCGTTGACGATCCCAGAAGTACGCTCCCCCCCCCCATTTTCTCGCTTAGCACGGTGACCTTTAAACCCCACACAATTCCCACGCCAAGAATATGATGAATTTCTTCAATCCTGGGTCAAATTTTGTGATTTGAAAACGAGAAAAAAACTCATAAAGTACATTGTAGTTATCAAATTCAATCGTATTATCATTTCTTGAAGAGACATACTATATAATCTTGACTACGTATTTTGAGAATACAAAATGGAATGTGGGGGAACTAGTCTTCTTAAGTGATGAACTAGTACACCACTAAATATGAGCGACAGAATAAATAGCTACCACTAGAAGCTCATTTGGTACATCTGTCCTTTCAATGAAGAGCTAGAATTGCACGTGATTCACAGTTTATAAAAATTTGGTCATGAGAAAAACACCCACCAACTAATTATACGGTGTTCAATAAATTCATTCTTCCCAAGCTGTAGTAAAGTGATTTCTACGGGTGCCAGAGTTATCGGTAAGTGCTTAAAAATAAGGCAATCGCTCTTTCCATTTTATACTTGAGGTCTCAATTGATAATAAGCTGTGAAACTGTCATTCTCAGTTTGCTTGGTTTCCTTCGAAGTTATACGGAATCAAATATCAATTCATGTTGTAGATTCACATCTTGACTGTGGCACTTCACCATGGACTTCCCACGATCTCATTTGGCATTCCCAGCGCTCCCCATCGCTAGAAAGAGCCAATTGTGGACGGCACTTAAGAGACGTTGATGGATCAGATCGTTATATATCCCTCACCACGGAAAACCGGATCGTGGCTTACACGAAGCTGTATTAGGGTTCCAAATCGAACCCTAAATGTATTCGAAGTGATAAAACCAAGTGATACTTGCGCAGGTGTCTTCATTGATGTGGAACAAAAGCCACACTGCCCCATAGCTACTCAGGACTGTCTTCCATTCATAGAGATACTTCGGTTAATTTTACGATCAAGACAGGTGTTGTGACTCATAATTAGATATTGGAATCAATCTAGACACATTAAATCTGTTCTCGCTATCAATTAAGATATACACAGTAATTTTGGCCTAGGAGTATCGTTGGGTTGTCCGAAACGAAGCTCGTCGTTGCAACGCTCTTGCCTATTCAGCACAGGATGTGAATAGACTTTGCAATTTCTGAAAAATCCGGAAACAAAGACCCATGATAGCCAATCATATAGTGATTCCAGAAAGATATCTTCCAATAGTCTCATTGGCAATCAATCAATGACGACTGGACAAGGGACTTTGCTATGTGGAATATTACCCAAATGTGAAATGGTAATGAGAAAGTTCTGCGATACAGGAGCAGTGAATGTGTGGTATGGTATAACTTTCTATTCTCATCATTTGGTGGTCACATTTTCGCAGCGTTCAAATATGTAGAGATATCATTTCTGGCGCACTTTTATTACAGAGAGATGAAGGTCTCTCGAGTAGAATAGAAAGATAATACAGATAATTACTTCAACGAAGATACCGAAATAGTGTTATTTCTTCTCAAAATTCACATGCGTATAATTGTGGTAAAATGTGGGGTCATCTTTTCAGATTCACAATTAATCAAGCAAGTGTACCGGAAGGGGCTTAGACCATAGAAGAGAATGGGTTGATGAGATTGTCGATTAGACTATCGCATGATCAGATGGATGCCCATCTTCCTTTCAAATTCCCAAAAAAACTAATGCCAAGAATTTTGTGCTGTGTGTAGAACGTGTCCGTCTCGAGGTGCATAGCTGGTGAGAGCATCTGAAAGTCTATAATTAAGTATAAAATGAAGTAATATGTATGTAATTCTGTTTAGCCCGCAGTGAAACAAAATTTGCCAGAGTGTATTTCATGGAACGAATTGAAAGGAGCAGAATTCTTTTTGTAACGTTGTGCGGTTGTGTTTTGATAAAGCGAGCTTTCACCCAGCTTTGTATACTTTATGTATCAACTGCCGAGATCAAAAGGGTAGCAGCTAACGAGTGAGCATAGAAACCAATGTGATGAGACTCCTTGAGATGTCTTGGATTGATGGCTATTCTGGGATTGTCTCAATCAAATTTGGCCAGCTGTTGCAGTTAGAAAGCGATAAAATTCCTGCAGTGCGGTATTTTCCACTATGACTCGTGAGTTTACCACCTGAAGAGATAGAAAAATCTTCAGTTGATCTAGACTCACAATTTTCACCTTCTGAAGAATTCTTGCTTCTCTTTCTCAAAAGTGTCACAGTAATCACCTACGTTTTGTCGACAGGAGAGAAGTAAAGCTTTGCAATACTATTTGTGTGAACATGAGTGAATGACTTCTATTCAATGGTAATGTACTATACCCAAAAGAGAGTAGCTCTTTTAGAAACCCTTATTTAAGGGTTTCTACTTTCGTAGTATAGCTAGCTCTTCAGATAGAATACAATTTAGACATCTGGGACCTACTATATGTGGGTGCCGCGTCTTAAGTATCCTTCTCATACAAACACTATTCATGGCCTGTATGATGACACAGCATACAATTGTAATTTAGAGAGTCTGAATATCTGTTAGATACATGAATTCTATAGAATTTAGTGAGAAGCTTGAATATTTGAAGCATAGTAAGACTTGCAAAAGAAAGAATGTAGTGGTGACCATCTGCTACCATATAATTCCTGCTTCGTGAGCCTTTGAACCAAAATTGAACTCCATGTGCCCTTTACCTATGCGATTATGAAGGGGTATATTTCAAGTTGAATAGTTCAAATTATATGGTATTATCTCATGTAGACGTAATATCTTGATTCTCAAGTTGAAGGAAACGATAGAACTTGGGGTATGCCTGCCAGCAAGTATTTAGCACAATCCAACGTTTATTCCTAAGCATAGGAGGAATTTCGCAGATCTTTCACCAATATAACACAGTGCGATAAAATATCTCTCAGTTAGTCGACTTATTTAT
Organism: Botrytis aclada; assembly: GCA_014898285.1. NCBI lineage: Eukaryota > Fungi > Ascomycota > Leotiomycetes > Helotiales > Sclerotiniaceae > Botrytis > Botrytis aclada. The sequence goes on from RCSV01000010.1 coordinate 1,708,989, forward strand.
AGAAATATCATTTCAGACATGCAACGAAACACATTCTCTATCCTGTCGAGAGTGTGATTGGTAGAAAGCAGGCTTCCAGGATCAAGTTAGATATTAGTAATATTCCTGTTAGCTAAATATGCATCCATACTTCTTCAGATCTACAAGTGATTCTAGAATGCATGACATAACCATGGAACTCTGCATTTATTTATAGAAAAATTATTTCAGATTTGCAACAAACCACATTTTTTCTCTCTCTTGGGGATGTGATTGGTAGAAATAGTCTTTCTACGAAGAGTAAACTAAATGCTGGTAGTCTTCTCATTGGCTAAATAACTATCCGGACTTCAGATTCACAACTGTTCCTAGAATGTACAATATAATATCATAGAAGTCTGAAGTTATCTATAGAAATGTTATCTCAGATATGCAAAAAGAGACTGTATTGCATCTATCTAGAACTTGATAGGTAAGAGATAGTGAGCCAAAGGTTAGCTGTCGGTCTATTTTTTGACAGGTGGATTCAGATATGCAACATACTGCTATTATGTTTCTGTTGAAATATGATAGGCCAGAGATATTGTGTTAAAGTTCGCTGCCTTCCTAATTGTTTGACAGGTGGAGCTAGATATGCAACAGAGAACTGCTACAATTCAATATGTAATTTGATTGGTGCTTCAAAGTGGACGAAAAGTTAGTCGACATAGTCGACTTTCTAATGTTTTGACAGGTGGAGTCAGATATGCAACAGCATACTGTAATGATTCAATCTGGAATCTGATAGGTGCGAGATAGTGGACGGAAAGTTAGTCGACGTTCTAATTCTTTGACAGGTAGACTTAGATATGCAACACAATGTCATTTTGTCTCTACTTGAAGTGTGATAGGCTAGGTATGGCGAGCTAGAAACAGAATAGGAATTTAGTTGGCTTTCTAATCTTTTGACAGGTGGATCCAGACATGCAACAAAATGGACAAGACATTTGCTACCGTAAGTGCGATTGGTGAAAAGTTGACCACCAGAGTGGCAAGCAAATCCTAGTATGCATTCTACGTTCACTTTCAGAAGTGCAAAATATCTTCAATTGCCTTATAATAATGAAGAGATGTAGCAACTTTTGTGGAAGTTCTGTTCAGAACACCCCTATTATTGACCCCTCGAGTTCTGAAGAAACGTTCAATCAGACAACTGGCAGACGCTCATATCGCGTGACGCTTATGTTTGATTCATCTTCTTGAGGAAATTCATACTCCATGATAGCAGTACATTGAGATCGTATTTCCCATCTTTGTGATCTTGCTTTACTCAGCGATAGAATTATTGCCCAAGGAATTTCAGTGGCCCCGCTTAAAATAAGCGAAAGTTAAATGCTTGCCCAACGAACCTAGCTATGAACATCTTACGATACGATTTTGGCTACGGTAGTCAGCATCCAATTTCTCATAGTGACGTCATAGCTCCTCAGTATGCAGTAATTATGATACCATGGTTCGAGGTGCAATGAAGAAATAGGGCATTTTAACCAGTGCGATGATTTGAAGCATTGAGCCTCGTTGAAATGATCAGATTTGCTTAAATCATTCGTCAATGTTTGACACAAGCTTGGGTTATCAAAGATTGAAAGCTTCCATATTTAGTGAATCAGTATCCTTCCATTGTCTAAAACCTTCCTTGTATGGATTGCGAGGAGAAGTTACAAAATCAGGTACCTCAAGTTCGTCACTTCAAGTAGAGGAGCTGGTTATCATATCATGAATGCTCTGCGTCGGTGTCGACTTATTAGGCCAGATCTCTAATTGAAATTTTTTTACACGTAACAATCGACCTAACTTGTTCATGCTTCTTCGCTTTTGGCTAGTGAATAGATTGGATAGATCCATATCGAATCAGCCCTCATCACTCGTGCATTGGTTATGTAATAATAGTTGGCTTATTCTTGCCATAATGACCTCAGCTAAGCTGTATTGCATTACCTCAATGGCGATCAAGGCTCAATCGCGCCATGAATCCGGTATCTCTTATCCAGGTATGCAACACAAGGGACTCAATCACGTTTAATTCGGAATATACCAAGATCCTGACTCGGGCTCCATCTCCAAATGGACAAACCCAGGAGTCCAGATCACATTTTCAGGATAGTCTCCGATGAACGCGGTAAAGCTCAATCCAATATGCAGAATAAGGTCTTTAGATCAAGCGACCCTTGTCAAATAATTCCTGTAATTGAGGTGTCTTTCTCTGCTCCTCTTCATGTCTGATCTCATTCATATATGCAACATGAGAAGATCAAGTCAGATTTGCACAGGTAACTTAGCCGTTCTATAAATAGAGAGCCTGATTGAGACATGCAACGTGAGTCATTCAAATCATACGCATAGGTTTTAGTATATTTAGCTTCCAATAGAGTGCGAGCCAAGAGGTAGAAATACTCCTTCTAGCAAGCTTAGAGGTTCTATAAATAGAGACCCACATCTCAGATGTGCAACATGAGGCGTTCAGATCACGATTCTGATGGAGGGCCTAAGAGATTTCGGGGTCACTCTGGGATACGAATCTGTCGTGAGATTTTCCTGCTGCGCAGGTCGTGGTGGGCATGCCATACAATTTTCAAAAATCTGGGTACACGAAGGTGAAGTTTATGCATAATACAAGTGGTGTTTGTAATGCATAATGAGTTGGATTAGATTGTAATACCTTGGGATCGCTAATATCTATGATACTATTATTCACACGGTGCCCACGGGCCCTTGAAGACATGTGGTCGACCTGTGAACTCGCTAAAGGACAGATATATAAAATCTTCTCGTATATATAGAATCAAATTAACGATTTAGACATAGTATTAGATGAAATTCAAAAGATATTAGCTGCATTTAATGCTACGTCTTTTTATAAAAACAGATCTTTAACATCAGATCAAGATGAAGGAGAACTTCAAATTGAATAATGTAGATAAGTCCGATGTGAATCTCTACTCAGCTTCATTCTCAGCGACTCAGACTTATATACTCACTGGCAGTCAATAGTCTCAACGTCTCTGCTCTTAAAGCCTATTCGTACAGTATATACTAGGCTTGCAGTTTTATGGGTGTTATACTCTCTCCCAATTGAACAATTAGGCCCCAACAAAAGCAAACGAAGTTTATCTTTTGTACGTTCATTTGTTTACTGAAATATCCCAAATAAATTACACGGTACGAGTTAGAGCTCGTTTACAGAAAAGAATTATGCTAAATGTGATGATTTATGGATTTCTTAGGGGACGATGCTGATATGATATGGCTCCCGCGTTACAAATAATGCGAGACTTCAATCGAAACACCTTGAAATAACTAAACATGACAGGTTGAGCTAAGAACCTGAAGCTTGAACCCCCGATCTTATAATCTCCACAACTTTGACAGCCCTTAATCCCTTGATTATGTTGGCCAAAGTTGGGAACGCCATATCCAAGTCTCTATTCTCCAGATCCGTGAATACAATTTCCGCCTTCCCAGCCTTCCATTTCCTCTCTCCTTCCGCTGTCGGTATCGAAGGATAAGTTGTCGCGTACTCTGCATCCTGTCCCCTTTTCACACTTGATGGAATGGCCTTGTAGTGTAAGACCGGACTTTGTAGAGCAGACTCAGCATTTGGAGTCTCCTCCAAATCATCCAAGGTTAGGCGACAAAATTCAGTACCTTCCCAGCCAGCACTCAATACGAAAGACGATTCCGAGCTAGATTTTTCATTCAATGTTGCAAATACCTTCGAGAACCCTAACTCCTCTCGGCCAGTAATGATTGGATCGGCCATATTTTCGAAGAGAACTGGCAGGAAATCACCTTTCAGTTCAGCTGTATCACCGGAATCGCTGTCCGGGGAACTCTTATGTACGATATCATGAACATAGAACCCCAGCATTGAGTACCCCCGACCTCCAAGCCATTCTAAATTCTCCAAGCGTGTGACAGAAAATGTGGCAGTTGCCCACATACCCTCCGTACCAATTTGGAAATCATCGGACGGCAAAAGAGTCGATAGATAGCTCTTCAATGTTTTGAAGGTGATATAACTTGTTTTGTATGTCGCCTTTAAGGGTTTTCGTTGTATTCCGTTGAGATCTTGTCTTGGCCCTGGGCTAGGCCCAAAGGACATTGGCATTCTTCGATACAGAGCGTTTTCGTTCAAATGCCGAATCAAAATTCCATGCGCATGATCGTAAGCATCATGGCCCATGTTTATTTGCGTAAATTGCATGGGATCTATAACCTTTCCTCCATGTTTTCCACGAGGAGTCGCAAATGCAGCTTGGCGAGAGAAATCTTGTACAAGTGTAGCACGATCATATCTGGCTTGAACGTAAAGCTCCAGACGTTGCTGAATATCAGACGGTCGAGTACCCAATGGAAACAAAGCACCAATCGCTGCGCTGTCTTCTATTGCCTGAGCACCACCTTGTCCTTGGTGCGGAAGAAATCCATGAGCTGCATCTCCGAGCAGTGCCACTTTTCCGTGAACCCAATTCTCTCTCCCCATTTCCTCGTGATCTAATAAACTCCATAGTTTAATATCTTCAGGGGAAACCTTTGCTAGCAGGGCTTGAACATCATCTGTATACGAAGTGTAACAACTCAGAAGGGAGTCTTTGGATGCGCTTTGACTCCACTCTTCTGAACTAGCTTCCGTTTCTTCTTCCGGATGTAATGCCACGAAATTCAACAAAGTATTGTTCCTACATGGATACGCAACTAATCTTCGATCTTTTCCGTAAAGTAGAAGCAATTGTCCAGATTTCTCAACAAAATGTGCTGTCTTAGGATCTGCTCGGATCTTGTCAATTGGAATTAAGAATCTGAATGCGCTGGTTCCGGATGGCTCTGGGGGTGGAAGATCCTTCAGCAGTAAAGATCTGATCTTTGAGTGGATCCCATCTGCAGCGATTATGAAATCGCCCGTGTGCGTAGATCCATCATCCAAAGTCAAAGAAGGAGTTTCGGTATCAACAGACACAACCCTGCTCCGGGTATGCAGAACTGCTGGTATTCCTTTGCCTTCTGTAGAAGTAGCAATGTCCTTCAGTGCATTATGGAGGTCTACTCGGTGTATCAGTTGCCAAGGGTATGAATAGACCTTTGATAGACCTCTCACATCTCTGGAAAATACCAACTCTCCATCCGGTCGATACTCCGTTACCCACTCTGTCTGATTTGCTCCATGATCCTCTGGTATCATGCCAAATCTTCTTAACAGCCCATTCACATTGCTGGGAATGTGTATTGCTGCTCCAGTTTCAGATGCGAAGCGAGACTGTTCAAAGATCTATCTACTAGTTAGTCTCGGTATCTTGAGTAAAATTCAGGGACTCCTACATACCTCCACGATGTGTCCTGCTTGCCTCAGGAAAACTGCTGCCGAGAGGCCTCCAATCCCACCACCCGCTACCAATACCTTCAAAGGTTTGTACTGGTCGTGAATGTTGCCGTTGGCAGTCATCTTTAATTTCGAAATTTCTATGGTGTATGGAGATCAGAAGATTTTGGAAGTGAACTCGCTTTCTGGTATTGCTAGACGTAAAATGTAATGATTGTCGTCAATGTACTTAAGAGAAACCAGACAATCAAAGAAACGTATGTTCTTATTCCTGGAATCTCCGATGTTGAACTCCGTTATTTGCCTTTCCTGCCGGGATACAGACATCCGATTTTAATTTTTGCAACATGATCAGCTGCTAATTTAGAAAGAAATTTCAATTTCTGTATATGGTCTCGGATAACATTGATTTACTGCCGGTTATGGGGCCCCGCACTCACCTGCAGTTTCGTTGTTATACTCTTTTACATCGTCACCCTCCACCCGGCCCCATATACGCTTCACGAGCTGCGGACATTCCTTTGATTACTAAACCCGGATGCAAAGATTACGGAAAGACTGTCGTAGTCACGGTAATATCTCAATTAAAGGGTGGAATCTAGCTAAGTTATTATTGGACTATCTTATTCCTTTTTGCGGTATTTGCCTTACTTGTAGGTACTTATTCACGTATCTAGTTCACGTTACCTATCCTTGACCACATAAGAATAATATCACGATACAAACTGGACGATATTTACCGCTACTCAGCTCTTCGAACTTCTAAGTCTCTATTTTAACAAACCTCACTCAATCGAAATTTGCGCTACATAATCGTCAAGATGGTTAATACAGTAGAGCCTAGTCCTCTCCCCAGAATCTCCCGACACATCACCGATCATGACCGTGACGGCAAAGCCATAATCTCCTCTTCCCTCTCCCCAGAATCTACTTGGACTGCCACGAAAGGCGCCAAATTCTTCCTGGGATACTGCACATCGGATTTTCCGGTAGAAATGAGCTCCAACAAAGATGTATCAAGCTACACAGATTACCTATCTGCTCCACCAGGCCTAGTCGTTCCAGGAGGTACCGTCCTCCGAGTTGTAGATATGGAACCAGGGCATACATCTCCTATGCATAGAACTACAAGCTTAGACTACGGAGTGGTCATCGAAGGGGAGGTGGAGTTGATTTTGGATGGGGGTGAAAAGAAGATCCTGAAGAGAGGTGATATTTGTGTGCAGAGGGCTACGGCTCATGCTTGGAGAAACTGTAGTGAGACAGAGTGGGCGAGGATGCTGTATATTCTTACTGAAGCAAAACCAGTCATTGGAGAAGATGGAAAGGAGTTGAAAGAGGATTTGGGTGATATGGATGGAGTGAGGAAGAGCGGGTAGAAGATTGGGTAATGATTTGTGATGAGATAACTGGGTCATGATTGAAGGTTCTGCAATATAAACATTTACGTGTACCGGTGTCATCAGTGAATATTGTTCGGTTACCAATTGTATCGATTCAAGAATAAGAGATTTCTTTCTGATGACAGTTTTCTGTATAGATGTGATTTGTGAAACAATGATGGACTTTGAAACTGTTCTCGTCCAATTTCATCTGCCATTCGTAAATTGAATATGTACTCATCCTATTTGATATCAATTTATTCACTGTTGCTTTTGATCTTGAAGTTTCTGGAAGACAGCTACCCTCATCTTAAAACAAGAATAGTACTGGTGGGTTTGGGACATAACTTTGTGGGATGTCCATGGAATGATAGATGACGACCAAGGAACATTTCCTAGACTTATTACCACCGAAAGGGCTCCCAGCCTTCAGTAAAAGAAGACATGAGATCGCAAATAATATTTTTCATGTTCACGTCCAATTATATATCTTGATTTATTATACACAACAATATTCAGGGCAAAAACACTCAGCATTTAATCGCCCACACTTCTCAGAAGCAATGTCAAACAGCAAAATTGAACCATCAAAGTTCTAATGAAACATTTGATTCTATGATTTCAACATACTATATGGCAACTAAGTATATTTACACCCCTATGATCTTGGCGGCACAATAGGCAGCGTAACGAAATTCTCCTGTCCATCACCGAAATGGATGTTATTTTTACCAGCGAACCTGTCTACGGATCTATTATTTCAAAGTCAGCCCATGTATATCTCTTCACAACAACAGAAAGCCAAGAAGAAAAACCAATCAAAACAAGAAACTTACCTATCTTTCTCATTTGCATGAGCAAAAATTCCACTTCCCTGAGTGTCCCCCGAACTCACTTCCAGCACAATCTTCCCCCCTTTCTCCACCACAACATTAGTAGGCCACACCTCAACATCCACTGCATAAGATGTTTCTGGTTTAACTTCTTGAACATCGACCGAGCGATATTCGCGATGAGGTTGGTATGGTAAATTGCGCGGGTGGTTCTCCGCAATCTTACGGAGAGATACTCGGAGCCAGCCTTTGGTAAGTGGAACTGGATCTCCTGCCGTGCCGGTGTAGAAAATCTCTTCTCCAGAGGGGGAGATATGGCGGAGGGTTAAAAAGATATCGATATCTTTCTCCGGGCCGGTTGCTGACGAGGAAGGGGCAAGAGATACATTGAGATGTGCAGTGACATGTCCGGTAATTTCTGTTTCCTGCTCAAATGGAGCGCTTGTGAATTGAACGAGTTTTGGATCCTTGAGACTTCCCAACGCATCATATGAGACTTTGTCCGCACTTGATGCTGACGGATCCCTGGAAAGTGTTTTCTCGGGTGTGAGATAGAACTTGGTGTACTGGGTTCCTGCCAATGGCCATTCTGTTTCTTCTCTTCGTTCATATTTGGTTTCCGCTTCGGCATTGTTGTAACCAACGTCTCCTTTTCGAAGAATCACGCTGACAGGGCTGACTTTTCCGGGGGTAGACCAACCAACTTTATCGTCATCCTTGAGAAATGCATCGAGAAACGATTTCTGTATTTCAACCTCTTTTTTGTAGTAAAAGGGAAGATCGTGGCGTCCAGTGATAAAACGAAGATACTTCAACTTGGAACCTGCCCACATGTAGCCGTTTACATTGCCTGTAATTTTCATCAGTAAACATCAAAATAATCTTCACATTCGTGGACCTACCTCTGAGATGCAACAGAATACCTCCCCAATTTGCTACCGATAAAACCGGAACCTCAATATCCTCCAGATTGAAATCCTTTGACTTGTAGTACTCGTCATCCAAAAAGCGATTGTTGACATTATCGATAGTCTGGTCGTTACGATTTTTAAAAAGCGTCTCTTCATCCAAATCCCCTTCAATGGTGTCCTCACCCCATTTCGAAGCTGCACGTCCAGGTCGACCATATTGATTGGTGATTACTTGTCTGTTCCACCAAAATCGGATAAATTCATCTGAGAGAATACCACCATGTCTGCATCGATCACGGTAATAATCAGTCATTCCCTCCCATGGAATGATAGCCGCAAGACCCTTTGGCCTACGAGCTGCTACACGCCATTGACTGCCTATACGATAAATCAGCACAGAATATAAAAAATACAAAACTGATCGGTCTGGATTGTATACCTGCATAATAACTGATTCCCAATAATCCAACTTTCCCGGAAGACCAAGGTTGCTCGGATGCCCATTCAACGACATCAAAGAAACACTCGCTCGTGCCTCGAGACATTGTATCTAAGAGTCCAGGACTTTGACCCAGTCCTCTCTCGTCTGCCCTCACAACAACATATCCTTTGGAAGTCCAGAATACTGGATCTGGGGTTTCCCAAGCACTATATTTACTTTTATGCTCAGAGTTTACCTCACTGAAGGATTTGGCGAAGAAACTTTCGGGACGACAGTGTCAGTATGTATGTTTTACTCTATGTGCTTGATAGTCTATACTCACTTGTCGTAAGGAATATCTTTTCCATAAGGTCCATATGTCACAAGGACAGGAAACTTGGCACCTTCTGGAGCAATTGGTCTATAGACATTACACCTCACGGGAAGATCAGATGCCTTCAGTGGAATAGAGACATTTTTCTCAAATACCAGTCGATTCTCTTTGTCTTCAATGACTTCCAAGAGGTCTCTAATTTTATTGGTGATGGTCATCGTGAATGTTGATTTGCTAATGATTGATTTGCTCTTCGAACAAGGCGATCAGGATGTACTTGATCAAAACAACAGTTGATGTGTTTCTAGGGCCCGGCGTCTTTCCTATCACTAAATTCAGCGCCACTAGTAGCTCGATTGTTAACGAGGCCCCTGTCGGGCTGTAGCTGAATGCCGAGCTGGATGTTATGGGAATGTTGCGGAATGTGGGGGAGTGATGGCGGAAGCGAGGTTTTCCGTTCGGGATGACGCCACGGGCAATCAACGGATTAGGGGTTCATGCAAGCACCCACAGGGCCGGCCCCTTTTAATCGGTGTATAGCGCAGATAATCACTTTAGTACAAATCAAATATCTGATTAGTGATAGATAGGCACGATCACCTGCCACAATAAGTGAACAAGTGTAATTACCGTATGTTCCTGAGAGATTCACGGTCTTCGTATCCGTCAATTCCCGAAAGGACGAGCAACATCATACTGGCACTGCTTGACGACAATGACCTTGCCAATCAATAAAGCTACGTACAAAATCTGATATTTGTCCGACGGGAAATTTCCTGCATGTCAAGACCGAAAATCTCCTAAGAGCATACCGTAGGTGACATATTGTCCCCGCAGCTCCGGATTTCTAAGAATTTAGACTAGGGGGCTAAAATGATGTTGAAAGGCTCTAGACTCCTCAAGTGATTTGTACCCCCAGAATAAGTTATTTTTCTATTTCACAACCATTAAAATTCGAAACCATTTTAGAGTTGGATCGCAATTCGGACTATCGAAGACATTATTCAACCCAGCCAACAAAAATTATCTACAACAGCCTAGTAGCAAACAATTTATCGTGCCTCAAATCAGGCTCTCATTTCTCTGTCGGACTAGCACATCTAGAAAATCGACTTTCGGGAACGCAACTAAGATCCCTCATCAAATTACTACAATTCTCTACCAGAGGCGGAAGTGGTTCCTCCAGAATTGGAAAGTTGCCCCTATAGAGATCTCGTGCCATCTTAAGCACCTCATTAGGGTTACTGAGTTGGACCTTTTCATCATTAAAAATTAGGTTGTCGCTTTCAGACGTTCTGATTGTATCATTGATGCCCAACGCATTTTGAGGTACCAGAATTAGAACTGCTGCCCCTTGACCATTGGATATGAATGTCCGAGTCTCGCGATTGTCGGGAGCAATAAGATTAATCTCTTGTTGGGAGGATTCGCGAGTCTTCTTTGTCTCATTATTACTCTCGCGGGTGACGCTATTTGAGAGATGTCCATATACCCACATGGTAAGACTCGCAAAGTAGACGGCAAAGGTATAGAAATCCCGCAACTGAGCCGGAGCCATCAACGAAGCCCAGTGAAAGATTTGTCCGGCGTGCCAAATTGCCCTCCTTGCACCTTCCGTTGTGTACCATCGTTCCAATAATTTCAAACTCTGAGATGCTGCTTCTTGGCCGGATTTACCTGCGAATCGCTGTAACTCATCAGGCGAAACACACAAAGCTAGCAAAAATAGTTCAACTGTGATGTTAAGTCCTGACGGTGTTTTTGTTCTGCCTAAAACCCGATCTCGAAAGTTTTCGACTTCACGATAGAGCTCTCGCTGTTGAGTAGTCATCCAAAGCCGATGTACAGAGTCTTTATTCCCATCAATACCATGAAAACGGGTTGACTCTCCGATTGCCCATATTTGCCCCCAAAAGCCATTCAACACTGCTTCATAACATAGATCTACATCCAAAGATTCATCCAGATCTTCGAGACCACAGGAGTTGTGCATGATATCTGACAAGCGAGGTGGTGGGATCGCCGGTGAATGTAATTTTGCCATGTACTTTGACTTCCAATCCGCTGCAGATTCAGCTAGAAATAGTTCACGACATGCAGGCACTGAGAAAGATAGTTCCGTAAAGTTGATTAATGGTGGTTTCTGAAGAGCTAAAGAAGCGCGAGTGTCATGTTGAAATAGTTTGAGAGACAATCTCAAAAACGAAGCGTAAGCAGGCTGCAATATCCACGAGTGCAACTAAGCTTACCTTTTGAAAGACTCTCTTTGTGCCCATGTCTGCCATTTTGCTTCCAGAGTTTTTCCAGTATCGTTGTGATTTGGTATTAGATTCTGAGAGTCTGAAGCGGCTGATAAAATTCCACCACGGCGCATCATCTAATTTGGTCAGCCTGAATTCAAAGGTCGACTGTTTCCCAGACCAGAGAGTCCAGCAGCCCGAACAGTGGTTCAACAACATAAGGTTGTTAAACCATTACAAAGATCAACCATCCAAGATTTTGAATTTATTGAAGTATCTAGAAACAATTGGACACTCCACCCAAGGAATGAATTATGAACTATTTACCGTGATCAGAGGTTGCGAAAAGCTCTCGGCTAGTTCCATGTTTCTTTGAAAGCCACTCCATAACCCAAGCTCGAGAGAAAGCATCCAGGCCTGTAGTGGCTGGAGCTTCCGTGTATTGCTATTAGCTCTTTCCCACTGCGTTGACTTAGAATTAGCATGGCCCCTGCATTCCAAAAAGACGATATTACCAATTCAGATACACTCAGTCTCACTACATCCTGAAGGGCCAGTCCCATTCTCCATACCGCTGGTAGGGAAATAGCAGTGGATCCAACAGCCACAATGGCAATCAAAAGCTCTGGTTGGACATCTTTTAAATATATTGTTGGGGTGTGAATCCAATAATCATCTTGATTGCTTTGCTGGCAGAAAAACGCTTCAATTGTACAGTTCAGTAAATCTAATGAAGGGAAACTAGGTATACCACTCGCATATTTATTAGTTGTAGAAACAAGGTGAAACATTTTGTCTCGCAAGGAAGACGTTATAGAAAGATATTCATAAGGCCTTGCACTGTTAGGGGAGAGATTTAGAGTTATGTTTTCTTCGTCAACCGCTAAATTGTCTCGATCCCTGAGAATATGATCGGTTGAAGCTGGCGTCCATAGCCAAGGCGAGCGGGCAAATGCTGCATGTCCTCGAGCAACATCCCTTCTAAAATCGTTAACTTTTCGTGATGGCCCAGAGAAAGTACTCTCGTCGAATGCAAGGCGTTTTGAGGCCATGGAGGTAAATTCAAAATTCTCTTCTTGAAAGTTAAAGTCCTCAAAACTGAAGTCTGAGATCTGATTGTAGAAAATTGTTGAAGGGAAGAAAAGCATTTCACTGGCAAGACTATCGAAAGTTAATTGGTCTTGAACAAAATTGAAGTCCGTTGATTCCTTGTTTGAGTCTAGTGTAGATAAGGGGAAAGAAGATTGCAATGTTGCTTCTGCATTCTCGACGCTATAGTCCGTATAAGAATTCGTGGTTGTGTAATCATCGGCTTCATCAATGCTATGTAGAATAGGATCTAATGTGATCGAAGGTTGTGGCGCAGAATCTTGAGGAAGAGATTCTTGTTCCGCGACGGAGTCACGTGGCTCCTTCCTATGCCGACTAGTATGTCAGCATCGAGGTACTTCGAATAGTTGTGGAAGGGGTACAGAGAGGGCGTGGTAAGATGCTCAATAACCAAAACTAGCAAATTGAATTCAAGGCATTCGAATAATTATCAAGTATTCAAATGATTTCAATCACTAAAATAGATCGGACTCAAAGATTCAGATAATCTGAATCTCATGGTCTGAATCTTCCAATCGAATCAAAAAAAAAACTGTTCATTGTCGGACTGCAGTCCGGATTGTTGAAAAGTTTGCTTCCCCTTGGTGATATAGGAGACAGTAAAGTAGTGTCTAAGCTTCAGGCTTTGTGATTGATAAACTTACGCAATGTTCGAAATGCATATTTTCTTGTGAGCTGGCTGAGATATCTCGCAAACTATATCTTTCGTTCGACATCGAAAGCACGGTTTCTGCTCTTCACACTTTGCCTTTGCTGTTGCGCATGCTATGCATGCTTTTCCAGCCCTCTCTGTTCTTCTAATCTCTGGGCGGTTTTGTCCCAGATTGCGTTCATGAGTGGCAACATGGCGATTGAGAAGATCAACGCGATTGAAAGTCTTCGGACATCGATGACACCGGAAGGGTCGAGAATTCTCATGTGACCTCATGTGACGAGTGAGGTGGTCCCCTCGCTCATAGGTTCGTTGACATATCCGGCATTGGTTAACGGCTGGTGCTGGGGGCATTGGAGGCGATGGCCGAGCGAATTCCGGATACGCTTGTCGGTCGGCCCCAATTGAACTTGCTGCATCTATTAAAATGCCTAATGCATCACCGCCGTTGTCAAATGTTGCATGATCCGACATAACTGACGCCGGGGAGAAATCATATGCTTGTCGTCTGGTCTTAGTGAGATTTGAAGGAGTGGTGGAGGTGGAGGTGGAGGTGGATGCGGAGAGATCTGATCTCTTTAATCTCATTCAACGTCCCTCTTCAGATTCGAAAACCACGCAGCCTCTTCCGGGTCCGCGGACTTGCCGTAGTGGAGATTGTAATGTGTGAGGAGGGAAGTATGTTCGCACAGCCTGATATTGACCGACAACATGTCGGCCCCACTTCTTTGGCTTTCAAAGTCCGCATTTCCGAGACTTATGTGCATAATTGACCCCCTAGTCATAGAAAACCATAAACGACTGAGTTTAGAAAAACCTACGTTGAGATTTGGTAGACATTGTCCTTGCTTCGAGAATAGGAAAATACATGTCCGTAAAAATGACACCGGCGACGAATTTGACTCCTGTTCATTTCTTCTCTCATGGCTCCACAATGATGCTCGGGGAAGAATCCAATAGTGCAACATATTGGAAGAAATGCGGCGACGAAGCTCTAGCAAATGGGATAAAACATGTGGTAATGATGGTCAGTAAGGAAATTCCCTCGTATAACCACCAGAATCTATGAAACATCTTGCTGAAACACTCTCTAGGGAGCACACTGGGCAACTGTCGGCAACGAGATTGAAGTTGCCTCGAATCCCAACCCCGGAAAATCTCCAGTGGCCTACGTGCACCCTTCAAAATACGTGCCATACAAATTGAATCCCGACATTCCCATGGCAAGTCGCTGTGTCGAGCTTTTGAACAAGAACGGGTTCAAAGCGAAACTCAATGATAAGTTTGATTGGATTCATGATACCTATTTGATCCTAGTACGAATGTTCCCAGATGGATGTCCGCCAACGACTATTATCTCTATGAACGCACGATATGATGCTCATTATCATATTAAAGTTGGAACTGCGTTACGGCCGTTGAGAAGAGAGGATGTGCTCCTTATTGGGACAGGAGGCGCGGTACATAATTTGTATCGAAATAATTGGTATCAGATGTTAATGTATCGAGGTACGAAATCAATCTTCTGCCATTACCGTCTATCTCCAAGATCTAACCACAAATTTTCTATAGACAACTTCGCAATGGAGTCCCCCCCAGACGCTGCAATGCTCGGATTTCGCCAAGAATTCGAAGATGCAGTGACCAAAAACTCTGGACCAGAATTGCGTAGAGCAGTGACTATGTTGATGAAATTACCTAAATATCGTGATGCGCATGCTACAGATGATCATTTTATGGCTGCAATGTTTGTGGCGGGGCTTTGTGGAGATTTTGAGGACAGGGATACTGCTGCTGTGATGGGGGCAGAGGACTGGGAGCTGAGAAATATGTGTAATAGTCAGTATACTTTTGGAAGCTGGGGTTCTGGGAATTCGAGGAAGATGGGCAAAGTTTAGGTTTCTTTGTGCTTCTGGGGGGCTGCTATGATGGTTGCTTTGATTGTGTGGTCTGTATGTATACATAGTACCGTGTTAGCCTATTTGAAGATTTAGTCATTCGATTTGTTAGATTCAACTCCATAGAATACCACTACCCGCTATCCATTATTGCTCAGGCTTAGAAATTCAAAACCCCTAGAATAACTTCTCTCGAAATTTAGGTTTGTACCAAGCTGTCGATGGGAAGAATCCTCTAAAATATTTCAATCGCTCGTTATCAGAAAGCCTAACAAACGAGATCTTTTCACAGTTTTCTGTAAACTACGGACAGGGACATATCTGGCACTTTACGTTCAAAAATTAAATTGAGAAATAGCATGATCTAAACAAACATCCTTGAACAAGAATCGAGCTGATATCTACAAATCCCAAAAACACTCAAGCCCTACCCACCCACAGCTTCCCAATGATACCCCAAGCAGACCTTCCTCCAATCCAAGATACATACCCCAAAGCCGGGACAATAACCGACAGAAACAAACCACCACCCAACAGAATTCCCTGTTCAAAAAATCCAATGGCATGGCCAGGAGCCTGACCCGTTTCCGACAGTGCCTTTACAGCCACCTTTTGAGTCTGTTTGAGAAGCTCGTGACTCTCTGACCCCCCTGCAAAAACTTTATCAAGAAGCAAGAGTTCTTCGGGCGGAAGAGAAATGTATTGTGGGCATGGAGATGAAAACATCTCTACGCTATATTTGTGAAACGCGGGAATCGGAAGTGGTGTTGAGGGAGCAGCGGGTCCCACGAGGAGGTGCAGTGGAATATGGTTTACGTAGCTGGTGCTGGCATTGAGATGTTGAGCAATAAATTTTGCGGTTGATGGGTCTGAAAAGATGTACAAGGCGAGTAATGGAGATCTGCAAATATTTTATAAGCACTTTATGTTAGAGTCTTGGACGAAATGGTGTAAACTCACTTTGATTTTTGCGTCATGACAGCATCTACTAAACTTGTAGTCCCCATGATTAGTAGGTGGCGGCCGCTAATTTTTATCTCTGTAATGGTTGATGCCCTGGAATATCTTAGCTGACGTTTTGGTTGGGAACAAGTGTAAACATCGATATATTTACCTATCCAAAACATCAACAAGAACAAAATCATTGGATCCAAAAGTCGAGATTTGCTTTTTGTGTTCAGCATCCTTGACTGCCTT
This sequence comes from Botrytis aclada, assembly GCA_014898285.1. Lineage (NCBI taxonomy): Eukaryota > Fungi > Ascomycota > Leotiomycetes > Helotiales > Sclerotiniaceae > Botrytis > Botrytis aclada. Next base: position 1,725,302 of record RCSV01000010.1, read on the forward strand.
TTTGGTGGCAGAAACTCCATGATTCTGTACAATTTGGCTACTGTTGTTGGAGGAAAAGAATTTGCTCGCATATCTCGTACAAGCTTCTATGAAATCACTTTTGACAAATTCATTGACGATGACTAAATCAGGACTATATGCCGAAGTTCCTTGAAAAGAAAATCGCGCAGTGACAATAGACTCTGCTGCACTTTCAATCTCTGCTGCTCGATCAACGACTGCAACTGTTCGATCTGGCGATTTTGAGATGAGTTGATTGATGTTCGAGGTTGAAGAATTGCTTGTTTGATCGACTAGTAGTGCCGATTCAAGGATGGAAGAGCCTTGTAGACTTGTCGGTGAGATGTAAAATGTGTCGTTATTCAGGGTTTGGGGTAACAACTCTTTCAAGATGCTATCAACTTTTGAAGTTGTGTCCCCAAGCTAGTCATCTCTCAGTACATATTCGTAGCGATCAAGAAATCCCTTCTACGTACCTCTAAACAGACACAGTTCCCGGCAGCGATAGCAATTGCTATCGGACATATGATTGAGTAAAATCTTGTGTGCGTCGTTGGCCGAATGACCACTAACCCCTTTCCAATTTTACGCGACAAGAAATCTTTACCATTGGCAACCTTATATTCGTTGCTTATTGATTCCTCGAAGTTGAGCGTCTGATAAGATCTCCGGACAACGTCAGAAGCAAGGTAAAACACGCATAGGACTTCAGTATCGGATTTTCGAGCGTGACCAAAGAGATCTTCTGATATTGCTGATGCGATCTTGTCGAAATTGTTTCGTAAAACTTTATGGAGACTTTGAAGCTCATTTTGTCTGTATCTAACGTTGTCGAGTCTGCCATCAATTACAGATGCTCGTAGATTGTCAACGCCAAATGATGCCATGTTTATACCACTACTGCAAAATGTTACAAATTTCTCTTGGGGTTATGTAATGATACATATTGAATTGAATGCAGCATGGATATCATAAAATTTACGGGATTCAAAAGACTCCTCATCCGAGATGCAGGGGAGACGCTAGGGGTTGGCGGAATGTGGAGGGTGGGGGAATTTCTCCGAAATTCCAGATCCAGATATGATTTGTTCGAAGACTATTTCGAACAATACTTGGGTAGCTATCGTTATCCCCCAGAAAAACATATCTCTTCCAGTCATAACTTTGTTATGTCAGTTTTCGAAATCATGTCGGCCACAATAACGGATAATCCCATTACCATCTCTTCCCACCAGACACTGGCCGAATATGACATTCATCACACTGGTGACGATAGGGGAATAAATGATATGATAGTATCGCAGAACACCTCAAACATACCAGAGAATGTCGAGAATCCCTCGTCTTGGCCTCGAGATCATTATCGAATACCAAATTATCGACCTATAAATCGGCATTTGAGTTTTGCAGAGCGACCAAATGGAAGTAATGGTGGAGAGAGAGTTTTCATCACGTTGATGTTCACAGGAGTCTCATTGAATGCGGTAAGTCAGAATTTAAATATACTGAATTCCTTTCAATCATATATGCTTATATGGTATAAACGCTAAACGTATAGGGAGCGGCCCAAGTATGGGGTATGACAGGAGGAAAAGTTTTTACACGAGTCTTCCGATACGCTATTGGTGGGGAATGGTGATTGAATGTTTGAGGGAAATGATCGGTCTTGAGGGTGCTAAGGTCCTCGCTATGTTGAATGTATGATGGCGCACACTTGGGCTGGACGCGGATATGGGTGAGGAGTTTTGTGTATTGTTGTTTAATTTTGTAAATTTAGCGGAAGATGATCAGTGCTGTAGTATTAAATTAGTCACAGCTTTCCAGCTATCTGGCCAATCATATACCCGTGCTGCGTGCCAACCGTACCCAGCAAAATTGAAGCATCAAATCCCTTCAATAGCCAAATGCCGTTGTCTTCCACCAATGATCATTGATAAACTAACCTAACAAAGCTCAACTATCTTGTAAGACCTACCCTGCGCCAAGAAGTATCCATATCCTCCGCTAATTTGAGGAAGTCATCATTCTCTAAATTTTTGATTATGAAATCGTTGAGCATTTTATGACGTTTGTCATCAGGAACATCGCTGTAGTTTGACGGCAGACTTACCCGCGAACCTGAACTGTATCTTGAGACAACGAGATCCAAATCGTCCTGTAATACAAAGGATGTCGGCAGCTTCGACTGAAGATCCATAACAGGGGTATTCGGCACAGGTTTGAGAGCCGCCGTATGATCCCGACCTGACAAAGTTTGGGTTTGAGTAGATCTATCCACCATCTTCAGAGTCATGGGAATTTTGAGGGTTGTTAAAGTTTGTTGTCTAGCCGTCTTTCCTTCTGCTTGTAGTTCTGATGGCAGTGAATCTGATGCGGATGGTGTTACAATGCTCCTAGCCCCAGGAACAGGCGATATTTTAGTCCCTATTGGAACATCAATGGTGACACTTGCCGAGCTGTCTCCTGAAGGGAAAACCTTGCTCGATGGGCCATTGATTTCTGATAGATGCAAAGTACCCTTGCGACTTGCAACACGTCTCTTTGTTGGCTTTTTAGCAGGCGTGGTACTCCCATTTGATGGATTTTCCACAGTGGACTCTTCAAGCGGTCGCTTTCGTTGTTCTAAAGTTCGACCAGGCCGACTGATATCGGCTACAGATACAGATTTGGGTCTTGAAGGATCGTTCACGATAGCAAATGGTAATTGCCGCTTCGGTGGTATGGGAAGACCCAGGCAGATATCATTCTCGGCTGGAAGAGATATTGGGCGTTTTCCTGGTGCACCGAAGAACGGATACTCAGCCGAACGAGGCAATGGACGATCTTCAACTGGATTGAAAGGATCAAGTGCAATGCCATGTACTTTATTTCTTGAATTATGTGAATCATTGACTGAAGAGAACGAAGTCAATCTATCAGGTAGGTAATGTTTCCTTTGTGTTTCGAAGAAAGGCGAGGTAGAAAAACGACGTTGGGATTCTTCTGGCTTTGGCAACAAGATTCGATTCATGTATGCATTATCATTTGTAGGCACGTTATCTGGGGTGTTCATTGCGGCGTTTAAGGACTGACTTTGTTGTTGCTATAAAAAGATCAAAATCAATAATGAATAGAATGACAAGCATGGAGCATACCTCCCGCTCGAACTGAGAAACATATAATGATTGTGCTCTATTGATGGGCTCGGCAGATGGTTTAGACTGAGGCATGAATGAAGAAATTGGCACGGCAGATTGCGGTCTGTTGTAGGGGTGATCGTCGGATTGGGAAGTATACGAGCTACTCGGTCTCTGAAGTATAGAACTAGCTGAGTCTGGCCGCATGGGAACCTTGAATTCGCTGTTTGGAGTTGAAGGAAGATAGCCTAGAGCTGGAAATTGTCCATTAGATATTCCCGAAGATGTAGAGTCTGCAGTTGGTGGACGAAATTGCAAGACAGACCCTGATGTCAAACTTTCTGTTGCCGTCAAACCTAAGTTTGTCAAGATATTGAGAACCTGATTGAAGTCTGAGTCACCACGAAACCTGAATTGCAACCTACGAACCTAAGGAACTGATGTCAGCTGCCAGGAAAGGGAAGAAAGAAACTTGCGATGCTATTGGCTTACATCATTGAGCTTTGGGTAACGTAATGCGAGAAGCGGAGGCTTAACCACTACCCTCACTGGAATCTCGCTACCTGGAGATAAAGCGGAGTTCTTGTAAACCCTCACGATATCGTTTAAATCATGTTCTTCCTTGCAGGTGTTACAACATTGAAAGCTTTGCACAGAGATTCATCACATACCAGATACTCAGCGCCTGCCACTACCTTCATCAACAAATGCTTCTCATTCCCTGGACTACTCACTAGCACCTCTTGGATCACAAGTTCAAGATCACTTCTCGAGTAGTGAGTCCACTGAGCACCTGTGGTATCAACTTGATTGGTTAAAGAGCATGAGAACTTGACGAGAGGAACAACAATGGATGGATTTGGTTGCGATTGTGAGAACGTGGAAGAATCTCGAGAGAAGAAACGCGACATCTCGAACTATGAAATTAAGGATACTTGGAGGAAAAATATACCACAATGACTGCATATATGTTATATTGAGAAAATAATAGAGAAATAGGAGACAAGAAAGAAAGAAAGAATAGAGCAGGAGTAATATATAGGGAACCCTGGGATGATGAATACTATGGAAGTCAGTAACGGGAGGTTGTCAGTTCAAGGTCAATGTATGAATGATAGTAATGGTGACAATGACAATCGTAGGATAGTAGTCATATCATTGTTGCTGTCCCTGTCTTGACTGATGTTGATTGGGTTCCTTCCAGATAGTTATCTCGTTCAACTGAATTTTGTTCATTGAATTGAAGTGAAGACAGGTGGGTTGTAGGTGAAGGTACGGATGATTGTTCAAAGTTGGAGATGCCGCTAAGCTTCGGCCAACTGACGCACGGTCCTCTATCTAGCTTTCATGTCAGTGGAAATTATAAATACCTCAAGTTTCAGGTATACATTTCTCACCCAAAAATCAGTCCGGAGCTCACAGCCTTTAACAACCGATCGCGTCGCCGTCGCAATTTCCTACGCGTTGATCTATCTGTCGCATCAAAAGAAGCTTTTTGGACAACCATTGGATCGCCAGAAATATCGCATGGCAGGATTCTACAATGGCGCCCCCAAGAGTTATTCACCATGACACCTCAATCGTTCACACTCCCGAATATGAGGATTTTATCGCAAAACTTAAAGTCTATCATGAAAAGAGAGGCACGCATTTCGATCCTGAACCACGAGTTGGAACCAAGACAATCGACCTTTTGCACCTGTACAACACTGTAATTGAGCGCGGTGGCTACGATAAAGTTAGCGATGAAAAACTTGCCTGGAGAAAGCTTGGTTCAGATTTCAACTTGGGAGCTAACAATTTACCTGCGCTGGCATTCAGTCTCAAAACAACATACTACAAATACCTCGCCGCATATGAAATCTCAACATATCATGGCAAGGTGCCACCTCCCCGTGAAATTCTGGAAGATACAACCGCTAAAGGAGGGGGGCTTCTCTTCCGGACGATGGAGAATTTTAGACCCTCGATTCGCAGAGAGACGGGCATGCTTGGTACTGAGAACTCAGAGGCTTCTGGTGACGATGGTACACCTGTGCGCGACAGAAATGGAAGTGAAGAGACACCTGGCTCTGGAGGAAGAATGACTCGAGGTTTACGACAAGCTCCTCCACAGCGGGTGTTGTTTCAACCAGATACCCAACCATCTCGACAAGTTCGACAACACCCCTCCGCGACTTCTCATCCTCCACCAACTCCACAGCACCATTTGCCTCAACACCAGACACCCTCCCATTCGCATCAACATCATATGCCACGAGTTGGTGGTCCCTTCTCACATAATCCTTCCTCTGGTACCGAAAACATGTCTCTCGCAGTCACAAATTACGAACCTCGACTCCAGATGCCATTGACACTGCGTCCTATAATTACACCTGGAAATAACCCCATAGAGTTTGCGCGACGCCAAAAGGCATTGAAGGATGCAGCTGCGGCCGCAGAAGGTGCCAAAGGTAGTGCAATTCCAAGGGGGATGATGTTGCCCGGCAGTAAGTTTTCTAATGTTTCCTCTGAGATTGTTATTCCGTCTCTAGAGTGGGTACTAATGATTCGTGAAGCTGGTTTTGATGGACCTAACATCTATGTTCGCTGCCTCTGTTCTCTGAGATCCGGTATCAAAGATGAGCAAGATTACGCTCTACACCATCTGGTTAAAATCTCTATGGAACGTGGTGACAAGTACAAATTCGAAGGATTTCCAGGTCTTGCCGAAGCTCTGATCGAGAAGATGCTCGAAGTCAGTTCATTGTTTTACGATGTTCACTGGCAGATATCCTACACAGAAGATGGCGACATGATGTCTACCACTGACACAATCAATGGTCTGGAAGGCACATCAGACATACTGGAAAGAATCAAACAATTAGCTAAGCTACCAGTTGATGATAATATTCAAACCGAAGAATTCAGTGATACTCTTCTCCAGATCAACGAGGCAGCATTAACAATGAGAAATATGGTCATGTTAGAGGAGAACGCCTTTTACGTATCTGAACTTGCACCTCTACGGGATTTTCTTACCATTGCCTTGAACCTCCCCAATTCCGACACTGTTGTAGAGTTAAAACACTACGCTTTAGATATTGCCGAACAGCTTACCAAGTATCTTCACTTTGAAGTCGCAGATCCCCTTTACCTTTCACTCCTCGCACAGTTGGATTTACACGACCGAGGCGCTATCTTGACCTCCCTGAGAGCTATCAGCAGAATATCAATGAACCTGGAGGAGAACAATCTCCTCAAGGGTGTACCAGCATCCGCCGTACAAAACATTATTGATTGGACCTTGCTAAATGACGAAGACCTTGCCCACGCTTGTTTGGATTTCCTCTATCAATACACCGCCGTTGTTGAGAATGTGGATTACCTTATCACAGAGGTAAAAGCAGAGCCACTGGTCAAACAGCTGACACGACTTCTTATGCATGGCGCTCGCATCATAGAAAAAGAGTTCAACCTTGGAACTCAATACCGAAAGCCTGCACCTTCAGAGATTGCTCCTATTCCACAAGATTTACTACTGGAAATTGCTAAGTTTGACGAACCAGAGCGCAGTTCGCGTTGGCTACGTTGCCTTTATGAGGAAGACCCCGATGAGTCCATCACTCAAATTGCATTGTGGCACGCCTACCAACAACAATTTAATTACTTGGCTACACAAACATCAAAACCACTTCTTCCTGCTGCGGATTTTATCAAGAACGTGAGCACAACCTTTGGCGACAAAGCGAATGCACAAGTTCAGAACGGCCCCGTAACAAAATTCATCATTAAAGGGATCCGATGCCGCAGTGGGCCAGTAGACCTACAAGGAGAGGCATACACCAAATGCTTGTGGCGCACTCATCTAGGAAAACCCTGTGGAGAATTCTACATGACTCCTGAAGCAGGTTATCAACATATTCTCAAAACTCATTTTGGAGCCCAACTTAATGCGGACAATAAATATGTTAATTCGGCCTCAAATCAACAATACGTCTGCGCATGGGATACATGTTCTCGATTCCGCTCTTCTCCTGCCACTAAGCTCTCAGAAGCCGCCACTCACATCAAAGTTCATCTCCCTCCTAAGCGCACCCCTGCTAGCGAACGTGAATCACAAGAACCTTCAAGTCCTCCACCAGCCAAGAAACACAAACCATCATACATTGTCCAGCCGCCTCGTATAAGCTTCAAATACCACTTCACAGCTGTCGATGAGCATAATGATGCAGCAGGTATCCCACTTAGTGCAGTACTTGTTCTCCGAAACTTGGCAAGGAATGTCAGTAAGACTGAAGCAGAAGAGGCAACTCTCAAGGAGGGTGAAGTTTCTTGGGTTGATCGGTTATTTAAGCCGGTGGAGCCGAGATTATTTGCTATCTATGCACATAACAAGATTTTGGTATGCTACCTTCTCTATTTTTCTCAACCTCCCTTCTCGTTCAAATCTAGCAACTCTCACATGATTATCAAAACAAATTTACATAACTTTCGTTCATCCGTATTGACCGCAAGGTCGTGGGGAGACAATTTACATCTTTATGACATATAGTGTTAACTACTTAACTTTGCCTTTCTCACGATGACTGTTTTTTAATCTATACTAATTCAATGAAATCTAAACAGGCAACTTACATGACAGATCTTCTCGTCGCAATCAAGGATACGCAGGGTTGAAAGGGGCTTCTATCTGGGATCTGGGGCGAAGGGGTGGTATATCGGGATATTTGCGAACAATTAGGAAAATTATGCATATGATATGTTCAATGATCAACTAATAAGGTAGCGGGCGCAAAAATTTCAGTATGACGGCTGGGCGTTTTATGGCTGGAATTTGAGAAATTAATTATGAGGTGTATGATAGATGCCTTCCTGCTTTAAAATACCTCTTCGGCTGATGGGTGCTGGATGGACGCGGAAATGCGAGGAAGTGGAAATAATCGCGAGATTTTTACCTACCTACCTAGGCACTTTTGTATTCTGACCTAATCTTCTTGATTGATTCTTATGGGATAGTGAGATGAAAATTGCACGATATAATTAGTGTATCTGTAGTGTGTATTGTGTGGACCTCTGCCGACTTGATATTCAAATACTTCATTTTGTGTATCTATCCTGACAAACTCGATGTGCATCTCATGGCGTCTTTGGGTAGGCATTTGCCCGCTGGCTTACCTTATTGTCTTGTCTACATCTGCTAGTTAAGCGAATAGATGATTTGATAAGCGGCGCATATTCTAATTACCCATTGGTGATATACTTCAGAATAGTTACTGCTTTCTTTTCTTTTCTTGTTTTGTTTTGTTCCTGAGAACGAAAAGCAGTTCATATTCATTTTTTGCTCTCGTTTCCTATCCTATCCTATCCTATCGCTTTTCTTGACAATCGTAGGACTTTTGGAAACCATCCATCTCTTCATCATCACTATTGCTCCATAAATTTGATCTTTATTTCCCTTCTTTAGATTCTTCGTCTTCGCTGCTGTTTTTGCTTTTGCTTTTGCTTTTGCTTTTGCATATCTATGAAGTGTGTATCTGATATACAAGTCAAGTCAGTTAGAGAGTCAGGAACAAAAAACAAACAAAAAAAAAAATCTTACAACGGCAGTCAGTGATACGATAAATTACAAGAAAAGTAGCCAGCTAGATACCCACTCATTTCTCCCCGACATTACATTACATTACCGATAAACACACACATACATGTTCCCATCTAATCACAAACACCAAGATCCATCTACTCTTGTATTGAAATAGATGTTTGATATATATCAGGATAACTATAGTCTAGAAGAGGTAAGACAAATAAGTAACCTTAAAACAGATGAGTTGGTTGAGGATTTTCCTAGAGTAACTTAAATCGGTCGCAGGCTCTTGTATAAATAAGTATAGCAATTACTAGAGGAGGATTCTTTTATAACGTGATTCATATACGAATGGATCATATCATCGAGTGGATCACTTTCACCTCAATTGACACATTCAAGTTCATATTATTCAACAACCATTGATTCAATTGATTAAAGCTATTAAGAATCTAGTAATCTAGGATCTATTTTATCAATTTGACAAGTTCTTATGTTATGATTTGTTTTTCCATAGTTATTACAATATCGATTAGAGGATGCCTCCCTATTAGAATTCCCTCTATTTTGATGTTTGTTGTGTCGAATCTGAATATCGATCTTTTATTGAGATAATATATTTATAGCCTTCTGTCTAATAAGTACTTCTCCTTGGTGTATTTGTGTCTTTTTTGTATATCGACATTGGCTTAATACTTCATTAGCTTTCCGAAGTGTATAGTTTTCTATACTCAAAAGTGTATTTTTATGTGCTAATCTCTTTATACTTTTAGCTAGAGTTAGTATAGTATCAAATATAGGTGTAGAAAAGTTTGATTGATAATATATTATTCGAGATTTAATTAATATTGATTGAGAAAAAGTTTTTGTAGGATTATAAGGTGTTTGAGAGATTTAGAGATTTGAATTAAAAGGAGGGGGAGTAGATGTATGGATTTGAATATCTAATTTAAAAAGCATTATTTCAGGATTAAATGGAACTAATCTAGTTTCTCTAAATCCAGCTTTCATATTCTGATTTGTGATTGATTTTTTATATACAGTTTTAAAAGTTATAAAGAATTCGATCTTTGAGATATAATTGATATAAGCTTTTATAAAACTTTCAATTTGAGTATTATACTTTTGTTTTAAGATACTAAAACAGCTTATATTAAAAGGCTAAATTAAATGACTTGAATATACTAATAAACATATATATTTAATATTATTCTCCTTGTAATAGGTTTGGAATGGTATTGATTTATAACTTTTATATCCATTCATCACTAGCATTCTATATCGGCTTTTAGTTCGATTTCTTATATATTTATCAAAGTGTTTCAACCATTCTAAACCTATTTCATTATTCGTCCACCCATTGCTTGTAGGTTTAATAATCTAATCTGCAGAAAGACCAGTCTCCGTATATCAATTTGAAAGGTGCATTTGTCCCTGTACCATTAGAAATGGAGGTATGGTTTCTCCTGTACTACTTCCACATATAATCGCTGTTGCCCATTCTCGATTGCCTGGTTGTATAACCTTGCTCCTACCGGATTTTTCAAAGCTAGTAATACCTATACCAGTATTTATAATCCCCATCATAAAGCCTGTTTCATCGAAATTTTATAAATCGTAATCGAGAATGCCAAATTTGTTTTGTATATTCGAAAAAAGCTGGAACCAATCTGCAATAAGCTTAGGATCCTCGCAGATAGCTTTTCGAAAGTCATAAATGCGATTAAAATGCATCCTTAGCTCTTTATTGCGTTTCACGAATCGATATGCCCATTGCTTTCCAACTCTCTTCCCTTCTCTGGAATCAAGAATATGATTAGTCATATCTTCCACCCCCTTATATTTAGGCGCAAAATCTTTCAAATCCATATCGATTATATATTGAATAATGATATCCTCTTCTAATTTCGAAAGGTGACTATTATTAGGTAGAGATTCAGTACGAGGGGTAAATCCATTCATTCTATAGTGTAATGTTATATATAGTATATTATATAGCTTGGCAAATTGTCGAATGCTGAGTTTTTTGTCTTTATACATAGCCTTGATAGCTAAGAATATTCGAGCTTTATTATTATTCGATTGTATATTGATTGATTGATAAAACGCGTATTGGATTGAGAAGTGAATATTTGAGGTGGAAGTGATCCACTCGATGATATGATCCACTCGTATATGAATTACGTTATATATTTAGTAATAACAATACGAATTGATCATTCATTCATTCATTCATAAACCCCCATGACTTTCTTAAACTTACCAATCAATCAATCAATCAATCGATTGAAAACAAAACTCCGGAATAGAAATTTAGTGTAGTCAACTCAATTATTGATTGTTATACAAAACACTCCCCGAGACACCCGCTCTGAGATTTTCACTTCTATTCCTTATCACATGTATGTAGTGAGTGACCTCTCATCTAAAAGGAATACTACAAGATCTCTAAAGATTTGAGATAACTCACATGAACTTGTAGGAAAGTCGTAGAAACTATTATCTATCTATCTATTTATCTATTTATCTATCTATTTATTTATTTATTTATCTATTTATCTATCTATCTATCTATCTATCTATCTATCTATCTATCTATCTATCTATTAACCATACCATACCATATTATATCAATCCAATCCAATCCATCCCAGTGAAGAAAACCCCCAAATCTAAAATCCAAAATCTCAAACCTGGGGTCTCAATGACGTTTCAATTTCATTTCCGAATTCCTCACTTATTTAATCCAATCTGAGGATGAAGGTTCCTTCCTTCCGAATGGTTCAAGTATAATGCTGCAAGCAAGACCATAAAATAAAATAAAATGATGTGCAAAAGCTATCGATGCCCAGATGCAAATGTAAATACAAATGCAAATACAAATAAATGCACATACGTCCTCATCTCCTCACCTCCCCATCTCCCCATCCCACAACTCGAACATCCACACACACCCACTCCCATACCTTAACCGCATCCCCAATCCACATGCCAAGCTTCTCGAGGAATGAAACACAAGATGAACAGCACTCTTTCTATTTCCCTCATCAATCATATATATCCCGTCGAGTTTTCCCTCCCCCCGCTCCCCTCCACTCCATATCTCAAAATTTCAATATCAACCAATCACTATATCACCACGTACAATACAGAGAACTTATGAAATAACTTCTTGAAACCACAATTAATACTCAGACTGCCTCAACTAAGCACCTAGTTAACCAAAGTGACAAATATCTATCTATCTATCTTCATCACACTCATCGAATGATCCACAAACATTCAGACTCAAAACTATCTTGATTCCAGGATACAAAGGGGAAGAGTAGATACACTAGGACTCTCCAATTTGCGAGCGATATCCCCCCCAAATAATCGTCTAGAGACAGCTAGTTGATCCCAAGAAATACATCCACTCCAAAATCTCGTGATAGCGTATGCTCTTTAATATTATTTCCCATGTGCCGACCTACATTGCTCTGGCAGACACGAGGGCCAATATCCAAATTCGACAAGGCTGGGAAAATTCAACTCCGTGAAAAAGTGAAATCGGATTGGCTCGAATCCCAAGTCATCGCATCACAGCCACATCACAGCCGCTGATAGTGGGTATAAGCTAGTGATGGATGGAGGAAGCGACCATGAATTACAAGTTCAACGACATTAAGGCTGAAACTAAAGGGCGATCGAACATCGCGCGGGGTATTCTCGTATGTCGTATAGGCCCACGCGCTATCACCAGACACCTGTGGGGTAAGCTTTTACGCCCGAAAAGCCCAGCAGATCTGCCACGTGTGCTGTGTGGTATAGTAACGGTACAATTGATAATTTATCTCATACCACGTATTTGAACAATTTCTGGAGGCTACGAATGAACAGTAGCGTATCAATGTAATTTGTGCCAATAATTTGGACTCTCATCCGAGGATATTTCTTCCCTGACTCACATCCGAAGACACTCTTGCTATTCGTTGTCATCAAATTCCTCAGACATCTGAGTTGTCCAATTAGACAACGAGACAACGAGTTTTGTGACATCCTATTCAAAGCACATCCATAGTCAACAATTCAATACGGCATTATGTTGGCAACAGGACTCGAGATGACTTACTCGGTACTGCTGAATCAGATACGTGGACAAGTTATCTGCGTATTCTCAAACTCGTTCGGTGGCGAAAAGAGGGATGATGATGTGTGAAGACCAGTCAAGTAAACTCCGGCTGAGGTATTTCTATGGCCCGGACCCCTCGATTATTTTGAAAACGGAGAAACGATACAGATACCGCTTTAGAATCTATAGTGCCTTGAGCACTCTTGTCAGATTCCGTCCAATCATGAATCAAGCTTCGAAGGCGTTAATGTATTGAGTACCGTCCCTTCTTCCACCACCACTCAATTAATGTGAACTAGGAAAGATTCAGAAGAGCAATCACCTGCTTGCCACCACCAAAATCATCATCACCACGAGGTCCATAACCATGCATCTACATCCACCTCTGCCTCAGTCGTCAACTTTGCCTCAGTCAATAACTCTGACCCAGCTACCACAGGATTGACTACAAAAGCCATTCAATCTAAGACCTCAAAGTATGATCACCTCCACCGTGAAAGCACCGGAAGATTTAGCTGTGATAGGAAGGAGGATCCGGATGCTCAAGATCATCATGATCACAATACCTCTACAATTGCTTCAACAACTAGTATTACAATTAGAGGTAGTAGTCTACCTCAGGCTTCACATAAGTATTGATATGCCAATCCTACCTCTCACAACAGATGCTGACATAAGTCAGAAAGAATAACTTCTGCGCTTGCCATCACCATGCCCGGGGCCAGCAACAATGTGAGTATCATCACTATGAGAACGCATTTATATTTGCATCTACCTCTGCTTCAAGTACCATCAGATTGACAACAAGAAGTGACCAATCCTCAACTTCCGAAGAAGCCATCTTCGATCCTGGGTCACAAGACGAGCAACTAGTAGGTGTTGGAAGCTGGATGGAAGAGTACGATGATAATTATGGTGGAAACTATCCACACGAAGTAAATTTAAACGACACCGAGGAGCCAAAGGAGAGAGAAAGAGAGGGTTAGGTAATGAAGTAGAATGATGAAGTAGGATGAAGAGATGATGATGACAGGCGATGCCTAATCTGATATGATTCTATCATCTTCAAAGAAGCATTAGATGAGTGGGATGAAATGTTTTGATGGCGCTGATGGTAACAAGGTTATGACACCTCGATAACATCAGCTTATCAATCAGGAAAGCGACTACTTTCCCATCTCTCGGTGTGTTTACTTTGGGCCATGATAATACATGCACTTGCTCTAGATAACTTCACGGGTTATCCTTGACTCCATATCGTATAATGCAGCAACTCAATCGAGCCAAATGAGAAGATCAAGCTAGTCCTTCATGTGAGACATCAACCAACCAACAGAGCTGTAGAGCCCACGATGAACAATTTTTCCATGGCTTCGTCTTCACAAATCCCAATACCAAATAGTCAGATATCTCTCCACGGAAAATCTCCACCGTGCACCCCCAATCCTCCACCCCCACGCAACTTTCCACTCGCTTCCCATCGCATAATCTCGGGCACTTACGGTTACGCATTGGACGCGGAGGAATAAATTTCCGGTGGTGGAGAGGTTTCTTGATATGTTGGAATCTCGATGTCTCAAAATCTCAATCCTTTCCACACAATTCATCATATGGTATTGTACCATCCAAACCAGCAAGTCGCGGAAGAATGCGATATCGCATGCGGAAAAGGAGAACGATAAATTATCGGAACCATGTTAGAGTGATCAACGGATGGAGATGATTGTGGGAAATTGCTGGCGCTTGTCGATGATGAAGATGAATATGGGCATGGGATTGTGGGGAGCTATGCTGGATAGCTATTCAATGGGTGAAAGTGGATTGGCTGATGAAGTTTGACATGTGTGAGTGAGCTTGAGCTTTGCTATTTTGGTGTAGCGGGATGAAGATACGGTAGAATGGTGGAAGGGCCGAGACTCTTTTCAGCCTTGGGTATCGAGCGGCCTAGTGGAGAGATTGATGCATGAATTTGTTTGTCTGTCTGTCTGTCTGTCTTATGATTTGATTTTGGGGAGAGAAGATAGAAAAAATAACATGTGGTCTACTTGTAGTGAGGTGATGGTGAAGATTGATAATAATCCAGAGAAAATACATCGCGTCGACCATCGTGTCTCGTGTCTCATGTTCAAATCACGGGAGAGCGGAGACTAGAGATGCCGCGTTATCCCAATCGCAATAGGAAGGGATGTGTCATGGACGGTGGTGACGCTAGAGCATTTACAGTATAAGCTACCCCGCATTATGGGGAATCTCTGGAGCCCTTCCCAAAGATTGTCGGATTGTCGGATTGTCGGATTGCACCAAGGAAAGGAAAAAGGTACCAAAGCAAAGGGTTGCCAAGTGAGACGATGCCAATCCACATGGAATTGTGGAAATGGATAGTGTATGGTACGAGTATACCTAGTAGTTGAGTATATATACCTGGCATACGAGGACATACATGTGAGGTATGTGTGAGGCACGAGGCTAAGAGAAACATCCATCATAGATCAACACAACTATCCAAAAGATCATTCTCCATCATGTGGCTATGTAATAAGGAGAGGGTTCCATGATAACAAGGCTAAATCCATGAATCCATCCCTTTTCCTTTGTTGTCCCTGTTGTATGACATGAAGTACTCCGAAAACAGACAACGATGCATCAAGGAATTACATCAGGCGGAGAGATCTCGTTCGACATCCCCCATTGGGTAGGTAGGTAGAGAGACGCTATGTATATCAGACCTTTGGAGTATCACCTCGGGAAAACAAGAAATGAGAAACCTGAACCCTTGCACGATCGCTATATCAGCCAACAATGTTGTAATGCGCAAAGAGCGTGAAGAAGAGAGAGGAGAGAATCAACACGCGCATTAGCAGTAGCAGTAGCATCAATCGTAGCATCAGATCTAACTCGAAACATTCATTCCTGTCGTTGGTTATGACCGCTGCATCCATACCAGAGCAGGTATAGCATGAGCCCACCAAACTCAATACCTTCACACCAAAAGTGCCTTGCAGCCGCAGCCAAACAAACAAGATTCAACCAAATCAAACCTTCGACCCCGCACCCAATAATCCAATAATCCATCCTACCACTCGTGCTTCAGTCTACCAAGTCGGCCAACAGGAACTCAACATCACCCAACCAATACGTTGAGTTGAACCCATCAAACCTGGAATACTTAATATTGTGCTGTTGGTCTTTCTCCCGATACATTTATTTTATTTCACCATCGATCAACTTCCTTCATTCTTCTGCATCATCTCTCAGCCACATCGTAAACGACGTTAGAGGAATCTTGTCTTATCAGCGCAGGGCTGTACATTATTGATATTGACTAGGTAGACGATCGCCTGTGCATATCGACCCAAATACCACCAGCCAAGCCCACTTTCTGTCCCAAAGGTACGCGACGGTAATCCGGTTGGGAAAATCCGGTACACGGAGCATTTCAAGTGAGTACTCGATGTTTCTCTATTGTTCGATTTTCTTTACCAAGGTTATCTACCTTACCGCTCATACCGATTTCGCATGCCTCTCTCGAACTTACCAAGAGCTTCGTTTGTTTCCGGAGGAATTTCCGATCCATCCCACGTCCGTTCATCTGTTTGATGACGCCTGGGTATTTGATCTGGATCTATGCGAATAGTCCAATTATATTGATCAGATTCTCCACAGCCCACAAGAATCAAGGTCGTTCTTGGATACTTATTTACATATAAACACCATGTCCCACGTCTCTTCTTCCATCGTGAAAGATATAGAGTCATTCGGGCTAACAATTCACGGCTGCTTACTGAGCAAGAAATCTGCTCAATATCATATCAATCTACCTTAAATCCAAACACAGCCCTTCTACCAAACCATCCACAATGTCCACCACCAATTCTATCAAACAGGCTGCCGAAGCAGCACGAAATAGAACCTCAGAAGCAATGGAAACTACCAAACGACTTGCCGACTCTGCCAAAGCAGATCCCATAGCGGTCAAAAACGATATCCTTCACACTCCATTTATGCGTGCCGCTCTCCCTTTCATCAACGGAGGTCTCGCAGGCATGACAGCCACCACCGTCATCCAACCCATCGACATGATCAAAGTGCGTCTCCAACTCGCCGGTGAAGGCATCCGCACCGGTCCCAAACCCACCCCTCTATCCGTTACCCGCGAGATCCTCGCTTCCGGCAAAGCACTAGACCTCTACACCGGTCTCAGCGCAGGCCTCCTCCGCCAAGCCGTCTACACGACCGCCCGTCTTGGCTTCTTCGATAGTTTCATGACGACCCTCTCCGCTCGCTCAAAAGAAAACAACACCACCATCGGCTTCAAAGAACGCGCCGCAGCAGGTCTCACAGCTGGTGGCTTGGCAGCCATGATCGGCAATCCAGCAGATCTCGCTCTGATCCGCATGCAATCCGATGGCTTGAAACCGCTAGCGGAACGCAAAAATTACAAATCCGTCATCGATGCTCTCACATCTATTACCAAATCCGAAGGCATCACCGCTCTCTGGGCTGGGTGCGCACCCACGGTGGTGCGAGCCATGGCTTTGAATTTCGGACAGCTGGCATTTTTCTCCGAAGCCAAATCGCAACTCAAGACCCGCACGGATTGGAACCCTAAAACACAGACCCTCACCGCTTCGGCCGTCGCCGGCTTCTTCGCAAGTTTCTTCAGTCTGCCATTTGATTTTGTGAAGACGAGGTTGCAGAAGCAGGGACGAGGAAAAGATAGGGTTTACAAGGGCATGGGAGACTGTTTTGTGAAGGTGGCGAGAGAAGAAGGCATGATGAGATTTTACAGAGGTTTTGGTACGTATTATGTGAGGATTGCTCCGCATGCTATGGTTACATTGATTGTGGCGGATTGGTTGGGTTTTATGACTAAGTAAGTGTGGGTGGGTGTGGCTGGGAAGCTGAGGTGAGGAGGGAGCGGAGTGGAATGGAGAGAGGGAAGTGGGTCCCGGGTTGTGGTTGGAAGACGTGGATAATGTGAATGTGGATGGGTTAATGAATGAATTTTTGATATTGTAGCATTGTTTGATGAAGTGGATTGCTTGGGATGGAATGGAATGGAACGGAGTTACAAATTTAGGATACCGTGCGATTTTGGGGTTGGATCTTTCTTATTCAGCACGTTTGAATTAGGGTTTAGGATTCAGGGGACTCGGGAATTGATATTTTTTTGGTTCTTATTCAATGCATTCCAGAATCGTTATTTATATTCACATTTATTTGTTGTTTTGTTCGTCTGCTTGAGCTTCGGAAGAAAGATATTGATTTAGATGTTTGGATACATTGAGATACAACAAGAAGACTCTTCAACTTCATTAGAAAGATCAGGGCTCATCTGAAGTTATGGCTTTGATATCATTCAGTCAAGACAGTGTATAGCTAGCTAGCTAGCTAGTCAACTTTCACGCGAACGAAAAACTGATTTGAATTTATCTTTGAATATCTACTTGGAATTGCAGTCGTGCAAACGAAAACCCACTTGAATTCATCTGTAATGAATATCTAGTTAAACTTACAATCACAATCACAAGTATCATCATATAAAGTTCACATCTTCAAAGTCACAACTTTGATCTCATCTATTGTTCAATTAACGCAAACACAATACATACACACCTAACTAACTAAGTATTTAACTTCCAAATAACTAAAATCAACCGGGATAATAATAATGTATCAACGAATCTCTACTCAAAATTTCTAATCCCGATCATAATCATAATCATGTTCCTGAAGTATCTGTTTTGTTCTGTTCTGTTTGATGTAAATGCCTAATGATTTATAGGTTTTTATCTATTTATTTATTTACCTAACGTGTTTTATCACCGAGTGGATCATATCACCGAATGGATCATTTTAAAATACACCAAAATTAGCTATTTTTAAATATTCTTATTTTAATAACTAATAATTATTTCTGAAAATTAAAAGGATTTTAAATAATAATAGAATTTTAATTTCTTATAAATTCAGCTTTTATATAAATATTTCTATTATATTCAATAAAAAATTGAAAATGTCACGACTTTCGTGACAAAGAAACTATTTATGTAATAATTCTTACATTAATTTGAATATTCGAAAAAAAATTAGATTTTATATATTAAATTTTTAAAAAGTTCTATTTATAAATAAAAAAAGTGCACGGTTACGCACAGACGAATTTTGTATGTAAATTGAGTGATCCATTCGGTGATACAATCCACTCGGTGATAAAACACATTATTTATTTATTTATTTATTTATTTATCTATTTATTTATCTATCTATTTATCTATCTATCTATTTATCTATCTATTTATTTATCTATTTAGATATTTACTCACCTATTTAGATATACAAATACAAATGCAAATCCAAACCCAAAGAAATGAGTAGCGCAGTGTAGAGTAAAGTAGTAAAGTTTCTATTCTGAAAGAGAAAAAGAAAGAAAGAAAAGCTTATGTTATGTTATGTTATGGGGTGAAGTAAGGTGAAGTAAGGTGAAGTAAGGTGAAGTAAGGTGAAGTAAGGTGAAGTAAGGTGAAGTAAGGTGAAGTAAGGTGAAGTAAGGTGAAGTAAGGTGAAGTAAGGTGAAGTAAGGTGAAGTAAGGTGAAGTAAGGTGAAGTAAGGTGAAGTAAGGTGAAGTAAGGTGAATTAAGGTGAGGTGAGGGAAATATGAGGGGAAATATGAGAGGGTTGGTGAGGAGATGGAGATGGTGGGGGATGGCGGTTTAGAGGATAGAGGACAGAATAGAGGATATTGTATGGGATTTGATTGAATTAGAAGAGTAGCGGGGGGAGGGGATGTATGTGTAGATATAGATGTATGTGTATATAGGGTGAGAGTAAAAATGAGAGTGTCTTTGTCTAACTTTTCTTGCGTTTGGTTTTCGTGTTGGTTTACTGTGAGGGAGGTGCATATGAGGGAGTGGGAAGATGGGATGGTTATGTAGTAAGATTACTTTTTTCTGGTTTGGAATTTGGAGGTGGGAGGTTGGAGTTTGCATGTGAGATACTGGGAAGGAAAGGAAGGGAAGGGGAGTATCGAGAGAGAGATATGACTGAATGACCGAAGCTCTATAACCTTAACTATTGATGGAAAGGAGAATTCTGACCCGGAGAGTTGAGATGATATGCGACGAGAAATTTGCATTCGGCAATGGTTGATTTAGTGGCGAGTGGATTTATTTTATTCAATACTTTATGCACATACATACATTCACAAACGAAACGAAACGAAACGAATCAATAGTATGATATGATTAGCAAATATATAACCAGCGAGACATTCTGGAATATGATATTATATCAAGAAGTTTCTTGCGCCTCCAAATTTTGCATGCATGCATGCTTTGAAAGTATCCTTATAATATTACAATAGGTACCGTACATCGATATTCACCTGAAGCTCGGTTATATTCCATGTACGTACGAGTACTGCCTCGTATACCATCCCACCCAATCCGTAAAACAATGCCTAAAATGATATTTTGTAGGACTTACAAAATAACCAAACCCGATTATTCCGGGATTATCAACACCATCTCTCTCACAATTCAATATTTACACACGAGAAGA
Source organism: Botrytis aclada (assembly GCA_014898285.1). Taxonomy (NCBI): domain Eukaryota; kingdom Fungi; phylum Ascomycota; class Leotiomycetes; order Helotiales; family Sclerotiniaceae; genus Botrytis; species Botrytis aclada. Next base: position 1,745,656 of record RCSV01000010.1, read on the forward strand.
AGAAAAACCACACACTCCATCCATCTCCATCCACAAAGAAAAGGAAAAGAAAAGAGAAATACTGCTTCCCCTCCTTTTCCGCCCAATGTTCCAAAGTATATATACATAGCATCTCTCATCGTACTATCAATCATCCATAATAAGTAAGTACACCACGACACTGCTTTCTCCATACATACATTTCCATTACATTACATCACATCTCAACCCGCCTAACATTATCCGGCAATTCAGCAGGCTTCAACCCTGAATCGCCCAGCAAGAATTTATCCATAGACCTATCACGTGCAGGCGCGGGAATCGGATACGAAACGGGGTGGGAATGTAGTTCTGCACGAGCTACGAGCACGGGACTTGCGGACGGGGCGTAAAATTCGTGAGGTGTGGAGTTGGGTAGGGAAATTGTAGGGGAGAACTGGTATTCGCGTTGTGTGGAATGGGGGTTTGGTCCAGGTGGTGGATTTGGAGATGGTACGGGGAATTCGTGGGGAGTGGAATTTGGACCTGCGCTAAGTGGTGGATTTGGAGATGGGGAGTAGAATTCTTGGGGTGTGGAATTTGGGGTTGAGGGAGATGGTGTGTTGTAAGACATTTCTGAATTGGGGGTTGAGGGGGAATCGGGGGGTGTTGAGAGGAGTTTTATGGATGGGTTTTTCTTTGCCCGACGATATTTTCGGAATCCCCAGAATGAAGCGGCGAGGAGTATTATGAGAAGGATGCCGATTCCAATCACTAGCCCGATGGTAAGGGCGCTGCTAGGTTCGGTTGGGGAGGTGTTTTGTTGAGCGGGTTCTTGGGAGACGGTTGAGGTTATTGGGGTGGTTGAGGTTGCTGAAGTCGCTGAGGATGCTGAGGCTACTGAGGTTGCTGATGTTGTGAAAGTTGTTGAAGCTGATGAGGTCGATGATTGAGCAGGAGATAATGTTAACGAAGTGCTTGAGGAAACCGGCGATATGATATGAAATTCCCTTGACCACCCCTCAAGTTTCGTGCTTGATGAATTTAGACTTGTATTATTTGAGCTATGTTCCCATGCCAGCTAATGTATTCCAGCGGCTGGGACATTGAAATCAATATCATCGACTGTGGGTGTCCACAAAACGGAATAATTGTAGACATCTTGATTGCCTTGCATGATTTTAGTAAGTAAATTGCAAAGGGAAATGAAATAACTAACCAGCGAGAAGAAAAGGTGCATATTTTTGAACTACTGTATTGTCTTGTGAATCGACGCGCAGAAGCCATAGATTCAAAAGAAAGTCTCCATTTTTGGCGATGTTGAACGTGTGAGGTGCCCACGTAAGGTTCACCAGAGAAGTTGCAGTGACGTTAACCGGAGTCTCAAAAGTCCATCTCTGTGCCATGTTTTTGAAATAAGAATGTTTCTCAATGTATCGTCGACTGCAATACTATCTTGAGTAATGCGACGAATACAAGAAAGGGAGAGAAGAAAAAATCAACGACAGTTTCGATATATGGAAGAGCTTTGGAGTGTAAGGTACTCGGGACCCTGTAAAGATCATCGTAACGGATGCTAAGTTCGGACGGTGTAATTGCTGCGATAGTTTGAAGCGCGATCCTCAAAGACACAGCACATTGCAATTGGCCCCCTCTTAACAAAACCACGTCACATGATTAACCCCATCTTGCAGTCGCTGCGTCCCTCTATCTTTGCTGCCAGATTCGGACGCGCAAGATGTAGGATTCGTTTCAATCCTGGACGATCTACAAGAGAATATCTGGAGTTTTTCCTTTCATCAAAAACCTCGTAGCTTTTGGAAAAGATTCGTGGTAATCAGCAATTCTCATGCATTGTAGAAATTTAACAGAACGTGCCGTTGAGCTTTTCAACCACGCTCACAATTGATTGTATTGACATGCAGCACATGTTGTCACGCTCTAATCGTTCTCTTTCTTTCTTCTTGAATTGGGACCTTGGACTCGGAAAAACACTGGGTACACAGGGTCATGCAACGACGAGCGCCAACCGAGCCAATAATGTGATAGCAATTTCCATCCCCTGGTGCAGTACCAGCTTGCCGGATCACATCTTTCTTCTTGGATTTATCGTTTCACGTGCTTCGCGTTTCAAACTGAGCAAATGATAGGCGTGCGGTGTGATTGGCGTCTGGGTTACCTCCGTTAAGCGCCCAAGTACCAAAAAGGTTGATGCCTCCTTCAAAATCCTTATTCTATTTTAACTCTTGAGTGATGGCTCCACATTGATTATACCCCGAAGATTAGTAAATTTCTTGCTGAATCACGAAATAGGGCGATTTCGTTCAGCCAGTCTGTCCTCGACCTCCCTATTTTCTGCACCTTTGCATACTCTCGTTTCAATGTAACATTTTGATAATCATTATCTTATGTACCCCTCATAATCAATATCGGTATATGGAATAGTAGAACAGTTATGGTCCCCCGAAGCTCCCGCCCCTATCTTCTTGGCGCGTTTGCCGCCCTCGTGTTCATCACTCTTATCTCTTTGCAGGAATCTTCAAAATCCTCAACATGGTTAGACTACTCAGATAAGTCATCTTCAGATATCCGCAACTACGTCTCCGCCACTGCCGATAAGAAGATAATACCGGCCGACACCATTTCCGAAATAGGTCGAGCCAGTAATGCGACGCTTGGTGTACGTATCACCCTCCTTCAATTTTTATTGGCCGAATATAGCTTGCTAACACAATACCCGATTAGTTCGAGAAAGTAGCGGTCATAGGGCTGAGAGAACATTCAGACAAACGAGATGCAATAGTATTATCTGCCTCTCTGACTGGATTTGAGGTAGAATTTGTAGATGGAATCAAAGGCGATGAAGTAGTCGATAAGGCCAAGCCGCCAGTATGTGACATATACCTTACAATAGCACCCCATACTTACTGCACACTGGGAAAATGGGATTAGAACTCAGGATTGACGCTTTGACCTAGGGACATTTTCTAAATGGAGGGGCCATGGGCCCCTGGCGGGGTCACATGAATGTGATACGAAGGTGTGTACATAGTATTTGCTATCAGCTTAATTGCTTGAACACACGAAAACGTTGATGCTAACTCTCATTGCTATCAAACAGCATCGTAGAAAACAAACTTGCCTCAGCATTGATTATGGAAGACGACGTTGACTGGGATATCCGGCTCCGAACCCAACTCCCCGAACTCGCGAGGGGAATCCGCACTCTGTCACACATCCCACTTTCTCAACGTCAACATTCCCCTTACGGTGATGACTGGGATATATTGTGGCCAGGTCACTGTGGTGACGAACTTCCCTCTGCTTTTCACAAAGGAAAAAAGGACGAGCTCTACAGAATCGACAATGACGAAACCGTTGCTCCTAAATCTTCTCAACCATGGCTTAAAACCCTCGCAGATTATCCCGAAAAGACGCGTATAGTTCATAGAGCTGGTGCTCCCAAATGTACCTCCGGATATGCAGTTTCCTATCGTGGAGCTCAGAAGATTCTCATGGCTGCGGTAAAAGGCGGTAATAATCTTCCTGTTGATAATGCACTTGCGTCTCTTTGTCGTGATGGTTACTTGGATATGAAATGCTTTTCAGTGGAACCTCAATTATTTCAGCATTATAAACCGGCTCAATTGACGGACAAGGATACTGATGTCAATAGTTTGGAGAAGGGAGATGCGCAAGGTACAAAGGAAAAGGGGGTCAAAAACATGATCGTTTGGAGTGCGAGGCTGAATCTGGAGTATCTGATCACGGGTAGAGAAGACTATATAACTCAAGGGTGAGGAACTATAGTCATTTTGCAGTCTTGGTTTGAATTTAAAGGATCGGGCTTGGGGCGTTGGGACACAGAATAATGGCATTAAATTGGCGCGATTCGATCAAAAATCATATACATTAATTCATGGATGTATTACAAGAAGTGTATTCTGGAAGAACAAACAGTATCTAGTCTTACGATAGTACCTTCATTAAAGTATAGTATGTCTGTAGGTAATGAATCACATGATGCTTTCCTATAGTTACCCGAGCTTTCCCGCTGCAGGGTGCTTAATAGTTCAGACTACACTCAAAAATCAAAACTTTGGAATATTCACTTCATTCTAATCATTAGGGAGATTTTGGATATCGAGTTGATCTTTAGTACTCGCGTTTATCATCAAACTGACTGGAAATATAGAATTTCTCAAATCAATAATAACATATTGAAACCTCAAAACTGATATCTTAAAATAAACTATCGTTTGAACTACTCAAAACATTATCTCGCTCTTCATAATATTAATTTCACTCGATTCCATCAGATTTTGAGAATTTCTCTCCAGTTTTACTTCATGAACAAGGAAACACTTGCGTAATATATCACAACTCGTATAATAGGTTTTCCGATTCCGATTCTCATTCCTGAATAGATTCAAAAACACTGAAAATCTGTATTTACATTCGGATTCTCGTCTAGCTTCGAAGCTCTAGGATGCTAGTCTCAATATATAATCTCAGAGTTCATTCATTCTATATATAGCTAGTTTGTTAGATGAAATATAGTACTAATAATGAGAACCTATATTTTATGTAAATACTACATTAAATCTACTCTCCTCTCATAAACAGATCTAAGAGGATACGAAGTCAAAAAGAGAAAGAGACTCAGGGGTATATATACTTAAAGTTAAGAAGGAGGATGTAAATATAGGTTTCGTTAATAGTATACATCTCTTCTCTCTTCTACTTTACAACATCAATTGAAACTATTTGATTCCTGTAGTTCTCGGGCTTTACTAAGTAACGTTTAATCTTATATAACTACTTCATCTGATAACTAATGTTTCTTAATACTTAATATTACGATTACATACTATAGCGCATAGAGAGAGGTTAAAAAATTAAAATGAGATAAACAGCTTATATATGAAGTCTAGCCCCCGCTTTTGTCTGATGAGGGTAATTTCAATTTATAAGAACATGAAGTTCAGAGGAGAGAAGAGTATGAAGATTATGTATTTATATAGTGTATACCTAGGATTAGAGCTAAGGAGGGGAACATAAACACAGCTTCTCTTTATAGTTTATAATATTAACTAAAACCATTCAATCCTATAGTATTTCAACTTTATTCTTCAATATTACTGTTCCGGTATATGAGCAACTAGGGTTTGAATAATGATATATAGAATTCTATAAAGAACTAAAAGGAATCTAAAGGATTCCTAAGCTAATATAGAATCAGTTTATCTGGTAGTCCGGACTGCAATCTAACAATACGAGAGTTTGAATTTCTAAAAGCAGTTGAAAATTTGAAAATAGTTCAATGTTCTGATCAAATTCAATATCTCAAATCATTTGGATATTTTAATTGGTTTTGGGGTTTTAGTAATCTTCATTACTGGACTGCAGTCCGGACTATTGAACACAATACATAGAATCATATCTGGAATTACGTGATCTGGGAGTATCGCTCCCTCACACTGCCCCCCTCTCTGTTATCACTGGGGCGTTGATGATCGCTTGAACTGTTATTGAATATATTCTTAATTTCCCACCTATCCACTTCAAGGAGACATCGAAAATACCACCAAATATCACAACTGGAACCTGCTCAAAACCTGGTTATTCCAACAATACGAGCCGCCTGACGCAGGACTGAAGGCGAACCTTCGGATGGCTAATGCGAAAATGAGAGAAAGACAATTGTTGGATTGAGAAGAACAGGAATGACGTAGGACCTTGAATGTAGGTTCTGATTATCAATGTGTATTCTGTCTAATCTCTAGCTAATCACGAATGGAATAGCCCTTATATAAGGGCTATTGAAAGGGCTAGTCTTCGCATTCGCTTGAATAACATCACAAAGGCCTTTGACTTGAAATCTTTTACCTATATTCACATAATGATCAAATCAGGCCAGGATTGGAACAATTACTTTGAATCTTTTTAGCGAGATTTGAATTGCATTCATTATACACGCTGCAACCTCCGGCAGGATGGAATCAAAGAGTGAATTACCATATCATTTTGAAATAAACGAGATTTAAACCATTGCTGCCTCTGCGCACGTACTTACAAGTTTTCGATACACATCTAGGATTAAAGCTAAGAAGGGGGATAGAAATACAGTTTCTCTTCATAGTTCATAATGTTAATCGAAAATATTCACTTCTATATCATCCCAGCTTCACTTCATGATATCACTACAAGTGAAAACGTCTAATATTTAAGGAATTTAAAAATAACAAGAGAAATAGCTATGATCTACTCTAATTTACTATATTTTTAACTATTCTCACTGTCTGAGTATTTTACTATCAAATATAGAACTATAATCCTTAAATTATGTTTTAGTTTGATATATATTATATATTAGTCTGAAGAATAACAAAAATTCCTTCTAACTACAGCCAAAAACAAAAAGTTATCAAGTATATCTATTATAATAAAACAAGAAGTGAAATCTAATTTATACGCGAAATAGTGTGACGATCTGGCCTCAGGCCTAGATTAGTCATCCATTTGCCCCACCTGGCAGGGCAAATCTCGCTTCGCTTTGGTTCCCTCTTGGTCCCCTCCTGGTCCCCTCCGGACCTATAAAAGCCTCTTACAGGTTCACTCTTTGTACAGTAGTTTGTTATTCTCTAGTTACGATAATTGATTCTTTTCTACAATGCCTTGAACCTGTTGTCGTCACAAATAGAAGTCAGAACTTATATCTAGATACAAGTTATAGAAATACTCTTCTAGATTCTATAGAACGAGAACTTCTTATATTACTTATACTCCTAAAGGAATAAATATACTAAAGTTGATTTCCTAGCAAACAAAAGTCTATAATATGTGATTTAATTAAGAGAAATTAAGGCGATTAGATATAACGTGGTTTATCAGCATGCGGGCCATATCATCATATGAGCCACTTCATTTTGTATACAAAATTCGTCTGTGCGTAACCGTGCACTTTCTTTATTAGCCAATAGAATTTTTCAAAAATTTATTATATAAAACCTTATTTTTCAAATATTTCAAAAATCTATTTTCTTTTTTCAAAATTCTAATTTTTATTAAAGTTATTAAAGAAAAAGAGATTTTGTAACGCAGAGTGTGACAATTTCGAGTTAAAATAAATTATTTAAAAAAGAAACCTAAATATTATAAATATTCTATTTTTATTATGATTTTTTATGATTTTTCCTTTCAAAAATAATGACTAGTTATTAAAATATAAATATTAAAAAAACCTCGATCTTGGTGCATTTTCGAAGTGGCCCACATGATGATAAACCACGTTAATCTAAACTAAATAATTCTTAAGAATACTAAACATATTTACTCATTTAGAACTGCATAATAAGCCGTAGAAGACGATAGTTAAATTTTAAATATATGAGAGTAGATATGGAAAGTGATCTGATTCTCATCTTTAAGACTAGAATAGACTTCTAGAAATTATACTTGGATAATCGAACCTAGATTTCAAGGTACAGTCAATTCTAGGATTATAATAGTATATACTGTTAAAAGGAATAGAAGTTACTGGTGCATTACACGTGTGGTGATTAGTAATACGGTTATCTAAACGGGCTAGATTAAACGAACCATAGACAAGCATATTGGTCATCTTTATATAATATTATAGAATGGATAATATACTGATATGTATTGTAAGATAGTCAATATAGAGGTTTCTTTCATACAATTTTTTAATAGGTTATGAGATTTGGTTAATACGGTCTCTGAATATAATTAACACAATCATTATTACAAATCAACTTGCAAAATTGAAAAGTACACAGCACTACCCTACAATCAACACGCGGTACTATAATCACTACTATCATTAACTCACAAAGTTAAAAAAGTATACAGTGCTATTTACAAATAAATACATACACAATACGACAAAAAGCACGCGATGCTAACTATACTTATATTTACAATCTGTATGGTTCTATTTATACAGAAAAAGGGAAAGAAAAACCTTGCAAATTTTCTATATAGATATCAAAATAAACAAAACCAAAGAGCAAATCAAAAACATCCCGAATCTCACTCAAAAGATCTAAGAACAATAATTTCGATAGATGAAAATACAATTGAAAGAAAAGGATTGATTCTATATAATTAAATTTATATTGTAGGGGCATACTAAAATTAAAAAAATCGAAATGGAAATTGATAGTATTGAAGTTTTCCTAATCCTTGTAGAAAGCAAAGTTGTGAATATTAAACTCAATCTTAATAAAAAGATCAAATATTTAAAAGATAAAGCTAGTATACTCTCGTATATATACAGATTATTTAATAACAACGATGAAGCATTTATTAATGAATATGATATAATATAAATACTATGGAACTACCTGAAGACAAAATACTTAAAAACTAATAATATCACAATCAATTCATATTTGATAATAATCCAAATATTCATTTTCAAATCTATTAGTTATTCAAAGATAACTATTATTAAAGCTTGAAATAAATTAAAAGAATACTAATACAAGCTTAATATTGCCAACTCTGTATTCAAGGATTTATATAGAGATGAAACTTTATTTTTAATTCTGATTAAAAGTTTTCCAAACAAATACTAAACGATAATCAATATTATAAATATTCAAAGTATATTAATAGTGGAAAATAAAGTCAAGTATCTCATTATTAAAGAGTTTAGTATTTAAGAGATAGAACAAGTTTATATTACTAGCGGAAAGTATATAATTTTAAATTGATAAAAAGATAATAAAGAATCAAGCTCAATAATACAGTAAAACTGAGGAGAAACAGTTAATACTTATACTTGCCATCTCTATAAATAAAAGGATTATTTTCTATATAATTACAAAGATTTTATTTTTGTATAAATCCTGATTTATAAATATTATAGAGTTTAGCAATAAAAAGTAATATTCAAAAAGATAATTAAAGTGTCATTTTCTAAGAGAAAAAGTAATCAAGCTCACCTTGCAGACGGCGAGAATCTTTCAATTGATTTCGATTCATTAGAAAACAAGGAAGAGTCTGATGACAAAAAGTGTTGTATCTCTAAAGAACTCATTTATAAAACTACCCCTTCTTATTGATATACAGATACTAATGTTTCCTCATATATATCTAACCAACTTTCCCTTTTTAGAGATATCAAAAAGATAAAGAGAAAGATGATAAAAGTTAGTGGGGGAGTTATATATTGTGATTGGATAGGTATTGTTATAATGGAATTAGAAAATGGTGGTATGGTTTTATTTTCAAAGATGTTGTATATATTGGGATTAAAAGTTAACCTTTTTTTTGATAAGAAGATTTGTAAAGCTAGTCTCAAGAGTAGATTCAATTCAGATTGTATATACTTTCGAAAAAATAGAATAAATATTATCAAAGTAAAAATGGATAGAGGAATTTATATGATTTCGGATATTGCGAAAGGATATGAAGATGTTGCTTTTCAAAGTATAGAAATCATTAATGATATTAAATCGAACAAAACTATAATAGAAACCTTCTTGAATAGATTTAAGGATTTAAAAAACTACCTACTATAACATAAACGATTCAATTACCTCGACCCAAAAAAGATACGAAATCTTTATAAAGTTATTATATTAGAAAAGCCGATTAAAGTTTTATTTAAGATTTTTATATATGAAGTGTATGCACTCATTAAAATAAAGAATTTAATTTCAAAACAATTTAGTTTTTACAAAATGAAAAGATTAAAGCTTATTTATTTTGATATTGTTGGATTATTTTTAAAATCTTTACAAGAAAATCGTTATTTCTTATTGATTATAGACAATTGGATAAGAGTGAATTGGATTTTGATCTTAAAGATTAAAGACGAAGTTATATTAAGATTGAAGAAATGGAAAATTAAATTAGAACTTGGTATTGGTGATAAGATAGTAATCGTTTGAATTAATAATGTACCAAAATTAATTTAAGTTGTTAAAGAATGGAATTCTGGGATCCGATTAGAATTGATTACTATAGTATCATCTTATCAGAATGGAATTGTTGAGAGAAATATTGGTATTGCTGAAGTCGATATGAGAGCTATACTAAAAGAAACTGGATTGCTATTGGAATTCTGGGATGAAGTGGTTGAATATAATGTATACTGTAGGAATAGAACGAATATTGAATTGATCATCGACAACAGTATTATCAATCCAATCGAAATATTCACAAGATTAATTTCGGATATCAGTCATTGTAGAATATAAAAAAGCAAATGCTATATATATATCAATTCAAAGATAATTTCAAAGGATTAATGGTATGATAAGTTATAAGATATAGTTTGAATAAATATCTTTATGAGATACTTATATACAATTAATAAGTATGTTAGAATGTACTCGCCTAAGCTAGGCTATATTATATAGGCAAGCTAAGTGACTATAAACGAATTCAAAAAAGGGGGAGATTTAGATTTAAGAATAAAAAACTTTATATTAGGATCTCAAGGTATAAAAAACATTATTTCTGATAGGAGATCTAAAGGTAAATTTTATAAGATATAAAAAGTATAAGAATCTTTGTCTGAGTCCTTACAAGATATTGCTACCCCTGTAATTCCAAAGGTAGTAATCCCTAGTGTACTCAAGGTAAATAACATTTAGTAATTCAATGAAGATAGTAAAGGAAATATTATTGAAATTAATCTATTCAATAATTCAATATTATTTTTGAAAACAAAAGAGATAGAGATATTAGATATTGTATTTGTGAATAATCAATCCTTTATTGAAATCTTAATTATATTTATGAATATAGATATTTTTGAAAAATACTTTTTTTGAAAATGTAAGTGGGACGATAGTGAGTTAGATGAGTATATTTAAAAACTGATAAAAGTAATAATAGTGATATTTTCAGTAGATTTAGATGAAAATGTTATTGAATATGTTATGATCTCTATATTCCTTACGCTAAGGATCGATTCGAGCATTAAGATGAAAGTATCCGAAAGTCTTCAAGTGATCTTGGGGAGCTCTACAGACAAGGATACAGCTTTCCCTGTAGAACAGATCCTAGGAATCCCCATTTTTATTACATATAACCAGGCAGTCTTGGATCCTGAATATAAAGGAAAATGGAAACAAGCTATCGAAGAGGAAATCAGTTTATTGGTTGCAAATAATATTTGGGAAGAATATATTTTATTGAAAGAAGGGAATCTTGTTTCAATAAAATGAGTATTTATAATAAAGACAAAAAATAATAAGATCGAGAGGTTTAAAGTATGATTAGTAGTAAAAAGTTTTAGTCAAATTCTTGAAAAAGATTATAATAAAACCTTTATTTCTACAATACAACTCGATACATTTTGCTTATTTTTAGCAATTATTACAAAAGAAAATTTAGAATGCTGGCATTTCGATATAAAGAATGTTTTTATAGAATCCCATCTCAAAAAAGAGATATATTTCGTATCACCTTAAGGAGTCAATGTATCAGATGGATGTGTTTTACATGTATTAAGGAGTTTGTATGGTTTCAAGTAAACTGAATAAGATTAAAATCAACTTTTAAAATCCGAATTGATTAATTGGGGCTTTATTCAAAGTCTCACCAATCCGTATTTGTATATATATACCGCTCAACAATTCAATCTATTAGTTTATATTGATAATATAATCGCTTTTTTGATTTCAAAAGATTAATTCAATTAGTTCTTTACAATATTCTCCTCACATTTTAATATCAAGAATCTCAAGGAGATTAGTAAGATTCTAAGTATTAGGATTATAAAAAATCGAGCAAATAGATTACTTATATTAAACCAAAAAGAATATCTGGAAGCTATACTTACAAAATTCGGAATCTTATACGCCCAGCACCACATTAAGAAGATACCTGTTGTTGATTATTTATATCTACGACCAGCTATAGAAAATAATGAATTGATTGATATTACCGAATATCAATAAGCTATAGGTAGCCTTATTCATTCGATGGTATATACAAAACCAGATATTTTCTTCGTATTAGGTCGACTGTCATAGTATATAGTAAAGCCAGCAAAATGCTATGGAATAGGAGTAAAGAATCTAATGCGATATTTGAGGATTACAATTATTCAGAAACTCAAATACAAGCCTGAAGAAATATAATACCAAATCGCAAAGAAATATAATCTATTAGTAGATACTATAAAAATCTTCACTAACACAAATTAAACAAATAATTAATATAATCGGAAAAGCATTTCTAAAGGAATTATTATATTCTATAAAGAACCGATATCATAAACTAATAAGAAGCAAAATTCAATAGCAACATCGAGTACTAAATCCGAATATATATCAATAACAATATTCACCAAACAAAGAAGATAATTAGCCCAAATACTCAAAGATCTTAAAAAGACAGAATATATATCTACATACAGAAATACTATTCAACTATTAAACAACAACCAAAAAGCAATAGCCCTAACCAAAAACCCACATCTATATAAACAATCAAAGCATATTAATATATACTATCACTTCATCAAGAATCTTACTGAAAAGAAAAAAATAATAACTAATTATATCAATACATCAAATATAATAACAAATAAAATAACTAAACCCCTAACAAAAATAACATTCGAAAGATTCAAGGATATACTAGGATTGAAACAATAAAAACACAAAAGATTGAGGAAATCAAAAATAATAACTCCTATAAAGAAGTATTAAAAGGAATAAAAGTTATTGGTGCATTACACATATAATAATTAGTAATACGATTACCTAAACAGGCTAGATTAAACAAACCATAGATAGGCATATTGGTCACCCTCATATAATACTATGAGATGGATAACATGCTGATATGTATTGTAAGATAGTCAATATAGAGGCCTCTTCCACACAATCTTTCAATATATACAACTGTGATTAAAAAATGAAGATTATAGGTGAGATTCGAATAACTATCTTCAACGAGAACAACTAATATCTAAGTAGAAATAATATAATAGACTCCTAAAATTTTAGATAACTAATTTTTCTTATAAATAGATTACAAATAATCAAGAAGATAGACTCGAGTATAAGAAACGAGATCTTCTGACTATTAGATAGAAATCTACAATTGACTATGTTGACTTATACTTAGATGATATACTACAAGTACTGAGTTGAGATTTTTCTCCTGAAGTAAAATTGTTACATAGAGATGATCAAAGAAAATAAGATAGTAGGCCCAAGTATAATAAACGATAATTCAAGTAATTTCATTAAAATAATATAATCTTTTTCAACGTTCAGACGAGAGTCACCCGGAATGTTCAAGTCACAAGATCTAGGGCTAGGGTCAGGTGATGAGCACTATTCGGAGAGATAGCTAACCGGGAGAGACTCACCGATAGTATAATATAAACATTTCGAATTTTTAAGCTTACTGCTCACTAGGTGATAGATGTAATACTTTAAGCAGTATATTGGTGCCATCCATAGGCTATCTACAGGCTTTAAAACGTATACTGAAACCTATGAGCCGCTCACCCGGAAGCGTAGATCTCTATGTTTATAGGCTTGTTATAGCACGAAGCGCCTATAGACCACCAACGATATCAAACATTTAGATCTAAGCAAACCCTCGAGATTAAGATCGGAGAACCCGAAAATAAAACTGTCCATGGTCTAGAATAGTAAGAACTTGTAGTAAGAAATGAGTAATCAGAGAGTAATTCACGTCACTGCAAGTCACAAGCAGATATGGAAAGTATATTTGAGGCGGAAGACAACAGTTCAATTCTACCTCGATCAGAAAGATCGACAAGAGGATTTGGTTGTTTAGGGCACCACCCTCTTCCCGCACAACAAAACTGTTCCAAGACAAGCCTACCGCGACACTCTCTTACGGACCCGTCTCATGAGTTTACGAGGTCTTCTCCCTCCACCAAGGGTTGCCCGTTGACGAGCCCGTCCACAATTTGTTAGCAATCTATCAAAAGGAATTGTGCAGTCGCAGTAGGAATATACGTACTCTGACGGCGGCGAGCTCTGCATTGAGAGCAGCGATCTCATCCTCCTTCTCCCCGATCTTGATATACTTCTCGGCCATTTCCTCTGTCAAGGCAACGATTCTTCTCTCGGACGACTGTGCTCTTGTCCACCAACGGTTGATCTCGTCATCTTTCGCTAGGACCTTCTCTCGAAGTTCGCGCTGTAGTTCAAAATGTTAGTTATTCTTCAAGCTAAGAGTGTTAGATCGTAATGAAACTTACGATCTTTTGAATCATTCGAAAGACCTCCTGGGTCAACACGGAAAGAGTTGGTAGCACGCGCGACATTTTTGAAAGTTGTTTGATTGATGGGTTGGGAGCTCGTTGGATTTTGAGGTTGTAAAGGTTAAGAAATTTCTGCAGCGAGAAACTGAATTTAACTTCAAATTACCTGAAGATGGAAGCCTAAGCGATGTTTGTTTCGTTATGTTGGGGCCAGAGACCAGAATATACGCTAGCTACGATACAAAGCCGTCCTGAGGCCTCCCACTTGCGTTGCCCTGAGGATCAAGAAGGCTAGCCTCTAGCCTCGAGGTTTTACATTACTGACAGCTACGTTCGCAATGTCTTTAGCTTCAGATTAGTGCTTCTTTAGATCAGTAGCAGCTTAGAGTGAGATGAGATTCATTGAGTCTGGAGCACGCAGGATCTACCAGTATATTGTGCCATTACGAAGAAAGTTTGGATATCAAGGAAATATAAGGCTTTCTATAGGAATCGCAGATGCTTGCGACCAAGGCTACGTAGTATCATAGAGTCAAGATCAAGTTTTTATCAATAGTTACTGAGATTGTGACGTGCATTGAAAGCAAGGAAGTCTGTTGAGTCTGCCGTCCTCTCGGATCAGTTCACAAAGTAGGCGATTCTGCTGCGAGAACCCCAATTAAACAATAGTAATCCTCATAAATGAAACGATTAATCTTTTTGACTGATACAAACATGTGAAAAACTGGAATTGAAAAGCAATCAAAATAAATAACTATTGACAATAGGCGTTGTGGGTTTACTCGACTGAAGCTCTTCATGAATGCGATTATTGAAAATTATTGACCCCACCAAAACATCCTTCCTTTCACAACCTCCCGATTTCCAACAACGGCCGCAGATATCTATGTGCTTTTGCTGCCTCAATTATTCTCAGCGGTCAACGAGCAGGAAAAGTCTCTGTATATATCTTCCTCTGGACGTGCCCTGGTTCAGCTCTAAATGCCTCTTCGGGTGTTTTCCTGCACCGAATTTTGACCGGCACTTTCGAAAAATCAAAATACACCCGTCTCACTAAGTTTCTGAATTTTAATGCCCTTTTTAAATATGATATCAATAAATCTATATGCAGGGCATCAATATCTAACTAAATAGAAGACTAGTACTGCCCGCATCTACGTCAAAGATATCGATGTCCCAAAGAAGGCAATAATCCATCTCCGTAAGAATGTCGAGTTCCTGTCGGGAATGAAAGAAACCACACACAATACCCTTCTTTACGACGATATTCCCAGGCTAGTATGCCCATCCCAAAGACATCAATGCGATAAAAGCCGCCTTCAAAAACAATAATTTGCGACGTGGAGGATGGAGATTGTCCCAAAGTTACAGTAAACTAAAGAAAAACGCCCGCTTCAAAAGAATCATCAACGAAACTATGAAATAAGAGATGAAAGGTCGATGTGAACGCGGAATTAAAGCCGAGCCAATGCAATTCTCAGAGGCTAGAAAGACCTCAGAGGATCACTTGACAGGCTCCAAAATAATGCTCTTCCTGTATGCATGAGCGCCAATGAGAAGAAACAGCCCGGTCAAGTCAAACTAGCCATACCTACGATACTTGTTGGTCGCGGTCTCGGCACCATTGCTTTGTGTACGGGCATAAAGTAAAGCCACTTGGCTAGAACGATTCAGATGCATGGGAATGCTCATTCCTTTGACCTCGATCCAACCTAGAAGACCTGGCGAATGATTCAAAAGCTATCGATCTTTTGCTCAATGGAAAGCACACGAAATATGAACTGTTTTGCGAATAGGATACAACAATCAACTATTAGGCAAGTTTCTTATACTCTATGTTAAGCCATCAAAATGCTAATATATGCCACCATCTGCAGCAATCCCTCAGAAGTCCTAAGCTAGGAACCGGATCATCTCAACTCGACATTTCCTAAGCTCTTAGATGATGAATAACATAAGAGATTCATGGTGTGGGATGAGTCCGAAGATCATGAAGGACAATCCAACGATTGAGTTGGTTGGCAAGAGCTTTTCATCGGATCTATCCCAATAACTATACAGGTCCAATATGCGTTCGACACGAGTTTGGATGTGACGATGCAATGCATAAAGATAAAGGGTAACGTAGACTCGCTCACTCTTGGATGGTGCCTTTTGATATGGTATGCTAAAACTCTCAGGTGGATACGTTCGTGTAAGAGATGCAGATACCATTTTAAATGCACCTCAGATCTCAAGAAGCACACATGGACCAAGAGCCAAACTCCATGACAAGTTTGAGAACAAAATTATAGTTCTCACGAGCATCATAATGAGAAGCGTGACGAGATCCGAGCCTTGGGCTTACCTATGTTGCAACCTCTCAAAGGGGTGGAGAGGCATTGCATGTCCAAAGTCCAAAGTATCATCAATATTTTAAAATACCCCCCACATTCTAAATTGCCTTTACCACTTGCGCTTGATACTTCGGGTATCAGCCTATTCGTGTCGATAGTCTAGTGCTTTTTCTCTCAATCATCGAACTTGATTCCGTCATATGAAAAAAGTGAGACATGACTACCATGCCAGATACGAGCAGTAATGGTACAGGGAAACATGTTACGATCTTCAAGGATGACAGACTACAAGTCACTCAATCGCCACGTAAGTCTTAGATTCCTAGAGTAGATGATGGCTGTGGATCACAGTACATGTGCTTGCGAACATTGAAGTGAGGTATAATATGACATCGGAATCCGTCGTTGCTGGCGGATAATTGGTGCATTAGCTGCATAGTGAGGCACGAAGTTCTTCCTGTATAGTTACTTTGTAATTATGCGGAGCTTTTAATAATTTGATTTGTCCGAACCGTCGAAGAAGCGAGGAAATCCTGAGCTGTTGACGATGAGCTGCTGGGAGGGAGGGAAACTTGTCTTGTCTGGGAGTCAGCCTGTCGGAATAGTCGGAGGTAATAATTTATTGCAATAGTCCAAAAGCCGTATTTTCGAGAGGTCCAACGATCTTCAGAGCTTCTCCTCTCCCCCCCTCCCCAAAAGTAGTTACTGAGCTGTCACAATGACATGAAGTCTAATTGGAGACGTGAGACCATCCTGAATATCAATAAAGCTAGCGATAGCAGCCAGAGCTGAATGAATTGCTCCATTGAATCAGTCTTTCATTGTCACAAAAGGATAGGCTTAGCAATAGTGTGAAACTTTGGAAAATTCGAGATGCTTATGAAGCTGCAGGTGTGTCACGGTGTAGGTAGTATAAATCCAGCTCCAAGCTCAAGGCCTCCTGAGAGGAAGTCCATAAAAGCAGCAGAGAACGCAATGGTGAGTCTGGTCGTCTGAATCTGCCAATATTTCTTCGATTTGAGCTCCGCTCTTAAACTATTGGTGACTGCATTAAGTGGGAATGGAAAGAAGCGTTGGCTTTGAATTCGAAACGCCTCAAAACGCTTTGGAGTGGAAAGTTCATCAAAGTATCTGCATACCTAGGAGAATGTTTGAAATCTCAATATACTCTACTAGAAGCTTGATCCCCAATCAGAGCTAACAAGAGAGTATGTCGCGTAGAACGATTGGTAAAGGGTCGCAGGTGGGGTGCTCATTCCCTACTTGAGGTCTTTTGGGTAGATAATTAGGTCAAGGATGTAGGGGCGATTCGTCAAAATGGTTGTTTGGAAAGGGGTCAAAGAAATGTCATTGAATGTACCTGAATTGTAGGCCCTTGAAAAGCTGGAGGATTAGAAAAGGTTTGCTGGATGGCCAACAAAAGGTTGTAACAGTATGGTCCATTGAAGTGTTCGGAGAGGATAAATTTTGTTCCAGTGCTCGGACCACCCCCACAACATCACACACTGATCAAGAACAACTTCATGATTTAATAAACAAGTATCTCTGGCAGAAAAGTACTTATCAAAGAACCTTGCTCCATGATAGCTTCCCCCTCTCATCAAGCACCCCAAAGAAGGAAAAGGAAATGTTGAACAGAACAAAAACATATCGAATCACTTGTCACAATTGAACCTTGCATGTGGTTTTGTTAGTCAGATTCATACCTTGTCACTTTCATCAACGTCAACTTCATAAAGGGGATAATGACAATGGTTTTGATATTGAGAGACCCTAGCCTAGTTCTCTTGCAAACATTTCTTACAAAAGTTCTCCAGATGATGACAGAAAAGGCAAACACAGTCCATATCATGAGACGGGTATCCAGTGTTAAAAAGGAGACTTATTTCCTCTTCTGAAAAACAACGAGCCAAACAGGATGGCTATTGAAGCAGAAGCAATTTCAAATATATGACAAGTATCGGTATATTTGGGACATATCTCCTGCCAAATATTTCCATTTCCTGCTTCCCTTTCTTCCAATTGCGTGCCAGTCGTAAGCAAGAGCATTCTCGTAATGTGTAGTTGTGCCGCACGAGTGTGTCGGAAAGTCGGTTTGTTGTTGTACCATTTATTGTGTAAGAACATTGAATCGTGTATCGTCCACCATTTTTCTTCCATACAACAATTTCTCCCCTGTGTTTCTTCGTACTCTGCGAAAACAAAAGGCAAGTGCTATTGGGCTCTCTTATCTAGTAGAAGAAAGCGAGAAAGCTGCCAGCAGGAGTGAAATTCTGTAACGGAACACTGAAGGAAGGTAGCAACCTCTCAAGAGGAAAACCAAATCTCTACATATAAATGCTCTGAACTCCTACCTTCCTGGTGCTCGCCTGTGAAACTGTGCCCCGCCATAAGTACCCTTCGTACTTGAACTTCTTAAAAGCGGCGTTGGCGTTTATCTTTCTTCTGATTCTGTGTTGTATCACGAACTCTCTTGCTTCTTCTCAATGTACCAGCACCGGAAGATGTTGCGGCATTGTCCAATGCTACTTTGGCACTTTGAGAACAGTTGACATCAGAACTTTGGGCTGACAATTCGGCTGTTACCCGGGGAATGAATGGATGAGCAACATATGCGGCAGCCGATGGCCCGACAACAGAAGCTTTGGATTGATCGACTTGCTTATGTGGAGGTTGCTGTGAACCTTTTGGCACAGCCAGAATGTCAGAGCCAGTGCTACCCTCGAGAATATCACCGTCCTCAAACCCTTCTCCTCTCTCTTCCTCGCCATCATTTGATGAGTTACCATCAACCATAAACTTAGCTTTTTCGGTTGCAGATCTAAGTAGATCAATTTTTAATTGCATAAGGCTGACGACGGCATGAAGGGGAGTATCACAGGCGTCAACGGTATCTTTGATCATCGATAAATCGCCAATACGTGACTCTGGTCGGTCATAACCAGGCACCTGGGCAATAACGGCAGCAACTCCTTGTCGAAGATCGTGCAAGTCAGATGCTAGCTTGTGAATCGTTTCGAAGACTTTCTTCATTTGAGGCTCCGAAAGAGTTGTATTGGTACCAACTTCCTTTTCTTTGCCAGACCGCGCGTTGTTGTTGTTGTCGATCATGCCTTGTGCCTTCTGTACATGAGGTGTAACAGTATCAGCTTTCTTGCCTCTTTGAGACCGCGTGTTATGGAGAGTCATTTCAAGAATTGATTCTTTGTCTTTTCTTATTCTTTGAGATTTCTTGGGTTTTGACTTGAGAAGCTGTTCACGAGTGGCATGTACCAAATGCAATAATTGTGATTCTTGAAAGGCGATAGATCTATGTAGCCAGATGTAAGATATTCCTTTCCGTGGGTTGTGGACATAAAAGCCTAAAGGTGGGTGGGTGTCTGTGTGTATTGCTTGATAAATCAAGGTGTTGTAATAAAACGTAAAGATCTAATTAAGCGAGCGGGTGTATTGATAGAAAATTGATAATCACGATTTTACCATATAAGTTTTTGATCATTCTAATTAGACAAGATAGGTAGTTTGAAAGTTGTAAAATCAAAACATTGTCACATATACAGCTCGCAGTCTAATCGCTCAAAGCGAAGTCCCCAAAACAGGAAGCAAGGCCTCAACTTGCATGCGACTCACAAATATAAAAGGATGTCTATTTTTGACACAACAAGAGAAGCTGTGAAGGCAGATCGCATTATAATTTCTGATGGAGATAAGCTCTATCTTTGAAAAATTGAGAAGAAGGTTAAGACCAGTATGCCATTCTCCCAACAGAAAGAGTGCTTCAGCTATGGTGAGTAGTATTCCAATGCAGATTGTGAAGATGAACACGGGTCTATGTTCTAAAGGAATGCAGAAATTGCAGTTTATTCAACTGAATAACTCATTTTCTATAAGTAAATGATATAAACTCAGTGTGTCATTTATCGCAAAGGACTGTCCTTCAACAACTAACTAGTCCATATTCTACTGATACCAAGAGTTCTCTGTAACCACTTGCAGCTACTCCGCTTGTATTGTTGAAGTTTTGATACTTCCAAAAGGTAAGCCTCGAACCCTTTTCTTTTCGTTCACGTATGGATAATATTTAAGTTGACTCTTGTCTTGTCCAACTCAATCTTTCCATCCAGCTTCCTTGCCGGCGCAATTGGTGGAATATACCTCTCCGGTGCTCGACTGTATCGATCAGTTCCATAACGGCATTTTGGTGTTGCGACAGGCTTACTTCGGTCAACGGCTCCCAAGAGCTTCTGATGGATGATCGGGATTGCCCCAGTTGAAGCAGGAGACTACTGCCTTTCCGAACTTTGACGAGTAGCACATGAGTGGTGCCGTTATTCCTTCGATCTAACCAGATTTCCTGCGTTGTTCTTTTTCTTTTCGGATGTGCCTCTCGCTTTGTTTCAAAGTCTTCTCGATAGCACCGGGTTCTTATTTTTAGGAACGACCTTTCTCTTGTTCATCCCGGAGTTGGGCTGAGTTTTTGGCGACTGTTGATCGTACACTACTCGGATATAGTCGGGTTTCCTTATAAAAAGAACAAATATCAGCAGATTGATCGACAACATGTCTCTTGGAAGCTAGCGCGGGGTAAAATGCAAGTCTAAGCCATGCATATCTACTTATGAACAATTGGATCGCAGAACTGCGAATGGCTGATTCAACCCTGCAGTGATTTATTTTCTCAAAAATATGGATAAATTACAGTCAACGAGAGACAAAATATCCACGGGTCATTCTCGTACCCCGTCTGTAAGTATTCTTCCGACAATATATTTGTTGATTCTAGACTATGGTCGTGTAGTTGTGCTTGTTTTAATCAGATATCAATGAATATATATTCAAAGACAACTTACCAAAAGCTGAATGACTTTTCGATCGATCGATGAGCAACCATTGACATGTCCCTTCCACGAGTAGAAAGGTGTGGCAGGAGCTGTGTAAAAGTGATTTGTTCGCGTTCATAGATGATGTAGGGAGAGATAAGGAAGAGAGGCAGAGGCTTCGACTTGCTAGAGTTCTCTACTGTCTGCCAGTTCTTAGAAAAGTGAACCCAAGTTGGGAAAGTAATCGCAATTAAACTTGGGATCAAGTACGATGAGAAAATGTACGTACTTCAATATGAAAAGACCAGTCTTCAAACCTGCCGAATATCTTCCCAATATGAGCGGATATAGGGACTGTCGATGTCGTGCTTTCATTTTCAAATCGACTAGAAGTGTTCGGTCTGAGCTCTGATACTTCGGAATATGGGGTGGATGACAAAATCCGTCGGAAGATCTTGATGTCTTCAATTGCGATGCTGCGAGTGTTGTCAGTATTGTTAGCGCTCAGTGTAATATTGGAGCAAGATAGAACTAACTTACGAGTAGGCGTCAAAAAGATGTTGTGAGATAATTGGGCTTGGTTGAAAAGTAGCTTTTTGTCGGAAGAGATAAGCTCAGCTTTTATTAGTACATCTTGCCCTTGATAAAATGACGAAGTAGGTTAATAGTGATAATAATCATTCTATACGAAATCTTACATTGATGTTGATTTTTGCAAGTTGCATGTTGCAGGTTGCAATTGTATTCACACTTAGAAATTGGTCCCGGGTTCAAAAATTGCGATTGGAGCATGGATCCAGATTTTTCGATTCAATTCCAAGCTTTAAACCTTCTTTGCACTTCACATCTTTCAAAATTCATTTATCCACAAAATTAGAATTATTCCTTCAGTCTACTACTAATACATCGCATTCTCTAATCTTCACTTTGACTTGAGCATGGTCTTTAAAAATGCCTCCTATTTAACCGAGCGAATGCTTTGAATCTCCACTTTGTTTTTTGTTCAACATCTTTATTTATTTTGGTAAGTCGAACAGCCAGAGCTGTGTAACTTAATTTTTGTTTTCACCAATGAATCTTGTTGACAACTTTTCAATGTGCACAGGAAGGTATGTTTATTGATATTCTGTTAATCATGTACCATGTACTGTTGATAGTCTCCTAAAGATAAAAAAATGTTTGACCTATTCTTCTGACTCAACCTTGTACAGACAAAAGGTCAGATATTATCGGGAGTTTCATCTTTTTTATTAGCAGAAGAGGCAAAAAAGGCATGATAGATAAAGGAGAGGGATGTCTTGCATGATGTTATGTTTGTTTTCCTTACCCTTCCAGTTTACCTCTTCGCGCTTGATTAAAGGCCTTCACTAACAGAATTAAAATCATTTTTCAAGGCTTTGAACAAAGCAGCGGCATTGTCAATATACATCACGCCAAACATTGAGAAAAACAGATTGAGGAACCAGTACGGCTTGCCCATCCCCATGCATTTTTACCATTGCAATTCAACCTATCCATCTCCAAAATCTAAAAGTATCATTCACCACAGGGCTTGCTAACAATAATTGATCCGCAGATTCAGTCACAAATTCCGAAACTGTAGCCTCTGCCAGATACCACAACGAGCACACCAACTGCTTCTCAACCTGCATCATTTTTAGCCGCATCATTTCCCGAAAAATCAATCCCACAAGCTCAAACTTGCTTGAATGCACGAAGGCTATATCCAAGGCTGGTATGCCAGGGGCTTTCTCAACCACCCCGAGTTTGGTCTCTTCCTTAATGGTTCGATTAGTCTTTCACTCCTATACGCAAATTTGACGATCTATTGGCATGTCTGACAACACTAGACGGGGCCTTGTTTTCTTAATGAAAGATCTGCTCTGTTTGCGGGATTGCAGTTAGAGTGACCCAGGTAGTCTGTCTTGGAGTGATTATTGCAATAAAAACACAAACGACAAACCAGGCCCTTTCAAAATCTGCGTTCTAGTTACTCAATGGCTCATGCTTGACGTATTCAAATTGCTCAACCCCTATGGCTAAAGGAATATACTTGTGGTGGATATTTTCTGTTCAGTATGTCTCATCCAAAGAATCTGGAGATCGGGATTCATAACCAGTGAATGATTCTAACACCTTTGGTAGCCACAACACCAGTTTTCTCGCAAGCACTCGTTTGTAAACTTACTAGAATCTAGCTTAGCAGGCGCAACCGTAGATATGGAGCCGCGCTTTTGGATCATGTACGCAGAAACCCTCTCGACTGAACGATAGTGCCCAAAATTCAGTGGAAGCTCTGACAGGAGATACTATATCCACTGTTCACTATCGAGGCCAAAAGATGGTTGAGTCTATGACCGGAAAGTCTTTGCCTTTTTTCCAGGCTTTCAGTTCGGAGTTTCCGGTTCAATGACTTTTGTTGAGCCAGAGAGTTTCTTCACAATGGGTATCCCTTAAATAGCATACTTGGCTATTCAGATATCTTGTAGTCATTGCTCCAATAAAACTCAACTTCTTAGCTGTACCAATATCATCTTGTTGCCCTGTGCAATGTCGACATAATTGGAAGTACACCTGGGTAAGAGGACTGTACTCTTCTGATGATGATTCATAAGCCAATTCATCCCTTCCCGTCTAATTGCGAGACGGCAAGAGAACACATTAGAGACGAGAAGCCGAGATCTCAACTATGTCACTCTTGATACTTTCCCGGGGCTGCAGAGTAAGTTTGATAAATAATACAAGCAGAAAATATCATAACATTGACACCTTCTAGTGCAGATCTGATGGCTCTGTCTCTGAAATGAGTGAGAACAAATCTAGTTTTAACCCATCTCAAAAGAAAGCGCATCTCAGATTCCTTACACATGTTATAATTTTGATCCAGCAAGATAGCGAGCCTCTCTGAATTATGGTTCGCATTAGCAGACACCAATGCCATGCCTATTTCCACGCTTGATATCCTTCTAGAATCTTTTGCAATAAGGAAAGACGTTTAAGCTCTTTGGACTTGGTTCTATCGGCACATATCAACTATCAGTTTTTTTTTCTCTAGAGTGCATAACATCATCCTCACATACTCCCTCGAGCCTCAAGAAGGAGAAGAAAAGAAGGCTGTTGCACACAGGGAAAATCATTTTCTCACCCTACCCTATGAAAAACCCCATCGCTGCTGCATATTGCACCTGCACCAGGCTTGAATCCTATGCGCATACATTTTCTAGAAAGTTGTACTGTAGAAATCCAATATAGGACAAGAAATCTCAAATTCAAAGTAGGAATGTTCGAACTCCAGACAAGGTTAGAATACGAAGTCGTATGCTCGTGTAACTTCCTGTCAATCTCCATCGTGAAGATCAAAAGTGCAATGCGAGGACCATAGAAATCAAGCAACCATTCCAACCAAAACTTTCATTTGTTTTATTTCATCAGACACTGAGGTTACAAAATCAGCTAACCTATTTCAACAACCCCATCATCTCCTCAGCCCCGCCTTCACACATACACATCTCACACCCACACCCACAACCAAAACCCTCCTCTTACCTTACAAGCTTACACTCCTTTGTCTCTCCCCCCTCCAAACATGCGCAAATATGAGCACGATTCCACCCACCTTCTTTTCCCACCATGGCAAACAAAGAAAAGAAAACCCGCACCACCCCCCCTCACAATTGGACAAATCTCTCTCACGCCAAGCCCAAGCTCCAGCCACCATCTCTCTATTGGGCCACTGCAGCCGGAAATCCTACGATGCCAAGAAATGTACCACGCTGCAGTTGAGCACATTTTATATACATGGTCTGGTCTGTCTCTTTGTCGTGTATTTTGGGGAAATGTTTGATCTGATGGGATGTGGAGCGGGGATGCCTTTTTCTTTCCTGGGGGAGAGAAAAGACATCAAGTGAAGAAAGGGTTGTTTATTTAGAATAATAAGTAGAGTGCATATTTTATTAAAAGCTATGTACAATGGAGTTGACTATATCTGGTGTATCAATCGTTTTGATTACCTAATACGACTAACATCCTTAGCGTGCTTTCTGGGAGTGAATGCGATGGAATGGTTCGGTGAGAAGAGGCGTGATTATGCTATTGATTTATGGAATACGTGAGCAGATTATGAGGGAATTAGTTGGGGTCCCTTGTTGGTGCATGTTTATATGTATGTGGTGTTCCTGCATGGAAGGGCTCGATGTGCGAAGAATCGTTTCGTGGAATATCTTCTTTATTTAAGCAACGTCGATCTTTCTTGATTTTTGCATTGGGCTCTTGATCTGTGTCTTGGTCTCTTCCTATTCTAAGAGGATATCCTTTCGATCTTTGAGAAATTTCGTAATCTAGATCTTCGCAGAAAGTTAACTCATGATGCCTACTTTCAATATCGTCGTCCTTCTCGCGTTCCTCGCATCCTTCGTCTCCGCCCATTTCTCGATCGAGTATCCCCCACCGCGGGGTGATTCGTTTCTCCCGCCAGCTTCTCAGTGGGAGTATCCATGTATGTATATCCACCCTGATTAGGATTCATCTTCTTCATTCTATTCCTATCCAAATCCAAGGTCTTTCTCAGTTTCTCACACGATTTCTAACCTTCTCTCGCAGGCGCAAACATCAACACCACCGAAAATCGCACTCTCTACCCTACTACTTCCTTCCCCATCAACCTTGACTTGCACCATGAATGGACTTATGTATTCATCAATCTTGGTACGCCTCTTCCCTTGGTCTCTCCGCATTCTATCCTCCTCACATCTTTCCCACTCTCCTCGTTCTTTCCATACCCTCTAAACTTTCCTATTCAATCTAACATCTCCCCAGGCCTCGGTATCAACGGTTCCTCTAACCTCAATATATCCCTCACACCCTCTC
Source organism: Botrytis aclada (assembly GCA_014898285.1). Taxonomy (NCBI): domain Eukaryota; kingdom Fungi; phylum Ascomycota; class Leotiomycetes; order Helotiales; family Sclerotiniaceae; genus Botrytis; species Botrytis aclada. The sequence continues at coordinate 1,771,869 of RCSV01000010.1, forward strand.
CCTTAAACACCACCGGATCCGGCTACCTCTGTCTCTCCGACTTCGATTTACCTTCCGGCGTCACCCTCGAAGATGGCATGAACGCCACAATCCAAGTCGTTACCCTTGGTGAAAGCGGAAGTGCACTCTACAACGTAAGTTCTTTCTTCTCTCTAATCACCTGCTTAGCAGCTCTCTTCTTTATCCCGTTTCTCTCTTTCCAAAAACACACGAGGAGTAGAAAGACAAGAGAAAGAGCAACTAGTGAGGGACAGAACGAGCTCCGGAGCTGACAAATGAACAGTGCGCAGATATCACCTTCTCCAGCAACGTCACGGCACTCAAAGCTTCAGATAACTCAACCCAATGTCCTACCACCCCTGGTATCACAGTCACCACACTTACCGATGCTTCAAACACCACTTCCGACTCTAACTCCACAAACACCACATCCAGTACTTCTGCCACTGGTACTTCGATTGGATCGAAAACTGCCGATGGTTCTCTGAGTGCGGTTGTTGTCTTCCTAGGTGCCTTTGGTATTGCTGGACTTTTAGTTATTTAATTTCACGGGAAGGAAGGACGCTCACGACATCAAAGGAGTAGAAAAGTATGGACTCCAGTATTTGAGTATAGGATTCTGGACTTAGCATCATAGACTTAAGCATTAGTTTAATTCAAAGATAGGCTTTCCAAGCTCTACTCTTCGTTTTCTCCAACCCTAGGAAATCTACCACTTGTGCTAAATGATCCACACCCCAGAACCCCTTCGTTTCCCCCAAAGAATTCGTGCATACCATCCACTATTTGCATTCACATCAGCAAGTATTCATTTCTCCCCATCCCCATCACCACAGAACTCCCCTATCAAAAGCCCAGAAAAGCAAACAAACTCACCGGTAACCCAAACGCCCCTTCCCGTATCGCCCTCTCATTATTTTTCAGCACCGCCTCTTTGCCCTTCCCCGCAATCTCTTTCAATACCAACTCCTTCTTTTCCTCTCCAATTACATCTTTCAACACCTCTTCCAAGACACCAGGAGCCGTGATATTCTTCCCCTCCATCCAATACATTTCATACAAACGATCCAGACATTGACATAAAACATTTTGCGCTTCGATCCCCTCTAGGAACAAAAATGGCAACACACCCAACGCGCGTTGAATCCGAAGCGTCATGTGAGGAAACCCAACTGGTGTTTTAGAGGACATGGGGATATTGAAGACCGATGCCCAATAGAGACGTTCGCGGTCGGTCCATATATCTTTATCTGAGAGGAAGTGTTATTATCTAGAGAAAGGAGAATTCCAACGTGAAGAAAGAAAGAGATTGAGCAGTAAGCAAGCGGTGGGACAAACTTTTGATATTGATGGGTGGATTATTCCCAACATCCTTCATGATGCCACCCAGAAATACAGGTACGTATTCGATGTTGCATTTCGAGAATGTAGGATCATGCTAGAAGAAGATATTAATTAGCACGTACTATTTTCACCAATTGAAGAAATAAATCTCAATCTCTAGTGGAAAAGCCCGGAAGAGATGGCGAGGTAAGACGCCTTTTTATGTTCCCTCCTTCAATACCAACATCCAGTTCTCACTTGACTAGATTGTCTCGATTGTGAAGACAGAAACTTTTCTGTTCTTTATCAGCCCTCATCAACTCTGGCTTCCCGTTCCACCCTCATCTTCCCGCTCAACTCTACGCATTGTGAAATCCACCTACCCTGAAAATCCAATAGGCCTCATAAGCAAAAGGGCTGACTGTATCAACGTATAACGTGATTTTTGGTGTTGCTGCCATGTTTTTCAAGTGTTCAGTCTTCCTTGTAATAAGTCTCCTACGTCTCGTTCACAATCCAAAATCCTTCAATACTATATCCTCGAATAAAGTGAACGTATTTCTCCCATATGATCACGAATGGCCAGCTTGGCAGGATATATCCACCCCATTGAGTCACTCCGCACATCAAAATTCCAGTACCTCGGTTCTCGGGAATGTGGGGAAATCTCACCGCCCCATCACACAGCTCATTCCTCACTAGATGATTATCATTATCTCATCCAACGCAAAATCAGTCCAATATTTCACCAAGTCGTCAGTATCCATGTAATTCAATTGTGGTCATAATTATACTTCATGATTCATTCTAGGTGGGTATCATAATGTACTAGGTAGTCTAGGGTAATCGCAGCAAGAAAACTCCACCATAAAGGTGTAAAACAAAGCAAGCATTACTATACCATCTCAACTCCCTAAAGCACCATTGTCTTCCTATGTCCGTGTACCAACGTCACTCAACAAACACCTCTCAAAACCATATTGTACTCCGTAGTGACCCCGTCCTCAGAAAACAAACACACAAACACACAAACCCTCCCCTCCCCAGTGTTTTTTGTGACCCCTTATGGATCCCGTTTATTTCTGGCTCTTCTTCCTCGCTCTCATGTTTGGCAAGGTATGCATCTTCCCCGATCTCCTTCCAATTTCCACACACAAAAAGCGGATAAAATCCCTACTGTTCCAGTAGCTGCTATGAGCTGACAACATATCAATATACTGGTTGGCTAACATCCCTGGGCGATTTCCCAAAATCCAATCTACCTGGCCATTTTCATTCAATTGACAGAATTTTTTCTCGGCCATTTCCTCGGCCGTGAAATCATGGACCTCCATTTCCATTTGAGATGGCATTTTGGTGATTAAAGTAGGCCTAGGGATTTCTCCAACGTGAAGCGCTTCGTCTTGAGACATGCCAGCAGCGGTTTTCATAGCATGGGTCACTGCTGTCATGAAACTGCGCGAAGAGTCTGGTACTTCTGCTTCTTTGAGATTTGACCCATATTGTGAGTCTACACATGCGTTCAAGCGATATGCGATAGGATCGTTGCAATGCATGATGTTGTAAAGGTTGTCTATTGCCAAGCACCCAAACGTACCCGCATCACCGAAAATGTCTTTACTACTACCATTTTCGCATTCACAGCCAGGCTTAAAAATACCCTTCCTAGGGACTAAAGACTTGCTATCAAGTAGGAGGAAGAATGCACATGGACTACCCGCGAGGAAGCAGTTTGTTGTTTGAAAGTCAAAATACTTGGTGCTGGGTCTCCACGAAAGTTCGGCTGGTAAGGTTGTGGGCTGTTTACTTAGCACTTCGAGCGCCATCACACTACCAAGGGAGTGCGAAATAAGGTGAACCCGACCATTCTTGTGGAAACCTGGATTGTTTTTACACCACAGGCGATATATCCGGTTGGCCTCGGCAATTAAAGCTGCAATCATCTTGTGCTTGTGTCCAGACATATAGTATGGAATATCTAACATCACGTCCGATATAAGCTGGCGTACTCTCGGGATTGTTGGCTGGGTTATGTCGTCAAGAGAGAAATCACAGCCTGGACGTTCTTTGTCTCCAGGCTTTCTTGGTCCACCGTCTTCAAATGAAAGATTGGCGCGCCAATTGACGGGAAGCACTGTAAGGCCACAGAAGTCTTCCCGGAGCACTTTCTTGACGTCATCATTTGTTAATTCCCGCTTCATCTCACATCGGAAGCTGTTCACAGCATATGTAAAATTAAAGCTCTCCATGCGCTCCGAAAGCTTTTGGCCAATGCCATGAATGACCAGACACAAATCAGTAACCTTTTCAGGTTCCTCTTGTGCCTTACATGCCGGGCACTCTTCCAGTATATTATAACCAGTATTACTATGCTTCGCACTTTTGGTGTGTACTTTCGTGGCGGTCATTGATTTTTTTGAAAGGTAAAGCTTATTCCAAGCTTTTCGATTGAATCCACGGACGACTGGTATACCAACACATAGCCCACTTTTGATTTTTGCGAGGGGTCTACGTCCGTAATAAGCCGAAGGACAAATGCTGGGCTTCAGAATGAAGGCTTCCTCACAATTCTTAAAGATGACTTGCGAATTCGGGTATTTTTTACTGATTGAAGTGGCTGCACCTGGCTTTGAATCCGACTCTTCAACCTTGCCTTCTGCGGCAGCCTCGCCCTGAAAGCAGCGTGCGGCGCAGTGTGGATCTGCGGAGAGAATGTGTTTAGACGGATCATAGTCTGGAGACTTGTCGTCATTTTCTTTTGGCCAGAGACGGTGAACAATTTTCTCTTCGCCTTCCGCGCCAACTTCTATTGCAGAGTTAAGTTGATCTTCCCATGTCTGAGACCAACACTCATTCTCTCTGTAACCCTTCTCTAGTTGATTTGCGACAGCTGGCTCTACAGGACACATGTTATCTTTATAGAACCAAGTGCCGTATATGCAAGGGTACTGATCATTTAGAGGTGACCAGTATATCGGCTTCAAAATCAGAGATGACAAGCTGACCAAATGAAGTCTGCATGTTCCAACAGGAATATCAACTTGGCATTTTGCATGCTCCTTGTGTTTATAGGCCTTGCATCCTTCAACCTCCAAATCTTCTGTGGAGTCGCGTTCGTGTGAGATCTGAGAATCAGTGGGTGGCTCATCATCATATGCTGTATTGTTCTGCATCTGAGGGCTTTCACCACGAGCAGGCAGTTTCAGAAACGGCTTTCCTGTTGTACCAGAACCGGCAGTTTTTGCACTTTTAGTGTATCGATCGCCATTTCCGGTTGCAGGTACATTATGCTCAGGTACTTGAGATTGGTGTTTGCAGGTACATTTGTCATTTGTGGCATCTCCTTGATCGGAAACTATGTAATCAACAGGAAGATCTTCGTCGGAGTCATCATATAGTCCGCCGTCTTGATCGCCAGTACCGTCTGCCTGGCGTCTACCGAAAAATCTGCTTCTGCTCGATACATATTTAGAAGATTCTTTCAATGTGGGCCTCTCAGTAATATGCTTCCCAGATGTTTTCCCCTCAGAAACTTGCTGATCTTTGGATTTAAGGTCGTCACAGCAACTCGCCAATCTTGTTACGGACTCGGGGTGATCTTGCTTGGATCCATCATCTTCGCTCTTGTCGCAGCTACCTGAGAATACAGTCTCGGCCTCGGATACTTTCCCTTTTGGAGTATCTCTCGCCTTGTCTCCGTCACAGATGCCGGAAAATTCTGTCTCAACGTCGGATTCCTTTCGTCCTGAAGCCTTATCGGCTTTACTTTCCTCACATTGGCCCGAAAATATAGTTTCGGCTTCAGATTGGTGTCGCTTAGAGTTGGAACTAGCCTTGCTATCGTCACAGCAGCTTGGTATTCTTGAGGTTAGTGGTTCTGGATTATGATTTTTATCCTCAACGCAACAGGCGTCTTCCTCACTCTCGTTTGCTTTGGAAGCTTCCGTATCTTCGGTGCTCTCGCTGTGGTGACGATGATCTTTGTAGAACGAGGTTGAATCTGACTCCATCTGAGCTTCTGACTGTTCGTCAAACCATTTCTTTGTCTTCTTCATTTGATCCGTGTCATCTTGATCATTGAGGGCAACAGCCTTCCCTTTTCCTTTGTCACTCAACTTCGTCTTGACAGGGTTTTTCTCCTCGGGTTCCTCGTTACAGGCCTTGTCTTCCGAGTCGAGTTCTTTTCCCGATCTTTCCCTTTCGGCCGTTCCCTTCTTACAATCGTGCTCCCAATGCTTAGATCTTTTCTTTTGGTCGGTGCTATCTTGGTGAGATTCATTTTTAGCACACAAACACTCGAGCTGATGGCCGTGCGGCTTGCATTCTTCAGGATTTCCTTTTCCTTGTTGGCCAGGCTTGATTGATTCGGCTGAGAACGGCTTTGTAGGGCAGCTGTGATTTGTTTTGGTTTCCTTGGATTTCCCGGTTGTGTAATTTGAGTTTTTTGATGACTGATTGCACGAACACTCAAGCTTGGGGTCTACCTCTGGTTTAGGGTCCTTCTCAGACTCTCCTCTGTCAGGTCTTTCTCTCTTGCAATTGTGCTCATAGTGTTTGGATCCCTTGCTGTGATCGGTAGCCTCTTCTTGAAGATTCTCTTTAGACTTACATTTGGTAGTTGGCCCATGACCAGGTGACTTGTCATTGGTCTTAGGGGCGGATGCATGGGGTGGGTGGGTTTTGGCTTCGGCCACTTCTTGTGGAGCTTTGGGGCAAGACACACATTTGCACTTCCCTGCTTTCTTTCTGCACCAGAGATGACTCCCCTTGCAAGGGCAACTAATAGTTGAGGGTGGAGTCTTCCCCTCCTTTGCTCCTACCTTGTGTTCTTGATGGCTATTTGGAAGTTCGGAATGGGTCTGCTGTGACTGGGTTCCCGATCCACTCTTTGCCTGGTGTCTTTCAGGATTCCCTGCAGTCGGCATTAAAGATTCCTTCAACTCCTTAACCTCGCGTTTGATCATTGGTTTGAGTCCGAGAGCACTAGTGACCATCTTGTCTGCTATCGGTTCGATCCCTACCTTAGGCTTACATGTCCGATTATGACTTCTACGGTCCCGCTTTGAACCCATTGCCAGCCATGCTTCCAACAGCACCTTGTTATCGCATTTCGGAAAAGGTCGTGGAGGATGTCTCACATTCTTCGAGTCGGCCGTTGGAGGTGGTACAGCAGTAAGAGGATCATCGAGGGGGAGGGGAGAACAATAGAAGAACTGCGCTCGCATGGGGGGCATCTCATCACACGGCTTACGAGCTTGCTCGCTGCTGCTAGGAGGAGCGAGATCACATCCTTTTCCGAAGGTATGAATAGGTTGAGACATGTTGTCTTGTACTGCTGAGGATCAATAGGCAATTCCGCAGAAGAGGAACTGGCAAACTTACTGTGATAAAGAAAGTAATATTAGGTGATTAATAGGATTAAGATTAGATACTGGTCACTGCTCTGCGAATGTGGTCGTCGTCAAGAAATCAAAAGCAGAGACAGTATAGTAATATTGATGGCGGTGTAACTTGTAATGAAGCGGAAAGAATGTATAGAGAATGGTGGTAGAGATGATGATGATGCTGATGAAGATGAAAGAGAATACAATGAGAAAAAATGAGAAGAAGCCATGAACAAGCAAGATTGTCGCTGCCGATATCAGGCAAGCAAAAGAGAGGAAGGAAGTACTCACTGTAGTCGTGTTTCTTTTGGAGGGCGTGGAGGCAACTGCAATCCAGACATGTACAGTACAGTACAGTACAGTACAGCGGACTTTCTGTGTGAGATGACGTCTGCTAGGTTACGGGCGGCGCTTTGGGATTGGGGAACATCACATGCTACCTAGTAGTTTCATTGATAAGACAATAGAAGGAAAAAAGTAAATCTTGGAACCTGATTGTAGAAAAAAATGTATTCAAAAATGGATTGTCATCTATATTTGTGAATAGCTTCATGTCATAAATTGTGATATTGTGGTATCAAGGGACAAGTGAGTCGTCTTTCTTACAATGTAATGTTTTCTAAACCTCGTAAGGTTAATAATAATAAATTGGGTGAATGGTGGGTGGATGGATGAATGCATGGTAATTTCCGTTTGTCAATTAGTAGTGTATATGACAGTCTGACCTTCACTGGTAGGCATGCACACCCACGTGACACCTTCCCACTTTCAGAGAGGTGGGCCAATCTCTCATACCCTGGACGAGATAGATATACTTTACACCACCCAGATACACATCACAATCACGGTGCACACCAAGAATATTAAAAGCAATTTCCATGTTACACTGTTTGATTTTAAATAACTTCCTGCTTGAAACTTTGAAGGTTTCTTATTTCCTAAGATATCTACCAATTTGTTGCTTCATTCTTCCTTGTACATACTCATAGCTTCATCTCCATTCTCCCTAGGTACACACATGTAATCAAAATGTGCAACGCTGAGTACAATGGGATTGAAGTCCAAACCGCGCCCAGAAGATTGAGATGGCTTGAAATGAATTGAGATATCGAAGCAAATCAGCAATATGGCAAAGAATGAAAGAGAACAGAAAAGCCAACATGAGAACACTAAAATCAAATTAATACGGCGAAAATAACAAATTTATCATCTATTCCACAATGCACAGATTAACCCATGTACAATCGTGAATCTCAATTCCCACGGAAGATCTTGTGCGCTGGAGTTTCTAACCTCTTGATGACAGATCTTTGGAATAAGTTCGAGGTCGATATAAATCAGTCGAATAATGGCGAAATAACATAATACAACACATAGACGTGTGTAGATTGATCAAATTATCTCAATTGGCGTAATCTTCGGGAACGAGCTTCATACTTTCATACGGATCATTATGCGAAGTGCTTGACGATAATTGTGGTTCCCACTGCTTCTCATGGCCATTTCGTGACGTAGCCCTCTCAACTTTGGCAACGCGAATCGCTTCGTTGATTGACAATCGAAGATGCTGGAGACGAAGCATAATCTGTTCTGATCCACCAATGAGCTCTAGTATCTGCTCTACATCGAACACCAGTTTCAAGAGAACAGTATCTGCATTACAGAAGGTGCGGATAGACATAAGAGATGCCACCTGTTTCCAATTGTAAAGCATAGATGAGATACGAACATCATCACCTACTCGGTTACCATGAAATCGAAAGTTATACTGATTGGTAGCAACGAGATCCCGCTGAGTGCCTTGGTCATACATGAATTCGACTACAGCAGGACGTCCCTTGTTCTTCCATGTGTCCACAGTCTTCTTGATGCTATCGATTGACATGCGGCCTTGGCTGAATTGTATCATGAGAAAGGTATTGGCTGTGTGAACTATCATAAGTTCAAGTTCAACCAAATATCTAGCCTGCTCATACGGGTTGATGGAGATAGACAAAACTGATATTCTATTCTTGTCGAACTTCATGTCGGCCTTCTCAGCCTACTCAAAGTCAGTAATGGGAATGGCACATAGGATGTTATACACTTACGAAGCCCTCAAATTTATTTTTGATCTTTTCCATCATTCCAGGCTTCTTGGGTCTATCCAGCTTCTGAGTCGATTTTGAACACAGAACACTAGGCCGGACCTCATTTGGAGATGAGCCAAGCCAGCCATGCTCCCCGAACATTTTCTTCATTGGCGAACGCGATCTTTTCTTTGGAGAAATTGGAAGCAGATCCTGGCCGTGAAAAACGGGCTCGTCCTTTTCAGCTACGTCGACTAGGTTTTTTGTGGGGGAACGAGTCATCTGACGATTGATCGTAGTCGAAGCGGTGCTCGAGTAAGACACATTGCTTTCATTTGATTTTATCTCCTTTCGGACTGGGGAATATGTTGCAGAACGACCTCTGCCATCCGGTACGTGTTCGTCAGACGGGCGTGAAGACTGCTTGCGATGCTCGGCAGATGGCATACGAACTGGGGACCGCGATGCTCGTTGATAATTCCGTGCAGCTTGATGAACTGGTGAGCTGGATGGCTGCGGAAACTGGTCTCTGGAACCTTTGTTAACTGCTACTCGAGACCGTTCAAGAGTGGCAGCTCGGCCGCGGGTAGGTAGACTTCGAGTCGGAAAAGCGGGTTGAAGAATTAGCGAGATAGAATCGACACCGGCATGATAGATTCGATGATCAGGTGGAGCAGGAGAACCTTCGCGTGCTGCAAATCGCAATGGTGTAATACTTGGAGATGTGCCGCTACGTTGGAGACAATGGCCATGGCCATGACTTGAGTGTTGGGGCGCCATCAAAAGTTCCTTGCTATTTACGGCATGGCCAACTGACCGTGAATTTTTGATATGGCCAAGACTTGGTGACGAGGCGGGCCTAGCATTTTCATCAATATGCATGAAGTCGGTCATTGTGGTCTGGCGCGACCTATCCATAACCACCGGGGTCTCTGGCTCAAATGTGTATGGGTTTCTGAAATTCTCAGCCTTGCGACCGCGCGAAGAACTAAACCATGTTAGAGAAGTCTCAATATTGGTTTATTATTTAGCTTACCTATAAGCAGGTATCGTGTGCAATGGCTGTTGTGGTTGAGGAGAATAAACAGATCCGGGAGTTCCGATTGGAATAAAATCACCAAATAAACCACCAGAGTTGCCAGAAGTGTCAGAGAAGTAATATTGCTTGATTTCGGAGACAGTTGAGCGCGCGGTAGTCTCAGGCGTACTTGGCTGATCCGTTAAGATGTGCGAGTTCTTTGTGCTGCGATTGTGTGGCTCACGGATTGCAATATCTTCGTCAACTAGAAAAGGAGTGGCCTGCTCAATTAATCCCAGACACTCGCGTTTTGGAATTGAAGATGACCGAGGCGGATAGTGGGTTCGCTCGTGGTTGTAGTTTTTAACTTGATGTTCTGTTTCTTGCTTGAGTTGAACTTGACTCGGTTGCTTGCAGATATACAAAGGTTGCGGAGGGCAAATTGTTGGGGATTGTAATGTAGGGAGACGTCCTTGATTAAGTTCCATTAAGAATCTTTTCGCCGCATCGCTTATGTTATTCTCATTGTAAAGTGAATCGCCATCGTTGTTCTTGGATCTATTGTCGCGAGTCGACTCTTTGGATCTATTGTTTTGTTTTGGTAAACAAACATCGGCTGCACCGTCGAAATTCATGACCTGCTTTCGAACTGATTCAAACGCAACTACAGATGAGGATGATTGGTCCAAAGATTCCAAGGAGTATGAATTATTCAAGCGTTTGTTAGCAAGATTAAATTTATTTGCTGTTGTTTGTGACTGTGAGCTCAGTGGAAGCTCGGTTGTCAAGGGGATCGAATTTGGTGGACTGGCCGCCTTTTGTGTACCAAAAGCGGCAGAAGATTTACTTCTTATTGGAACCTGAATTTGTGAAAGGTATGAACGCTCAGATAATCGACCTGGTGGTGTGATATCTACTTTTGCCAGTGAGGCAGATAGTTGCGACTTCGACAATTTAGGCACAGTCGCTTCGAAGTTCTCCACTTTTTGGAATGTCATGTTCTGGGCTGTTGCAGTTTCAGCGTTAAATTTTTCGAAATACTCGACCTCAGAGTTGGACGAAATATTACTTGCTTTTCGTGAAAGTTGTTTTGTACTGCGTGGAAAGCCCTTGTACTTGTTAAGGGGATCAAGGGACGATGGGGGGCTGTAGATATCAGGTGATAGCCGAGATTCTTCAGACTCTTCAGATTCTTCATCACACTCCGAAGATGGCTCCTTCCACTTCACAAGATTTCCAGAAGATTTTCGATATTCTTGTTTGTATCGGCATTCCCAGGACTGACATGTACCATCATAGCTATTGCGATTTTCATGTTCATGCTCTTCTTCAAAAGGCTCAGAGCTCGGTGGCAAACTTTCCTTAAGAACCGCATTCTTTGAGACTACTGATAGTTTCTCACTCTTTGGAGGAGGGACATACACCGTAGGATACAGCATTTCTTGCTCTTTGGTTTCAAGCACTTTCGTGTCATAGCTGTCCAAGATTGAGAATTTGCTTGCCTTGATGTTTTCAACACAGTCAGTCGTATGTGCATGATATGCAGTCTCAATTTGAAAATCGTCTGTTATGCCGTGACTATCTCCATATGTAAGATGAGTTGGCTGTAGCACTTCATCGGCTCCTGAAACGGAATACGTATTGGACACTTCGTTTTCCGTGCTCTCGATAGGGTCTGGAGGGTCCCACTTATAGTCAAGCCCGCCATCGAAGAAATCGCTGGGACTGGCTGGAAGGCTGTAGTAGGTACTCAAGTAAGAACGGAGTGGATTGACGTCTTCACTGGACAGAGGAGCATTAAAATCGATGCTTGGGGTGGCTTTACTAGGACAGTTTGTCTTCGATTCCAACGTTTTATTGACAACCTCATCAAGTGTAGGCTGACGAGAAGTGAGAAGGTAATCTAGACTTGATGGTCCGCTTAAAATCAACTCATTTTTTCTTGCGAAATTTGCATTCGGAATTTCGCGGCCTGGTGGTAGGTTGACGTTCATTATCTTAGAGACTTTGCGGACTTCACTCTGCCCACTGATCTTTCTAGAAGCTTCGGAGCTGGTAGACACTCTATCGCGGGGAAACTTCTCGCACTTTTCGATATCTAACAACTCTACTCGGTCAGAAGCTACGTTACTTAAACTTTCTCTAGTCTCTGAAAGAGCACTCATCACCCTGTGCCCCAGCTCTCTCTTCGCATTGTTCATGAAAGACCGAGTAGGAGTGGAATATTTCGATGATGTTGCATTTGGTCCAACTGGTTCCATTGCCGAGCCAGGTGGACTTGTTTGGGCAGTATTCGGTCGCACGCAAACGCCTGCACGGCCATATTCAGGATCCCACATTCCCTTGTGGAGCTCTTCGGGTGTTGGACAATATGCCAAAGTTGCCGGCCTTCCTCCTACTGAAACGAATACGCTGTGGTCAATCTTCCAGCTAGGTTGATGAGCAATATTCGAGTTGCATGATTCGCAGTATGGGACAGCACTAGGACTTATTTGTGGCTGGGCGAATTTTCTTCGTGCCTGCTCTTCTCTGTACGCAACGAGTGCTTGGGTAGGCACGACTGGCGCTTGTATTGTCGCAGTATGCGGAGCATGTGGATTGGTGAAGTCTTCCTACAGCGCTGTTAGAAAGATGAGGAGCACGTAAGGGCTTATCGAGCACTTGCTTTTCTACGAAGATGTTCGTGCTTCCATCTTTGGAAAACAGAAGCAGGAAATGGCGGTGGCTCTTCAACCTCGATCAGTTCCTCCAAGACGCCCAAGGCCAGGTCAACATTCTCATCGCCAAATCTCTCTTGAAGTCGAGGATGCAATATGCGCAATCCATCCTTATATGGAAAATTTCGGGGCACTGAATGGTTTCAAAATTAGTATAGATTAGATGAAAGAAAATCAGATGATTGAAATTAAGTATTGTTTGCCAACTCAGGATGTCTGTTCGGGATTCCCTGAAGACTGAAACCGAGCCTCTCGGAATGGAGGTATAAAGGTGTAATATCTCGGGATTGCATTGCTTACCATCTGAACAAAGTCGGATTAAATAATTACGACATTCTATAAATTGTCAATTAGGAATTATAAATTATTGGGTCGAAGATACTCCACTCACTCTCTTCACCCCAACCTTCTCGAGAGAGGTTATGCATTCCTGATTGTTTCCTTGAATTTTCTATCTCCACAGGGAGATGATAATTGCCCAGAATTGGGTGTATCATGTCACCATTGTCATGTCCTGAAGGACTATCGCCTTTGATAGAATTGGTCTCCATCATTGCATTTCCATGGATATTAGGTAGAGTGTTATTATAGCGATGTCAAGTCAGCAATTGTAATAATTGAACAGTGTGAATATAGTGACAAGTGCTGCCAAAACAAAATTTCAAAAGAACAATAATCTCTTGTGGGCAAGACCAGTGAATTATACTGGTTGAAAGAAAGGGATCAAGCAATCGTAAAGTCCTGCTGTTTTTACTGATTGGAAGGAGGAAACAAATCTCATCACAAATCATGAAGAGTATATTGAAGAAACTGACGAAAGCGCCTAAGAGAACCTCTCAAATATGGTAGAATTGTATCTGTCGATCTATGATACTATAATTCAAGAAAAAATAAAGAATTTCATAATGTGTACGTATTTTGACAGTCCGAAGAAGAAGAAAAAGTGTGAAGGTGGTGAGCAAGAAGTCGGTTGGCTGGTTTATTGTTGTCCGACGAAGTCGAAAGTGAATATCTTCGTTTATTGAAATGATTTATGTTATCTTGAACAACTCCTAGTACTTCCACTGTGAAGTGAAAACCTTGAGGAGTAATAACAGTGCATATCGCACAATATCTCATCCAAAGGCTTGTTTAAGAATATTCATCTGTTCATCATCTGTTGACAGAGATATGATTTGAAAATTCTTTCATCGTACGATGTTCTCTCCCAAGTGGAGGAGTTGCAACAATTGAGGAAGGCGCGATTACCCTTCAACTCAGCATGCTACCACCAAGATTCAAGATTGTAGAACATGTATCCTATTTGGGGAACGATGATGGGGTAAAGCCTGAAGATGGAAATAATTCTCACCATGACATAAGTGCTGGTGGTGATAAGAGACCACCATGGCCAGCCAATTCTCTAAGTACTGATAGTAGTTTGAGATCCTTTGATCAAGAGTTTGAGGGGTTTACAACACCAAATTCATCCTTTGAATTCCGCCGTTTAGCTTTCAAATTGGCAAAAGCTACTGCAGATACCTTTCTTGAACCGATCTCACTTCAATCACCACGGTTGGTGTGAAGACTTCACCTTGTGTCTACCAAGAAAATAAAAGGATATCAACGTTTACATTCAATTCGGACAACTTGAATAATGCGGCATTGATGTAGGTACCTAATGATGTGCTTGAGGTCATATCAGAAGTATGATACTATACTTCTACCTTGCGGTTTTGGTTCCATAATACCTTACAAAAGAGCCTGGCCTAGTAGGTACGGAGTATTGCCCATTGAGTAATTTGCTTGGAGCCTTCGGAGCCTGGCCTGTCCTTCATAAGAGGTAACGAGCACCCTTTCACATTCTAAGCTCCGCCAGTAAGACATGGGAGTTGCATCAGTTATCGCGAGTGCGTCCGATGTCTGAGCTTCTGGAGAGTCAGTCGAGTTGAGAGCTGTCTCCCAGCTAAGAGCTCTACTTCACCGACATGACAGAGTAAGTCGTCTCTATTGAGTTCATTTCCGCTGGTGCCCAAAATTTCGTCTCAGTGACGATCGGTTGTCACTTTCGCCTTCATTTAAGCAACTATTCTCTCAATGCGCCTCCGGAGCCTGTTGGGCTTCTCTTTTGTTATGAGGATCGGGTATAGAGTTGTCATTGGTTAACGATGAACAGCTTCAAGAGGATTCGCGAAATATATAGCAGCAAACAGCGTTTCGTCATGGACTTGGCATTTTGCTTTGCCAACGATCATGATTCCATTTCCATGACGTACTGAACACATTGGGTATCTTAACCCCGAAATGGGATATTACCCGAGTTTCGTGTATCCTGATGATTTCTGTAATGTCGGTTGCAACGACTCTTGTATCATACCGATAGGAAATCACCAAGACTCATCGCCCTTTGGTCGATTCTTGTGGTTGATGGTTGATCTACAATCCATCACATGATACACCGAAAGATCACCGAGCTTACTTAATGCGACGAGCAGCCGTTTTCCAGCAAATATATTAGGTAAGCTTGGCCTCAGTCATCCACTTCTTTTAACCAAGCTTAAAACTAACCTAGCAGCTACCGAATTTCGAAGCCGATACGAGTTGCAATTCTTGACAATCAATACAAGCGATATGATTGGCTTACTCTCCGCCTTCGACCACCCTTCCCCGCATTATTTCCATGTAGAACTTGCCGTGGGCTTTCCCGTTACTATTTCATACCTTTCTGACACTCCTTTCTAGCCTTCAATGCTCTTCGGGATTAGATCAAGGTAGTCAATTGAGCTTTAAAATGGATCAATGGCGCCCTAATGAAATGCCGTTGGAGGTTTCCGACCTCAACATGTATTCCACAGCAATCTAATATTTCTTATTAAAGTCTCACAGCTTCCCTTCTCTTTTCTGCTGCATTCTCATAAACATTCTACTTTTCTTATCATCTTGCTTTAATCAAGTTCCCTCCCTTTTCCGTCAAATCTTTTGAAATTCTTGTTCTTAGCAATACAGTTACAACGATGGAGAAAAGTATGGCACCCCAGGAGAGCATTGGAAACACTGGAAGTGTAGTGGAGAAGTATGATATTGTAATCGTCGGTGCTGGGCCAGTAGGTTTACTGCTCTCAACCTGTCTGGCACGATGGGGTTACAAGATCAAGCACATCGATAACAGATCAGAGCCAACCAAAACTGGAAGAGCAGATGGTATTCAGCCTCGGTCCTTAGATCTATTACGGAACATGGGTTTGAAGCCTGCTATCATGGCATATGAACCTGCCAAGGTCTACGAGGTCGCATTTTGGGATCCGACTTCGGGCGGAAAGGGCATACATAGAACCGGAACATGGGCGAGCTGTCCTAGCTTTATTGACGCTAGATACCCTTTCACAACCTTATTACATCAGGGAATGATTGAAAGGGTTTTCATTGCAGATCTAGAGAAGCACAATGTTCATATCCAGAGACCTTGGACAATAACAGGCTTCAAGACAGATGAGAATGAAGATCCCGAGTATCCAGTAGAGGTCAATTTAGCTCAAGTTGAAGGTACCGTAAAAGAGACAGTTAGAGCTAAATATCTATTTGGTGGCGAAGGTGCTAGATCATTTGTGCGACAGCAATTAAATATCGGTATCAAACACAAGGATCCAATCGCACATGTATGGGGTGTTATGGATGGGGTTGTTCAAACGGACTTTCCTGATATCAAGGTAAGCAATCTCTTTCTATGCACATCATCTTAAGCTACCAATCACTGATAAATTGATAGATGAAATGTACTATCCACTCAGATTTCGGATCTATCATGGTCATTCCTCGAGAGAATAACTTGGTCCGTCTTTACATACAGATTGCATCTTCGACCGATAAGGACTGGAATCCTAGAAAAACGGCGACGGAAGAAGAAGTGCAGGCATCTGCAAAGAAGATATTACATCCGTACAACATTGAATGGGAACGTGTGGAATGGTACTCTGTGTATCCGATTGGTCAAGGAATTGCGGAAAAGTATACTCTTGATCACAGAGTTTTCATGGGCGGTGATGCCTGCCATACACACAGTGTAAGTAATATATAGTAGTCCCATCTCAACATCCGTTAACAAGAACCAGCCAAAAGCTGGACAGGGAATGAACACAGCCTTCTTGGATGCCCAAAACCTTGCGTGGAAAATTCACCATGTTGAATCGGGATTCGCCGATCGATCTATTCTGCATTCATACGAGGCCGAGAGAAAGAAGGTCGCCGAAAATCTATTGGACTTCGATGCAAAATACGCAGCTCTATTCTCACAAAAGGCGCCAGCTGCTAAGGATGTAGAGGCAGCTACACAGCGAGGAGCAGAGCACACAAACGTCGAGGAAGAAGAAAACGAATTTATCAAAACATTCAAGGAATCCTGTGAATTTACCAGTGGCTATGGAGTGGCATATAACCCAAATTCTCTGAACTGGTCATCATCTCATCCAGTACAATCCAGCGTCATAAATCCAAAAGGTAATAAGCTCCGAACCGGTCGTATCCTCACCAATTCCAATGTCACCCGAGTCACGGATGCCAATGTCGTTCATCTCGAGCAAGAGATTCCCGTTAACGGATCATTCCGAGTATACGTTTTTGCTGGAAAGCCTGCAACTACCAAGCAAGCACTGGATGATTTTGCACAAAACCTTGCCAAGGAGGGTTCATTCCTCTCCACATATTTACGATCAGATGTCGACAAGGTATCTTATCACGAACGTCACAACCCTCACAGTCAATTCTTCACCTTCTGCACAATTTTCGCCGAGAAGAGGCAGAATATTGAGATTGCACGAGACGTTCCAAAGATCCTGGCTAGATATAGCGATCACGTCTATGCGGATGACATCTGGGATCGTATAGTGCCTGATGCGAAGGCTTCGAGTCATAGCAAGATGGGATTGGATGAAGAAAGAGGAGGTGTGGTTGTTGTTAGACCGGATGGATATGTTGGAATTGTTGTGGCCTTGGAAGCAGGTAGCGCCACAGTGGACGCGCTGAATGAGTATTTTGGAGCCTTCTGTTCGAAGAAGCTTGGGGAATCAAGGCCATCTTTGTAAAATCGATAGGATCAAGATCCAGTATGCGTTGTAAGATTTGATACCAATGATGTATAGAATTGGATTGGGTTGGAGTTGATAAGAGCGTGTATTGTTATCATACGTAGAATTCAGATTATGTTAAAACTGCATACAAATTTCATGATTGTACATTGATTATTTTGATGAACGGTATAACGTTACCTATATATCCCATATGTATACGTATATATAATGTACATGTACTTTGTTGTTGTTTTCAATCAACACTCACGATGATCTAGGCCTGAACCCAGCTATGACCAGCCCCGGCTTTTAATTCCGGCACCAACAACCCTCATCCAATCAAAAAGCTTTGTCCTCCTCCAAACCTTAAATCGTCTTTTCAGCAAAAGAAGTTCCATGTCCCGTACATTCACTAGGTAAGGTAAGGTAAGGTACCTGGTACTTATCTCTCCATCTCTTCTTTCATCATTAATTTGCCGCAAATCTCACAACCATCACTCTTCCAAAACCCACAACTACATGCAACCTTCCCCAAATTTCAGCCCACTTGAAGGAACAGCACATCAACTATCAAAAATCAACATCGATCGAGAATACTCCAAAACCAGTTGAGATATTACTTTTACGTACTTCTCAATGTTGGGCGATCCCAGCAATAAAGGAATTTCGCCTTTTCGTCATGACCAGTCTTAAGCGCAAAGCTAGTCAAGAGTTAACTCACAATTCGATAGAAGTTATCGAGGTATGTCCAGACCCCCAAAGCCTGATTAGCTTCGGGTTTTCAAGGAGACAGGAGCTGATATTTTGGTAAGCCGATTCACGGGGACGAAATGTTTGAGACTATAATGGGTTGGTTTTGGGGCGCCTTGGAATGGTTTCGTAGGAGGGTCGATCCATTATATACAGATCTGAGCTACAGTAATATTGATGGTGAGTTGTACTACGATATTCTTATTCCCGGTTGGATTCACTAAGAACTTTTCTACAGTCGTCGCAGACGAACATATCCAGAGGGCAGAAGCGAGAGAAGATGGGTCAACTGCGGTCAAGCGGCAGAGAAATAAATCAAGAAGCAACACGCATCGAGGAACCTCATCACATCAACGAAAGACAACACCAAGAAACATGGACCAATCAAAGAGCTTGTCGGAAGAAGAGCTGAGGGCAGAGACCGATGCGCAATGGATCCCACCCGCCTTCGGTGCTTCTACGAAACCGGCAGAACGAGAGGTTATAGTAATATCGGATGATGAAGAAAGGGAAAATGAAGAGGAAAGGCCAAAGTCGATAGCAGATACGCTGCGATCACCACGATCATCTAAGCCTCCCACCATACGCCTCCAGTCGATGAGAGAGCAGAGACGCTCATCCACGGTTACTGTTGAAACTTCTTTACACGAACAATTGCAAAATTTACTAAGCTTGGATGATGAACCTGGACGCCCCCCGTTAGCTATCTCCACACGAGCTCAAGAAAAGCGCAGGAAGGACCTTGAAGCGCAACAGCTCAAGGAAAAGCAGGAAAAGATTCGAATTGCAAAGGAACGCAGACTGACACGACGGGAGCCATCAAACCGGCTAGTACATGCGTTGGACGACAAATGGGAGGATATCGTTTGTGAAGCTTTGGATCGCGCTCGAAAGAATGGGGATTTGCCAATTACCGAATCGCAGGGTGGCACTCCGTTACATTACAAAGACTTTGGAACTCTACTGGGTAGAAATTCATGGCTCAACGATGAGATTATCAACACTTATATTGAATGGGTGGTAGAAGCTGCAAACGAATTCGCGAAAGAAGAGGCAAAGGCTTTCGGGGAACCTGTAGGGAAGGTGCCAAAATTCATAGCACACAACAGCTTCTTTTACGAGAACTTGGATAAGAAAGGTCCAAGCAGCACACAACGTTTAATGGGTAGGAAGAAAGCTCCCGGGGTCTCGTTGCTTCAGGTTGACACGGTGTTTGTTCCTATCTGTAGAGGTAGTCATTGGACTGTAGGAGTTGTACGACCTATGGCTAGAACTATTGAGTATTTCGATAGTTTGCAAGGGTCTCCGAAGACATTCATCAAACTGATGCGAGGGTGGTTAAAATTCCAACTCGGTGCGGATTACAAAGAAGAGGAATGGAAGACCCCAAGCACTGGATGTACTCGACAAATGAATGGTTATGATTGTGGAGTATTCGTCTGCACAAATGCTCTTTGCGTTGCTCTTGGCGTCAATACCGACTGTTATAACGGGACAGATATGACGACCATGAGAAGGAACATCGCTGCGCTCTTAATTAATAAAGGCTTTCAAGGAGATTTCGCTTGGGGCCGGGGAGTTTTTTAAATGTTTTGTATTATTGGGACAGGCGTTTTTGAGCAAGGACAAAGGAACGATACCCATTATGTGTTGTATAAAACATGGCAGGCTGCCGGAAGGGGTTTAAGATGCATTTTGATAGATGGAGTCTTGGTCAAGAAGAGTAAAGAGGAGAGGGAAGAAGAGCCGGGGCAATAAGCCTCATTGGCTGGACGAGATGAGCTCGGGATGATTGCTCCGTATGATTGACACGAACAGATGCAGAAGATGGCATGGCCTATTCCATCTGATAGAGCCTTGTACCTGCTTACTTGTACTAGTAGGACGAATCACACCTACCCAGCAATAATGGGTTGAGAAATCCCAAATTATATCATAATTCGAAAGTTGAACAATCACAACTCACACTCATAACATTTACCCAACAATGTGAATCCCGTATATCAATATAACCCATGGCTCATCGCTCATGGCTATTATCATAATCATACCACAAACCAACATTTATGTATACATACCCCGGTTAAAATGCCAACTCCCCCACAAACTGCAGTTCATCCTTCTAGAATCCCCACTAATCTCTTAATAAACCGAAACCCGCTGCTAACCTCGATCCTACAATCTGTAAGTCGTCACCTACTACTCACCTTGTTTGCGGCATAAACCAATCTCTACCTTTGTGACTGTCAATCAAATCTACGTAGAAGAAAGTTTCAAATCTTGTACATAGAGACGCGAAACAAGTATAAAATTGTTTTCATGCGAATGATAGAGGGCAAGCCTCTCAAATAAGATGGCGATGGCCAAGAAGGCACGGCAGAGAATAAGTTACGGTATGTCAACAGCCCCTGATTTTCTTGTGTGTGAGGGCGTCGCATCGATTCTCCGTATTGAATATGGGAAGGAACAAAATATTATTCAGAAGCTAATTAATTGATCTGTGCGGTTATAGTCTTACCACTTGCGAATTCTCCGGGCGGTCATAGATTGGGTGTGAATGGTTTGGCCGTGGATAGTGAGCAGTCAATTTTGTGAGTCCTGTGGCTTTTGTGTTGTGGTTTTACTTCTCTGGTCATATGTTAGTGGAGTTCTTTAGCAGAAGAGCTTTGGTTAGCAATGGGCGCATGGATTAACAAGACAAAGATACTCAGGAGGCCGAGATGGTGCTATTTGCGCCTGGGATCTATATTTGGATCTGCGACCGAAAGAACCCTCCACCAATAATCCATTCGACGATCCCCCTTCTTCCGAATCTAAACCAAAGTCTGCGACCACTTTCAGAGCGCAAACTCAAGCTCATACCCATTGGGTTAACGATATAGTACTTGCGAAAAATAACACAGCGCTGGTGAGCGCATCGAGCGATCTGACTGTGAGGGTTTGGAGACCTTTGGAGAAGGACAGTGAGCCGGTGACAATTGGTCAGCATGCGGATTATGTGAAATGCCTCGCCAGTCCTGGCAATACCGCTAATTGGGTTGCTTCGGGTGGTCTAGATCGACGAATTTGTCTCTGGGATTTGAATGGAGGCGGTAAACAACTCGAAATTGAAGTCGGCGATGAAGATACTTCCGAAAAGGGATCGGTATATGCGTTGAGTACTGGAAGCAATATACTGGCAGCTGGAGGACCAGAATCAATTGTGCGACTATGGGATTCGAGGACGGGGAAGAGAATCACAAAGTTTGTGGGCCATACGGATAATGTTAGGGATATATTGATTAATGAAGCGGGCGATATGATTATGACAGCAAGTTCCGATCAGACAGTTAAAGTGTGGAGTATGACGGCTGGAAGATGTATGCATACACTCACGATGCACAATGATAGTGTTTGGTCGCTGTTTTCTGAGGATCCATCGCTTGGCGTTTTTTACAGTAGCGATCGCTCTGGATTGGTAGCCAAAACAGACATCAGAGGTACATTAGGAGAACTAGACGATGGAGTTTCGCTGGCGCTGGCGCAAGAAAATGATGGTGTCACTAGAGTTATTGCTTCCGGGGAGCATATCTGGACGGCAACATCAAGTTCCTCTATCAATCGCTGGGCAGACGTCGATACTGGAGCAGATATTTATTTGCCAGAAGCCTATCAGCGTCATCGCGCTACTAGTTCTGTGTCAAAACCTAGGGCGGCTTCACCTCCTATCACTAATGGGAAGCCTAAGAAAGAGATTCCTCTAAAATCCATTTTGAGAATATCAAATACGGCAAGCTTTCCGGCTCCAGCAGTAAGAGATTCGGATTCTGTCACCAATTTCTCGGTAGTGAATGGTGGGGGGAAAGCATCCGAGCCAATTGTGGATCAGGATTTAGGAGTGATTGTTCCAATTCATACATTACCCGAAGAAACTATTGAGGGGCAACATGGTTTAGTAAAGCACAAGCTTTTGAATGATCGTAGAAGGGTTTTGACTTTAGATACTGCTGGAGATGTGCTTTTATGGGATCTTCTCAAAGTAGGCGAACTTTTCACAAACGGGTTTAGACTGAAGACTAATTATAAAATAGTGCATGCCTATCAAATCTTTCGGGAAATGTCATCTCGAAGATGTAGAGCCGGAAGTGAATACAATGGAAGCCGTGGCTCCTTGGTGTTCATTGGACACTAGAACTGGTCGATTGGCTGTTGTCTTAGAGGAGTATAATTGTTTCGATGCGGAGATGTATGCGGATGAACTAGAACTGAAAGATGACATTGAGTTTAGAGAAGATCAAAGAAGTAAGTCTACTCTTCGAGGATGGTGGGGATTTTAAGCTAACAATTCATAGTAAACCTCGGGAAGTGGATATTACGGTATATCTTTTCTAGACTGGTCGATGAGCAGATTAAGAAAGATGAAGCCTTCCGCGCTGAGCTTAACGAAGCCGTTAAGGCAAGGCGAGAAGCCAGCCCGCCAACCTCAATCATTATACCCAATGCTTCTGTAACCGCTTGGGATCAGCAAGGTACCTTGACTCCGCGAGCAAATGGCGCTCATTTTCCTGCCATGACCCCTGGTATGGGTATTGGTGTTGCCACTCCTGGGCTCGGGAGTCATCTACCTTCTGTGTCTGAAGATGGCGGTCCATTGGATAAGAGAGGATCACAAGCAAGTCGCAGCTCAGCAGAAAAACCAGACTATTTTGGAAGCTCGGCAATCACAAACGATCCTCCTAAACAACCAGTTGTGACGACAAGCGACAGTCAAGAGGCTAAATCTCCAGCGGTAGATGCAGAAAAGGAGAACAATGGTAAAGATAGCAGCAAATCGTTTGGCATGAAGTTCCGTAAAGGAATGTCCTTTGGGACGAAGAAACTTGGTCGTTCATCTTCTACTACCATGGATAAACCGGTCGTTCTAGATGACAACAAGGATAAAGCCACAGACGAAGGATCAGAGTCTTCGGAAGCGGGTGATAAACCTCCTGCCGAAAAAGAAGTCGAAGATAATTTCAGTGGTACGATACAGAAGATTCGAAACGAATACGATAGGTTACTTGCGGAGAATCCAATTCAAGACGTTGAGACTGGTATCACACCTAGTTTGCCACCTGAGACACCAGTGTTAAAGATTCCTGGCGGTACTACGGTCATCATTCAGGAAGAAACGAGTGGTGGTGTTAAAGATTTGTATAGAGGCAGTGTAGAAACTGTGGGCGAAGATGCTGATCTTATTGCCGAGAAAGCTCCAATGTGGCTGGGCGAACTACTCCTAAAGGTATCTATTTCCCTCTCCCTTTTCAAGCTCACAGTTTATGTTCCATACTCCCAGCACCAGAATCTAACAACCAACAGAACAAAATTCCACTCAAAGATCCTGTCAAAGTCTCATTTATTCTTCAACCTTATCAAGATCTTCTCCCCTCTATCGCAGGCCCTGATGGCAATGCGAGACTCAATGCAAACCGTATGTTGAGGGTTAAGAAGATCCTGGCTTATGTAGCGGAGAGAATCGAGCCGGCAAGCGAGCAGCCGAAACCTGAGGTCATGAAGCCGGAGGATTATTTGGATTTGTATTGTTATGAACAGGTTTGTCTCTCGCCCTTCCTCCCTATACTTTCCCTTGTCTGTCAGACGTCATTTCTCTAGATACTCTCAGTGAGATGAGGCTTCGATCTCAACTGTCAAGGTCGAGGATAGTAAAATAGGAAAACATAGCTAATCTACTACTCAAACAGAAGCTTCCCATAACAATGTCCCTCGCTACGCTTCGTGCACACGTTTGGAAGGGCGGCGCGGATGTATTGTTGTATTACAAGAGCAACGGAAAGAGGACTATCAGATCCGAAAAGCTTATTGAGGAGAATGGGGACGGTGAGCAGAATTCCGGGGATGCTGGAAACGGGAATGGAATTACTGGTGCTGGAACTGGTGCTGCGACGCCCGTGACTGGAGGTGGAACTACGAGTTTTGTTGGGTCGTAGACGCGGGTTGAAGTGGAAAATGATAACGGGAGAAGCTGTGATGAGATATGGAGGAGAAAGAAGAATCTTGGTTATGCACGAATGGCTCGTGTGCTAAGTGCTGTTCATTTAGTATAACAAAAGGGTAGGAGTGGTATATGGATTGATGAACGAAAAAGGTTTGAAACCTCTTTGGATGGAAGAAATATTGTAGGCTATGTTATACTTGATAGTTGGAAGCTAGATGCTCGAATTTAGGGGTAAGATCTAGGGGGAAATAACATTCTTATACTTCTCAAAAACAATTTGTGATTGGGGAAAGTAGAAAATCTTTGGTGTGGGATGTGTGATATTGTAGGATGAGTATAGGAGTAGTGAAAAGTAGTCGAGAAGTAGTGAGCCATTCTATTTTCTTTGGCAATTGGCATCAAGTATAAATCAATTGCGTGTGATGCAGAAACACTTCCGGGCTTGAGATAAAAGGGAATCGTGATTAGTTTCTCACTAACATCAAGATGACCAGTTAACCTTCATGGCGATACATCAAAGAAGATCGGTAAATGCTTGATCGCTGCTGTCGGTTTGCAGCATCTGAAGTCATAGATGGGGTGGATGTAGGTAAAGATGCAGGAAAGTAGCAATACTGAATCCTGATCAATGCCGGCACTTTAGCCATTGCGGTCCGCGATTTCCTTGGAAGTTTTTGAAGCTGGGTATTGATGACATGTTCATAAATACGAGGGAGGGAGGTGGAGAGGGTTACTGGGAATGTATCTGTGGGAGAAGAAGAAAACGCATCTACTTCCTCGAGTTGGGTTGGTTTGGAGGAAAGAAGTACTCACTCCGCTGGTGGGTTATGGTTTTGGTAGAGGGATGTGAAATTGGCGAGTATCATTCACGTAATTTATTTGCATTTGCATTTGAAATGATGGTTTGTCTCTGTTGCAAAATGATTTTCTCGAGTATAAGTCTTCGCAGGAAATCTCCTATCGCTCACGATGAATTTGAGAAGCCATCAATCCATGTCAATAAGAACGAGTACACCCTACTTAGTTTGCTTAGAACATGAAAGCTTTTAATTCTCTATCTAGGACCTCATGTCCCGGCCGTATCTCCGTCAAATACGCAACAAGAGTTTGTGATGACATCAGTACCTATGTAGCCTTTTGCATAAACTCATCTGCCAATCTCTGTAAGTAGAATCCTCGAACATCCGTCGGCAGGCTTTCAAAAGACTTCACGATCTTTGCGATATCTTGTCTTCCTTTATCATAAGCTTGTAGATCGCGATTTCCATAAACATCTTTGCCTGCCGCATATCCGTTTCGAAGATTGCGGAAGAAGACGTTGACGGCGACGCTCATGCCAGAAGTAGGCGAGGCAGTATGTAACCAGAGCGAAGGGAGAAATAGTACGTCACCCGGTTGAAGTAAGACTTCATGTGGGTGCGTGCGTGATAGGCTGGGATCGCTGAGGTTTTCGAAAACATTGATACCTGAGCTTGAAGCACCAGGGGCGAAGTCGAAATATTTGACATCGGAGGGTGGAAAGAGTAGGAGGCGTTTAGAGCCCCTGACTTGGCAGAGAACATTGGCCATGACCTAAAGACATTAAAACTTGGGGTTCATCTTGTGGACTAGCAGGAAGAAAACTCACGTCATAATGTAACCACATATTCACGGGTCCGGAGATACGTAATGGGGAGCTATGTGCGTTATCCTTAACGGACGCCAGTTCTGAAGGCAATTTGAAATCCGCGGAAATCGCAGGATAATCCTTCACTAATTCTGCAGGGAGTTCTGATGCCTTTTCTGCAGATAGTGAACGTAGATAGAGCTTACTTCCCTTTCTTACCTCGTCTAAGAAGTCGCCAAACTTCTTTGTTACATACGCGAAGTTCTTTGAGCTAAAGCTCATATTTTCTGATGATGCTTCATGCACAATAACCTATAAGATTTAAATACAAATTATAAGGAGGACAGGTGCAAACTTACCTCTCTATCCGCTCCAACTTTATCCTTCAAATACTCAGAGGTCCATTCTTTAGTGCAAACACCGATGTCGAGTCCTTCAAGGATGACGGGTTTGCTAGCATCAAGAACTTTGTCAAACTCTACAGATGAGTTGATCTTCACCCGTGGTACTTTGACCAGAACCTGAGTTCCTGGAGCCGAGCTTGAGAGGCTGGTAGGAGTTAATTTGGGAGCAACAGCGCCATCAAAGGTATGCACAAAGGTCCATGGCGCACACGAAGCATCGTTCGTTGCATTTTCACCAGATTTGGAGTCGCCAGAATAATTCGTGGTTAACGTATAGCAACCTTTGTTCCAGAATGTTCCAAATGAAAAGCATACTGCTGAACCGCCCATGATTATGATATTATCACCATTGGAGATTGCAGAAGTACCAATGAGAAGCGGCCGTGGTTCAAGACTCATTGGCCTACTTGAGCAAGATAGTTCGGCTCTCGTCAAGTCTTCAATACTGCTACTACATATCTCATGTGAAAGGTGCAATAGATCGTCTCTTACAATGCCACCTACAACAATAATATTGTCTTGGTGGGCCAGTGCTTGTGCGCCAAAACGAGCAAGAGTTGCCCCGTTCTCGGTCTTCGTCTTAGGACTCCCTAGAAGTTTAAAAAGGATGCAAGGTTGCTATCTATGTCAGCTTTGAAGACTGAAATCTGCTAAGTGTGAGACATACCTCCCCTGTATATTGTGATATACTCCATTCCCAAACTCCCTCTTGAACTAGCCCGTCTTCGGCTATACCACCAGCAATAATTCCAAAGCTTGACCCTGGAGGATTAGATGACTCTATTTTAGCATATACAACAAGGGAAGAACCAATAGTAGGAGATGGCCGTTCTTTTGAGTCGGTACTGCATTTTACCCATCCACGTCGTCGGCTCCAGATAATGACATCATCAACCAGAGTTCTCGAATTACTTTTGCCACCAATCACCATCACATGGCCATTGCCAAGATGAACAGCAGAATGTCGATATCTCGGCTGAGGAAGATCATCAACTCTCTCCCATGTGTTTAACCATTTATGGTACACCCAACAGTCCGCTATAGAATTTTCTGGCGACGTTCGGCCACCAACTAACAGAGATCCACCATCGCCAATTTCGGTGATAGTGTGGCACATGCGACTTGATGGCCATGAATGAGAATCTTGATAATCGAATGAACTGAGACCATGTACGTCTGTGGAGTACACGTCACAACTAGTAACTCGAGTATTGTGACCCATGCCGGAAAAGTTACCGATGAGATCTTGGTCCCTTTTCTCACTTTTTAGGGAGAGTGGAGCGGCAAATCTTCGTTGGCCTTGAGCTTTTGGATATTCAGAATATGTAATTTCAGTGTAGCTGGTCTTAGAGCTATCCAATTTTTGCTTAGAGCTCTCCTGAATCGCTTCACGGTTCTCTGTGCTCACATTATCTGCGACGAGCAATAGATAATGACAGCCAAATAAAGCAAACTCTTCCCACTCATCGAAAGGCTCAACGCTGTCCAAAGCAATTCTTTCGCTAGAATCTATAAAATCTTCGGCTCCCCAAAGCTCCCATAGATTGCGAACTAAAACTGATGGCCAACCCAAAGAGCGGAAACGTCTGTCTTGCGCCGCCACAGTTGGGTATTTTTTGCAGGCGCCCAAAGGCGTACCAAGCTTGTCAAAGTGTGCCATCATTGTTTTCGCAAACGGATGGCTGATTCCTTCTGGAAGTAATTGCTCTAGCAGACAGAAACGCGCTAAAAGAGGTCAACTTTGAATCCCTAGAGAAGATAGGAAATGATTTTACCATCGGGGAGTTTATTTGCCCATTGTATCAGTGCATCTGCTGCTTCCGTAGGCATATATGTGATTGAAACCTCTGCCGTGAACAAGAATGAACATTCCTTTATATCCACAACTTTCGATATAGTTTCTTCAAGCCGTTTAAGATCTCGCAAGTCACATCCCAGTTGCAAGTACTGATCACTACTGAGCAATATGTCTCCGCTTTGAATAATATTCAGGTTAGTGAGCATGGAATTGAGCTCTGGAGAACTTTGTACCACCGTTTGCTTCTTGATCATTAAATCTTTGTAATCGATATCGATGAACTTCACACCTTGAGAAGCAGCAGGATATCTACTCATACATTGCCATGGAAGGGGATCACTTTAAAACATCAGCGAACAGCGTATAAACTCGAGGTTTTAAGACCTACTATCCACATCCCAGATTGATAACAACCTTTTGTTTTTCAGACTTCTGTTCCAGGAAGTGTTTCACTACATGGTCTATGGCCTTCATACGTAGCCAATATCCACGATTTATGAGAGGGGATCGCCTAAGGGGTTTTTTGACGAAATAACGAAAGAAATGTGGTTCATTTGGAAAGTAGAGACGTTCAACACAGCGTTTGGAAACAATACTGCTGTTATTGGTCTAATTTTCATTAACATCCACAGACGATAGAGTTTTTCCAGTGTAAAAACTTACACCCATGATTGAATCATCCGTTTTCTGGGCTTTGGTCTGCCCAGACGATTTTGAGACTTTCGCTGGACGACGCCCATTTTTGATTTGGCCTTCCATACTTTGAGATTTGTCTCTCTTACCTACAACAAATTGAAAAAGTCTCACAAAATGCACAAGGACCCTCTGGCAAAAATTCGATATTGGAACTTCAACGACTTGGACATTTTAGTCTAGCGGCCGAATTGCCGAGATTTAAGCGGCGAACCAGCTCCCATTCCTGGAGCTCTTTGGAGAGAATGGGAAACAACCCCGCGTCCCTCAATAACTTCCTTGAAGTCGTTTATCGAGGCATCAATCTTAAGATACGAAATCAAATGTGCAGCTCATACAAAAGACTATCAATTGCTACAGCTGCGCTGTCTAGTTGATCTTGAGTGACATCCGCAGAAGAGCCATTCCTAACCTCCAGCCAACGCCATTGTGACTACCAATCAACCCTGAAGCTTGCAGCGCACAGTTCTTGCATTATCCTGGAGAAACATCGTCGCGCATATATCATCGCTTTGGGGCCTCCTGATTCGCAGCCATGAATTATGTTACGTTCAACCAGGACTACAGCTGCCTGGCAGTTGGTTGGTGTTCTATCTGATCCAATACCGATAATTACTAATGCCTCTCATCAGGAACTGCCAAAGGGTTTCGAATATACCACACCGAGCCATTCTCGAAGATATTCACGGGGGACAATGAGAATGTAACTATAATTGAGATGCTTTTCTCGACGTCTTTGGTGGCCATCAAGCAGTCACCCAGACATATTGTGATTCAGAATACCAAGGTACGGTTTAAGATCAGGGTTATCATATGTCCTGGGAGCTCCGAGTATCACATATGCTGACCATTCTTTTTACTACAGAGAGGCACGGTGATATGCGAACTTACATTCCCATCTGCGGTCTTGGCAGTGCGGTTGAACCGAAAACGATTTGCCGTGTTGTTGGAGGAGGAAATATACTTGTACGATATACAGAACATGGGTCTACTATACACCATTTCTACATCAGCAAACCCCAACGCCATATGCTCCCTATCCGCTTCGTCTGACAACTGCTATTTGGCATACCCACTACCAAAGCCTAGGGAAGAGACTGGAGATAAGAGACCAGCCCATGCACCACCACTCTCTCCATACGTTGCACCGACCTCCGGAGAAGTTCTCATATTTGACGCGAAATCATTAAAGGCTGTAAATGTTATTGAGGCACATCGGGCACCACTGTCTTGTATTGCATTGAACAATGATGGAACGTTGCTGGCAACCGCGTCAGAAACAGGAACCATTATCAGAGTGTTTTCGGTGCCAGATGGGCAGAAACTCTACCAATTTCGAAGAGGCACTTATCCATCATCAATCTTTAGTCTATCTTTCAATATGAGCTCTACGCTGCTCTGCGTATCTTCCAACTCGGATACAATCCATATATTCCGTTTGGGCGGACCTGTTACTGGTTTGCCAGAGTCCCCACGATCTCCTGGCGATAAAGATAAATGGAGACGATCCCGGAGTTTTGATAGTGAAAATGGGTCTCCTCCAGCTGGAATATCACCTGGCAGTGAAATGGCAGATGTCCCTGTAGAAAAAAGCAAGTCTAGTGGCACTTTTGGAAGCATGATCAGGAGATCCTCGCAAATGGTGGGCAAAGGTGTTGCTGGAGTCGTGGGAGGGTACCTACCCCAAGCTGTCACTGAAATGTGGGAGCCAGCACGAGATTTCGCTTTCATCAAACTTCCGAAAGGTGGAATGGGAGTCACTCCCCGGAGTGGTCCAGTCAAGAGTGTTGTGGCAATGAGTAGCAGTAGTCCCCAAGTAATGGTAGTGACGAGCGACGGGGGCTTCTACATTTACAGCATAGACATGGAAACGGGAGGAGAGGGAATTTTGGTTAAACAGTATTCGTGAGTAAAAATCCTGTGATCAATTCATATATTTCTAACCACTTCGACAGTGTGCTTGAGGGCGACGACAGTCTGGAGCCACCGCCCATTAATTATGTGAGCTACCGTACCTAGAGGGTGTATATTTAATGGCGTTTTCTATCAAGCTTTAGCGTGCTTTCTCCAATTTTCAGTCTTCAAAACTTTCAGCATTATGTTAGGTGTTTCTGGTCGGTCGTTTTCGGTATTAGGAGGGGAATTATTGATCAAGCTTACGAGCCGTCTCTCATCTCATTGAGCGTAAAAACTAATAACAAATACCATTGCAATCTCACCTCGTTCTCATGAAATGCTATCTTCTCCACATGCCTAGTAATTCTTATCATCTTTCGACCAAATACAGTAGGTTGACAAGTTTCGGTTACAAAAGGGAATTTGACACGGAGTATGGTTCAACCACCTTTGCCTGGGCTGGGCTGGAGCGGAGTGGTAGAACAGGACTTGTTTGAGTATTTCGCGCGAGAAGGATTCAGTGACATACATGGATTTTGCTGCATGAAATTCGAATCGGCGACGAATAGAACAGGAGAGTAAATCCTCCGTGCCTGTCTGTGCCAATGTAGTTGTAGCCCTGTCTACATGTGTGTATTTTGGAGTAGATCGTGCATGGCCAAAATCCAGTATCCCCAGATTATTCGTTCAGGCCTATTATGGCATGTGATTGAGGTAAGATGAGATGAGACGAGATGGGATGGATTAGGATGAAGCGCCGCGTAGATAATACTATACATCAGATCGCGTTTCAGGACACCACTTACGAATACACGACGTAGGTACGGTACCTTACAGAAAGACCCTGACAGATTGTACATCGCCTATTTTTGTGGGAGATAGGATTCGGTGGTGGCGATGGGCCTTGAGGCTATTGTGGTGGTTGCGCAAGAATGTGAATCCTTTCGTTTAAGTTTTGATGACAATTTAGTGTGAAGAAAAACGTTTCCGGAAGGAGTCTCACCGCAGAGAACTACCTACCAGATAGAGATGGATTAGACTGACGGGTGTCAAACTGAGTTGGGTTCGGATATGTTACCAGGGTGTTTTTTCGTGGACAGATAGAGCATGTTTGGCATTTCTTGCATTTCTGTACGAATACGTAGCAGTATGTAGGCACAGTGTTGTTTCGAATCCTTTGATGTAATGTGTGGGTGATTAGATGGGAATTTCTTGATTAGGTTGGATTTGATTGGGTGGTGGATTCGGAATCCTGATAGCCCCAAGGGGAACTTTTTGTTTTAGATTCTTTTTTAGAACTTGAGGTTGCTGTTGTTATGATCATGGTGTCAACGTTCATGTGATCTGTGTCTATGTAGGTGATGTTGCAGTCAGGGGAGGATTTTCGGAAATGGTAGAAGGAGATGGAAGCCCCACCACAGCCTCGGCGAAATGGAGATGAAATTTTGAAATTGTAAGTAGAAGATCACTTATGGGTTTTTGGAAATTGTTATGATTAGATGATTTTATCTCGTGGTTCCTACGTAGTTTACCTACACATCCAGGATATTGAAGCTCGTTTACATGATTCATGAGAGGCTGAACATTAACCGCGAAGTCTGCCTCCTCAAGGCAGATTTGCGATATCAAAGTATCAAGCTCGAGTATGAAGGCCAGCTAAAACCAAAAAAAAAAGAGTCATCAAGCAAACAGGGGGTGTGTGATTGCATCATTAGCATATGATCATCTCAGGTCTATTCTCACGAAGAAGGTACCGGTCGTGGGGCCATTACCACTTCGAATAGACAAGCATGGACGAAACTCAGATGCATCATTGATAAATATAGATATTATTCATTATTCCCAAACAAAGAGATATGCATGGCAAGGAGGGATTTTCACGTACAGTCACTTGGTTCATAATAATCTACCCAAGGGAAAGTGTAGCATTGCTTCGCGTGTAAGTGTGCATCTGCATCTCTCCCACAATCACAAAACATCGGATGGTCCCAAAACTTGGTTTTTCTCCCCCTCATCTCCCTCCATCTACTGTCCTTCTTTCCTGCTTGTACTGGCCAGTCGGGTTTGGAAAATTTCAGGGATCTAAGCGCTGTCGCAGGAAACACACATCCGGCTATAAGCCGTTCTCAACCTATGGGATTTATTTGGGACGAACTTACAAGGGTCGGAATTTCAGTTACAACAACTAGGGTATGAAGCTAGATCAGTATGAGTGGGTGGACATTTTCTCGGGGAGCACAGGCGTACGAGACGATCTCTCGTGGGGTTTACTTTACCCCGAAGACGAGGTGTTGTTATTGAAACGAGATCGACTCAATGGCTAGGTGTAAGAAGGCTTTCGATGGGTCTTAGGCTGTCTGACATCTTGTATATCATGGCATTCATTGCGGTAGGTTAAATTTAGACATTTCCAAAGATGGGATTAGATGAGCGGATGAGCAGATAAGATGGACATCTAATTAAGTAAATGTTGGATCAAGCATGGGAATATGGCATTCACCGTTTGATCTCCATGGGTCAGGATTTGATCATTATTATTAATAAAGTGGAAAATTGTCATTTCGGTCCAACAGCCTCTTTTTTAATGGAGTGCGGTCCGACCATTAAAGTTATATGTATCTATCCGGCCCCAAAAAGATCTACATGCTTGTTAGCCTAGACCAAAAATTCGCACGGTTGATAATTAGATTGGCAGGGCAGGCTAGTCAGATGTGGGAACAGCTGGCCCTATGAACTCGGTTGCAAACTTGGGCTTCTGACTGGATCGAGAGTACGAACATACGGACCCAAGTAATTGGGAGGAAGGGGGGGAAAAATGAGTATCATCCTATCGCGTGAATGAAGGGGATCAGGATGGGAGCAAATATACTAGATAACTGGCTCAATGATGCAACGACAATCCGCAAATCGGTCCAAAAGGAGTAGATAGAGTGAAAGACTGAGGTAATCATACCGTTCAGCCAAGAACTTGATTATACTTCGATAGTTGTACCAGTCTAAGCCCTCTGATGCAATGAGCAAGCACACCCGCAAATCGACCTAAACGAGCTGCCCCCTAACTGTGTTGGTGGGAGGTAAAAGACATAGCCATTCAGGGTCATGCTCGGTAGTCTGTCAAAAATGCACAAAGTACAGTGGCTCGAGTGGCCTCATCTTCCAACGAGTTTTATTGCAACTAAACCAGAAGTGGAGGATCTAATGCTGCTTCAACTCTCGAAATTTCTCAAAATCATACTAATCTTATCTAGGACAGAGGCAGCCGAGACAATCTGTTTCCCCCATCTGCAGACAGCCGAATCTCTGACTGTTATCTGACAAGAGCATCAATCTTGATCTCGACTCAATGACTCAAGAATAACACGGAAGCAAGCAAGTAGACAAAGCTAAAGTAAACGTAACGCATAGCAACAAGTAAAACGACCGATCGACCATCCTGTAGCCTGGCCTCCACGATGTATCTAGCAAGGCATTATTTTCATGC
Organism: Botrytis aclada; assembly: GCA_014898285.1. Lineage (NCBI taxonomy): Eukaryota > Fungi > Ascomycota > Leotiomycetes > Helotiales > Sclerotiniaceae > Botrytis > Botrytis aclada. Next base: position 1,806,024 of record RCSV01000010.1, read on the forward strand.
TGTAAGATCTGAATTCATCAATTTCCCATTTCCCTATTTTCATTCATCTGACCAGACTTGACTGCGGGTCTAAACATGTGGTCCACTCAGAAATGCCATAATAAAGTACAGTACCGTGCTGTACAGCCCTGAACCCTTAAAATATTGTTATAGTGTTGTTTGTTATCTGAGGTATGGTTCCTACTGGCCTTTTCTATAGCCGTTTCCTACCGTCCTAAGTTTCAACATCGTTACTAAACTACTCAAGGCTGTGCGCGCTTTTTTTAGCGGCATCTCTCTCGCATTTCATTGGGAACGTCTTGAATGACTGGTTGAAAAAGTAAGATTGACCTGATTTTAATACCCAAACAGCGGGTAAATCGGTGATTTTGCGCGTCAATGGCAAAGGATATCACCAGGCATCTAGCTACCTAGTCTCGAGCTAATTAATATGTGGATGAGATAATGGAAGCGATTAGTGGAGAAGTAAAAAATTATAAGCTTTCAGACGCTAGAACAGTCACTAATAGTTATGATGATTAGTATCAAGTTTAATTCTTGCAGCGCGTTTGCTAGTAACCTCCCTTACGGAGACTCGGAGTACAGTCATCCACCATGTTTGCCCTCTAGAAGGTTATTCCCCATGACCAAATACCAATTAATTTGAGTGGTGATTCTCGAAACATTGTGTTGGAAAGATCAAATACAAATCCAAGTTCTATGTGCAACGTGCTATTCGACAGGGTAACCATGTTATCTCTGATCCACACAGCGTTCCGGTTCCGGTACGATCATACATACGGGACATGAGAGATATCTACTCTACTGTTGACTCTTAAGAAGTCTTGACCGGTAATTCCCTTATATGGTAAGGTTCATGATGGAGTCAGAAGCTTTTACTTATACGTCCCTGAAATTCTCGCGAACTTCCCAAAATTGAGCGTGGTGTCGTAGCGGAGACCCTTGCGGATAAGAATATCATTATCTGATGGTGAAAGATATCCCGATTTTTGAGAGCACATCCCCAATTCAGTCAACGGCCTCAGCACTCACTCTAAACGAGATCAAATTACGAGATGGCCCAGAAAAGATACCTCATATCATATCTCAGCCAATCATTGTCAGATTTATCTGACAACAATGACAAGGCTTAGTCTTTTATCTTGTACTCTTCCTCGAGAACCTGGGACGAATGGACCCCTGAGCCTGCTTTATACCATCAAATATAGCAACTTGAAGTGTTGTCTTGCAAACCGTCTGTTGGAAATAACGATTCCATTCAATTAGATGCATTCTACGTTTTCAGCTACAATCTTTTGGGGTCGTTAGCTTCTCTAAACGAGGAACTAAAAAACCTTACAGTCATCTCAATTGTACTAATAACTTGCCCCATACAAAAACCAACCTTCCACTTGCCCTTCCCCATATTACTTTCCACTCTTAACCTAATATATTAAACTTACTTGCTTTTATAATAGAGCAGAATTAGCATGATATCCTTGCTTACGGGTAACTTCTGTTACCTTTATGTCGGATCTCGACCAGTGCGTCTCCTGCAGTTGGCTTATACGACAGGGGGTGCCACCGATTTGAACTTCCATGGGGCTCACCCCCCTGCTTCCTCTTCTAACCAGTTCCGTGTGCCAACCTAGACTGCCGCAACCCTGGTGAGTTACAGGAATCTATTAAGGCCGCTATGTTTATATATATTTATTTGAAAAGCACAACAACCCTTGGAAATCTGCCTTGCAATACTTAGATGCTCGTGGTCTTCCTTTCTCTTCCTCAAAAGAACAAGAAATATACAGCTCATCTACCACCCTACATCCTTCAGTCTTCCCAGTATTTAAAAACCAGCTATTCTTGTAGCTTCATATTGCATCTTCAACCTTTCCCATCCTGTTGGATATCACTTCCAAAGCTCCCCAAACTCCCGATTCCTTCAAGTTTATAATCGCCACGGTCCAAGTCCTCGTTCTCCACAGTCATCGCCTCAGATTCTGTATGAAATATCACATCACATTTCAGGGATCTTTATTACACATCTCCAAGTCGTGATCTACCAGTGCCTGGCACCATAAGCCATCACTCAAGTCACACTTCTAGCCCCCAACTGTTACATTAGCTATTTGCTCCTTCCATCACTTCTCTACTTCTCCTAATATCTCTTCTCTATTCTTATAAACACCATGGATTTGACACCTCAATCCATTCGTTCCCCAACACCGCCTTTCACATTCTCAGGCAACTCACAGCCACTCTTTGAATATCCTTCACCGGCTCAAAGTGACTCGAGGTACAGATCAACGGATTCTATTCAAGGCTTGGGACTCTATTCTTGCTCTATTCCAGGATCTCCACCAGCAATGGATCATCAGGATGCTAGCTCGGAGTCAGGAGGCTCATCGTCTGTGATCACCAACCACTGGGCAGATACGTCTTTGCAACACCGTGATTCGCCCAGGTCATCGAGGTCAACGCCTAACATACTTTCCGCGGAATATGACCCCTTTGCCTCCTATAACCTGGCAGTATCAGCTCCTTTCACTTCTGATATATATACCACTTCCCAAACTGCCGAAACATCCATTTTTCCAGCTTCTCCACTTCACTCCAACAATACCTCTCATCGCTCTTCACTCTCTTCTGCTCCGCCTTCAGAAATCTTCACTCAAGTGGGATCAATACCCTCTTACACTCCACGTATCAAGATGGAAGACCATCCAGAATATGCTCCAAATAGTGATTCTTTCACATTAGGCTCCCCCCACAACGATCACACTCAATATGTGGGTGCAACAACTACTTATCCAGGAACCCTGGAGACTTCATACTACGACCAATCACCATGGGGACAAAAGGTTGAATACACTTCCACTGACTTGCCACCATTCTCGGCTCTACAAATTCCCACTTATGACAGACGATCCGAAAGTCAGGATAAATCGCCATCACAAGATTTTAGACGTCCAAGTGTAGTAGCAAGGACCAGGGGACCTCGAAAGCTCACCACCAAGGAAGATGCAAACTTCCAATGTCGCGTTAAAGGATGTGGAAAGCTTTTCGGTCGTAGTTACAATTACAAGGCACACATGGAAACTCATGATGCAGACCGAGAGTATCCATTTCCATGTACTGTGGACAACTGTACTAAAAAATTCGTCCGAAAGACAGACTTTCAACGCCACAACCAGAGTGTTCACATGAAGCAACGAACCCATAAATGTGACTATTGCAGCAGATACTTTGCAAGAAAAGACACACTGAGAAGGTACGCCTCCCTCCCACTCTATATCTTTACTGTCCACCCGAACTAACAACTACAATAGACACATGGAAGATGGCTGTTCTAAGCGCTTTGATATTGAAACTGTTGATTTCAGACCTCAGAACTACGCTATGGACAACAATGGCATGAACACACTAAAGCTAGTACTTCCACCTCATCCAGATCAGATGGGACGAAATCCATCTTACATTCAGGGCTCCCAATATTCATCGCCCCCACACAGCGGAAGCTCCAGTCATGCGCCCTATGATGCTATGGTCAGCCCTCTTACATCAACCTCATCAGGGGCTCCGTATCTAATGACGACAAGCTCGGAACATCACAACCATGAGCCTATATGGCATACTCAGTAGATTTTACTATCATTATTGTTTGGTGCAGGGGAGGATAACTGAGGACGGTCACAGCGAGAAGGATACCATGGGCATAAAATTTCCAAGGGGATGTAAAGATCGTTAATACCATTTTCATTTTCATCAGAACCTTACACGGGATACTGCAACAATACGAAAAACCACATAGACTTTCGATAGCTCAGCGCGTCGGTTCAAATTCATCACTCATCATCAGTCATCAATCATAAATTAATTATTCTAGAAAAAAACCGACGTGCATCCGCGGATGCCAGATGTCAGCACGAACCTGCATTTTTGGTATCGTATTGTACCACAGCACTATTCATTACGCATGTATACTACCACACTAAAAGATACTTCCGGTTCAAATCCAAACAAATTACATGTCACCATACGCCAAAGAAAACTTGCTAGGTTGGGGGTCGCTGATGGTTCCACAACCGGATGTACGATGCACGACCGACCGCACGAATTCGAATGCGAGATTGGGAGATGAATGCTGAGCGCTCGTTCACGCGTCCATTGGGAAGTGCAGTCGTGATGTTGGCTGCCCTGCCTTGCATTGCACCGGGTCAACTGTTTCCTTTTCTCCCTTTTCTACTAGTTTGATTGTGTTGTGTTGCTTTGCGTTGTGTGATTATACTCGGTGTCATTTTGGGAGGGTTTTCCGCCCTTTTTTTGTTCTTTCAATTTACAGTTTTGCGAAATCCCGACGGTTTGGGTTCGAACCTCGGTCGCTTCCAATATCAACTCATCACATGTACTATCACAAACACTTGGGTGGATTTCCTGAGAGTGGGATCTCGATATTATCCATCAACTTATTGTTTTGATCGTTTTATTTTCTGTTTTTTCTTCTTTAGCATCTTGATTTACAAACTCTCTTTTGTTCATTCTTTTTACATTTCCTTCAGCGTACGAATACCCTTTTCAAATTCTATAATCCCGCCGTCAGCGGGATACAACATCAAACAAACGGTCGGTCGGCACTGGGAAATAAAGGCTTGGTAGGATGATGGATGGATTGATGGATGAAAAAAAAGGCTTGGGCTTTGATAGGCAGGGTCAAGGTCATGCATTCACTTGGGAATATGCGCGATGCATTCGAAAACGAGATGATTTTTAAACGGCAGGCTAAATATGGGACTGGGCTAATGGGATTGGATGGAACAGACATGATGAATTCTGGATCTGTGCAATTTTTGATATCAATCTTTATTTTCTTTATTTTTTCCTTGCTACATGTATGAATCAGAGCTGGGTTATGTGATATGGTACACTACATAGAGAGATTTCTATTTTCCCATCTTTTGTAACTGCCAAAAAAATTGGTGAAGGGGAAGGATGTCTACAAGCGAGTTGAAGCTGAAGTTTTTCGATCGTTGGATGGCCGAATTGAAATTTGGGGACTGTCAGTTGCACAGATCAAATAGATAAGATAAGATGACATAGAAAATAAAATTCCGTTTGCATTGACACCTCAGTTGAATTATTTGCCTTACCTGAACAACCATTATGAAATTTTCGTTTGCCTTGTTTTGAGTTCTCTCGGTGTATCTATTCGTTTTTGCTTTGCGAATTAGATGCTGTATGATGTATGCCCCTTTCAGCTGCCCCGATCATCGTACCAGGAGTTGAAATAGATTTCAATTCTCTTGAGATCATTGGGTACCTCGTGAAATCCCGATTGGGGACATGATTCTGAATTTGGAATTAAATTACTCACATGATAGGAATTATATGTATTTCGTTGTTTCGATGTTGGTAAAGAAGGTTGGGTTAATAGATACAAATTGGATGTAAATTAGCTTATTGGCTACTCAAGTATCTAATCAATAGGTGCAATGGAACCATGGTCATTGCTGCTTAGAATGATGGATGTGATTAGGGCGGCAGGTACGAAATGAGGCTAATGCTGACTTATATGATGGGGCTAGTGGGTACAAACTTACAAAGAATAGGTGTGATCGAATATGAATAGCTCACAAATATATGAATGCTAGGGTAGGGGTAAAGATGTAAGTAAGAAAGGGAGAACATTATGCCGGGTCGATGGGTTGGATTGGAGGGTGTGCGGTAAGCGAGAATCACAGGGGTATCAGCAGGGCAAAAGTGACCGGGAAGTAGTGGCCGGGGAGGAACAAAGGTACTTGCCGTATGTACGAAGTAGATGTATGACTTGATGAGAAATTGGAAATAGGGACAAAAGGTTAGATGGGAAATGATTTTGAACGGACTAGAGCGAATAGAGAAGGTAAGAGCAGAAAATCAGGGCATGTCCCCCTCTCCTTGTGGGTTAATCATACGTTTTTTTGTTGCTTTGAAGGGTGCTTACACGGTAATGGCTGTAAATCTGGCATCGATACCGCTCGAATGGATTGGCCATCTATTGGCTGAAAATCCGAGCTGTTGGTTGGTGAAAAAGACGGTCATTGGTCGGGAGGCGAAATTTCAAATAGGACGCATACCTTAGCGTCTCTGAAGACCCGCGGGCCAAAAGTTAACCCCGCAATGAAAACCGGTCCGAACGGAGACGGGGTAGATGGCTGTGCGTGTTTCGGGCAGGGGAAGAATCGGTATTGTTAAGCGCGCATTTCACCCCCTAGACTGATGTGTTGTCTTTCGATTTGCTAGATATGTCAGATGTTGGTTCTACTGTTGGCCGTCAACATGGCTAGTTTCGGCTGACAGTGTTGATCATTTGCACATCGAGATGCAATTGATAAGAGGAGCTCCCGCTGAGTCCCTTCTCGATAGACGAGGCTAATTGTACGGAGTAATACCGTGAAATGTAATTTGAACTAGGATAATTTACATTCATGCACAAGGGAGCGACCGAATTCATGATAACCATGACCCTTGTTTGTCATACATGATGCATGTACAACCGTTACATTCTGGCCCGTTTCTTGCTTGTCATGCTCGTGGCAACGTTGTCCGATATCCTGTTTGTTATGATGGTACATAGTGTACTTCGCTTCTGTACATTGGGTTACATCTTCACCCACACTCCAAAAGAATCGTGCTACGCCGAGTACTTCAAAGAACACTATTTCTGTGCTACCCTTGATCGAAGGTTTCAGAAGCTTTTGAAACAAACGAGCTTGGAGGCTGAGATCCGATTATGTAAGCCAACAAGCCAAGAAGTAATCAAACCCAGATGATATCGCAACGGATAGCACGGCAGAGGTACACTTCCTCGAGGCTCCTAAACGGCGGCTACAATGAAAAGCATCTCGCCTAGTAATTGAATCTTACGATAGACGCTTTGATCTTCCATGGGAGATCATCGTTGATGCCTGCTATTAATCTCATCTGAGCTTGTTTTTTCTATTTGGGGTTAAAAACGATCCCGCAAATGATATCCATGATGTTCTGGACGATAGTGGAGAACTCAGGGGATTAACGGGGGATATCGTTCGTTCGATAGTGGCAAGTAGAAATTATGGAGAGTAATGTTTGAGGACTGGGTTGTGATCGTTCAGATGAGGATTAGATTCATTCGTGAAAAGAGTCGAATTCTTTGCGAATCTCATATGTCCACCATCACATTCTCCATCCGTTCCCTCACCGAGGAGTAAGTGGTTGATAATATGCGAGGATCTTGCAAAAGCTACTTCAGTGGTGCTTTTTCGGCAACTCTTTTTAGACGAGGTTCTGGGTACTACGAGATACCTAAGTTTGAGATGTAATTTGCATCATCTCGGTGTATAGATTTGACTGTAGAAATAGTTGGATGGGCGGAATGATAGTTGTGAAATCATGGGTAGTGTCTTGGCCGACTTCACTTAAACGTATCAACAAGTTTCCTCAGTAGATAGCAAGAAATTATCCGGAAGTATTTCCTTGACATTGTGTCATATCTTAGATCATCTCATTCAAAATAGAAGGTGTGGCTGCTTGCAATGTTATGTTGTACATGGGCAACCAGAAAACAACTGTGATTCTTACTGAATATCGGGGTGATCGTTCCCCGACGCTAAGAAGCCCATCACCTAATTCGGGTATTCTCCGTTCCATTGCTACATCATACCTAGTCTCGTTCCAACACAGTACATTACGTCTTTCTATTCTTATACCAATTTTCATTCTGTGGTTACCACTCACATTGGCTGATTATCTAGTTCTTACTATGCATCAAATCTACTGTGTGTTGTTGGCATGTTGGGAGGATGTTGCGGGATGTCTTCTCAATGGTCCAGTCTACGACCTGCAATGTAAGCAATCATGTCTGTGTGGAGGGAATCTGAATAGTCTCACAACTAATCCCACACATCGATTCAGGACAACGGCAGTTGTCTGATTCGCACAGCAACAATGCCTACTATCAAAAGCTGACTGGCTGACGGGAGCTTCATCTCATCTCATCTAAAATGCGGACCAGAATTCTACAATCCATGATCTAAGCCGACAGCCCCACCTATCTGACTTGGCCCCCAACATGATCAACCACCAGCCTTACATAATCCTTGACATTCAAGATGTATACTTCGTGTGGCCGAACGCACTGTACTGAAATTCTCCACTCAAGGTTGATAGATAGAATTCGGCAGTGCGAGCTGCAGAGAAGTCTTCAGCAGTTGAAGATCGTTTCATGTGTCGACATAGCCCCGGAGAGTCAATTTATTCCCCTTGCTAAATCGTCATACATCTGTCTGCTTGTAATTTTACGTACATTAAGATGTACCAAAACACGTTTTAAGAAAACGTGGATGACACGCTCTTGTTGTTCTGCAAGGTTCAGAAACCTGGTCAACAGTTTGGTAGGAGCAATGAGCCACCAAAATTAGACGGCTTCCACCCCTCCATCACACCCTTCACACCTATCGCACTTTTCGATGATCGATTCCTTCAAGTATCCTTCCACTTGATTGGCATCAAGCATCGATCACCAGAGCTACCTTAAGTACCCTGTAATGCATTTTCGGACAAACTATCTGGACGATCTCACCTTGTTCATCAGAAGATGATAGCTATTTTTATCACTAAACTCTATATTGAATACCTCCAATCTCATCACTCCGCACTTAAAATGAATTCGGGGTTGAATTCCGTTTCGGGTTCTTCAGCGAATGCTCGTTTTCGGATCGAAGCCAGTTAAGGCGGTGTAGAATCCTAAGAATATCACCATCAAAGATCCCACAGTATCGTTCCGTTCCGCGAGGCACAGTCTGCACCTGAAATGGCAGTAGAGCCTATGAGTTGCTAGCCCTATGCAGTCCTAGTGATTGCGCATCTTCAGCGCTTAATAAGTACCTTCAAGTGGAGTATCGCGGCAAGTCAAACAAGATCTTCAAGCATTATGCAGTCTGTGGAACAGCTACCCACACACACACACACACCAAATCGTATATGCCAGTGTTGATGTGTATCTGAATATTTTTAAAGACCAGGTGGACACTCTTGTTTCAAAAAGTTGTCTGGGTCCCGAAAAACTCCACAATGAGATAACCAATGGAAAGGGGCCTTAAATTTCAGTTTTCTAGAGAAATGGCTGTTCCAATAGGAGAAAGATTTTAATATTGTGCCTCTTTGGTTCTCCAAGGATTATCTACACTCGTAAAAGGTTTCAGCCGTTGCCCGTTTGGGACTCGTCAGGAGTGCATCATGTCCAGGAGTCACAGGCCAACTCTGGGTCTTGAATATTATTGTTTCTAATGAATATTACTAGAACTTTCGGTTTATTTCCTATTCTGTATGTTGAATTTGGATGGCCCAATGCAAGGCCAAGGAGAGGGTCTATGTAACCGCTTTTCGAGCGAATTATCTTCAACATAAATCTACTCTGGCTTCAAATCATCTGCTCTGTTCCAGACATGGAGGTTTTCACTAGCTTGGTGCCGCTGGAACATTGGAAGTCGTTTGTTCAGCCAATAACAGGTTAAGTTGACTATATGTTGAATGTCCTGAGTTGCCCCAGTCTAGCCTCTCCTTATCAACTGAACATCCATGAATTAAATCCTACTACTCATATGACCCGAGTGGCTTTTTGCCACTTATCATGTGCTTCCCCGTTTTGAATTGTCCAACGGTTTTCCGGCTGTGGCCTATCAAGTAGCTATTCAAACCTGCCTTCAAGCCAGTGCCCCGTCATGCGATCCGATATGTCGAGACCCTGTAGACGTTAAACATAGCTGAAATGTGTCAGAATACAAATGTTACCCCATCAGTATCACCGACGTCGCCGAGAAGAAAGGCAATGGAAATACTCCGAGACACCTCTATACGCATCCAATACTATGCAAATGTTACATACAGTGTAAGGAAAGCAAGCATCCAATAAAACGGCAGAGAGTGATATGTTGACTACATACCTAGTAGGATCCCGGATCGTTTCATTCGATGCAGAATAGTAAAAACTGGCTGTCGATCACGGGGTCAAAGAGGACAAAAGCTGCGCGGCACCCACCCCGCAACATGAGTAATTTCGCAAATATTTCCAGGAATAAAATTATGCATTTCCATAGGAAGTGGTGAAAGCTGTCTGTGGTCGTGCGGTCTCGTTTCACAACCAGGCTTCCAACAATGAATCTAGATTATATTCGTTCACCGGGGAAGCACCGGAACCACTCCCGGCTATTACTGAAGCTTTTCATTTCTTCAGGAAAACAAGCTGCATCAAGTGTGTCTCGTTAAACAGATAAAGCTTCGAAAATTTCCAATTTTTCCTTGCCCGAGAACAGGCAGTGAGATGCCGGCGTAGGCAGCAATCTACGAACCCCTCCAGTTTGTGTGAAGACCTAGTTCAAACATATAAATGAATCATACTACACGGTAGGCATTCGGGGAAGATGGAAAGTCTGATTGTGAGCTCCGGGGCTCAAGGTCTGCTCCTATCAGAAGAACAATTACTCAAAACAACATAATCTTCGCTTCCGCGAAGTTGGTTCCATGCAATGCTACGAGGTACGAATGTTACGCTGACTTCTGCAATATCCCCTAGATTTTGCTTTACTGTTAGTGTAAATTCCACGTGTTTCTAGGCTGTTGTGGTTAGAAATAGTCGGGTGCAGCTTTGAAGTATTAGGATTTTGATAACAGAGTGCTGACCCAGGGTACCCAATATTTCGGACTGCAATGTCACAAACAACAACGTTGAAATATTCAACTCCTTTTATATACTGAGATTATTTCAGGTAAGTAGTTTTGATTAATTAATTTATTCAAGATAACAAGCTTATAAGACTGATAAAAATATTTTTAGAGCATCGAAACTAACAGTCTAGATTAGATTGTGACTTTGATCCTTGAAAGTATTAGGAAAACTTACCTATACTTCTGATTTAGATTTCGGGATTCACTAGGCCTGTTAAAGCCCTACTTCGGAGTTTGGTCGGCGATGGGTATTTATTCGGGATTTCCCAATCCTTCAGAATTCACTGTCAGTAATGATGTCGTATCGTCGAAGGTTGGAGCCACTTACGGCAGTTCTTATTGTGCTGCCTAAGGAGCGAGAGCGAAAGAGAACTTGTTTAGAGCAGTGATTGGAAGAGGGGCTAAGCTTTCTGCGAAGTTGCTTGAAAACACTGGTTCTCGTGCAGAATATGCAGTTTCTCGTCTGAAATTGCTGGGAATAGTATCTCGGCTCAGCTATGATGGTGTATATCTTCGCCAAAAGAACCCGAGTTTGGGGAATAGTAGCGAAGATGATAACGATGTTACTCTTCTACTACTTTCGAACAGAATGGCCATATCCTCGTGAAGTCATTCAGATCTTAGAATATATGGAACTTACGAGTCACATTGGAATCTTTGGCTTTTGGTATCGTTACATCAATTCCGTATCTCCTTTTCTGTCCTGGTACTCATCTCGTTCACTCGACAATTCAAATTCCAAAGCCGGTTTATGACTGAGTGGAAAGTACTTGCCCTCGCCATTCTTATCAATTTGCGTTCGACATGCCAGTACTACAATATGTGCCTACTTCGGGTAGTGGTTTTGCTTTTTATCAATCACAATCTATGCTTCTGATGAAGGAAAATATTGAATGCGTGGGATATAGGTAGTATAGTCATTGCATTAATATGGAATCACTCAGAATGGGGATCATGTGTCCTCCGATTCCGTAGATGCCCCGCGAATACTAATAAGCATGCGAATATATCTGAGCGTTTCAGAAATTTCCAGGAAGGAGAGCGCGCGGTCTCACGGAGGAAGAAGATACTATATGGGTTGTCCTACAAGAACAGGACCTCTATCTACATGAATGACCTGCTTCTCATTCTACTTAGCTTATACTTAACGTTATGTCCTATCTTACAATAATAAACCACCAGCTACCAGAGACAATTAACCAATATGCAAAAATAGTTGGCTCATACATTGCATCTCATCTTTTCACCGCCTATCAAATCTGAAATATCACGGCTGACATGAAATATTTAATCTCATAAACTACGTTCTTCTTTATTAAACACTTGCGAATGAATACTATTCATAGCTTCAAAGAAGCTCCAGCTGGAATCGAGATATTCCCCGAAATCTCGGCCGCTCAATTCCATTTCCTCACAAACAGACTGTGCGGAAATGTATGTGTGATCATTCTCTCACTATGTGAATAGTGATTATAACCGCTCTTGATGGCGGTGATTATGAAATGATAAGGTAACGATACGTTATTGTCTTCACAGTAGGTCCAGAAGTAATGGCAGTGAAGATTGGCCCCACGTATAGCAATGAAGTTCCATTCTGATGCTAATAAATGCCAAACAATTACTTCTTACCAAAACTCACTTGAACTGTCCAATTTATGATTTTGACTTGTTAAACCCGGAGCATTTACCATGACGCCTCGTTTAACAGTATAATGGCCAAATCAATTACCTCACTTACACCTCGCTTCCCCAGAATGTATCTCTAGAACTCGCTTCGGAAGGAAACGAGCCATTTTGTGATCAATACTAGGTCGTCCGAACATGGACATAAGACCTGCTAGAGACAATGAATAGATTTGCCAATATAGGTAATGTTAGCACAAAGCTGGAGATGTGGAGTGTTCTGAATCTTCCGGATCCCCCGCTATATGTTCTTTCTGCGTTTATCAATTTGGAGTGATGATGAGGAAGCGGGTAAAAATTAGAATTTGGTCTTTGAAGTGCTGAATAGCCCGCATGTGAGAAGTCGTTGGATGCATACAGTCTTGCTTGCAATGAGACGAGGTTCAGCATCCGTACTGTTATACGCTGTCCTTCTTCGATGTCTGTGTAATTCTTTAAGTTGGCTGGTATATGGGTGGAAATCTCCTGGGAAATAAACAATTTGCCTCTGAGATTGTCTTCAATCATTCATTATGGCGTTATTTTGTGTAGGCTGTTGGTGTATTAAGGCAATATTACACTTGTGTTCATATCGATCGTGAGATCATGCTCTTAGAGAAAGGGTATCTACGTGATCATCAAGCTATCTATATGTAGTCAATCCATTTGACTATTTGCCCCACCAGTAACTTAGCCCTATGTATCATTCCCTTCTATTCCTTTGCCTCCTTAGCCAATTCGTTGTATGCCCATTGATAACTACCCAAAAATATGGCTCCTCCGATACTAATCCACATTACTCTGGGACCTATCCCTGCAAAGAATGCCTTTGGGCCACTCGTAGCTATTATCTCCTTCAATAAAACCTTCGTCGACTTCTTCTGCTTCTCTAACATCATCCTCGTCTTCAGCACATCCAAAGGGGTGGTAGCCGCAGCCGCCACTGCACCCGCAAGACTTCCCATAAGCCCACTCTCCACTGCGTTCACAGTATCCCTTCCACTTGTTCTCTTCCTATATGCCTTCATGGATTCCCAGAGAGGAAATTGTATGATTGTAAAAGGCACTTCCCGCATTATGGTAACGCTCCAGCCGCGGTAGAGTTCCCTCCACACTCCTACAACCCCAATGTGTTTGTACTGTCCTAAAATCGCCTTAAGCGTGAGTAAGGAGCTTGAATATTGCCCCGCCTGAGCTCTCTGCTTAACAACTTCCGTGGGCACACGAACGGCACAAGCGGCGATCTCTCCCAGACTTGCTGCAACCATATGTTCAATCGCTTTCCCTGTTTCGCGACCTCCAGGTATATTTGCATTTAAAGTATCTCGGCGTCTTGCGAATGCGCTTTTGGTAGCTTCGTATGTACAGAAGAACAATGCAGCTCCGGGCGCAGAGCCAATTATGGCAGAACCGACTCCTCGATATACTCCTGTAAAGCCTCCAGAGGCAATGAAGCCGGCGGAAGATTGAAGGCGGGTTTTCAAAGTATCGAGGGGGAAAAGGGTGAGGTCGACCGTGGTACCGGCGAGGGCTCCCGCTAGGAGAGCGGGGGTGAAGTTTGATTGTGACATTTATGCGGAAGGAGAGAATCGAGCAAGTGGGATAATTAAGGACCTAGAAGAAGTGGTATTAAGGTGGCCGAAGCCGGATCGTACCGAGGCAAAGAAGATAATCGATGTGGTGGATGGATTTCGAATTCATGATTGGGGTGAATTTGGGATGACAAAGTTGAGGTTGGAGCTCGGGTAGATTTTTATCGTCTCTTTTTGCGGGCTGATAGCATCAATTGACGCGATAACACGCGATAACACGCGACACAATCATTCTTCATAGCAATTGTATTCCCAAGCATGAATGTGGATATCGATGAAATGAAATGCTGATCAAATAATGGAATGAACATCATGAAGCACAATGCGCTTCCTATTTCGATAAAGGAGTTCGCCGATGCCCTTTTCAAAAGGCCATGTCAAGTTCCTTATCGTCATGGCCAGCGGGGTCACAGGACTGTAGGTATGTAATTGCTATATTGTGCAATTGATTAGTACTAATTGTCGGATAGGACTTGCAGTGAGTGGAGGGGTAGATTCTATGGCCCTTGCGGCGTTGTGTATGCAAATGAAAAAGAATTACATACCGTTTGCTTCTGATGGATATCCAATACATCTTGACAAAATCGATTTTCGAGCTGTTATCGTCAATCATGGAGTAAGAGATGGCAGTCTAGAAGAGGCTCAGAAGGTTATGGGCGTGTTAGAAACTCTTGGTATGTTATTCTTTTTGGATTTGTATAACTGTAGGCTCCTAATACAAAAAAATGATTATAGGTATGACCTCACGAATTTTGACTCTCCCATGGAAAGATATTACTGGGAATCCTTCCCAACTACCTAATTTCGAGAGCTTGGCTAGGAAATACCGCTTTCAGGCAATTGGAAAGTATTGTCAAAAATCTGACATCAGTTCAATTCTCCTTGGACACCACGCCGATGATCAAGCCGAGACGGTGCTAATGCGTCTAGCGAAAGGTGCTCGGGGTGTCGGTTTGCTCGGTATCAAACCTTCTTCTCCCATACCAGAATGTGAGGGCATCTATGGAGTTCATGAAAGTGGAAACCCAACAACACTTGCTCTACCTATCAAATCCAAACAAGGCACAAAGTGGACCAATATCATTGGAAAAGATGATGGCGACCAATCTGCATCCGGTGTCCTAAAGATTATGCCCCAATTAGAAGTCGAGTCCGGCGGTATAACCCTCTATCGTCCCCTTCTCGAATTTCCAAAAGAAAGACTCATCGCTACATGTGAGGCATTGGGCGTGGAGTGGTTTGAAGATAAGACCAACAGCGATCCCACCTTGACAGACCGGAATGCAATACGGCATTTATATAATCACAGCGGTCTGCCTATGGTGTTACCCAAATCTAGAGTTCTTGAGCTTTCTGCTCAACTTCAAAACGTTGAGAATCTACGTCAGCGAAAGGTCGATCAGCTCATCAAGCAATGCAAAGTCCTCAGCTTTGATTCTAGACGAGGAACTCTTATCATGGAATTCCCCTCGATACCTTCTATCACTCCCGATGATGTCGCTAGCAGATCCGTTTTAGCCGCTATGCTCCTCCGTCGTGTAATCATGACAATCACGCCAAATTCCATTGTATCACTGAATCAGGTTTCCGCCGCAGTTCCAGAAATATTCCCATTACCTGACGTCACAACGCAACCAAAAACCATCAACACAGCTGGTATCATGTTCCAACCATTTAACGTCGATCGAAAATTCCCGGGAAGAAATGAATGGCATATATTCCGACAACCTAGATACAGGTCGTCACTTGATGAAACTATTATTCCAGAGCTACTTCCAGGAACAAAGCCTCCATGGCTTCTATTCGACAATCGATACTGGCTTCAGGTACATAACGAAATGTCCTCCAAGGCTGGTAATTTACTTGTTCGATTCTTCAATAAAGAAGACATACCCAAACTGGAACGATCTCTGGACGAGAGAGGTCACCGGGTGTTAAAAAGACTCTTGAGGACGGTGAATGGCGAAGAGAGATGGAGATATTCTCTACCTGTCGTGGTATGGAGACCACACGGGGGCATGATTGTGGGTGAGGAGGTGATCCTCGGCTTGCCGTCTCTGGGCGTAAAGGTTGTTAGCTCTAGCAATGTGAAGTGGTTGTGTAGGTACAAGAAGATCAATCTGTCTGATTTGGGTCTGCAAGCTGTTGAGGACCTCAAGACTTTCAAAGTCCGTCGCGTGATGAAAGGTAAAGGAGAGGTCTCAGATAAGTCAGGATTTGCACCTTGGGTCGCCAGGCGCGAGAAGTCTGTATGGAGTGGCATATTCGATCGTGGATCTCAGGCGAAGGGAGATACAGATAATTAGAAAGGTTGTCGATAAACAATACATATTCTGGACTGCAGTTCACTTCCCGAATCGAATTTCAAAATTCCTCAAACCCCCACAACCACTTTCACAAAGCTATCATCTCACATCACTTAACAACCAAAACCATCTCAACACCCGAGATAATTTCAATATTTAGAAAGGATCAGGAATTCCAGATTTCTGATCACTAGATTGCAGTTCGTACTTCTAAAATTCAAACACACTGTGCTATAGATAATAAATCAAAGTCATTAAATAATCATCATTGAGGAATCTTCCCACAGAAACAACAAACCCGATCTAGACAAAGGCGAAAAAGACGAGATATCGAGATAATCGATCAAATCCCCAGCTTTCTCCTTCTTATCTTTTGCAAACCTTGGTCTCTGTTTACTACTACTTTAAGTGCCAGAAATTCTGTACTGTGTACTAGAAAAGGGATAGCTGAAAACTTTACATGTCTTGTTTCCTTTCCTGTGCAGCTCTCTATCTACATACTCAGCTGGGCTATGCAAAGTATCATTATCATTGCCGTTTAATTTTATTTCATCACAATCCATTACAATCACATCGCGAAAAGATACCTACCACGCACCTGCGATTTCGGCTCAAGAACAGAAAATAAGTCTACAGCAAGATAACATGTATCCATCATCACATACGCGAGGGAGGGGTATTCTATGACACCCAATCCTTGAATTAACATCACCCATCAATAATTTCATAATCCCTCACCCCAACTCCAC
Organism: Botrytis aclada; assembly: GCA_014898285.1. NCBI lineage: Eukaryota > Fungi > Ascomycota > Leotiomycetes > Helotiales > Sclerotiniaceae > Botrytis > Botrytis aclada. The sequence goes on from RCSV01000010.1 coordinate 1,823,052, forward strand.
CGCCCTCGCACCCCCCTGCAACTCCCAAGCCTGACTCCTCCCCTCCCCCAATTCCCGCACCTCACCACCACCACCACCAATCTCCACCCTCCTATCCGAAGCCAACTCGCTGCTTTCACTCCCTAGATTCCCAGTATCGCCTGCTAACTCCGGTTTGGCGTGTGTTTCGCCCGTCGCTTGGTTTGCTTTTTGGTTGTTTATGTTTTTGCGCTTGCGCAGGAGGAAGTATGTGAGGAGTGCTAGCAGAGCGGCGAAGATGGCGGCGCCGATGGCTATTCCTGCTGTGGCGCCGGGGGAGAGCTTGGATGAAGAGGGAGATGATGAAGCTGTGGGTGTTGGAGTGGAGGATTCTATCGTCGATGGCGATGCAGAAGAAGAAGAAGTCATGGCTAATGAAGAAGAAGTACTAGACGAAGAAGCCGAGGAAGTAGTGAAAGTAGAATAGGGTCTTGATGTGGGTGAAGCGATTACTGATAACGAGGAAGGAGCAGGAGCTTTGAAAACTTCATTGCTGAGACTCTTGCATAAGGTGTCGTTGCAGCAGTTCCATTCGCTGCTTGTGGAGCTGTAGACGATGCCGATGGCGCCGCCGCCGTTGGTTTCGAGGTCCACTTTAGTGTAGAGGGTGGGTTAGTCTTGAGTTTTGAGACTCGACACGTGCGGAATCGATAGATGGATGAATGGAAATGAAGCTGAGTAATGAAAATTTGACATACCACCTTCTTTAGGACACACAGAAGCGGTGTATGTAGGATCATTACAGTACCCAAGATAATCTTCAAAATCCATTAGCATCTAATAGATAAGTTTCCATTTACGCACATGGGTAGAATTCCAAAGGCTTTACTTACATTCCGACTCCCCCGTCACGCCAGACGAAGCTTTACAGATATTGCTCCCCACGCACGTATCAAACTCCATGCAACAAGTTTAAAAGTCCTACTTCTCGTCAGTACATATGTAATTCCTCAGATATCAATCCTTTGAGGAAAACTCATCATACCGAAGTACTATTCACAGTTCCACAAGGAAAATAATTCTGCGGCTGTATGGTCTCCACCCCGCCATCGAACCACGCATAACAATTTTGTGTGAATTTATCCGACATTGTGTCGAGTTTGTTTTCTAGCTCTAAAGGTATTATATACTTAATCGATACCTCTTTACAAAACGTGACACAAGCTTCACTCAGATCAGAATGACAACCTAGCAAGTGGTAAATCGAGAAGATGGAGAAAAGAAAGAATTTAACCATAAATCTCGCAAAAGTAAAATTAGAGATTCAAGGTATGGTACCACCTATCGCCCCGTGTCATCCGTCGATCCTTCCTATGAAGATTCTACCTATGGTGATGATGGTGATGATGACAATGACCCGCTCATCTTGCCGCCCCTTTTGAGTTGCCAAGACTTGGAGTCGCGGATGTGAATTCACACAAGAACTATCTAGGTATGTGAGTTCGAAAATTTCTTATCAAATCTTCCTGATATTAGATTTCCTGTGTTTTCTCAATAAGAAGGTTTCCCCAAATTAAAGGCTATGTGCAAGATACTGTTAATTGCCTTGAAGGTTGTTGAAAACAAGTGTTTGAAACCCATGTATCTCGAACCTCAAGAGTGGGGGAGAGAAGTGCAGTACGAAACGACGAAGCAGAACGGCTCGAAAGAAGCAATTGGATGTCTGATTACCAATATCTCTCTTTATAACTCTTTTCAACCTAAGAAATATCTCTCGAACTCAAGGAGTCCGAGATAATCGTGCAGCAGCAGTTCGAAAACTGTCAGTAAAGGAGAAACTCGCATGATGGGAATCACGGGGTAATGATAGTGTGTCGAATTTCGACGATGTGGTGATATTATGAAACTGAATTCCGATGGATGGGATATATGATAATATGATATATATCGCCAGCAAGAACAACTTTCCTCAAGTTTTGCATCTCCTTCCTCCCAAACAATTCTTTCGTTTTTTTCTCTTTTTTGTGCACTAACATGCGTTGCTTTTCGGCAGCAGACCGTTATTATGCACCAGCAAAGAGTAGATCAGAAGACATAAGATATCAAGCTAGCCATACTGATTTTTGCATACATGCAATAGAATGATTGAAAGGGTGGAGGCTCCAGCGATTTCATTGAGGGCACAAGATATAACACAAGCACCTTATACGATAGCAAGAAATAATTGCCAGAAAATTCATGAGAGCACATCTGGATAGGCACTACTATACCCCCGAAATTTGGGGGAACGTAATGATACTACGCCCACGACATCACTCTTCAAACAACATCCAATTACTTCGTCACCAATCATCAATCACCGATTGCTCATAGTTCACAAGGTGCATTACCCGGAAACCATATAAAATTTGAAACCGAACACCGTATAATCACGTACTTCCTTTTCCCTGAAGTCCCTAAAGGTATCCCTAAGAATAATTGCAAGCGTGCTTATACGCTGCCAAAGAATGTGGTATCTGTCGCTATCATATCGCAATCCAATCGTAACCAAAAGTCGCATCCAAAATTACCGAAACGTTTCAACCGAGAAGGGGTATGTATCCAATGTCCTCCAATCCATCCCACCCATCAACCATCATTCGTCATCCATCCCAAAGAAGAAGAGTAGACCCCAATCATAACATCATAATTTCCCATCAAAAATAAGTATACCCAATGTTCAACTCCAAATCCATCCACACAATCCCACATGATGTCACTCCGATCCGACATCATCTACCAGCGCTGTAGGGTCTATTCATCTCTGCAATTTCTCTCGCAATATCCGCCCATTCCAATTCCCTGCCTTTCCACTTTCCTCCAAACTTGCCGCCTGACATCTTGAGTTTCTCTTCCCATTTCAAGAGTTCATAACTAAATCTCAAATGTGGCTGTATAATAACATTTAATCTTCTGGCTCTGACAAAGCAATAAGCACGCGGAAATGAAAGATGCATTGTACGCATGACTTCGGCTATGCAAATAGTTGCGCTCCGAGAAACGCCTACACGGCAATGAACCAATGTTGCTGTGTTGTTTAGTTTGCCTCTTTCTGTTTGATTGATTAGCAAGTGGTCTCTTGTGGCACATAGGGAGGAACCCATACCGATAAAATCTAAGCATCGTCCGAACTCATCGGTTAACGGGTCTACTCCATTGTCTTGCACCCGTTGGATAACCATCACATTATCTTTTCCCCATTTATTCATTTCGCCATCCTTCCATGTTGCAGTTTCACCGACACTCAGAATCTGCTTGATGCCAAGACGTCGTAGAAGATCCGGATTATTAGCATGTCCAAGATTCCCGAGGTACATATAGTCAGTAACGCGAGAAGGTAGACTCCCATCCATACACTTTATCCACTCCGGTTCCTCTCTGGCAAGATCGGTAATATCTAGTAAGCTTGATTTTCGATGAACAGGCGATTCAGAAAGGAGGCGGGGCGCGATTGTTGTAAGGAGACTGACATCTTGCGGGTATGCAAAGAAGTTACGCTTCTTTGAGATATGTAATTCAAGCCAGGCTTTAGGGATAGAGAGACCTGTAGCATAAGTGAAATATGCAAGACCGAGGAGAGTAGATTCGGTATAGCCATCAGTACAATGAATCAGGATATTTCTTTCCTTTGTCTTGGTGGTCAAATCAACATCACCATCTCCATCTTCTGGCAAAATCCCATGAGAAAGATTGTATATCCATTTACAAGTTTCAAGAATCCCATCGGCTTGCTCATGTTCCCAGGACGGTGGTTGAATCATTCCGGAAGATGGAAATCCCAATTGACGTTTATTTGATCTACCTTCTGCAATGTCTTGTAGTTCTCGAGGATTGATTTGACCTAGATCACTGCATTCAATGAGAATATCGAATTCTCCTTTCGAAGATGCTTGGCGAGATTCCGAGTATCCATCTGGAGTTGGACCCAACCAAACATTATGATCGATTTCCGAAGCTTTGGTCATGGCACACATCTCCACTCTCTCTTGATGAAAGAAGTCCATGACTTCCCCAGTCCATCTCCCCCGAGAATCCACCGAAACAACTTGTTGATAGTTTTCCTCGAATTCACTGAACGCACTAGTGCATATAAATGTATTGTATTGAGATATTTCATGTCCCTGATTGAAATGAGTCTCACGAACAGCTTGTTGTGCAGCAGCGATTTGCCTCGCCAGTCTCTCGACATTACGAGAATCCTCTCCGTATACAATGATGTCTGATACCATGGCACATTTCGCGGCTTGTATTTGAAAGTTTCGGACCGAGAATCCTTCTTTTGGGTCGACTTCTTGGAATTCTGTCGTGATTCCAAACTTCAAGAACTCATCAGGAGTAATTGCACCTTTCAGTCTCGAAGAAGTCAGATCTCCATCGGCCTTGACAATTGTTATACCTCGAATACATTTGGGTGTTTTTCGCAAGGTTCGCCGCCGTGCTATAAAGAAAGCTTGTTGGATATGATTGGAGGGGTGCAGGCCATGAAACCATGGAAAGACTTGGGAAGGATCAGGGAGAGGTTGGCCTGCTAAATGTTCCAAAGCAGCAGCTACACCAGCTGCGTCAATCTCATATATTATGGAAGAGTCAACATATCGCGAATCATAATTGACGGGCGGATATAGGATCGAACGTTGGGACAAAGAAAGTTCTTTGGCCGGTGGGGAGTTGGGAGGGGTATCTGGTTTTTCAGACGGGGTGGGACCTGGTGGGCATACTGGTAGGTGTTTGTTTGGAATAGGACTTGGGAAGGCCGACGATGAATTGATGGAATCCAGACTTAGCGTGGGAGTTAACGGGTGTGAGTGGGGTGGTGAAGACGATCTCGTGTGTCCTGTGGGAATGGGTCTTGGTAAAGCAATTGTAGCCATTATTGAATTGAAGCAATCTTGCAACCTTGGGACGGTTAAATATTGTTTATGGTCGAGATTCAACATGGAAGAGGAAATTTGAAAGGTATGTATGTAACCAGCACAGCGACGCTTGAGCCAAAATGTGGTGTTGAGGGAGGAATGTTTATGTTTGTTGTTTGTGGGAAGTCGTGTGAGGGTTGCAATGCCACCGCTTTGACACGAGATAGCCTTACGATTGTTGTTATTGGAATGTGAGGAATTCGAGTCGGAGCATCTGTGGATTTTATATGTGTAAGTAAATGAATGCCATGCCATGCAATGCAAACAAAGTTTAATGAATCGATCCTGATATACCTGTGAGTGTCTTCTCTGGACAGGAAATGGAAGTATGGTATCAAACAAATAAGTAAAACATATACACATACCCAATGCCTTGGTGGTTCAAATGGCAATGTAAAATCAATGTAAAATATGAGACAACTTCCCTTTCAGAGTGCGAAGACGAACTAGAAGTAGTGCGTTGAAGGATTAGGTAGGTGGAGGGACCTAGTGGGTGGTGGTGGAAGTAAGTGGTGGAAGGCAGGGGACAGCAGAGGAGCAGAAGCCTTATCGCAGACCCCAAGTTTCAAAAGCGGATAGATAAGCACAGCAGTGTCAATAGTCTGGGGACGAACAACCACTTTTATCTTCTCGTCCTGCCAAGGACCAAACTTAATTTGGGATCAATCTGAGATGATGATTCGGATTGATGTTTGATGTTTGATTGGAGTGAAATTGCTAACTGATGAAATGGAGTGAAGAGAGAAAGAAAAAAAGAGAGAGAAAGAGGAGAGGTCAAAGAAAATGAGGTGTGAGGGAAATTGTCATTGGAAATTATCATTGGATATCTCAACCAGAAAGGATATTGGGAAAAGGATCCCGAGAAGACATGGATAGACACAAACGCCCAAAGGAAAAATGGAAAAAGGGTCCTCTGAGAAAGGGTCAAAGGAGAAACAATAGGAATTGTATTCATCTCTTCTCTTCATCTCTATATCTACATGGTAACACCCAAATTTACTTCCACATATAATACGCCATATATCAAGTATGTAACTGTCCATCAAATGTATTACTGAATAAATCATCTTCAATCATTCAACTTCAGTCATTCGATCTCTCTCTCTCTCTCTCTCTCTCTCATCGGCGCCTTCCTTCTTTTCTTTCTTCATGCATACCCAATTAGTAACACGTACATACCTACATCCATCCTGCATTGTCTAGATTCGAATAGCTCACAGTGTCCACCAATACCAACCCTTTCTCTTCCTCAAAATTCAATCTACATTTCAAACAAGCAGAGAGACATGCATCTTTATCTCCGTCTTCTCCTCTTTCCCATCTTATCCTCTGAGCTTCCTCCTTTCCACTTCTTCATTCACTGGATACCTGCTTCATACCCTCACCTCAAACTCTATTTCTCTTCTATCCATCATCCCTTTCCATCTGGATCCTCGTCTTCATCTCTCATCCAATCCGATCCAATCCAATATCGACCTTGGAGCTTGGAGCTTGGATAAACGGTCTCTTGCATTCCCAAGAAGCCATCTCTGCCATAGAGTCACATCTGATATCAAATTCCCCAATAATATTGTGTGGTGGCGTCTTTTCGCGTCTCAAGCAACTGCAGCTAAATGACGATCAACCAATATATTTGAAGTTCAGACCTCCATCACGATGAAACTAGGAAAGTAAAGAGGACTAACAGAAGCAAGCAAAGCTAAGGTTGGGCGGGGACGAAGGATCGGTTGGTCCAATGAACGGGGAAAAATGGGGATCCGGTCCATTAAGGGTATAGTCCAATTGATCACAATTGCCATACACACCATTCGCGCATCGACAATACGGTTCAATCTTTGACATACCGGCACACATCATAGTATCCATACTTTACTATCAATTCCTGCTCTTCTTTGATGTTGTACATTCTCTTAATGGGGGTAAGCCCCCAAACCCCCGTCCTCGCTGCGCTCGATTCTCTTCAGCTCATCGATGGTATATGATGACTTGCAGTGAATTGAGGACTAACATATCATGCTCTTCTATCGAGCGAAGCGAAGAAGCCCCCACGGCAGTGGCCAAGCGGAGCGACAATGGCTATTTTTATTTACGTATGTATGTACCTAGGAGCCTAGTATCTAAAACTCGCGCACAGCTTCATCATGAGATTCACTTCAAGAAAAAAATCATCATTCCTTCTCCACTTACAATCGACGATAGAAGAAGATCAGAATCATCATTGGACCATCATCATTGATCATTGATCAATAATCGTACACTTGTAGGTCAGGTCTCACACACCTCACACCTCCGAGACCCCTCCCCCTCTATGACATCGATCTTAGCGTACCGCGCTGTGTACATAGTAAGTTCAAAGTGTGAGCACTGGGGGGAACCTTGAGTCCTTGAATGAGCAGTGGTCAGTGGTCAGTGAGTACTCCACTATTGATACTGAACTAGCTCGCTCGCTCGCTCGAGACGCGTTTAAATCTATCTGTGCTTTTGCTGCATAACAACTTCATCGGCTCCACAGTGTCCATACCCGCCTTCTGTCTTTTGAAGATATTGACACATTCTTCAAAAGACCATGAGTGTTCAGAAAATGTTGAAAGTTCTATCTACCTCCCTAATTCTAGTAGGAGTTACCTGCTCCAGAATCAACACTTGGCAACAAACATCTTGGCTTGCCGTGTATGATTCAAATCAATTCAATCCTTCTCTTCATCTCCTCTATTACTTTCCTCTCCTATGTTTACTCCATGTCAAATTTATTCAGGTATTATTATACTAGTGTATGCAATGCATGCATCTTAGGTAACCTCAAGTCAAGCTGACCAGGTAACTATGTTGCAATCTCATAACCTAGAGAAGGTTGGGAGTATTCTTGATGCATGGAACTATCCCACACAGAGTCTAGACTCCAACACGCAAGTACACTCAACTTCCTCAATCTCTATCAATTTTCCTCAACGCTGATATACCACCTGTCCTTTTTTAAATGTGTATATGTTTCGATTCTTAGTGACTGAAAGCCCTTCAGATGATGAAATACAAACAATTCATCTCAAGGACATTTGAGGACCCCGCTTGAAATGACATCTGCACGTGATATCTTGATGGCTCAATCCATGTGAATCAAAAGACAGTTGCAAACTGTGTAGGGTATGGGATGATAGTTCACTGCTTGTCGTCAATGGAAGTCTGTCCCGCCTTGAGCTTCTTGTTATAGATAACCAGTGATGATACCCATACTAAACTTCACTTCTCATCTTCAAAATATGACATCGTTTCGCAAATCGAGATTCAACCAACCCCGGACGACTTTTCAGATCACTGATATTCCATAAGTTGATTAGTGTGGTAGGTTCGCCTTAACTCAAGACAAAGGGCTAGCTTTAGACGGAACGTTATGTGTTGGAGTCACGTTTCTTTGTTCACAATCAAAATGAGCTCATCGTCCTTTGTCTTTCCGTTGTTTTGCAGTGCAGACATGAGAAACAAATGGGGTTTTACCTTCTGTTAATTGTAATTGCGAGTGTTCTACTATGAACTATTAGTTAAGTCCAGCGATTGCACGTCACAGCGGTACAAAATTATGGATTCAGTACCACCAAAAGGAATTCGCATAAGGTTTGCAGGACCTACACCCTTTGCTAGAAAGTATGGACATCCCAAAGGAGGCGTTCATTCTGTGCTGCAAAGCTACCTGCCTCAATTGAAAAGCGGTCTCACGCCAGTAACTCCAGCACAGTTCTTAAAACCCCAAGATCAATTGGATCTTGACGAAGGCCTCGAATTGTATCAAAGAATTAGGTTCTCTGGTAAGCTTTCCTCAACGATATCTTACTTGACGATTAACGCTGTTCGAAGGTTTTACCGCAGCAGAGTTGCAATCAGTACTAGCTTTGCCAGATTCTCAGGAAACCATAAGTCTAAGGATAGAATATGGAAGTGATCTTGGAAAAGTCCCGATTCATCCATTGTTGGAAAGAAGCAACTGGCTACATGAGCTACCGCACAATATGTTTAAATATCCATTCGGAGATGGTAACGAATATTGGGAGGCAAGTAGTCCGTCATATCGAAATATTTAATTAAGACTTACTAAGCAAATCAGGCCAAGAATGATGCGTGAGTATACTCTATCTTTGACCTAACCCTCCCAATATCCATAAGCTTTCTGAGAAGTTGCTATGTTACTAAAACACTGGCATCCAGTGTATGGAATGCGATGATTCCGGCTATAAAGATTGTATCAAGCGTTATCGCTAATATACATACGTGGGACTGGTAAGGTTCCCGGTCGTTGGGATTCATTTCTATTTCGCTAACGGCAAAGGTTCAATGCGTTACTGAAGGGTCCACTGGTAGAGGTTTCAGCAACAGAGCTTCCACCCGACTTTGGCCTTCGTGCCATGCGATTCATTCCCATGGAGGACAGAAAAGACACGGAACTTGCATCTTACGCGAGAGAGCTATTGGGAAAGATGTCAAAACAAGTTAATTATGCATTGGCAGGAGCCAAAGTATGTGTTGCTCAGTGAACTCTACTTCTCCATTTCAGATCTCAGTTTTTTAATTCCTTACTGCATGCATATTTCTCTTCATAGGCACATTTTTTTACTCTTATTTTCCCTCCAAACTTACTCCCTCATGAGACAATCACTGAAACTTGCATCTCGTGTAAGAGCACTCAAGGTGGCATGGCTGCTTTAGGTAATTTTCAAGCCGGCTTGACCAGGTGGTCCCCACGTCGAGGTACATCAAGCAGTCCGCCCGAACCTCGAGCTACACTTGTTACTATCGCATATGAATTGGTCGAGCCGTTGCTGAATCCTCTTCTCTTGCCAGAGGACAGAGCCTTGGACGATTTTCGCTTGGCAGAAGATATTCTTCACGAGACTGCGGTAAGCTGCATTCGAATTTTGCATTTGTTCCACCATTGATCGATCAAATTAGCATGCTATGGGCCATCAAATGGTCAGAATGAACGAAGAACTTGAGAATTGGGGCTGGTGCGAGCCATACTTTGACAACGAGCCTATACCAGAATTGCAAGTCAAGCAGCATTCGCTTTTGCCGGAGAAGCTAACAAAAACATAGGGGATTTTCTGCAACGAATCAGGTATGTCTGTGTGTCTGGATCCTTCTCAGGGTCTTCATATTAGTCCTTGTTAAACCATGTTTCTAAGGTATTTGGTGGCATCTCGCTTTCGATTATTAATCCTGTAGACATCGCGGGATACTCGTCCGGAGGGATGATCTTGTGAGCAACTCTTATGTCCCCATACTATCCAGCATCGCCTCAGTCTGATATCAATTTTAGCTATAATTGGCCTACGTACAGACATGAGTTTTACTCGCCTACTATGCCCGTACTGGCTCGAGAAAGGCAAAAAGATTGGGAAAATGTAATGTATCATCCGATTCCTGTCTCTTATTTCATGGGCCTTGGGTGTGAAGAGTTTTGGGATATTTACGTGAGGAAGTAAGTTTGTTAGTCTAGAATCCGCTCAAGGATAGTCTGGAAGTATGGCCATAATTCTAACTTATAATCACACAGATTTGGCTCAAAGGCGACTCAAGCGGCCCCAAAGATAATAGGTATTATTTATCCAAAAGGTGGGACTGCGACTGCTCTCAGACATACTACGGGTGCTCCGTGGCCTGAGAAAAAAGCCCCAGGACTCTTTTCTAGAAGAAGGACTAAATTCACCCATTTGTTTGAGGCCGAAAAAAGAAGATTGACTGCAATAATTAAGGAAGCATCAAAAAATGTCCACCCGAAGGTCTTATCACCAAAACTTCCTACTGGGGAGCATGGCTTCCAGCCCATTGTCGGTCGTGCCGAGAGAGCTGGTGCTGTCGAAATGAATTGTCCCAGGTACGATGAGATCAGGATGTATCTAGAACGAAACAAGTTTGCACTTGCTATACACACATTTAAGTATCAATTGCCTGCGCATTTGGTCAGGTGCTACATTCTTCGTCACGGTGGAATTGAACTTACGAATGGGGAATGGATAACATTCCTACTTGTGGCGAACATGAAAGATGAACTCTTCTAGTAGGATATCCGATTGTTTCTAGTCAGTTTTTGACACGTTTGCTGATCGGAATTAGCTATTCCCATGCCGCATATGGCGTTGCTCAAGTCAATTATAAAGGCTGGATGGATCCCACACCACCGCAGCAAACAGAAATCAAAGTACCTCCGCGGCCCGACCCACAACTCACAGAAATATTTGATTTCATCTGTCGACGAAATCTGAAAGATATTGATCCACACGAAGAAACCAGAGATATCGACACTTATCTTTTGAAGTATGATTCAAATGTGATATGGAAAATTGAAGCATTCAAAGATACCAGAACGGCACTCCTAGACTATCCTAACATGCCAGACGGCTTTACCGATGACGAAGCGGGTGACGAACTTTTCATGGCGTGTATTTGGCATTCGCCATACTTTACAGATGCACCTTATCGTCAGGGAATTGCCAGAAGAGCAGAACTTGTTGCTCCTGGGATTGGCCCTTATATGGCTCCGCCGCTGAAGAATTTTCATCAAAGTCTGACACAGGGAGATCCGATGAGATTGGGTATTAAAGATATACTTGGGGATGATTGGGATGAAATGTCTTCACGATGAAGAGAAGTCTTCTTTTTTTTTCAAGACAGAAATGAAAGAGTGGTAGGGGCGGTAGATACAGTTTTATAAATCGTATAGGGGCCCAGGTTTGGATGATGGTAAGCTATGTCCTTTTTCCAGGGTGAGGTTGGTATTCGATCGGGCGATACAACATCGTCTGTGGAAGAACAGTTTGAATGATTGAATTGGAGAAGGGCATTTAAAGTATTTTTTATACAGTATAGGAAAAGAAATCTCTAAATCCAAGTTCGGGACGTAGACGACGTCTTTGTTTCTTATCATACGGTACACAATTTTGTTCTCAAATGCTCAAAATTATCCCATTCTTCTTTCGCTGAGATCAAGTATCATGATTCGTAACGCCTGGCTGGATTTATGTAGTGATTGCAACACAGTGGATATAGACAATATATCAGAGGAACGATATACCAAATCAGTGTACCAGATCATCTAAAAACAAAATGACTACCCCCCATCTACTACCTTTTTGCCAAAAAAACAATCGCTCTCACACGTCTCCCTTATCTCTCAATTGCTTATTCAAACACCCCCTTTCCCCACCCCCCGAATCCAACGTGATGCAGTTGTAAATTCGGATCAATTAATAGGCGGCTTAATCACTGGGCTGACTTTAGGCGAGGGAAGGTCAACAGATATGTAAACTCTCTGATTATTTATGTAGTAAGTTTTAGGTAGGTAGGTATATAATTGCGAGTATTCATCTGGTAAATACAATGGATCCAGACTGTGATAAGAGGAATTCGTGTTCAAATGATGATTTCCTCTATGATTTTATTTTTGATTTTGAACGGTTCCGAGGGGACCCAAGATGAAGGGTTCTCTGGGCGCGTGGTAAGTTTATGTTTGATAGATCAAATGAGTAGGTGAATAGGGATGGAATGTGATACAGAAATGTTCATATCCAAAACTTCACATTCGCGTAGTTTTCGAAAGGTACGATGTGATCTTTTTCATTATTTATGACGCGTCGTGCGGACATTTTTCCTCGGAATCATTTCTTTCATCTAATATACTATAATCTAATAAAATATTTTTTATCTAATTAATACAATTAGTATATTATGTAATGTTATTATTTAATTAAAATATTATGTTATTATATTTTTATCTTATATTTTACGGCAAATTACTCTCATACACCTCAAAAGCGATTTAATTACTCTGTCACGGGTTCAACAGCGTAGTCTTATAGATGCCTTAGGCATCCACGCCCTATATAGTCGGCGTTCATCCGGCGCCTTCTTTTATTCTTATAGAATATTATATATTTTATTTAATATTTATCTTTTATATCATGATAGTATATTCTATCTTATTTATTTATTTATTTATTTTAATTTACATCCGGGGGGCAAGCCGCAGGGGCTCGTCACGACCTCCCAGGGGGTACTAGGGATAAACTATACTAATAAAGATACCGGCATAACCACGCGTTCCGTTCTTCTACAACTGTGATACAGGTCGGGGGAGAAGCGGCCAAGGGCGCTGTACGCGCTCCTACCGCTTGTCTTTTGCTTACAATATCGGTACTGTTCAACCCACTTCATGCTGGGTAATCCAGGTTTGTGGCTGGCTATAGGGCCCTATATTATCAGTTTTTGTGTGTTGCAGTTTGTACGCAGCGGTGGAGGAGGGGGAACAACTTCAGAGAGGGGTGCAGTTTTGGTTGGTAATATGAAAATAGAAGATCAAAAGCTCTCCGGGGAAGTTAAGCATAATTGCTCAAAGTAATTAATGATTGTTAAAAAGATTGTAAAATTTGTTAGGGTTTTCAGAAAAAGAAAGAAATAATCGATTGCATTTTTTGTGTTTTGTGGAATTGAGTTGGGTTTGTTTGGCCAGTTGTTGAATTGGGTACGGGAGTGTTGGTAGAGCATTAAATACTCAAACTCTTTATTGTATCCGCAGGAGTATTCTAAAGTGGTGTTGTTGTGCTAAAAGCGTTGGTGGTAGAATGTAAAATCCCTGTATTTGGTCCTGAGTGTTATCAATCGCTAAAGAATAGGGCGGGGGAGGGTAAATTCCTTAGGTTTCTTGACTTGATAGTTGAGGTGCCAGCGATGGTATCGGCCAGCGAGGGAGACCTCATTTCGCTTCTATCACCTCTGCTCTACCTCTCGTCTAAAGATTCTAACCGTTGAGCTTATATCATTGATAATAAGAAGCAATAAGTTGTCGTTTTCGATACGACCGCTATAGACACCCAGATCGGCGAACCGATTGGCCTTCTCGTTTTCAAGAATTCCGGTATATCCAGACGATTATCGAATCACTATTTGTCTATTCCTTATGATCTTATGATAGTGTAAAAATATTTATTAGAATGAGTTGAAAATGTTGCCCCTGATGTACCAAATGATTGAGGTGCTATCGATGTATATAATAATCTGTCCAGCCAGTTTTAGTTGGATAGCACACTCCAAACCTTTTAGAGTATCTACTATCTCGGCATCGAAGATATACGAAAGCGGGTTGATCGCCTTATGGCCGGATGCTACTGGAAATTGTCCCCGGTAGATCGCGTAGCCGTAGCCGACTATCTTTTACCCTCGGTGGTACTGTTCAGTGCCGTCCGAAAAGACTGTGATATAGCTATCAGGCAGACGATTCCACCATTGCATGAATTCGAACGCGGCTGCTTCTTTCTTCACACCTCCTATAGGGTCGGTACAGCTCCCTACAAAGAAGTACAACGGGAAAAGTATTAATCTCAATACTTCCAGAATCAATCTAGCTAGTCTGCAGAGATTGGTATTGTTCATCTTGTGTTGAGATGCCTGCACTAGACGAATCGCCAATAGATGGTTTTCGTCCACCTTGCAGAGTCGGAGTGCGAATCTTATTCGTACTTGTTCGAGTGCTAGCTCGTCGGGCGGTAGTCCAAAATCTCTCAGGATCGCAATAATCGGAGTCATGCGCCAAACAAATAAAACTCCTCTTACTACTAAAACAATCACTCAATCAACCTTAATAATATAACTACCCAGCCTTGTACTCACCATTGTACCACAAACAGCTCCCCCCACCCGATTTGGCTTTGTTTGGCCTATATACCATACCTCGAATCCATAGAAGACAAAAGGTAGAACACAAATGATCACCGCCTTGCACAACACTGCAGCTAACGAGCCGTGACATATCTGTACGAACCCTTTGATATACCTCGCGACCTTACAAGCTTTTGTTTTTTGTTCTGTTACATATCTTTTAAAAAATAGCTTCCAATCAAACCAGATTTCCAACCAACATAGAACTAATTAAATAATCTCATCGCCCAACTCACTAATAGAGCAAATCGATATCTCATCGTTCACCTCCAAATACGGGATATATGCCTCTCTCCTCCAGAAGAGATATATCATCTCTAACTTTTCCGGTGCAAACACTATGCGATTTCGTTCACCCCACTAAAAGATCTAGCGAAGATCGCGTTTGAGGAGGCCAATATTCTTGCGTACATTCTTGGATACGCGATAGATGCAAACATCATCAGCATACCCGAAACACAGCTTGATATCTTGATTCAATAGCTCAACGAGATATAAAACGTATAGTACGAATAAGAGCGGGGAACCCTGCGAAATGCCGCACTTGACGCGGCTGTACTCTATAATTGCATTTTCCAGCCGTACTCTTACTAAGCGGTCGCTCAGAAAGGCTTGGACTAATTACAGAAAGGAGCGGGGCCACCCTTACTGACGCATACATTCTAGTAACCTATTCGGCAGAAATGCATCAAATGCGCCTTATACATCCAGTGTAACCATTGTAACTTCTTGCTTGCGGGCAAAGGCTTTTTCGACATCATATACAAACGAAATAACTAGATCCATTGCTACTCGCTTAGAAAGCGCTCCTCCATGTTGGGGGTTGAGTATGCCTACTATCATCACGGTTTATAAAATACATCTAGCAATTATATATTCCAAACCTTTCAAGATATATAAAAATAGAGTTATTGGTTGCCAGGATTGCACTGACGATTTATTTTTCTTTTCGATTTTAGGGATTATTACTACCTCTGCACATCTCCATCTGACTAGGAAATAGTTTAATTACAAGCATCGATTGAAGATCCCAGTGATCATTAGTCCAATAATATCCCAGCAAACTTTCAGAAAGTGAATGGTGATCTGGTTAAACCCCAATAAGGTATTCGAAACTTTTATAATGCTTTTTTCCATTTCTTCGAAGGTTACTTCCGTGTACCATAGAAATTCGTTGGGTATACGGCCTGGCTGGAGTGGGTCCGTCTTGAAATCGTTACTGCTATCAAAGTACTCGAGGACTTTCTTCTATAGGACCCGGGCCTTTTCAGCGATATCTTCAATCGCTATGCCATTGATAATTAGAAACGGTGTTCTGAGGTTAACAGTAAGCTTGTACCAGCCGATCACTTTGTATAGGTCTTTATTACAATTTATTCTATCAATGATTCCGTGCCAGTACTGGCGTTTTGCTTTTCTGATTGTAGTTATCAATCCCCGCTGTTAGTATTCCACCTAATCGATGCCCTCAACTCTAACTATTTTATAGTTTTAATGAACCATTCTACATTTGTTTATCCATCAAGGGGTAAAGCGATTGGAAGTGTTTTTCTCCTTTTTTGCTAAGCGAATCGCTGATTCAAACAAAGAATCCAGTATTCCTATTAATTCATTGACCTACCCGGCAGGCATATTCTTTGGACTTAGAAAGTGGGGAATCTTGTTCTTTATAATCCCCTAGAATATTGAAAAACCTTTCTCACTGATCACACAACCAATAGACTTAGCAATAAATAAAATGAGATTCGGAATCGTAATTACCTGTATTTCGTAATCGAAGCCGCTTCTCAAATCATAATCAATAATAATACCAGTGAAAGAGATATTAAAAAAGATCAAATCAATTGTATAACCTACTTCATAAATAGGGATTTTTGGGGTTTTGATAAAGTCTATTCTATTCGAAAGGGACCATTCTGCGAAGAGTGCTCCTTGGCCAGCCAAAGCTATACCAGGCTCGAATAGATCATACTTAACATTGAAATCACCACCTACCACTGTACAATCAGGGAATGTTGTGGAGATTACCAGATCCATTATCTTTTTAATACCCAACTACCAATATATATTAATAATCTGTACGCCGTTCATTTTTATCTAGAAAAGATCTTGGCATAATTGAACACGTTTTTGTTGGGCATGGATTCGTTTGCTCTTGCGTACGTATATCATTGTTCTTAATCTTTCTACCTCTCTTTCAGGGCCATCCGGGCTGTCCCAGCTGTTTGTCGGCGCAAAGAGATTGTACCCCGGGTGATTCTGGATTCGAGACCCAGGGTATGTGGAGGGTTCCTGTATGCAGAGGATCTCCAATTCTTGTTCGTACGCCATTTGTAATATCGCGATGTGTGCTCCTATCTTTTTCTGTATGTTCACCCAGCCGATCCGTATGGATCTGGTTATAGCTATCTAGCGGCTAGCATCATAGTGTCAGAAGGAATGGCTATTTATTCAGATCAATATCAATATCCATACTGGTATACTACACTATTACAATATTGAAGAGTGTTTTCTTATTTAGGCTGCTTTCATTTGGGTGTTTTCTCTTGGGGTGATAAGGGTTATCGAACGGGCTGTCAGTTGGGGAGACATTCTGAAGGGCATGTTGGGAGCTGCTCAGGTTTTCGTACGCAGTGATGCGTTCCCTGCGAGAAGGGGGGGGTATCTCAACTGCAATACTCTGGGGAGCCGCTGTAGCTAGGGTAACCATCCTGTTAGCTAGTGCTTCAGCAACCAGACAAGTCTTTCGGCTTTGTTTTTTGATTTCATAGACTTCAGATTTTGTAAAGCGCACAACTTTCCCATTGATTCGACGCAGCATCGCAGGACAGTCGTTGTGCCCGGCCGGGAATGATCCTACACAGTTTGTATATTCAGTTTTAATCTTACATTTGGGCCCAAATGGGCCATTGTGGTTCGTTTGTAGGACGCTGCAGTTATTACATCTTGAGACGTTTTTGCATATCATTGGGTTATAGAAGCCCTGATACCCTGGATTATGGTGGGTGATATACTGTTTTGACTTAATGTATCAGACTCGTTTGGAGCTATTTAAGAGTTTGAAGGGAGAGATTTTTATCGATAGGCTGACGATCTAGGTTTGTTTATAGGAGTCGGCTGTCCGGATAGTAGTTCGGTAGTCGATCGGGGGAGTGCCTATTTGTATTGACATTTCTTCAGCTACTATCTTTTTAATAACTAGTATTCTATCTCCGTTCAGATTACAAAAGGAGGTCGGGATTTTCTCTAATATATAGCGATGCTAGGTTATGGGTTGTTTCAGATTATTACAATTCAGGATCTTTTTGATTTTTTCTGTATTCTCGATTTCGAATAGTTTATTGTGTATAGCGCTGCTAGCAGCTCGTATCGCCCACTCAGTAGCTGTAGGGGTAATGGATACTATATCGGTATCTTTCAGACTGGGGATAGTTTCATCGATCGTCTTTCTTAGTATGTAGGCGCTCGGACAACTTACTGTCGGTGCAGCAATTCCTGTTGCTAGTAGACGAGTATCCACTCTGGTTTTCCGGGGTTTGACCGATCTCCACTTGTTGGTCTGCTCTTGCATGTACGCGGTCGCGTTCGTAGACGCGCTCGAGTTTTTCGGGGTCTTTGTGATATCTGTGTAGGTGTGGTTTGAATTGTTGCTATTCTTATCTCCAGTTATAGAATATATTACATTTTGTGATAATTTGGTTTTGATATTGTTTATTGTTATATTGCAAACTTCTTTGTTGTAAGCTGCTTTCTCTGGTATACTATTGGCTTCGAATTGATAAAGTATTACTTCGAACACTTCATAGACCTCACATTTGAATCACGCTTGCTCATCGAGAGCATTAAATTGATTTGTAATAAAGAATCCTCTCGTTGCCAATAGACTTGATACAGTGGCTCTCGCAGCTTCTGCGCTATAGGCGCTTGTACTGCTGAAGTTGAATGGTAAGGGTGAGGGCAGAAATGAATTATATTATAACTACTTTCTAGAATATGTTATAATATAAAGTAGGTTCGCTACACCTACAGACGCTTTCCCGGCTCACTTGTGATAAAGCCACTAGTACTAGGCTTCTATAGAATCTTCTGACTACATTAAACCACCTATTGTGTGATTACCTTCGGAAGTTCCGGCCAGAACCAAAACCATTCCTTCACGCCTTTATTCCTGTTTGTTCCTTAAGCCTATCTGATATCTCCATTATGCCCTCTACCTTATAGTATTCGATTATAGATCGATATACACATCCATCCTTTCGAGCCATATAAACAATATCACTGTCACTGTTATTATATGTTATGTCTTACAACTAATAGCCGTTTCACGTTACCTTGCCAGATTTTTTCTATACAATAAGGCCGATTATGTCTCACAGACTTACTATTTCAGATCTTTAGCCAGGCAGTCTTTCCATAGTGTTTCCAATCCACTAACCAAAGCTCTACTTATAGAATTTATTTCCCCAATGTATAATTTGTAATCGAAAATAGAGCGCTAGGAGCGCATTGCACATATATATTGTAAGATTGGCCTCTGCCTGAGATCCTTTGCCATCGTAATATTGATTGAGTAATGTCGAGTGTAACTTGCTAAAAGCATCCTTCCTATACCGAAACTCCTCCGCCACTATACTACTCCCACACACTCGGAGGTAAAATACTAAAAACGTTCCTTCTCCTATTCTATATATGCTTCTGCCGGCTCCAATAAATATTGTCCTAGTCTTTGTATACTTTCTATTATTCTCCTCACCATTTGTAAATATCCGATCCAGTATACCCGCAGATCGTACGTATTGTTGGGTTGTGAAAATTCTGTACGCTAGCGCCCCAGAGGTGTTCTGTCGATTTTTGTTCGTCAAGTTAAGAATATCGGCCCTGTTTTTAACACAGGCTTCAGTCAGACTCAGCTATGTTATAGAAGTTTCATTATCCACTGTTTCAAGGGTTAGTTCTGCTTTGTAGATGTTTTGCTGTGATATGCTCTGACTCTACTTCCTATACAGATTCGTAAAGGTATAGTTCCGCATCAATCTTGCTCTCATCTTCTTTTCATTATCGAATGGTTTTCATCTTTGTTTTACTAGTAATCCTTTATTCCGAGCATCTTCGCGATTACTTTCTAATGATCAGCTGCGCGTACCTTTGCTCCCAATACGGCCTCCGATTAGTGTACAATCACCACCCGGCTCCAGCTGACTCTACTTAGCTCTCCGATCGCACGACCGAAGGTTCGTAGGATACACCACGTACAGGTGAGAGTCATCGTATCCCATATTCTATCTTACAAAAGAGTCTTGTTGCAATAAGAGCAATTCGACTTTGAAAAGAAATTCTTTGTTCCCGTTTTTATTTACTCAAGGCAGGTCTTTCTATAACCCTTATAATATTCTACGCTTATAATATCTCTTTGTTTTTGTCTTTGTCTTTGTCTTTGTCTTTGTCTTTGTCTTTGTCTTTGTCTTTGTCTTTATTTTTATTTTCACCTTCATTTATATCTTCATTTCGTTCTCTTTTCCCATTATAATTGATATATTAAATACTTTAAGTATTAATTTATTATTATTCGTTTTATTTGATATATTAAAGGCTGAAATCAATAATACTTTTATTTAATAATTATTAAAAGATTGGGTGGAAGAGGCCTCTATATTGACTATCTTTCTACGCGTGTAAGCATATTAATCCTCTTCTAATATTATATAAAGGGACCAATATGCCTGTCTATAATTCGTCTAATCTAGTCTGTTTAGGTAACCGTATTACTAATCACTATACATGCTTAGCACTGATAACTTCTATTCCTTTTAATACTCCTTTATAGGAATTATCACCTTTGATTTCCCCAATCTTCCATACTTCTATAATCTCAATCCTAATATATCCTTGAATCTTTTGAATACTACTTTTGCTAAAGATTTAATTATCCCATCTGTTACCATATCCGATATATTGATATAACTAATTACTACCTTTTGCTTTTCAATAAGATCCCTAATAAAATAATAGTATATATCAATAAGCTTTGATTGTTTATATAAATGCAAATTCTTAATTAGAATTATTACTTCTTGATTATTATCTAACAATTGAATAGTATTTCTATATACAAATATATATTCTGTTTTTCTAAGATCTTTAAGCATTTAGGCTAATTATCTCCCTTACTTGATAAATATTGTTATTAATATATATTCAGATTCAATACTCAATATTACTATTGAATTCTATTTCTTATTAGCTCACAATATTGATCCTTTATAGAATATAACAACTCCCCCAAAAATACTTTTTTGATTATATCAATTATTTATCTAATCTATATCAATAAAGATTTTTATAATATTTACTAATAGATTGTACTCCTTTGCAATTTGATATTATACTCCCTCAAGCTTATATTTGAGTTTCTAAATAATTATAGCCCTTAGATATTATATTAAATTCTTTATTTCTATTCTATAGTATTTTGCTAGCTTTGCCATATATTATGACAATTAGCCTAATACAAAGGAGATGTCTGGTTTTGTATATACTATTGAATAAATAAAACTATCTATAGCTTATTGATATTTGATAATATTGATTAATTTATTGTTTTCTATAACTGGTTATAGATATGAATAATCAGTAACTGATATTTTCTTAATATGATACTAAGTATATAAGATTCCGAATTTTATAAATATAATTTCTAGATATTCTTTTTGATTCAATATAAATAATCTATTTACTCGATCTCTTATAATTCTAATATCTAAAATCTTACTAATTTCCCCCAGATTTTTGATATTGAAATACAAAAAAAGTATTATAGAGAATCAATTGAATTAATCTTTTAAGATCAAGAAAGCAATTATATTATCAATATAAACTAATAGATTGAATTGTTGAACAATATATATATACAAATATAAATCGGCGAGACTTTAAATAAAACCCTAATTAATCAATTTGAATTTTAAAAATTGATTCCAATCTCATCCAGCTTACTTAAAGCTATACAAACTTTATAATATATATAAAACACATCCATCTAATATATTAACTCCCTAAAATAATACAAGGTATATCTCCTCCTTAAAATAAAATTCTATAAAAACATTCTTTATATCAAAATACTAGCACTTCAAGTTTTCCTTTATAATGATTACTAAAAATAAACAAAATGTATTGAATCGTATTATAAAAGCAAAGATTTTATTATAATCTTTTCCAAAAACTTAATTAAAACCTTTTACTACTAATTGTATTTTAAATCTCTTAATCTTATTGTCCTTCATCTTTATTATAAATACTCATTTTATTGAAACAAGATTCCTTTCTTTTAATAGAATATATTCTTTTCAAATACTATTTTCAATTAATAAGCTAATCTCCTTTTAAATAATTTGCTTTTATTTTTTATTATATTTAAAATCTGAAATTGCCTGGTTATATATAATAAAGATAGGGATTCCTAGGATCTATTCTATGAGGAAGGCTATATCTTTGTCTATAAAGCTCCCCAAAATCACTTAAAGACTTTTGAATACTTTCATCTTAATACTCGAATCGATCCTTAATATAAGGGATATAAAGATCATAATATATTCAATAGCGTTTCCATCTAGATCTACTAAAAATATCACTATCATCACTCTTATCAATTTTTAAACATACTTATCTAGCTCATCATTATTTCACTTACATTTTCGAAAAGAGTATCTTTCGAAAGGGTTTATATCTATAAATATAATTAAGATTTTTATCGAAAATTTATTAATTTCAAATATTATATCTAATATTTTTATTTCTTTCATTCCTAAAAATAAAATCGATTCTACAGATAAATTAATCTCTACAATATTCCCTTCACTATCTTCATTGAATTATCAAATATTATCAACTTTAAATACATTAGGAATTACAATTTTCAAATAATCAGAAATAACAACATTTTGTAGGGACTCAGATAAGAATTCTTATACTTCTTATATCTTCTAAGATCTACTTTTAGATCTCCTATCAGAAACAACATTTTCTATACCTTAAAAACCTGATACAAAATTTCTTATTCTCAAATCTAAATCTCCTCCTCTTTTGGATTCATTTATAATCACTCGGCTTGCTCATACAATATAGCCTAGCTCTAGTGAATACACTTTGACATATTTGTTAGTTATATATAAGTATCCTATAAAAATACCTACTCAGGTTGTATCTCATAATTTGTTATATCATTAGTTCTTTGGGATTGTTTTTGGATTAATATATATATAATATTTGCTCCCTTATATTCTATAATAGCTAATATTTGAAATTGATTTTATAAATATTTTGATTAGGCTTATAATATTATTATCAATAATTAATTTAGTATTTGTTTTATTTCTATAACACTTTGCCATAGAAGAACTGCGAAAGCAGGGTACAAGATGCCTTTAGAATCTACAACTAAGGAATTACGAGCTGAGTGCTCGTAGAGTGGTTATAAATATTAACTATGTATATGTGGGCGTATGTACGCTTTCGAGAGTATGTAACCGATTGCAATGCGATTGAGTGCGATCTGTGACATTACCCTCCCCTTTAAATAAGTTTGTTCTCAAGCTTTACAATTTATTTTATTTGATATTCTATATTGCTGATTACAATCAATCGCTATTTGTTGTTGATAAGAAATGGTGTGGTATCTCAGTATGTATGCGAATTTTTTTTTTTTACAATAGTAAGGCATATATAGAGTAAAGGAAACTATTCAATCGATCTTATTGCCTAACAACAAGTTTATCCTTTTGGGGATATATAGTCTATCAATATATTCATTATCAATCTTAATTCTATATTTAATTTTTTACTCGTTTCTTCAACTGTTATCAATATACCTATCACACTAACAAAGAGTTCTACAAAAAAAAGCAAGTTGTCGTTTGTATGAGTATAACAATTGAAAATGGTTTGTATGGTGATAAGTTTGAATACTTTGTTTGCCAATCTTTTTAGTATTAATATATTTGAATAAAAAATTGTAAAGAGTTGTTCTCAGTTGGTTATAGTGTATAATAAACAAATCGCAATAATGGAGAAGGATAATAATAAGAATAAAAGGGATGAAAGGGATATTAAGGTTTTCGATTACAATAGTAATAAAGATATAAAGCAATCCGATAATAATAAATAGAATTTTATTTTTTGATTATCAAAATATAGTTAATTTGTTTGATAAATGCAATTTTATAAATTTTGATAATATAATTGATAATAGTATTAATCTTCGATATGTTGGGTGGATGTATTTATATTATTATTTATTTAAGCAAAACTCAAAAAAAGAATACAATCCATTGATCAATAAAATTAGCGATTATGGGAGTAAGTTTACTAATAAGTTAACTAAAGCAATAAACTATTTTAATAAACTTAAGGAATCCGATACAATTATAATTGGGGAGGATATTATAATGGATTTACAACATAACCAGATTTATCACCATTTCGATATGGGATCTCAATAAAAGGTTCACTTCGATAACAATAACAATTGAAAATCTCCTAGTAAGAGATCACCCAAAAAGACAGCGCTTCGAAAAGAAAAGTGTGTTTGAAAGAAAGACTAGGTTTGTGCGAACTATATCCATAGTTGTACAGCAGATAAGAGTAATGGCTTTTACTATCAGATCCCTAGCCATAGTATCGGTACTTTTCATTATCTGCTTTGTTTGAATAACAAGCATAAATACAAGCGCTTATATTTTGAAAAAACTTATCATCTCTTTTTACAATATCGAGCGGCTATAGGTAAATAGAGTATCTTAGCGGAGGTAAGTTATAATCTGTACGAATGATTTGTATATAGCTGATTTGTTTTGGTAATCGGATTTGAGGGAAACCCTCAAAGATAAGATTTCGAAAAATGGTTTTCCAATCTTATTAACTTATAAACAAAAAAAATAATTATTTATAACAAAAAAAAACAAAGGGAAGAGGTAGAATAATAGTATTAATTAACTTTAAACCAAATGGATTTTGAGGTGAATCTTGTATATAAATGATTAATAGTTGTTGAGTACAAACTCGAGTTTCTTATAGTTTATATTATAATTGATTATTGTTGTCTATAACATTTGATAATAATTGTTTCTTTCTTTATTATCTTTCTTTCCTGGAGTATAAATTAATTCTTTAATTTAAATTATTTAGTCTTTATTATTGTTTCTTGTCTGATAATGATGGTTGGTACCCGTATAGGTGTTTATAAATCTATTTAATTAAAATAATATTGTTTTTTATTTATATATTTGTTGAAATGAATATATTTATTTAATTGTAATTAATACTTTGTACAATTGTGATTTTTTTATTAAGTTAATAAATTAAAGAAAGCTTTTCGATTTTTAATATTTATATCTTGATTATTATTTGCAAAATTATAATTGTTATATCCATTTTTATAAAAACATATTCAATCAGGTAAACTTGTGGGCAGATCTAATAAATTCGGATTAGCTTTGTAAAAATTACAAAGTTGATATAGAACAATCTTTAAATCAGATGCAGGGTATTAGTCAAGGTTGTTATCAGCGTTTAGTTACAAAACTCAGTATTTCAGTTGATTTCGTACTTTTTTGATAACTAGAATTTTCTCCATTTTCTATTCGATATTATTAATAATATTTATGGGAGGTGGTAGCTTAAGAATTTGATTGAAGAATAAATTATCTATTACTTTATAGAATTTGCTAGATAGAAATATAAAATGGATTTTTATAGTTGAAAACAAGTCTAAATAGAAAAAGTCTCCAGCCCAACCAATAATCTTAAACCTGTCCTAAATAGAATAATCAAATTTCTTAAAAGGTTATTAAATAGAAAAGTCTTTTATACTTAATTATATATAATCTTTAATGTCGAAGTCAATTATTTGGCAATACGAATTTACTAATTGAATTATTTTTTTTTGTATATATAAAATATTCTCTTTAGCTCGATCGAATATTAGTTTGTTACATTTGACATATTCTCTAGTATTGTTGATATTCAAATCATTAACAAACACAATTGGATTGGATTTTCAATCCCAGGAATTTTGGGGTAGATAATTATATAATGTTTTATATAAGGTTTGACCACCTAATAACTCATAAGAGAATGTAAGCTGGGTGTAGTCCATCATTAGTAAGAATTTGAACCAATCATCTTAATAATAGTTAATAAAGAGTTTCAAGCGTTATTAAAGATACTAATTATAAATCTCAATTTGACCATCCGTTTGTAGATGGTGAGCAATGAAGAGTTTTATTTATATTCCTAAGATTTAACTGAATTCTTTCCAAAACTTTGAAATGAATTGAAAACTACAATTAAAGATTATAGATTTGAAGGCTTTATAGTAATGATATACATAGTATAAATACAAATAAACTTGATTTTTGACATTAATCGATTTATAACAAGATATAATAATAACTTGTTTGATCAATCAATCAATAATAATTAGTACATTGTTATAATTATATTTGTCCTTATTGAAACTACAATAATCCATAATGATATACTGCTATACTCTTTTTGAAACAAAAAAAGAATACAAAAAGTCTGGGATCTTATTTCTGGGTATAAAACTATACTTGCATTTGTAATAATTCCAAATATATTAATTGATAATCTTTTTCATTTCTTTCCAATAATATTGTTTAAATAAAAGTATATTAATCTTTTTCATATTAGAATGTACAATAGAGATTGAGTTATAAACTTCTCGAATTAAATAAGTCCGCAAATTATCGATATTTGATATGAATAGGTGTTTGTTATAAAGTAAGAGGTCTTTTTCGAGAACAAAATATTTATACGATTTTATGGCTTGAGTGTATAACACCTCCAAACTCAAACTAAACTTATTAGTTTCTATAATACAATTGATAATATCGAAAAGAAAGGAAATTGTATATACATCAAGATTTGCAACTATATCCAGATCTTTACACAAAACTTCCCACATAATCTTTAAGTCTACCTGATTATCTTTTATAAGCTATTGAAAGCGATTCTTCTTCTTTATATTATTCTACTAATCCAATTTGTTAATACATTAAATAAACACATCTATAAATAGATTATTCTTTCCAGTACAATACATAATAATAAGGTTATAATCAGTAAGCAATTCAGCCTATTATACTTGTTAAGCATTCAACTATTTAATTAATATAAAATACTCGAATACTTTATAATTGGTGTAAACTTTAATCTGATAAGGTGAACCAGCAAGTTTGGTTTTTTAGTAACCTAACAATCGAATGATTACTAATATTTCCTTATTATAAACCTTATAATTCAGTTTAGTAGCAATTATTGTTTTCAAGAAGTAAATAATTAATAGCTATTCATCGCTATACTTCTAAGAAAGTACACTAGCGATGATACTATCAGATGCATTGGTTTCTAACATACAAGGTAGTATATAATTGTAATATTATAAAAGAGGGGTAGAAATGAGTTTGTCTTTGAGTATGTCGAAAATGTTCTGATAGATTGTATTGAAGTGGAATTTGATATTCATTTTGGTGAGTTTGACTAAAGGTTTTGCTATTATACCGTAGTCTTTTATAAAGCAGTAATAAAAGTTATAGAACTCTAGGAACAATTGAATACCTTTCACAATGATAGGGTATATCCAGCTAACAACCATTTCAATCTTTTCTAAATTGACTTGTACACCTTCAATTGAAATAATGAATCCTAAATATTTGATATATTTAATATTGAATTCGTATTTCTTAAGGTTTGCTTGAAATCCAGCAGATTCAAATCGTTTGAGGACATGCTTTACATATTCCTCGTAATTGTTTTCGTTTTTAGAATATATTAGTATATTATTGAGGTAGGTAGTATAGAAGTTGTTTAAATAGTCAAATAAGATATCATTCATATATCTTTGATAAGTTACTAGATTATTTGTTAATCCAAAAAGAAGAACCTTACATTTGTAAGCATTATACTAAATACAAAAAATAGTGTATTCCTCAAAAGCCGAATCTATACATATACAATAAAATACTTGTCAAATATTTAATTTGGTATACACCTTTGCATCAACAAGTTGTGTGAATGTTTTATCAATAAGAGGTAATGAATATTTGTCTTTACGTGTTAAAGAATTGAATAATCGGAAGTCAATATAAAATCTTAAGCTTTTATTCAGCTTTTTTACAAAAAAAATCGAAACTGTGAATAGGGTTTGGCTAGATTTAATAAATCCTTTTGCCAGATTATTTATAATATATTCTTTAATGACTTCAAGTTGTTCAAAAGATATTTTGTAAAGGAAACTGTATTTGAATATCTTCTCTCCCTTTCCTTTTAATATAATCCTATAATCGTATGATTGGGATGGGGGTAAAATATTCGAATCGTACTTGAAGAATATTTAATAGTATTACTAGTAAGCTTCAAAAATCGATAATTCTGTTTCAATGTTGGTTAGGATATAATAGAAAACAATTAAGGTTTATAGATTGAAACTTTTCAAAGTAATAATTGTAATCGAAATATAATATTCTTTCTTTCGAATGGATTTTTGAATAGTGATAATATTGTTTATCTTTGTATAAATAATTATAAAGATTTCATGATTCTTATTCTTTTTACAAATAAGATTGAATTGGAACGATTTAAAAGTATAAATATCGAAAGTGTTTGAAATACAAAGTAGTAAAGATTTGTATATTGTTTAAATAGAAATAGTTCTAAGAATATACATCTTTTTTAGATTAATTAAAATCTAAACTTCGATTAACACCGAAGATTCTGTTTTAACTTCTCGAAAAAGTATTAGGCGTATTTTTGGGGTTATTTCGACTAGTTAATAAGTCTTTCTTTCCAATTGCTTATATATTTCGTTTAATCGAGCATTTTATTTATCAGCGTCTTTCTGTTTTAGATAATCTATTCTAGAGTTTTGAAAGCTTTTTCTAGTTAAAAGAATGTTTTTTGATACAGAAATAATAAAAGGATACTTGGTAGACTAATCAAATCTGCAGTTGAAACAATCAATCTTGACTTTTGTCTCTACCAACCAAAATCGATTTAGGATTATGCTATATAATCCCAAATCAATGATTAGAAATAATAAATAGAATTGTTGTTAAACATTAATAATAAAATTAAGAAATATATAATAAATAATAGTTTTGTCTTTGATATTATTATAACCTTTGACTTCAATAAAATAATCAAATAGAACAAAATAGGGTTTAAATATAGAAAATAATTGTAAAATAAGTATATTATTAATAAAAACGAGACCATTTGCTCCGAAATCTATAAAAGATTAAGTTTGGTATAAATAATTATTCTTTGATATTGTATATAAAAAAGTTAAAGAGTTATCTCCCATTAATTTCATTAAATCAAGAAATCTTATATTTCGGATTGTATTTAAAAAGGAATTTCGTTTTAAACGTTGGTATTTAAATATTGATCTTCAGTATATTGAATGGTATTAATAGCTTTCACTTGGACCTTTAAGTTAAGATTATTCTCAACATTATTCTCTACATTATAAAAGTCTTCACCTTCTTCAGCCTTTTGAATTTCAATTATATCAACAAAACTGACTAATCGCGGCATTACGCTACAATTAGTTTTTGGAACAGGAATACTAAAATTGCAATTGAAATTACTATTTGGAGGTGGGGTAGAATTTAATTTAAAGCTTTCAGTATAACTAGTAGGAATATTACGGAAGAAAAAGTTGATTCAGGACTAGGTAGATGGATTGGTATCATTGTGGGCTCGGAAATTATTTCGAAAAGCACTTTATATATGAATATTAATATTTACCTTTTTTACTGGTATTTCCTTGATTTGTCTATACCAATTGCATTCTCGAATAATAACCTTGAGTTTATTAATCTTCATAAGTTTATTAACAAGATCTTAGATATTAGCATAATCCTTAATGTATAGGCTAATAATTCACCAAAGGAAATCGAATATCTTTCTTTTTAAATCGCAAAAAAGCATTCTGCTATTTATAATTTCCGTTTGTATAGCGAATAATCAGAATCTTTGGTACCATACCACAAAGTTACCTTTTTAAACACCGTTGGACATAGTTCAGTATTCATACTCAATTCATGCATGATCGACTTTAGTGGGGTTCCTATAAATAGCTGCTAGCTTATTAATTAATTGTTATCCCATCAGGCAAGGGATTTATATATATAAAGAATATATATATTCTTAAGCTTCTCCTTCCATCTGATTTACTACATAGGATCGGCGTTATACTTCCGAGATAAACGAGTTTTTGTAAAGTTCAAGATATTCAATAATTAATAGCTATTAAAAGCTTACTTTCGATTCTATATTATCTTTGAGTTTTGATAAAAGATTAATGGGCTTCGAAATATACAAACACTCTACTACAATAGTAGGTAAACGAAAATAAAGTTTACAAAAGGAAGATAGATCATCTGATAAAACGATTAGATTTGAGGGGGATCTACTATCATAACTCGGAAGAGATTATCGTAAAGATTAACTATACAATCAAAGGTTTTTCTTATTCTTCTTTTTTCCAATAATAAAAGATACCCTCTCAATAAAGGCAATTGGAATATTAGGAATCCAAATTCCACAATTCTACTGGAAATCTATATAATATTATAATCACTATTTAAAAGGTTAAAATAAGTCAGTGGTATTAAAACTACATTATAGCAATTTGTCTTTGAGTCTTGTATTTTTGTTTTATAATTCTCTAAAATCATCCATTATCGATGTTTGCTTTTTGTATACAAAAAGGAAGTGTATAGGTATATTAGCCTTGAGAGTTAATGCTTTGATTAAGGAATTGTTTCCAGATTGTTTACTCTTTCCACATCTACCAGTATTAATACTAGTACCATAAAAAAAGTGCTTCTCGCTCTATTAAGATTGGTTATCATCAACTTGAAAAATCAGATCGATAAAGGGAGGAATATATTAGAGTTCTTTTTTAATGAATAGATCGGATATAGTAACAATACTTGTAACTCGGTATATATAGAGTATTATTGTTCTCCATCGAATAGATTTTATTTGGAATCAGTCCTTTTTCTATAAATGATATTGAACGTCCTCGATTCACCCAAGAAGATATTATGATTATAAGGTATTATTTGGACGGCTATCAGATGGCCGTATGATCGTATAGTGAGTTGTAGATAATGTGATACTTTGTCATAAAAGAACTGCGAAAGCAGGGTACAAGATGCCTTTAGAATTTACAACTAAGGAACTACGAGCTGAGCGCTCGTAGAGCGGCTATAAATACTAACTACGTACACGTGGGCGCACGTGTGCTCCCGAGAGCACGTGACCGATCGCGATGCGATTGAGTGCGATCCGTGACAATTTCTATAATATATATTATATTCAATAGCTTCATTCCAAAATTCCAATAATAATTCAATTTCTTTTAATATAACTCTCATATTAACTTCGGCAATATTAATATTTCTCTTGGTAGTTTTGTTTTGATAGAATAATACTATAATAATTAATTCTAATCGAATCCTAGAATTCCATTCTTTTATAATTTAAATTAATTTTGATATATTATTAATTCGAATTGCTATTATTTTATTATCAATATCAAATTCTAATTCGGTTTTCCATTTCTTTAATCTTAGTATAGCTTTGTCTTTTGTTTTCAAGATCAAAATCCAATTCACTCTTATCCAGCTATCTATAATCAATAAAAAGTAGCGATTTCTTTGCAAAGATTTTAGAAATAGATTAGCGATATCAAAATAAATAAATTGTTTTAGAATTAGATTCTTTATCTTAATAAATATATATACTTTGTACACAAAAATCTTAAATAAGACTTTAATCAGCTTTCCTAATATAATAACTTTATAAAGATTTTATATCTTTTCTAAATCAAAATAATTAAATTATTTATATCATAATAAATAAATCTCTAAATCCCTTTTAATCTTATTTGAAAAGATATCTAAAATGATTTTATTTGATTCAATATCATTAATAATCTTTATATTCTAAAAAACAATATCTTTATATCTTTTTATAATTTTCAAAATCATATAAATTTCTTTATTTATTTTTGTTTTAATAATATTTATTTCATTTTTTCAAAAATATATACGATTTAAATTGAATCTATCTTTGAGTTTAATTTTACAAATCTTTTTATCAAAAAGAAAATTGATTTCTAATCCCAATATATATAATATCTTTGAAAATAAAACTATACTATTATTTCCTAGCTTTATTATAACTATACTTATTCAATTACAATATATAACTCCCCTATCAATTTTTATCGTTTTTCTCTTTATTTTCTTGATATCTCTAAAAAGTAAAAATTAATTAGATATATATAAGAAAGTATTGATATCTATATATTAGTGAAAGGGGGTAATCTTATAAATAAATTCTTTAGAGATATGATATTCTTTATTGTCAAATTCTTTTTTGTTTTCTAATAAATCAAAATTAATTAAAAGACTTTTATTATTTATAAAATAAATCTAATTACTTTCTTTTTTAAAAAATAATATTTTGATTGTTTTTTTAAATATTGCTTTTTATTGTTAAACTCTATAGTATTTATAGATTAAAACTTATACAAATATAAAATCTTTATAATTATATAGAAAATACTCTTCGTATTTATAGAAATAGCAAGTATAAATATTAATTGTTTCCTTTCGATTTTACTATATTGTTGAACTTGATCCTTTATTATTTTTTTATTAGTTTGGAATTATATACTTTTTATTAGTAGTATAGGCTTATTCTATTTCTTAAATATTGAGCTTTTTAATAGTAAGATACTTGATTTTGTTTTCCACTTCTAATATACTTTGAATACTTATAATATCGATTATTATTTAGTATTCACTTAGTAAACTTTTAGTTAGAACTAAAAATAGGGCTTCGTCTCTATATAAATCCTTAAATACAAGGTTGGTGGTATCAAGCTTGTATCAATATTCTTTTAATTTATTCTAAACTTTAATAACAATCATCTCTAGATAATTAATAAACTTAAAAATAAATATTTGAATTATTATCAAATATGAATTTACTATAATATCACTAATTTTTGAGTACTTTGTTTTTAAATAGTTTCATAGTATTCGTGCTGTATCGTACTTATTAATAAGCATTTCATTATTATCACTGAGTAATCTGCATATATATAAGAATACATTAGCTTTATCTTTCAAATATTTAATCTTTTTATTAAGATTGAGCCTTACATTTACAACTTTGCTTTCTATAAGGATCAGAAAAACTTCAATACTATTAATTTCCATTCCAATTTCTTTAATCTTAGTATACTTTTACAATATAGATTCAATTGTATAAAATCAATCCTTTCCTTTTAATTGTATTTTTATCTATCGAAACTATCGCTTATAAATCTCTTGAATAAGATTCGGAATGTTCTTGATTTGCTCTTTGATTTTGTTCATTTTGGTATCTATACAGAGAATTTGCAAGGTTTTCCTTTCCTTTTTTTGTATAGATAGATTCATACAGATTGTAAATATAAATATAGTTAGTACTGTGTGCTTTCTATTGTACCGCATACATATTTATTTGTAAATAGTATTGCGTGCTCTTTTAACTCTATGAGTTGGTAGTAGTAATGATCACAGCATCGTATACTGGTTGTAGGATAATACCACGCACTCTTCAATTCCATGAATTGAATCGTAGTAATAACCGCATTAATTATGTTCAAAGGTTGTACTAATCGAATCTCATAATCTATTAAAAGATTGGGTGGAAGAGGCCTTTATATTAACTATTTTTTTATGTGTATAAGCATATTAATCTTCCTTTAGTATTATATAAGGGGACCAATATGCCTGTCTATGGTTCGTCTAATCTAGCCCGTTTAGGTAACCGTATTACTAATCACTACACATGCTTAGCACCGGTAACTTCTATTCCTTTTAACAATAATCATAAATTGCAGAAGAACTATTTAGTTTTTAGGAATATGAACTTCACAGTTCTTTTCCTTTATTGATGTTAATATATGATTAATAAAATTACTTTAACTATTTATACAATATTATTAATCATATACTCAATTTACTTTTTATTATTCAACAAACTTTTGAATAAGATCTAATTATAGAACGCTTTCTTAAAGCTATTATAAATAATCAATTAAATATTTAATTTCAATTAACTCAATTATTATAATCTCAATTTGTACAAAACCTATTAAATACTTCTACTCAAAATAAAACTAATCGACAACAAACTTCGAAGAATCCCGAGCCTTTTTAGAAAAAGAAAATAGGATTGATATTTTGATAAAAGGAATACATTGCCTAAAAGCAAGGTTTACAAATCTACTAAATAATTAATCCGATTATTTTCGATACAAAAAGAAAGAAGCTTTTATATTTAGCCTTTCTTATTAATAGTTACACATATTAAAAAAGATTAATTAACGTAATTTATCACCGAATGGGCCATATCACCGAGTGGGCCATCGTTTTTACATACAAAATTCGTCTGTGCGTAACCGTGCACTTTATTTATTTATTAATAGAATTTTCTAAAAATTGAATATATCATATATAAGTATATAAATATTATGAATTTCTAATTATTTATTAAAAATTCGATTTTATATAATAGTTATTATAGAAATAGTTTTTCTGTAACGAAAATCGTGACAATTCTCACTTTTTTTTTAGAATATAATAGAAATATTTATATAAAAACTAGATATCTAAAAAGCTATATTTTTATTATTATTTATTATTCTTTTCCTTTTAAAAATAATGATTAGTTATTAAAATATGATTATTAAAAAACGATTAATTTTAGTGTATTTTGAAGTGGCCCACTCGGTGATATGGCCCATTCGGTGATAAATTACGTTAATATAAATAATATTATTAATAAAATCTTGATTTATACTACTAACAACTCCTTTCTTAATAAGCTTGATGGGCTTTATATTTTAGTTGATGTAGTATACAAAGTTTCGATTCGATTTGATAAACTTAAAATAATTGATAAAATGTTTTTTTCAATCTTTTATATTCAATTGAAATATTTTGGTATAATATATTACAAGCAATTATACGAAATAATTATAATAATAAAAACAAAAGTCTCCTATAATCTCCAACGATTATTTATATAAGATTCCAATCTTTATTTTTTTACCAATATTAAGGATTGGAAATAGAAATTTAAAGTTTGGAACTAGAATCTATAAAAGAATAAATACCTTTTAAAATCAAAAATGAATTTGAACTTTATATACCTCTATATATCTCCGATTAATATATCGCTTGCAATATCAATATCATTTGAATTTATAAATCTTAATGCTTTCAAAACACAAGATCAATAATGAGATAAGGAATATTGATTTGGTTTCTACTATTATTATAAGAAACCTAATCACTCGATATAGAATTGTAATATTAAGAAACAAGCGGATATATAACAAGCGGCTAAAGGAAACTTCGGATTCGCAAGTTCCCATAAAGGTTTCGACAACTATAGCTCATATCGAAACATTTTTACTAACTAAAACAATTAATACTCTAACAATTGGAAAGAATCTTATAATCAAAACGATTTCTAGAAATATGGTTTTCGGGGTAGTTATAGCAATAATAATAATACTCGAAGTAATTCCCAATTTTATTAACAATTTAATGTATTCTATGACTATATCAAAAGCAATTCTTTATCATTTTTTGAAAGTGTTTTCAATACATTTATATAAAATATGGCTCTGTTATCTATTCAACCCAATTCATACAATCTCTCAGGAAATATATTATCTTTATAATAAATTGTCTGCAGAGATTATTTGGAAATAAGAAGTAAATAAAACGTATTGTAATTAGCATAGTATCCTTATAGCTTAGCTTTATAAACAATAAATCTTTATTTATTCAAATTATTATATTCTAAGCGTATAGTTCTTCTTTTAATATGACCAGTCTCATCGATAGCGAATGTTCCGGAAAAGCCTTTGCTGATTATATCTTTGTCGAAAATTATAAAATATAGATCCAAACCCTACTATATCGATGAGAACTCTATTTAGCAGATGATAAAGTAGCAAACATTATTACTGATTATTTTACTATAAAAATAGCTATGGATTTGTATCATAAGATCTGATTATTCTTTGTTATTATTCTTTTTCTAGAAACATTAATCATTTTCGGATTGTCTTAGCTTTGATATTATAACCCTCTTATAAACTGATTCAAAATGATCCTTTCCTTTACATCAATCTATTACACTACAAGATACTACCTTTAGAACTCTTCAAATATAATATAAATCCTAATAATAAACTCATTCCAATCAATACCAAGCCTTACCAAAATCTTAAAAAAGCCTTAAACTAAAGTTGGTCCTATTGAAATTCGAAGAGAATCAAATAAAAGTTAAAAGATTATTTATTAGCATCTATATATAAAGAATAATACTGAGAATGAAAGCTATACTTTATTATTTTTCTTAGAATATTCAAATAAAAATTATGATATTACTATAGATAAAACATTTATAGAAAGAGTGAATCATTATTATACTAGAATTTGTAAAGGAGAAATATGTATATGTCACGCAGGAAATAAGCCTATATAAACCCAATTAGCTATACGCTGTTGGTGATATCACTTTTAGCGTGATAGTATATAAATCCAAATAATTAGTAATCGTTTTAGTATTCACCCAGCTTTAATCAAGAAAATCACCAGATCATACTATTACAATCCCAATCTATAATAAGATTCATTATTATTACTCTTTACCTTAATACTAAATGTATAACCATTTAGGGAAAGCCCTAATATAAAAGATATTCATTAATTGTAGACTACAAGCTTCATTTCCTTTTATTAATAAGATAATATTTGAACAATCTGGTTTATTTATATCGTAGGTCATGAGCTAGTAGGGGGTTGGATTTATAAGAGGATTAGACTAATAATTTAGTCTAAATGGGAAGCAGGCTCTGGTTGACAACTTCTATTGGTAAATAAGCAATATAACACGTGATTTTTCTTGAATTTTGAAAAGTATATTCATTCTTGGTAGTTAATTTGAGTGAAATAAAGCCTTACTTTATGCTTTTTTCATTTAATCTAGTTTTCTAGCTTTCATTGATCTCTTGTAGATCTTATCCTAATGCAGCCATTCCTTAGAATAAAGCTTTTTTATATTCTTTATTTATTTTCCTTATTCCTGGTTTTTAATGGAATAAAGGTTCTAATAAAGAATCGATTTCTTTATTCCTTTTCCGGCAATCCCGGACTAAACGCTCCTATAGGATCTTATCTTATCAATCTTATCTTATCGATCTAAAAGATCTTTAAAAGAGATGGATATTATATTGTTAATTTAATTTAATACAATAATTTAGAATGAATTGAACCGAATTACTTTTACAAAACTAATGACTTTAAGAACAGCCTTTTTTTAAACTCTATCAATTTCAGAAATCAGGAATATAAGAGTATTCTATAAGATAATAAAGATTTTTACAAAACTCTTATATAATTGCTCTTATATCTATACGATTTTGTTCTTGATTATTATAAATCGGCCCACCTGTAACAAATCTCGGAGGTAAATATCTTTAAATTCCTTATTGGAAAATTTAAGCTTAATGATGTTGATATATGAAAAAAGCTTCCTTATTGATTATAAAACAAATTATCTATATTCCTTCCCCAAAACACTAATATTCTTCTATTATATTGAATTTGGAATCACAAAATTGAATTAATACCTAGAAAAAAGCCCTTTTACTTTAAGAACCAACCACTTTTGCTATTTGAATTACAAATAATTTATAAATGAATCGATAACAATTTTAATAAAGACTTCATTCGCAAATCTAGGTTTTGTAATACTACATTCTTACTTTTAGTTGCAAAGCCTGGCGGCAGTATACATATTTGCTAGAATTATTGTAAATTGAATAATATTATAATAAAGAATCGATACCTTTTTTCAATCATTTATAAAACTCTAGATATACTTTATAATGCTAAAATATATACCAAATTATTGAAAGATTGTGTGGAAGAGGCCTCTGTATTGACTATATTACAATGCATATCAGCATATTGTCCATCCCACAGTATATGGGGGTGACCAATATGCCTGTCTATGGTTCGTTTAATCTAGCCCGTTTAGGTAACCGTATTACTAATCACCACACGTGTAATGCACCAGTAACTTCTATTCCTTTTAACACAAATTAGATATTATTATTATCTTTAATAAGATATGGATTGCAAAAAGCAACGAATAAAAAACAGCATTCATTACTCACTTCAGACTCTTCAGATCCCTAATTATATTGTTCGGCTTTTATAACACTTCAGTCTTTTTTTAATATTATATTAATCATATTTTATTTAATAAATTTAATAAATATTGTACCGCTTATTTAAATAATATTCTTATATATTCAACAAACTTATTGAAATATAAAGACTATGTTTGAAATATAGTATAAAAACTGGTCGATGTTGGTCTCCAAATTGATATTAACAAATACGAATTCAAAACTATTTCGATATAATATTTAGGATTGATTATTATAACTAAAGGTATACAAATGGACTCAGACAAGATTATTATTATTACTTTCTAAAAACAGCCTTTCTCTATAAAAGATCTACAATGATTCCTAGGATTTGTTAATTTCTATTAGCGATTTATATAAAAAATTTCAAAGATTTATTGATTATTTAACGATTTAATACGAAAAGACTTCATATAGATTTAGAAAATTAATTAAAGAAATGCTTTTCTTATATTTAAAAACTCTTTTATTATAATATCAATTCTTGCTTATTTTGATTATAATAAAAAGATGGTTTTGAAAACAAATATATTGGATTAAATATTTGATAATATTCTCTTATGTTAGAAAAGGTGCTTATACCGCATATCACACTATGTTATATCGGGATTAGCTTATATATAACTCTATCGAGTCTGTACATATATATCATATCTTTATATAGAACTTAATAATATTAAAACTTTTCTACCAATTTCTACATAATCTTTTAATAAGTTATAAGCCCAGGTTCGCATAGCATTAAGATTAGTTTTCTGAAGTCACTTGATTAATATTATAATAGATAATAGCGATTTCATCAAATCCGAAAACTATTGTTTTCATAAACAAGGTTAAATCCCAAAAACGATTAGGTAGTATCTAGTTCAATTCAATTGATCGATTAGAGGAGCACGGTTTCGCTTAGCAAATAAATCTGGTTTTGGTATTGTCGTAAAATTCCGGTATTCTATATAATATTGTAAAGCGTGTGGTACTATTATAATGAAAACCATAATGAATATTCAGGTATATAGCACCACAACAATCCAATTTTCGGGATTGAAGATGGTAAAGATTATAATAAATACTCAGATATATAGCACCACAGTAATCCAATCTTTAGGATTAAAGATAGTGAAGATTGTAATAAATACTTAGATGTATAATATTACAGCAATCCAATCTTCGGGATTGAAGATGGTAAAGATTATAATGAATATTTAGGTGCACGGCACCATAACAATTCAATCTACAGAATTGAAAAGAGTGATGAAACTTTAGCAGACGATTGCTATCCATTTTTATCTTTTTTCTATAATTCGAAAATCTTAATTATAGCAAGATTTCCTTGTTTCATTTTCGATTTTTTTCTTTTCAATTTCTGTAAGCTTTATATTGATAATAACGATGCAATATAAGCAATCAATAGTACTTTACAAATCAATCAAATTTTATACAGTTGAGGATTACCTATAGAAAATCTTGAAGTTGAAAATGCTTTGAATATAATTTATAGGGGAACTACGAAATCTATTTAATTTAATAAGATTTTCTTTATTTTAGAAATTTCCCTGCCATCCCCCCCTATTTCTTCAACAATTTTTCAATTATTTATATTTATAATTTAATTAATATAATGATTATTAGATTATTATTTTATTTAATAGATTTTTATAATATTTAATTTATTTCGCTTATTAATTCCGTTATTTTATAATATTTCAATTTTTAATCTTATCTCCTTCCAATAAACAATCGAATTTTACTTATATTCTATTTATATACAATCATTTTGATCCTTTCCTAATCCTTTCTAAAAGGATCTTTGTTTTCTTTTCAATCACCATCTTTATACAATTTCGATTTCAATCTTTTATGTCGATAATAACTATATTGGTAATCAAAGGGGAAAAAGAATATATAAAGAATTAAAAGATCTATAGGAATCCGAAGATATTAAGTATAAAAAGCCAGAAGTTCTAAAAGGAATTGGAGGCGATTCGAAATTATATATAGAAAAGGAATAGATGATTATGGTAATAGGAGAATATATATTATTATATTTGGGGGAATATTTTGATATTCTATTATATAAAAGATAATAAAACTATCTCCTACATTTCTTATAATAAAAACCAGTAAGATTAAGGTGATCAAGAATATTATTATTAATCTTGTATTCCTTTTTGAATATATCCAAAAGAAAGAAAAAGAATTATAGAATATATTTTGTAAAAAAGTATTCTAGCATTCTACTATATAGAAAAAATATATAACATCTTCTATACTTTTATAAAGGAAAGCAAGAATCAAGGGATTCTATATAATCAGAATAATCATATAAAAGACTATATCCCAGCTTCTCTTAAAGGAAAGAGTTATAAAGATATATACTCTATAGGTCAATAGATATTGTATTATTAATACAATCCCTATACCCTTAGAAAAGCATCTACACTAGGTATTAAATAGTTTTAGAGTAGACGATTTTCTTTAAAAATTGATTAAAAACATTGATTCCTAAAAAAGATATTATCAGCGACCAGCATCTTTATTATTAATCACTTGCTAATCCCAGAACACTTCCTAACAATTTCTGAGATCTGATTTACTAATTCCAGAGTGCTTTTTGAAAACTATTAAGATCAATACTATAATCTCAAAACACTTTCTAGTGTATTCTGAAATCAATTCGCTAACTTCAGAGCACTTATTAGTGTCTCTTGAGATTCATTAAATAAAAGTGATCAGATATTGCATACATATCTTTATGATATAGATCATATCGCTTAGCTTAATTGAAATCAATTATAGCATCGATTTACAATATAGTTTCTATAACCTTCCCATAGCTTTCGATAGACTACATAATTTTAGATATACAATATCAGCATAAAAGAATGTTAGAAAAGGTACTTATACTGTATATCACACTATGCTATATCGGGATTAGCCTACATATAACTCTATCGAGTCCGTACATATATATCGTATCTCTATGTAGAACTTAATAATATTAAGGCTTTTCCACCAACTTCTACATGATCTTTTAACATCTTACAATATAATTCAAATAATATACTTCGATTTGTAACCTATTTTTCCTCGCAGCATTTGACAATTGAATATAACTATAAGATCTATAATAAGGAATTTCTTATAATTATTAAGTTTATAAAGAAATAATATTTGAAGTTTCAAAATTTCCAATATGAATTCGAAATCCTTATTGATTATAAAAACCTCGAATATTTCACAACTACAAAGGCATTCAATTAATAATAAATCTATTAATTTGAATTTCTTTTTTATCACGGAGGATAGCTATGTCAGTAGTCACCTTTGATA
The DNA here is from genome assembly GCA_014898285.1 of Botrytis aclada. NCBI lineage: Eukaryota > Fungi > Ascomycota > Leotiomycetes > Helotiales > Sclerotiniaceae > Botrytis > Botrytis aclada. Next base: position 1,864,371 of record RCSV01000010.1, read on the forward strand.
GAGAGATAATAGAATAAAGGATTAATAGACTAAATTAACTTGAGGATTGATCGTAATGATTAGTGTCCTCTATATATACTCAGAATAAGCGATGTAAACACTTATTTGAAAAAGATTATTATTCTAATAGATTATATAATAAGTGGAGTAGTTAATATAGTAATAATATAATTGAGATCGATCATAATGGTCGATCTCGATGATCGGGGTATGTATGTAGCATGTGATATTATGTGATATACTTTTTAGATCGAGATAATCTCGATTTGTCTAAGGACAAAAAAAAGTTTTCTAATTTTTAGGTAACAAATGTTGCAAGTAGCAATATATCCACTTATATAGCATACATAAATGATTTCCCTGCTGGGCATATAAATTTGACAAATAAAGAAATGAAAAATGATATAAAAACAAGGAAATGCATTGAATAAACTGGGTGATTACACTTCTGATACATATATACATATAGATCATTGAGTTGATAATCTAATATTTCAGGAGTATGTATAAGTAGACGGTTAAAAATGATTCAATAAATTAAAGGCATTACAAACATACTAAATCTATAAATTGATTTGAACATATTATACACACAATGGTTCTCTAATGGAAATGCCTAGAATTAGAGTATTTAAAGGCTCTAAAGTTTTCTGAAGTATTCATTAATTGATTATAATAATAAGAATAAAATGATTCCTACTTTTTTCAAATCCTGATTCTGCATAGTCTCAATTAGAGTTTTCATTATACTCCTTTTTATTAAAGAAAAATCTCCTGAACAGATTATTCTTCTATTGCTAGATATATATCTCTACCTCAATCACAAATTTCTTCGATTTATTCTTATTGATATAAAATAATTAATGTGATTCAATCTCTATATCATATTAACCCCATACTTTTCATATAGCAAAATATTGTTTCTCTCTTTTCTATTCGCTTATTCGCCAAGATTAATACTAACACTTCAAGTTTTTCTTACAAATTCTATTCTTTATCAATATCTCTTTCTGCTTGGAGTTATTTTTCTAAAAAGGATAACAGAAGTCCTTCAAAAAGTGTATCTAGTTTTAACGCATTTATTGAATCTGATGGTATTCTGAAGAAGGCTAGTCCATCATTCTTTTGTGGCCGTATTAATCAGAGAAGTCGTACTATCATTATTACTGCTGAGCGAGCAGATCCTCTTATACAAGCTTCTGATAATCAAAAAGGGATTATTATTTCGAATAATAATTCTTCTTTAAATAAATCACCTTTTTTTTTTCTTCTATTTCAGATTCCAGATCAAAGAAATCAAAAATTTCGAATTGAAAAGGTTATTTTAAGAATAGAGTTTGGAATACAAAAGATCAAAGTAATTAATATATAGTTTTGTATATTAAATATATCCGATCTTTTTTATCTAATTGTTATAAAGATTATAAAAAATATTTCAAATGTAAGGATTCTTTTTTTTCTCGATATTGGAAATGTTTCACACATACTTATTGTCATGGTACAGGTAAAGACTTATATTATACCATAAGGATCTAAAAGCTATGGGAGGATAAAGCTCTACTTATAGGAAGTAAGGCACACTAATAGTTCATGCCTGAGGTACAAGGGCAATATAGTTGGTGCCGTGATAGTACTCCCCTTTTAGATCTTATTTATCCCAAGCAAGCTAAAAGACAACTCAATTAACTTTATAGCTTTTCGGTAAAGTTATAATGGGGTTTTTAATTCAATGTACCAGCTTACCATTGTATTTAAATTAAATGGATAGCGAAAATGATTAGATAGAAATCTAATATCTTTTGAAATGAACCCAAGATCTTCTGAAATAAAACTAGAAAACTCTAATCTCTATTATTAAATTAAAATGAATCTTCCTGAAAGCATTGATTAATTGACGAAACTTTTTAGATCTACCTCAACCTTGTTTTGGGGTTATATTTGATATAAGCACTTGCAGAGGGTTGGGAGTGGTAGATCTTTTGAAGTCCATTTAGGCGGGTGGTTCTAGCTTATCTGGGTTTGCCAAGTGGAAAGCGATGATTGTTTCTTCCTGGTCACAAAGGTCTTCAACAGATTGCCAAGATATAGGGTGATGTTTCCATTTGATCTGGTAATAAAATCCGTTTTTATTATAACAATCAAATAATTTATTGAATTTCTAACATTCTGTTTTTTTATTTGTTTTGTTATTTCTTTCTAGAATGCAGCCTTAGTTTCGATAAAACTCGACTTTATTGATTGTTTTTTGGCTGGTTAATTCGGGGGAGTAATAAAATGGTTGAAGTAATAAATTGTGGAATATTAGGAAGATCTTAAAACTAGTAGGGAGTTGGAAGAGACAAACTCGTTTATAAACTTTTAGAATTCTATAAGAACTGTCCTATTTGTTATCACCTTTTTTTATCAGATAATTAGTTTTCATGTTTTTGGTATTGATCTATACTTTATTACCTTCTTTATAAAGAGAGATGTTGGTATAAGTCGTATTGGTATAGTCTTTATATTTCTGAATGGATTAAGCGGTCAAAGCTTTCAATTTTGTTAGGATGATATCAAATCGGTTTGCAATCTTATTAGCTTTTAGAAACTCGTGTTTGTATTGGTATAACAGATTCGAGGGAGTTGATGAAAAAGGCTTGATATCAAAGTGTGGGTGGAAATTATAGTTAATAAAGAATGGGGATATATTAATAGTCTTTGAGATGATATTATTAAAAGCAAATTTTGTAAATAAAAGTCAATCATATTAATTGTCTTAATGAAAGTTTATAAAAGCCTAAAGGTATTGTTCTATCATAGTATTAATCCTCTCTGTTTATCCATCGAATTCTGAATAGAATGAGAAGGACTGTTTCAAGATGATTGCTAGACACTCAAATAGATGTTTCCAGAATTCTAATACAAATTGCAAACCTCTATCGAATACTATATTGTCTAATACACTATATAAACAATAAACCTTTTCAACAAATTGATTGGCAAGCTCCTCTACAGATAATCCTATAATCAGAATGAAATGATATATTTTCATTAGGCGGCAAACAACAATAATAATATATTGATACTTTTTGTTATAATATTCACTAATTGATAACAGTATAATATAATCAATAAAAATATTAGATCAGAAATAGAATAGTATTAATAATGATTCTAGGAATCCAGATATAGTAAGATAGGAGGCTTTGGTTTAAAAACAAAGTTGATAGGTTTATATATAAGTTTCGATTTCTCTCGGTTAGGGTGCCCGGCGGGTCTGGTGGAATGTGTTCGGTATATGATCTGAATACGGAATTCAGTGGAGAGAGGGATAAAAAGATGGTCGTGATAGAAGATTTTGCTATTAATCAATCTACAATCTTGGAGAGCGAATCGGAGGTCTTTTCGGATAGATAGTGGCTAATGACAGGCAACTGAATTCCGAAGGGTATCGCATATAATTGCAATCAGTTCAAATGATTTGTATGCTTTATCGATAAGGTTGTCGATCGGCTTTTTAGTGTTGGGAATGATTATGCTTATAAGGGTTATAATGAGGTTAATATTATTGTTCACTTGTTGAATAATATTCTTGAATATAATGGTATCGAATACTTTTTTTGAGAGAATTGTTTATAAACGATTTTTGATTTGATTATTATTAGAATTGATATAAGCAAAGTGGGATACGATGACTCTCACCTGTACGTGGTGTATCCTACGAACCTTCGGTCGTGCGATCGGAGAGCTAAGTAGAGTCAGCTGGAGCCGGGTGGTGGTTGTACACTAATCGGAGGCCGTACTGGGAGCGAAGGTACGCGCAGCTGATCACCAGAGGGTGATCGCGAAGATGCTCGGAACAGAGGACTACCAGCAAAACGGAGATGAAAACCATTCGACGATGGAAGGGAGATGAGAGCGGGATTGATGCGGAACCATGCCTTTACGAATCTGTGTGGGGAGCAGAGCCAGAGCATATCGCGGCAGAGCGTCTGCGAAGCGGAACTAGCCCTTGAAACAGCGGATAATGAAGCTTCTATAACATAGCTGAGTCTGACTGAAGCCTGTGTTGGGAGCAGGGCCGATATTCTTAACTTGACGAACGAAAATCGACAGAACACCTCTGGGGCGCTAGCGTGCAGAATTTTCACAACCCAACAATACGTACGATCTGCGGGTATACTGGATCGGATATTTACAAATGGTGAGGGGAATAGTAGGAAGTATACAAAGGCTAGGACAGTGTCTACTGGGGCCGGCGGGAGCATATATGGAGTAGGAGGAGGGACGTTTTTAGCATCTTACCTCCGAGTGTGTGGGAGCGGCATAGCGGCGGAGGAGCTCCGGTACAGGAAGGACGCTTTTAGCAAGCCACACTCGACATTACTCGATCGGTATTACGGCGGCGGAGGATCTCAGGCAGAGGCCAATCCTACGATATACATGTGCAACGCGCTCCTAGCGCTCTACTTTCGACTACAAACTATACATTGGGGGAGTGGATTCTACAAGCAGAGCTTTGGTTAGTGGGTTGGAAACACTATGGAAAGGCTGCCTGGCTAGGGGTCTGAAATAGCAAGCCTGCGAGACATAGTCGGCCTTGTTGTGTAGGAGAGATCCGGCAAGGTAACGCGAAACGGCTACTAGCCGCGAGGCGTAGCATATAATGACAGCGACAGCGACACTGTCTATATGGCTCGAGAGGACGGATGCGTGTGTCGGTCTATAATCGGATACTATAGGGCAGAGGGCATGATGGAGGTATCAGATAGGCTTAAGGAGCAAACAGGAATGGAGGCGTGAAGGAATGGTTTTGGTCCTGGCCGGAACTTCCGAAGGTAATCACACAATAGGTGGTTTAATGTAGTCAGAAGATTCTACAGAAGCCTAGTACTAGTGGCTTTATCACAAGTGAGCCGGGAAAGCGTCTGTAGGTGTAGCGAACCTACTTTGTATTATAACATATTCTAGAAAGTAGTTATAATATAATTCATTTCTGCCGCAAGGTGGACGAAAACCACCCACTGGCGATTCGTCTAGCGCAGGCACCTCAACACAAGATGAACAACACCAACCTCCGCAGACTAGCTAGATTGATCCCGGAAGCACCGAGACCAATACTCTCCCCGCCGCACTTCTCCGCAGGGAGCCGCACCGACCCCACAGGAGGCGTGAAGAAAGAAGCAGCCGCGCTCGAATTCACGCAATGGTGGAATCGTCTGCCTGACAGCCATATCACAGTCTTCTCGGACGGCACTGAACAGTACCACCGAGGGCAAAAGATAGTCGGCTACGGCTACGCGATCTACCGGGGACAATTTCCAGTGGCATCCGGCCATGGGGCGATCAACCCGCTCTCGCATGTCTTCGACGCCGAGATAGTGGGTGCTCTAAAAGGTTTGGAGCGCGCCGTCCGACTGGAACCGGCTGGGCAGATCACTACGTGCATCGACAGCACCTCAGTCATTTGGTGCATCAGGGGCAACGCCTCCGACTCATCCCAATGGGCGTTTCTGCGCTGTCATGAGATCATGAGGAACAGACAAGTGGCGATCCGATGGTCGCCTGGACATACCGGAATCCTTGGAAACGAGAAGGCCGATCGGCTCGCCGATCTGGGCGCCCATAGCGGTCGCATCGAAAACGACAACTCATCGCTCCCCACTATCAGTGGTATAAGCTCAACGGCCAGAACCCTCAGACGAGAGGCAGAGCAGAGGTGGTGGAAGCGAAATGAGGTCTCCCTCGCTGGCCGATACCGTCGCTGGCACCTCAGCTACCAAGTCAAGGAACCTGAGGAACTTGCCCTCCCCCGCCCTATTCTTCAGCGATTGGTAGCGCTCAGGACCGGACACGGGGATTTTGCGTCCTACCACCGGCGCTTTCAGCACGACAACGCCACCTCAGAATGCTCCTGCGGATACAGCAAAGAGCCTGAGCACCTAGTGCTCTGCCGACACTCCCGCACCCAATTCAACAACTGGCCGAACAAACCCGACTCAATTCCGCGAGACACAAAGAGTGCAATCGACTATCTCTCTCTTCTTCTGAAGACCCCAACAGACTTCGCAATCTTCCTAGCGATCACCAATCACTTCGAGCAACCACGCTTAGCTTCCCCGGAGAGCCTCTGATCTCCCACTTTCACATTGCCAACCAGGGCTGCACCCCCCTCTGGAGCCGTTCCCCCTCCTCCACCGCCGCGTACAAACTGCAACACACAAAAACTGACAATATAGGGCCCTATAGCCAGCCGCAAACCTGGACTACCCAGCATGAAGTGGGTTGAACAGCACCGACATTGCAAGCGGGAGACAAGCGGCAGGAGCGCGCACAGCGCCCCTGGCCGCTTCTCCCCCGACCTGCATCACAGCCGTAGAAGAACGGAACGCGTGGCTATGCCGGCACCCCCACTAGCATAGTCCATCCCTAGTACCCCCTGGGAGGTCGTGGCGAGCCCCTGCGGCTTGCCCCCCGGATGTAAATTAAAATAAATAAATAAATAAATAAATATAAGCAAAGTGATCTTCTACTTTGCAACTCAATATATTAGAGCGAACTACTTTATAGTTAGAGTAATATATAATATGGAAGTTGAAATTAGATAAGAATTTAGTTTATCTAGTTTGTCTTTGATTTAGTATCTTTATCGATATAAAGTATTTCAGATTCTTATAATTAGTAATAATTTCGAATGGCTTTTGGGTTTCATATAATTCGGATCTTTATTTTTTTAAAGATTTGATAATAACAAATAGTTCTTTATCATAGATTTTGTAATTACATTCAGCTATATTATATTTCGAGAAGAAATATACAACTAAATATAATCAACCCTTATTGTTATATTGAGAGAGCACTTTGTTCGCAAACTAGTCTGAAGTGTCTGTTTCGATAACTATATAGTGGTAATAATCAAATATTGTAAGGATTGAAGCAGAAATAAATATATGTTTCAATTTCTCAAAAGTGTTTTCTTAATCAATAATCCAATTCCATATATTCTCTTTCCTTAATAAATAGTTTAGAGGTTCTATAATTTTAAAAAAGTTGTAAATGAAGTATTGGTAGAAGTTAGTAAAATTTAAAAAATATTGAAAATCTTTTAATTTAGTTAGCGATTTTTATTTAAAAATAATCTTGATTTTATTGAGATTCATTTTGATATTACTGGAGGTAATAATTAGATTAAAATATTTTGTTCTTTTTATTTCGAATTCATATTTTTCGATATTGATTTGCAATCTAATATTAATAAATTTCTAAATGATTTCGCAAATTTACTTTTAATAATTTATAATATTCTCAAAGTAAATCAAGATATTGTTTAGATAAGTTGTACAATTTTTGTCTAAAAGATTGAAGAGAATATAATTAATATAATTTTGAAATAAAATAAATGTATTACAAAAACTGAAGGGTATGATTAGAAATTCGAATAGATTAAAATAAATTGTAAAAGTAATCTTCTATTTATAATCTTTAACAATCTATAATTTATTGAATGTAGCAATAATATTCAATTTAATATAAACTTTGATGTAGCAAAGGGTATCAAGAATCTCTTTGATTAATAATAAAGAGTATTGGTTTTTAATAATAATATTATTTAAACCATAATAGTTCTAACAGATTTGTATATCCTCTTTAGATTTTGTAACTAGAAAAAACGGGATAGCTAATTGGAAGTAGGATTTGCAAATGAATCCTTTATTTAAATTATTATCAAGTTATTTACAAACGATTTAAAATTTGGTTAGGGATATTGGATGGCCTTTATTATATAAGGACTTCTTATCTAATATAATCTTAATTTTGTAATCCTAAAAGTATTATAATAGGAGCTTGTTAATAAAGGAAGATAGGAAACTAGTGAACAGATTGCAAATCTAAAGCAATAGTTTGCTTTGAATTTTGATTGCAAATAGTATAGATTGGTCAATCTTTTCCATAAACTTTTTGATATTGTTTTTTACAATACTATAATATAATTGGATAAGGTTATCTATTAGAATTCAATATAATTTATAGGATCTATTCAATTCGTTTTAGATTACTTTTGTAATGTAAGCTTCCTGATCCTTGTAAAATTGAATAAAGCTATTAACTATAAGAAACTTTATATTATTCATTTCATATCAAATGTTTTGTAAAATATTAATCGATTCCTTTAGAAGGTTTAATAAAAGCGGGATACTCTATAAAGATAAAACATTTTTGTTCTGTAATAATCTTTTGTATATCCTTGAATCGGTGATAATCCGTATTAAAATCGGTTTCAAGATTGGATGGTTTGGTATCATTTTGATATAGATCTTTGCTTTTCCATTGATTAAATAAATATAGTTATAGTTTATACTATGTAGTATAGGATAAATAAAATCTATATCGTTAAAGTTTCTTTTTGTATACACTAAGATTAAGGTAACAGATTCTAAAAGTATCGATTAGTTTTGGAGCAAAAAGGAAAGGGTTTCTAGATTTTTATCAATGATTTCTTTAGCAAAGGCTTGATACAGGATCGAGATGGTTTTTTTTAGAATAGATTTCCTAATGGGTGTATATGGTATTGAGTTGAGTGTGGTATCCATTAGGGTTGGTATATTGTTGTAGTTGGGGATAATAATTGTAATTTTATTGGCTGGGTAGTAATATCTAGAGTAATATATAGATGCAAACTTTAGAGTCATTGTTATCTAATCGATAGTGGGATTATAGTATTGAAGCTATAAGAGGTTGAAGATTATAGGGTTTATATCAAAAAGGTTGATAATATAGAATAGATCGATTTCTTTATAATTATTAATCTGTAGATCTAATAGTACATATTGAGATAGAATATCAAAGGTTTTTTTTATTTGCAAATAATAAATTGCAAGTAGTAGGAAAGGGGTGTATAGAAATACAAAACTTGGAGATAAAGATTCTATTAATAAATTCATATCCCGTAGCTTTATTGTCTATAAGACCAACAAACGGAATAATCATATTAGGCGTAAGGAAAATTTCCATTGAGATTTTAAGGGATTTGCTATTCATTATTCTAAAGTACAAAGGATCCTTAGATATAACTAATCTCTTAATCCACAAAGATAAGTTTTCCTTAAAGGACTTCAATTCACAATTGTAAATCAAGATTAATCTTTTAATATATCCAGCTAGGAAATAGAATTTCTGCTATTATCTAAATATATCGAGCCTTCGATGAATCCACCCAGATCTATATTATCAATAGGGACTAAGAAGGTATAACAAAACAATACTATAGTAATTAGAAAACAATTAGCAAATAGGAATATTTTCTAATAAATAGGATTGTAAGCATTATAATAGGGTTCAAGGTTGTAATAATAATCAGAAATAGAAAAGTGGTGGATGTTCAGAGTATATCGATTTGTAATAAAAAGGTGATTAGGGTATTGTATAGTTTTTAAGTTAATAATATATTTTGTATTGTTGCATTGCTTTTTTTTACAATTGAATTTGATATAATCAGGCTTTTTGTAGTAAAGATAGAGGCTAAGATCTAGATATTGCTCTTTATTATAGTATAATTGAATTCGCTAGCTTTAGTAAGTGGCATTCAGTTGTATAGGATCTCCAAAGGGATTAGGTATAGATATTACAATTACTATAACAAAAGGTTTCTTTTCGTAAGGTTTTCTCTAATCATTAAATTTGATGTCTTGGTTTTTCTGTTGACTATCAAGGTGAGTTTTTTCCTTTAAATCGTTATAAATGTTTTGTTATCAAATTATCTATATATTGATATCAACAGTAGAGGGCTTATTAAAGCAATTGATTAAAACATTAATCAGTTTTTGGGAGACCTTGATTTTAAGATCGACAACTTATTATTTGGCAATCTTCTTACATTTAATAACAAACTGTTTGAATTCGATAATGAAATTACCAAATAGGGTCTTTTTCATTATATATTTGTTGTAATCTATGAAAACTTTGTATAAAAGATTTAAAGTTTAGTATTGCTTGTTTAATTCGTATCAGATACTTGCTATTGTATATCATCCAGAAGGCTAAAGGTTGGAATTATGCGGGTTGTCAGTGATTGTATCAAAATTTATTTGGTTGTTTGTATACACCAGGTCAAAGAATAGACTAGCAAGGAATATGATTTTCTGAAACTCTGATTCATTTTTGTAATCCATAGTCAAGTAGCGATTGATTGCATTATAAAAAGTTATATACTAATCTTAGCGCTTTATAATATTTTGCTTATCACTACTGAATTTTTCGAAGATAGTGAGATATTTATAACAAAATGAAGCTTGCGAATTATTATAAATTATAATATTCAATATTATAATTGTATCTTTCAATTCGATAATCCTTGATTGAATATCGAAGGCTTGGATTTGTGCAGCAATAGTTTGAGTTTGTAATAAGTTTACAATTGATTTGATCAATTCAAGTATAGTTTGGGTGATAGCAAAGTGTAAAGTATTTGGATTGTTGAATAAATCTGTAAAAGGAAAGGTATCGATTTTGATGAAATTGAAAATATAATTCAAAAAGAGGAATTGCGGAGGTAGACCTGATAGGGGTGTTTTTAATACAAATACCTGATCATCTATCTTTGATAACTTTGAAATAGAAAATGTTAGCAATAGAGTGTTCGATAGATCAATAGTAAATACGATTAACACGATCGGGGTGAGAATGAGGGTACTGTTTAAAGGAATAAAAGAAAAATGAAGCTGTGATAGTTTATTTGATAATAATACAAACTGTCATAATATAAATAAAGATTTATATTGTACTATAAAGGTCTAAGAGCTATAGGAGGATAAGGCCCTACTTATAGGAAGTAGGGCACGCTAGTGGTTCGTGCCTGAGGCATAAGGGCAACGTAGTTGGTGCCGTGACACTTATACCATATTGCCAATCTTTTTAAAATCTTTAGCAAAAAGGTTAATTAAGTTTTCGGATTCAAACTTTATGGTTTTATTGGGTTAAATAAATTTCTTGAGAGTTTTGATTAATTATTTGATTAAGCTGATAATCATTTTAATAGAAAACTATTTCTAATGTAAAGTTGATTTATACTATAATAATTATAATATTAGCAATATAAAAAAATAAAATAAAATTCCTTGATTTGGATTTATTAAATTCATTGGATTCTATTCCTAATATATCTCTCTCATCATTAATATAAATTACCTCCCCTTAATTAGTACGATTATTTAGAACTTCTCCTCAATTGAATCAATCAATTCAATTAATAACCATATCTCCCTTTTTTTAAAAAGATTAGGTGGAAGAGGCCTCTATATTGACTATCTTACTATGTGTGTAAGCATATTGATCCTTTTCTAGTATTATATAAGGGGACCAATATACCTGTCTATGATTTATCTAATCTAGTTCGTTTAGATAATCATATTACTAATCACTACACATACTTAGCACCAATAACTTCTATTCCTTTTAATACTTTCTTATAGGAATTATTACCTTTGATCTCCCCAATCTTCCACACTTTTATAATCTCAATCCTAGTATATTCTTGAATTTTTCGAATACTATTTTTATTAAAGATTTAATCATTCTATTTGTTACCATATCCGATATATTAATGTAACTAATTATTACCTTTTGCTTTTCAGTAAGATCCCTAATAAAGTAATAGTATATATCAATATACTTTGATTGTTCATATAAATACAGATTCTTGATTAAAGCTATTGCTTTTTGGTTATTGCTTAGTAGTTGAATAGTATCTTTGTGTGCAAATACATATTCTGCCTTTCCAAGATTTTTAAGTATTTGGGCTAATTATTTTCTTTGTTTGGTGAATATCACCATTGATATATATTCAAACTCAGTATTTGATATTGCTACTAAATTCTACTTCTTATTAGCCTACAATATTGGTCCTTTATAGAACATAGCAACTCTTTTAGAAATACTTTTTCGATTATATTGATTATTTGTTTAGTTTACATCAGTGAAGACTTTTATAATATCTGCTGGTAGATTATATTCCTTTGCAATTTGGTATTATATTCCCTCAGGTCTATATTTGAGTTTCTAAGTGATTGTAGCTTTCAGGTATTGTATTAAATTCTTTACTCCTATTCCATGGTATTTCGCTGACTTTGCCATATATTGTGATAGTCGGCCTAGCACAAAGGAGATATTTGGTCTTATGTATATTATTAGATGAATAAGATTACCTATAGTTTATTGATATTTGGTAATATTGATTAGTTTATTATTTTTTATAACTGATTGTAGATATGAGTAATTAGCAGCTAGTATTTTCTTAGTATAATGCTGAGTGTATAAGATTCCGAATTTTGTAAGCATAGCTTCCAGATATTCTTCCTAATTCAATGTAAATAATCTGTTTGCTCGATCTCTTATAATCTTAATGCTTAGAATCTTACTAATTTCCCTTAGGTTTTTAGTATTGAAGTATAAGGAAAGTATTATAGAGAATTAATTAAGTTAATCTTTTAAGGTCAAGGAGGTGATTATATTATCAATATAAACTAATAGATTGAATTGTCAAGCAATATATATATACAAATATAAATTGACAAGACTTTAAGTAAAGCTTTAATTAATCAATTCAGACTTTAAAAATTGATTCCAATCTTATCCAGCTTATTTGAGGCTATACAAACTCTATAATACGTGTAAAATGTATCTATTTGATATATTGATTCCCTAAGGTAATATAAGGTATATCTCCTTTTTGAAATGGGATTCTGTAAAAGTATTCTTTATATCGAAATGCTAGCACTTCAAGTTTTTCTTTGTAATGATTATTAAGAATAAGCGAAGTATATTGAGTTGCATTGTAGGGGCAAAGGTTTTATTGTAATCTTTTCCAAGAACTTGATTAAAATCTCTTGTTACTAATTGTGTTTTGAATTTTTCAATCTTATTATCCTTTGTTTTTATTGTGAATACCCATTTTGTTAAAACAAGATTCCTTCTTTTTAGTAAAATATACTTTTTTTAAGTATCATTTTCAATCAATAAACTGATTTCCTCTTAAACAGCTTGTTTCCATTTTTTATTATATTCAAGATCTAAAACTGCTTGGTTATATATAGTAAGAATAAGGATTTTTAGAATCTATTTTGCAAAAAAGACTATATCTTCATTTGTAAAACTCCCCAAAATCATTTAAAGATTTTCGAATACTTTCGTTTTAATACTCAAATCGATTTTTGATATAAGGGGTATAAAGATTATAACATATTCGATAACGTTTTTATCTAGATCTACTAAAAGTATTACTATTATTACTTTTATTAATTTTTGAATATACTTATCTAACTCACCATTATCTCGTTTGTATTTTCGAAAAGAGTATTTTTTGAGGGGGTTTATATCTATAAATATAATTAGGATTTCTATCAAAAATTTATTGATTTCAGATATTGTATTTAATATCTCTATCTCTTTCGTTTCTAGAGATAGAATCAATTCTGCAGATGAATTGATTTCTACAATATTCCTTTTATTATCTTCATTGAATTACTGAATATTATTGATTTTGAATACACTAGGGATTACAACTTTCAAATAATCAGGAATAACAACATTTTGTAAAGATTCAAATAGGGATTCTTATACTTCTTATATCTTCTGAAATCTGCCTCTAGATCTCCTATCGAAAACAACATTTTCTATACCTTGAAAACCTAATACAAATTTTTTTTTTCTCAAATCTAAATCTCCTCCTCTTTTGAATTTATTTATAATCATTCGACTTGCTTATACAGTATAGCCTAACTCTGATAAGTACACTTTGACATATTTGTTGATTATATATAAATATCCCATAAAGATACCTACTCAAACTATATCTCATAATTTGTTATATCATTGATCCTTTAAAATTATCTTTGGATTGATATATACATAACACTTGCTCCCCCATATTCTACAATAACTAATATTTGAAATTGATCTTATAAACACTTCAATCAGACTTACAACACTATCATCAATAATCAATCCAATATTCATTCTATTCCTATAATATACATCATATTCAACAACTTTGTCTCAGAATTTCAATAACAATCCAGTTTCTTTTAATATAGCTCTCATATCGGCTTCAGCAATACCAATATTTCTCTCAGCAATTCCATTTTGATAAAATGATATTACAATAGTTAGTTCCAATCGAATCCCAGAGTTCCATTCTCTTACAGCTTGGATTAACTCTGATACATTATCAGTTCGAGCTGCTACTATCTTATTACCAATACTAAGTTCTAATTCGGTTTTCCATTTCTTCAATCTTGGTATAGCTTTGTCTTTTGTTTTTAAAACCAAAATCCAATTCACTTTTGTTTAGCTATCTATAATCAATAGGAAATAGTGATTTCCTTGTAAAGATTTTAGGAATAAGCTAGTAATATCAAAGTAAATAAATTCTAATCTTTTTGTTTTATAAGAACTAAATTGTTTTGAAATTAGATTCTTTATTTTGATAAGTATATATACTTCGCACACAAGGATTTTAAATAGAACTTTGATTGGCTTTCCTAGCATAATAACTTTATAAAGATTTCGTATCTTTTCTAAACCAAAATAATTAAATCGTCTATACTATAATAAATAAATCTCTAAATCCCTTTTGATTTTATCTAAAAAGATATCTAAAATAATCTTGTTTGATTCAATATCACTAATGATCTCTATACTCTAAAAAACAATATCTTCATATTCTTTTGCAATCTCCAAAATCATATAAATTCCTCTATCCATTTTTGTTTTGATAATATTTATTCCATTTTTCCGAAAATATATACAATCTGAATTGAATCTACCTTTGAACCCAGCTTCATAAATCTTTTTGCCAAAAAGGAGATTGACTCCTAATCCCAATATATACAATATCTTTAAAAATAAAACCATACTACTATTTCCTAGCTCCATTACAGCTATACCTATTCAATCACAATACATAACTCCCCCACCAACTTTTATTATCTTTCTCTTTATCTTCTTGATATCTCTAAAAAATGAAAGTTGATTAGATATATATAAGGAAATACCAATATCTGCATACTAGCAAAAGAGAATAGTTTTACAAATGAATTCTTTAAAGATATAACACTCTTCGTTATCAGACTCTTTTTTGCTTTCTAATAAATCGAGATTAACTAAAAGATCTTTATCATCTACAAAATAAGCCTAATTACTCCCTTTCTTAAAAAATGATATTTTGATTGTCTTTTTAAATATTGCTTTTCGTTGCTAAACTTTGTGGTATTTGTGGATCAGAGTTTGTACAAATATAAGGTCTTTGTAATTATATAGAAAGTGCTCTTTGTATTTATAGAGATAGCAAGTATAAATATTGACTGTTTCCTTTTAGTCTTACTACATTATTGGGCTTAATCCTTTACTATCTCTTTGTCGGTTTGGGATTACATATTTTCTGTTAATAATATGAGCTTATTCTATCTCTTAGATATTAAGCTCTTTAGTAATGAAATACTTGATCTTATTTTCCACTCCTAATATGCTTTGAATGTTTATAGTATTGATTATCGTTTGGTATTTGCTTGATAGGCTTTTAGTTAGAATTAAAAATAGGGTTTCGTTTTTATATGAATCCTTGAATACAGGGTTGGTGGTATCAAACTTACATCGATATTTTTTCAATTTATTCTAGGCTTTAATAACAGTTATTTCTGGATAACTAGTAGGCTTGAAGGTAAATATTTGGATTATTGTCAAGTACGAATTTGCTGTAATATCACTGGTTTTTGAGTACTTTGTCTTTAGGTAATTCTATAGTGTTTGTACTGTATTATATTTATTAATAAACGTTTCATTGTTGTTACTAAATGATTTACATATATACAAAAATATATTAGCTTTATTTTTCAAGTATTTAATCTTTTTATCGAGATTAAACCTTATATTTACGATTTTGCTTTTTATAAAAATCGGGAAAACTTTGATATTATCAATTTTTATTTCAATTTCTCCAACCTTAGTATGCTTTTGTAATATAGATTCAATTATATAGAATCAATCTTTTTCTTTCAATTGTATTTTCATTTGTCGAAACCATTGCTCATGGGTTTCTTGAGTGAGATTTGGGATGTTCTTGATTTGCTCTTTGATTTCGTTCATTTTGATATCTATATAAAGAATTTGTAAGGTTTTCCTTCTCTTTTTTTGTATAAATAGATTTATATAAATTGTAAATATAAGTATAATTAGCACCGCATACTTTCTATTGTACTGTGTATGTATTTATTTGTAAATAGTATTGCATGCTTTTTCAACTTTGCAAATTGATAATAGTGGTGATTATAGTATTGCATACTGATCGTAGGGTAGTGTTGTGTACTTTTCAATTTTGCAAATTGGATTGTAATAATAACTGTGTCAATTATATCCAAAGGCCATACTAATCGGGTTTTATAACCTTTTAAAAAATTGGATGGAAAAAGCCTCTATATTAATTATCTTATTATGTGTATAAGTATATTAATCCTCTTCTAGTATTATATGAGGGGACCAATATGCCTGTCTATAATTCGTCTAATCTAGCCCGTTTAGGTAACCGTATTACTAATCACTACACATGCTTAGCACCGGTAACTTCTATTCCTTTTAACACTTTTCAATTAAAAATCAAAAATCTTCTCCTTCCCCATCACCTGTTGTAAAACAGCTAAAGACTTTCAATAAGCCTATAGCTTCTGGGTCTGTTTTTAACAAGGCACATGGGAAGATTATATTGAAGGGTAAAGAGAAGAGAAAGGTTCAGTTTAATTTGGATATAGATATTGATAAGAATGATGAGGAGATAAGAGATCAATTTTCTTTTCCTCAAGATTCTAATAATAATGAGGAGTGTGAAACATTCGAGGGAATATCTATTAATGATATTATTAAAGAAAAGAAAAGGAAGACCGAAATTTTGTGGGTTGATATTGAGTATATTGAAAAAAGGAAGGTTTTCAAAAGAAAATTAATTAGATAATCTCAATAATCCTATTTCTAATATCTTAGAGATTTAGTAATAATATAAAGTAATTGAATTTTTAATGAGATAAATTCTTTATAAATCCATTTGCTATTATTTCAATTATTGAAAGATAAGTGAAATAAAAGTTTCCTTTTATATATTCTTATTTTAATTATATATTCTGAATGTCGATATATCTTAGTTTAATAGTAATCCTCTTATTCTCGCCTATTACTAATCTAATAGTTTATTGATTGTTGCAAAATATGAAAACTAATAATCTAATAGAAAGATTAATCTTCTTAAGAAATCAAAAAATTACAAGAATTTCTTTTGATATACATTCTATACCTAATAATTCAGCTTCAATAATAAAAGTAGTTACTATATCTTGTCTCAAAGCTTTCCAAACTACTAATCCTCCAAATAATGAAATAATATAATCTTGTGATAATCGTCGAGTTTCTAAGTTGTTTGTAAAGAATACATCTGAAAACAATAGAAGTTGAGGGATTTGATTTTTATTATATTCAATAGTGTAATATTTTATATTTCAAAGATATTGAATGTAATAATCAACTGCTTTCATGTAATCCGGAAATAGGTTAATAAGAAAATAACTGAACTAAGATATGACGAATACTATATCAGCTTTTACAGTGATTGCGATATATAACACAGATCCTACCTTTTCCTAATATACTCATATAAATATAATATTTGCTTTATTATCATTTTTTATGAATATCACAAAGAATAATAGAATATATGCATTACCTTAATTGAGATTGAATTTTGTTGCAATCTTTTTAATGTATATATTGTGTGCTAGTTATAATCTCTTTGCCTTTCGATTATAGATAATATCAATATCTAGAAACCACTTTGTATTATCTAGATCACGGAGTTTGTAAATAGTCTTGATATCATAGATAATATAATCAGCTATTATTAAATTCTTTTTGTAATAAATAATCTATATGTTATCTATAAAGAATAAGATTAAGACCATCTATTCTAAGTTTATAAAAAGATAGGGTTCCTTTTTGCATTGGATGAAGCCAAGATTTTTCAATGTAATACTGAAATCCTTGAACAAAATCGCTAAGGAATTATAAAGACTATACAAAATGTAATCAAGCATTACATATTTATTTGATTCCTTGAATCTATTTAGCAAATAGCAAATTATTGATATATCTAATGAATCTTTGTGAATATTAATAAATATATTTATTATATCAAATTGTTTGGTTTCCAAATTGTATTTTACAATTAATATTATAACGATTCTGAATAATCGTTCAGCAAGAGTTACAGTATAAATAGATTTAATAATATCTTTTGACTAAAAATCTTCTTGTATTATTAATCTTGCTTTATATTTAGATAAGAAATCTTATTCATTGTATTTATATATAAATATTTATTACAATAGAATAAAAGCAATTAGAATATTCTCTACATTTATCTTGTATTAGATTTTTCTCTCCTTCAGATTATTGATTTCAATTTCGTATTTATGCTTAAACCAAAGTTCTAGAAAATAATCCTTAAATTGATAATAGCGTTTAGGTGGTGGTAGTAAATCTGAAAGATAAATTTTTGATAATATCTTTTGCTGATTCTTATTTAGAATAGTAGAAGAATTAGATTTTGTTCAAATAACTATAGCGATCACACTGTGAACAATGATATAAAAGTTGTTGTTCTTCTTTTGTTCCATAATTAGATAACTAGACCAAAATATTTCATAAAAGTTTTCTAATTTATCACTACCTTGATTAAATAGGCTTGTAATAATCGTATCAATTTATTTATTTATTTATTTATTTTAATTTACATCCGGGGGGCAAGCCGTAGGAGCTCGCCACAACCTTCCAAAGAATACTAAAAATAGACTATACTAACAGGGGTGTTGGTATAGCTATGCATTCCGTTTTTTTACAACTATAATATAAACTGAGAAAGAAGCGACCAAAAGCGCTATACACACTCCTACTGTTTGTTTCCTGCTTGCAATATCGGTGTTGTTCAATTTATTTTATACTAGATAGTTTAAGTTTGTGGTTAGTTATAGGGCCCTATATTGTCAGTTTTTGTATATTGTAGTTTATATGCGGTAATAGAGAAGGGGGAATAACTCCAGAAAAGGGTGTAGCCCTAATTGACAATATAAAAATGGGAGATTAGAGGCTTTTCGGGAAAGTTAAGTATAGTTATTTAAAGTGATTGGTGATTGTTAGGAAGATTGTGAAATCTATTGGAGTTTTTAGAAGAAGAGAGAGATAGTCGATTACATTTTTTGTATTTTATAGAATTGAGTTGGATTTGTTTAGTTAATTGTTGAATTAGATACAGGAGTATTAGTAGAATATTAGATATTCAAGCTTTTTACTATATTCGCAGGAATATTCTGAGATAATGTTATTGTACTAAAAGTATTGGTAATAGAATATAAAATCCCTGTATTCAATCCTGAGCGCTATTAATCGTTAAAGAATAGGGTAGGGGAGAGCAAATTCCTTAGGTTTCTTGATTTGATAGTTGAGGTGTTAGCAATAGTATTGGTTAGCAAGGAAAATCTCATTTCGTTTCCACTATCTTTGTTTTGTTTTTTGTCTAAGGGTTCTGATTGTTGAGCTTATATTATTGATAATAGGGAGCAATGAGTTATTATTTTTGATGTAATTGTTATAAACGTTCAGATCGGTGAGCCGATTGGCCTTTTTGTTTTTAAGAATTCCGGTATGTCCAGGTGATTATTGGATTGTTATTTGTTTGTTCCTTATGATCTTATAATAATGTAGAAACGCTTATTGGGATGAATCGGAGGTGTTGTTTTTGATGTATTAAATGATTGAGGTGCTATTGATGTATGTAGTGATTTGTTCAGTTGGTTTTAGTTGAACGATATGCTCCAAATCTTTTAGAGCATTTATTATCTTGATATTGAAGATATACAAGAGTGGGTTGATTGCTTTATAATTGAATATTACTAAAAATTGTTCCTGATAGATTGTATAGCTATAGCCAACTATCTTTTGCTTTTGGTGGTATTATTCAATACTGTTTGAGAAGATTGTAATATGGCTATTAGGCAGATGATTTTATTATTGTATAAATTCAAATACAACTGCTTTTTTTTTCACACCTCCTATAGGGTTGATACAGCTTCTTACAAAAAAGTATAACAAGGAGAGTATTAATTTTGATACTTCTAGGATTAATTTAGTTAATTTGTAAAGGTTGATATTATTTATTTTATATTGAGATGCCTACATTAAATGAATTATTAGTAAATAATTTTTATTCATTTTGCAAAATTGGAGTACAAATCTTATTTATACTTGTTCAAATACTAGCTCGTCAAGCAATAATCCAAAATCTCTTAGGATTACAATGATCAAAGTTGTGTGCCAAATAGGTAAAACTTTTTTTACTATTAGGATAATTGTTCGATTGATTTTAATAATATAACTACCTAGCTTTATACTTATTATTATATTACAAACAGCTTCCCCCACCCGATTTAGCTTTATTCAATCTATATACCATATCTCGGATTTATAAAAAGCAAAAAGTAGAATACAGATAATTATTGCTTTATATAACACTACAACTAGCAGACCGTAATATATCTATATAAACTCTTTGATATACCTCGCAATCTTATAGGCTTTTGCTTTTTATTCTGCTATATATCTTTTGAAAAATAGTTTCCAATCAAACCAGACTTTTAGTTAATATAAAGCTAATTGAATAATCTTATTGCTCAATTTATTAATAAAACAGATCAATATTTTATTATTTATTTTCAAATGTGGGGTATATACCTCTCTTCTTTAGAAGAGGTATATCATCTCTAACTTTTCTAATACAAATATTATACAATTTCGTTTATCTTATTGAAAGATCTAGCGAAGATCGTATTTAAAGAAACCAATATTCTTGTATATGTTCTTGGATATGTAATAGATATAAACATTATTAATATACCCGAAGCGCAGTTTGATGTCTTGATTTAGTAACTCAACAAGATATAGAATGTATAGTACAAATGAAAGCAGGGAGTTTTACAGAGTGCTGCATTTGATACAGCTGTATTCTATAATTACATTTTCCAGTTGTATTCTTACTAAGCGATCACTCAAAAAAACTTGGACTAGTTGTAGAAGGGAGCGGGGCTACCCTTGCTGATGCATACATTCCAATAACCTATTCGACAGGAATATGTCGAATGCGCTTTGTACATCTAATATAACCATTGTAATTTCTTGCTTGCAGACAAAAGCTTCTTCAACATTATATACAAACGAAGTAACTAGATTTATTGTTGTTTGCTTGGGAAACACTCCTTTGTATTGGGGGTTGAGTATATCTATTATCATTGCAATCCATAAGATGCATTTGGCGATTATACGTTCTAGGCCTTTCGAAATGCATGAAAGTAGAGTTATCGATTGCCAGGATTGTATTGACGATTTATTTTTTTTTTCAATCTTAAAAATCATTACCACTTCTGCATATCTCTATCTGGTTGGGAAATAGCTTAATTGCAAACATCGATTGAAGATCCCAGTGATTACCAATCCAATGGTGTCCTAGTAAGCTTTCAAAAGGCGAATAATAATCTAATCAGGCCCCGATAAGGTGCTCGAAACTTTTATAACACTCTTTTCCATTTCTTCGAAGATTATTTCTGTGTATTATAAAAATTTGTTGGATATACGACCTAACCAGAATAAATTCGTCTTGAGATTGTTACTATTGTTGAAGTATTTAAGGATTTTCTTTTGTAAGACCTAGGTCTTTTCAATAATATCTTTGATTGTTATATTATCAACGATTAGGGGTGGCACTCTGAGGTTGATAGCGAGTTTGTACTAGCCAATTATTTTGTATAGATTTTTGTTACAATTTATTTTATCAATAATTCCGTGTCAGTACTAACGTTTTGCTTTTTTGATTGTAATCATTAATCCCCGCCGCCAATGTTCCGCCTAATTGGTGCTCTCAGTTTTAGCTGTTTTATAGTTTTGGTGAATCATTTTGTATTCGTTTGTTCACCAAGGGGTAAAGCAACCGGAAACATTTTTCTCCTTTTCTACTAAGCGAATTGCTGATTCAAACAAAGAATTCAGTATTCCTATTAATTCATTAACCTATCCAACAGATATATTCTCTAGACTTAAGAAGTAGGGAATCCCATTCTTTATAATCCTCTGGAATATTGAAAAGCCTTTCTCGTTAATTATACAATCAATAAACTTAGCAATGAATGAGGTAAGGTTTGGAATCGTAGTTATTTGTATTTTATAATCGAAGCTGCTTTTTAGATTACAATCAATAATAGTGCCAACGAAAGGGATATTAAAAAAGGTTAGATCAATCGTGTGATCTGCTTTGTGAGTAGGAACCTTTAGGGTTTTAATAAAGTTTATTTTATTCGAAAGGGATTATTCTACAAGGAGCGTTTTTTGGCTGGCCGAAGCTATATCGGGTTTGAATAGGTTGTATTTAGCATTGAAATTGCTGTCTACCATTGTGTGGTTGGGGAATGTTATGGAGATTATTAGATCCATTATTTTCCTAATATCTAACTATCAATATATATTAACAATTTGTACATTGTTCACTTTTATTCAGAAAAGATTTTGATATAATTGAATACGTTTTTGTTGAATATGGATTTGTTTGCTCTTGTATATGTATATCATTATTCTTAATCTTTCTATCTCTTTTTCAGGGCTGTCTGGGTTATCCTAACTGTCTGTTAGCGCAAAGAGGTTATACCCCAGATAGTTCTGGGTTCAAAACCTAGAGTATATAGAGGGTTTCTGTATATAAAGGATCTTTAATTTTTATTCATATATTATTTGTAATATTACAATATACACTCCTATCTTTTTCTATACATTTGCCCAACCGATTTGTATAAACCTGGCTATAGCTATCTAACAATTAACACCACAATGCCAAAAGGAGTGATTACTCATTCAGGTCAATATCGATATCTATATCGGTGTGCTGTAATAGTGTAATATTGAAAAGTGCTTTCTTGTTCAGACTGTCTTCATTTGGGTGCTTCTTTTTGGGGCGATAAGAGTTATCGGATAGACTATCAGTTGAGGAGATATTCTGAAGGGCATATTAGGAGTTGTTCAGATTTTTATATGTAGTGATATGTTTTTTGTGAGAAGGAGAGGATATTTCAATTGTAATACTTTAGGGAGTTGTTGTAGTTAGAGTAGCTGTTTTATTAACTAATATTTTAGTGATTAGATAAATCTTTCAATTTTGTTTTTTGTTTTTATAAGCTTCAGATTTTGTAAGGTGTACAACTTTCCTATTGATTCGATACGGTATCGCAGGGTAGTTGTTGTGCTTGGCCGGAAATAATCCTATACAATTTGTGTATTCAGTTTTGGTTTTGTATTCGGGCCCAAACGGGCCATTGTAATTCGTTTGTAGGATGCTACAGTTATTACATTTTGGGGTGCTTTTGTATATTATTAGATTGCAAAAACCCTAATATTCTGGATTATAATAGGTGATACACTGTTTTGATTTAATATATCGGACTCGTTTGGAGTTATTTAAAAGTTTGAAGGGAAAGACTTTTATTGGTAGGCTAACAATCCAGATCTACTTATAGGAGTTGACTATTCAAATAATAATTCAATAGTCAATTAGGGGAGTGCCTATTTATATTAATATTTTCTTAGTTACTATTTCCTTAATAATTAGTATTCTATTTCCATTCAGATTATAAAAGAAGGTCGGGATTCTCTTTAATATATAGCGATATTAGATTATAGATTGTTTTAGATTATTATAATTCAGGATCTTCTTGATTTTTTCTATATTCTTGATTTCGAGTAGTTTATTACATATAGCGTTACTAGCAGTTTATACTGCTCATTTAATAGCTGTAGGGGTAATGGATACTATATCAATATCTTTTAGATTGGGGATAATCTTATCGATTGTCTTTCTTAGTATATAGGTGTTCGGACAATTTATTATTAGTGTAACAATTTCTGTTACTAGTAAACGAATATCCATTTTGATTTTCCGGGGTTTGATTGATCTCCATTTGTTGGCCTACCTTTATATGTATGCAATTGTGTTTATAAATACGCTCCAGTTTTTTGGGGTTTTTATAATATCTGTATAGATGCGGTTTGGATTGTTGCTATTCTTATCTTTAGTTATAGAATATATCGCATTTTGTGATAATCTAGTTTTGATATTGTTTATTATTATATTACAAATTTCTTTATTATAAACTGCTTTTTCTAATATACTATCAGCTTCGAATTGATGAAGCATTGCTTCGAATGCTTTATAAATCTTGCATTTGAATCGCGTTTATTTATTGAGGGTATTAAATTGATTTGTAATAAAGAATCCTTTTGTTACCAACAGACTTGATACAGCAGCTTTTACAGTTTCTACGCTATAAGCGCTTGTACTGCTGAAATTGAATAGTAAGGGTGAAAATAGTAATCGGTCGCGGGTGAACTAGGGATCGGTTACAATCGGCGCTCTCGTAAGGGTAATCGCCATAACGCTCACGCCGTTAGCAATGATTGTAGATGTATCTGATACTAGAGCTTATATAGTCGGAGGGTGCGGCTTAATGCGATCTAAGCTCGTAGTTGTGGTGTATTTGATAATCGTACCAATAAATGTATAATTTATTGATATCCCTGATTTTTGTTTTAGGAGACTTTATTATCTAATTAAATAATTGTAATTGATTAAAAACAGAGTGTTGAAAATAGGAGAATCGAAGTCGAATGTTTGATACTCTAATAAATTGAGAGTTAATCATAGAATTTCGATCTTTATAATTCTTTATCGTTTGAATGATCGCTCATAAAGACCAACTTCGTTTTTAATAAATAAATCAAATACTTTTTTCTTAAGAATAAACAACCAAACTAATAATGTATCCTTTATTACACAAGATTTTAAAAAAGGCAGACTTTCTATAAATACATCTTCAATTAATCTTAGCATAGGAATAAGATCCTTCCCAAATATACCATCCTCATTTATCAAAGAATCTATATAATTATTAATGGATAGAAATTCTGAATCATTTTTGTATTCTATATATAGAATATTGATAACAAATTTAATAGACTTATAATTCATATTTTCTGAAATAATAAATGATTTTTTAATATTTATTAAATTGTTTGAAATAAAATGATTGATATCCAAGAATTACAAATTATCTAGTCATTCCTAAAATGAAATATCTAAATCTTGGACCACTAAAAATTATAGATCCTCTAACAATATAATCCTTCTACAATTTATAAGTATATTTCCACCCTTTAAATACACCTTTAAGTCCTGCTTATTTATAAATATATATCACGGAGGATAGCTACGTCAGTGGTCACCTTTGATAGAGAGATAATAGGATAAAGGATTAATAGACTAGATTAACTTGAGGATTGATCGTAATGATCAGTGTCCTCTATATATACCCAAAATAGGCGATGTAGGCGCTTATTTGGGAAAGATTATTATCCTAATAGACTACGTAATGAGTGGAGTAGCTAATATAGTAATAATGTAATTGAGATCGATCATAAAGGCCAATCTCGATGATCGGGGCACGTGTGTAGCACGTGATATTGCGTGACATAAGTATATCTTAATTGTTATATACTATTTGATTAAAATGTAATACTTTATTAATATATATATATATTGATTACAAATGAACTTGTTAATATCTTCATTAGCTATATCTATATACTATATAGCCTATTAGATAATATAATCTTTGATTGAAGGATGTAATTCATTTTCGAATTTTGGTTCCAATTGTTAAAGTATTTAACAATTACATTTAAATACTTTTCAACCTTTTATTCACAAACAAATAGTCAAATAGAAAGAGTAAATTTATTTTTAAAACAATATCTCCACGCCTTTATAAACTTTTATCAAGATAATTGAATATAGTAGCTACTATTGACTGAATTCGCTTCAAACAATATAACATTTGAAATTACAGGATGCTTCCTATTTTTTATTAACTACGGATTCAATCTATACCTTAGAGTTGAATCTAATAAACTATATCTATTAGGAATAATATTAATATAAAAACGCGAATTTTTTAAGGGCAACAAGATTGCTAAAAGAATGGAATGGATTCTATCTTAATTATAAATCTTAGTTCAATAAGTGGTTGCGATTTACAAAGAGAATACAAATCGGCATCGAATCGATTCACTTTATTATAGTATTGAATAAAAAGTTTTCGTTAATACTAAAAACATGAAAACCCCTTGAAAAGCAAAGAAGCTAGATAACTGTTAGATTGGATTATACAAAATCATAAAAGTCTATTTATACTCTTGCCTTATCCAATTACTAAAAAATATTTATATCTTTTTAATTTTTTACTACTCCCTTCTTCTTTTAGTTAATAACAAAAAGCGATTCTTTATATAAACAATAATCAACAAATCAGAGTCAATTATAATTAGGGATAGAGTTCTTGAGAGAAAGAATAGCGAAGATGAATTAATACAAAAGTGGATTTTCGAAGGAGTTATAAATAATTATAATGAAAATAATTATTATTATCTAATCAAATGGAAATATTATACCCCTATCTAATAATCAGTTTTAGATTTGAAAAGGAATGAAAAGCTTTTAGCAGAATACTACTATATATATTCTGAGAAATTTGAATTATTGAAATAGGTTTTAAAAGATCTTACAACAAAAGCAATCTTTTTATCAATCCTAATAATTGATATAACAAATGAATTAATAGTCCGAAAATCAACTCGATAGAAAAAAGTTAGATTTTCTTGAGACGAAGAATAAACAGACTTCAATCGAATCTGGAGGGGATCAAGAGGGAACCAAAAAAAAAAAAAAAAAAAAAAAAAGTGATCAAGAGAGGATCAAGAACAAAGACAAGGATAATTCCATTTATTACAAAGGGAAATGATAAAAGACTATTTATTTTTTTTGCCTATTTGATTCAAATATTATAATAAACACTGTGGTATCAATTCTTCTACTTGCTTAGGATAAGCAAGCTATTAGAAGAAGGTACTATTACAAATTCAATAGTATAGTCTTATAAATGCCTTAAACATCCACGCCCTATATAGTCAGCGTTTATCCAGTGCCTTCTTTCATCCTTATAGAATATCATATATCTTACCTAGTATCTATCTCTTGCACCGTGATATACTCTCATACCCTAAAATTCAGAAATAATTTACTCTTATGCCCCTTAGGATCTATCATAGAATCTATTTAGAATCTATATAGATTCTACCCTCTTATTATAGAATCTACCCTCTCTTTCATTATAGAATCTACCCTCTCCCTATAGAATCTAGCCATTTTAGGCTAGAATCTATCCTCTTATTGTAGAATCTATTCTTTTAGACTAAAATCTACTTTCTTATTATAGAATCTATTATAGAATCTATCCTCCTCCTATAGAATCTATCCTTTTATTATAGAATCTATCTTCTTACTATAGAATCTACCCTCTCTTTCATTATAGAATCTAGCCTAAAATCATAGAATCTTGTCATTTTAGGTTAGATTCTACGATAGATTCTATGATAGATTCTAAGGGGTATGAGAGTAAATTATTTCTGAATTTTAGGGTATGAGAGTAATTAAATGACATTTGAGGGGCATAAGAGTAATTTGCCGTATATTTTAAAATATTTTAATTAGAATTAGAATTAAAAGTATATAGAATTTATAACTTTATAGAGATAGTAATAAAAATAAAATAACAATAATAAGAAGAATGAAAAGAATGAAAAGAATGAAAAGAATGAAAAGAATGAAAAGAATGAAAAGAATGAAAAGAATGAAAAGAATGAAAAGAATGAAAAGAATGATAATATTGAGAAATACTTATAAAATTCAGTATTTTAATCTCAAATATAATAGTTGAAGCGGGAATTAGCTCCTTGGTAGGTGGAATCGCCTAAGGGCCAAGGGGCGATGACTCCCAGCGGAATGGAGGCAGTGGATGGCGTGGAGGGAATGGGAGGTGAATTGAGGGTTAGATTGGCAATTATTTGGGGGACTTGTGTGAGGTAGCTGTCGATTTGGCTAAATGTGAGAACTTCGGATCTGCGGATAGAAAGTTTAGTTGGGATGAAGTTGGGAGTGGAGTGGTGAGAAGAGACAAACGAACCCTTTAGATCCGGCTACTCCTTGCATAGGTCCAGTTTGAGGACGGCCGCCCATAACAACTAAAGCGAATGGTATGTTAGCACTTTCTGAGACACATAATAAAGCAGTGAGATGCAATTCAAATAACATTTATGAAAAAGCATCATGACATACCACTTCTAACACCACCTTGACTCTTCATGGATTCCGAAAATACAGCGCAAGTAGAGCCACACGATCCATCATATAGTAACACGATATTCTTGCTTTCAAAAATCTGTGGTCCCAATGCCAGTGAGCCATTTCGTGGTATCTCGCTTGTGAAATACTCTGGAACGAATCGTGTTGGTGCGGTAAAGGTATCATTGTAGATTGTGTCTGGTGGATTAAGCGCACTGTGGTTGCATGCGTGTTAGTGTGATTTACAATGCAAGTAATCCCAGATCAAGATACCCTGAGAGAAAAGACCTTCCTCCAATATGAGAACGGTTTGCCATTGATATCCATATAAGTCTGTGCCTCAAACTCATAACTCGCATCCGGCACTCCCCCAATTTCCAAATTCTCCGTAAACAAACTCCCCAGAAACCTCCC
Organism: Botrytis aclada; assembly: GCA_014898285.1. NCBI lineage: Eukaryota > Fungi > Ascomycota > Leotiomycetes > Helotiales > Sclerotiniaceae > Botrytis > Botrytis aclada. The sequence goes on from RCSV01000010.1 coordinate 1,893,118, forward strand.
TACCTCTGTGTTTCTCATTCTACTCGCACCAAAAGGTTCTAAGCCAGGGAAAATTCTTTGAAAAGTATCATAACCTTCCACTACTGCTCCTCCGCCGTTAGCCTGCACATCGACTATCAACTTTGTCTTATTGTGTTTACGACATGAGGAGAGAAAAGAGGCTACGGCTTCCGATTGAAGAAGTGGTGCATCGGTGTCTGTGTCTGCGGGATCAATAAAAGCTTGCATGACGAGAACAGCTACACTGCTATTAGGTAAGAATCAGCCGGATACGTAGCCATCTCGGTGAATGATCACGGGAGTGGGATAGCGGACGAGAGAGGTAGTGGTAGTTATTCGGACGGAGGAGGTAGCAGAGGCGGCAGCAGACTCAGTTGTAGTGGATGGCAGTTGGCTGAGGGCATCGAACAGAGTTTGACCTGAATTAATGCCATCAAAGGAGATAAGCGGTTCGGCAACATTCTGGACCGACTTCGTGGTGCCATTTTCGAAGGTATAGTTGTAAATGTCGGATATGAATTCCAACATTTGACGAATATTAAATACATTACCACCGCCTGAGACATTAAAGGCTGGAGAGAAAAAAGGCTGATTATGGGTGGCATCGGGATCGTTGAAATTGCTAAGACTTTGACCAGTATTCTGTAGAAATGTGTTTATATCTTGCCCATTTATTTTGACAATGGCCGAAGGTGTAAAAGTAGCATTCTTAGCTTTGGTGGTTCGATCGAGGTCAGTTATCAATCTATCAGCAATGTTTTTGAGGAACTAACAACGCATACAGACTTTTGAAGAAAACTTTTGGTAAACTAAGTCCAACGGAAGAAACTGATACTAACGATCCACCCCAAACGGCGAATTCGAACACAGAGCTAATGAGTGGCAATGGCAAATTGAAATGAGAGTCGTGAGGGAGAATGTTAACTAGGGACTAGATGTCCCTTTCTAAATCCCACTGGGTTTTATATCGCCCCGAAAGGAGAAGTGCTTTCATCTGTGTCAATCCACCTAGAACATCGACCCCTGGGAAAAGCCATCCTTGAGGTGGGTTCTTCAAATAGACCAGTGTGCTTTGAAATTGTAGATATGGTTCGATAAACTCAATGAATGAAATGGACCTATTGATATTCAATGGAACTGACTTGAGGCATTCTAGAGCGGTTCATGCCGCAACAATGGGCTCATCTACGCAAAATTAGTCTCAATTATTTGCATTCATAATCAACTAAATGTGTTCTTGCCTGGAGATCGGCGGATTATTGCCGAAACACTTGCACATGCTCCGGATGATGTATTTGTGAAGCCAGGTGGAGCGAATGTCGTTGATCTAGTTGGACTAGAGGATTGCTTGTGTGTTCTTTGAGCAGTCTGACTAGAAGAAGCAGCGGCAGTTTTTGATGCTGCATCTCCAACTGCCAGGATACACGCAACCGTGAACAGTAAAGCTATGAAACGCATTCTAGAGAAAAATCCACTTGGAAAAAGACTGTAAGAAGAGATAAGACTCTATAGTGAAAAAGAGCAGTACAGCCAAGGAAAACCAAGAAAAACACAGGTATGAAAGTAACGAGAGAAGTAATCAAAGATCGAAATGGAGATATAATAGCATTACGCTTGGAAGATGACTTTGATATAGATATTGAAATTCATGATTCTGGACCCGATTTCTTCATCCTGCAGTGTTGTGGGCTGTGTCACATGCAGGTAGAATCCTTCACTGCAGCAATCTCATCGATGAAAAACACTCAACGGCTTTAAGTTTACTTTAAAACACGGGGCTGATAGCCCCCGATTATTGCAAGTAGGTTAAGCAACTCTGGATAATGATAAGGATGGTAATTTGGGGGCAGGATCGAAGACCCAGAGGCTATGGTAGACCAGAGAGTGAGTTGCAACGTGCAATTAGAATTCTGAGCTGCAGATATTACGTGGGAATAAGATTTCATGAGTAAATAAGCATGGGTGTAGATGAGCAAATTGACCTATCAATTGACCTAACAAGAGGCTCTGTTCGGTTAATTTCTCCTAAACTCAGCTCTTGACATAATTATCTGAAACAGGGAAGGTGGGCAGATTCATGCTTACTGGTGTGTACAGGGCGATCGTAAGACTGGATAGTATTTATATACTCTAGCAAATATTCGATACTATTACTACTCGGAGTTGATTTCTAGCGTTCTGGTTCAAACGTCGCCGTTATAGCACTGAAGACTGATATGGTGACCGATCTGATTTCTCCATTTTCTCGCGCTGGCATTCTTAATCTTTCGAGAATCTTAAAGACGATGGGACGCCAGGTTTAAGTTATGTGGTGTTGTATGTCGCCACTTGAAGTATTTATGTCATGACTCATGAAGCTCTAATTTGCCCGAGAACTACTCAAGCGGTTGTATCCCTTCATTCGTTGCGTCGTGTCCAAAACACGTGAGCCACCTCCTCTTAACAAACTTTTCGAACACGGATGGATCACTGTTGTAGATGACAGGTGCGTTCATCGGGCGAATCTCAGTTAATAATTTATGATTTGTACGCTGTAAATTGGACAACTCGAAAGCATATTATCTTCAATTTGCAAGACCTCAGATGATTTTTTTCACATTGCTGCATCTATTGATCAATAGTAGCGACAGTAGGATCCCAGGCACAGACATAATAGTCCCCAGTTTCCAGCCCATTCATCTCCTCTGCTGTGAGCTCGAAATCATAAATATCGGCATTTTCCTTAATTCTGCTGGGAGTAACAGTTTTAGGTAAGGGTACAAAGCCCTTTTGTAAACTCCATCTCAGAAGGATTTGGGCTGAGGTTTTGTTGTACTTCTTGGCGAGTGGTTGAAGCAGTTTGGAGTCATGCCTCTCGCCACGAACGAGCGGGGAGTATGCTTCTAGAACGATGCCTCGCTTTTCACACCACGAGACAATATCAGCTCGAGCAAGCCACTAGTTGAGGGTCAGTCCTATTGTACCTTGGAATAGATGCGATCAAAATTTACAACAAGGCAATGAGGGGCAGCTGGGAAGGAAAATAAATTTTGGAAGCACGAGAGAGGTATCTCAAGAGGAGTCATCCCAAGTTTCAAATCTTGATTGGATAGTTGTGTACCGACAAAGATAAATATAGGGGATTGAGAAGGGCAATTAAAATAACTTACTGGATGAAGTTCCCACTGGCCAACATCAATGACGCCGCCTCTACCCTTACCTCTTTCCTCCTCGAGTTCCTTTATATAAACTTCCATTTCGTCCAGATGATGAACACCATAGTTGCTAACACCAAGACTGCGGATTTTTCCTTCTTCCTGTGCCTCAACTAGAGCTTTCCAAGCACCTTTACGAGCAGCTCGCCCGCCATAAGGAGCATGGATGAGCATGAGATCAATGTAGTCAAGCCCAGTTTCCATAAGAGTTTTGGTAACTTGAGCCTTGGTATTCTCATAGCTTAAAGCACGAGGTGGGATCTTGCTAGTAAAGAAAATATCTTCCCGTGGAATGCTGGATTTGTGAACCGCAACGGCGCAAGGACCTTCATTTCGATATGCCGCAGCCGAATCGACCTGTGCCATGTTAGAGGAGTCCCAGAAGCCCCTTCTCTTGCAATTGTTCTTACATGTCGATAACCCGCATCAAAAGCTTTGGTCACGAGATCTTCGCATTGAGATGCTGGACTAAATTCGATATTAGTTTGACCCATGTTTCTCGATGGTGGTATCTCCATACGTTTGGTAAACTCCATAGCCTAAAATAGGAATGTCATATCCCGAGTTCATGCGAAGCTTTGAATTGATATCAAATTTTGTCATATTGTTGCTGAAATATAGGTTAGTTTTGAAGTTCAAGAGAATGATGAGCCATATAGGAAGATTGTGGTACAGTCTAGAATGGCAGTGACCGATGAGAAGTATCCAGAGTTTAAGAGGAACACAATCTAATGGTACCTAAGTATATCAAAACATCCTGGATTTGAAAACACATTCGATGCAAGGTAACAAAGAGAGGATGCGTTAAGTGAGATACTCATCACGTAGTACGTACTTTTTGGAAGAAGCTCTAACCGATCTTGAATGGGTAGCTTGAACCGATGGTTTGAATTGATTTCTTATGAGATTGAGCCGTGATGTTAAAGAAGATCTCATGATATAAAGGATCTAATTGGAAAACGCAGCAAAGATGGGAAATAGGCCTACCTAAATACTCAATTGAGATATCTGATGTATTTCTGCGGTAACCTTGCCCCTCGATTACAAATATCTTTGTTTTTACTAATTCTTAACTCCGAGTCCGACGATGAGGAATGACAGATACGTGACATATTAATAAATGCAGAGCAGGGCATAGTTGAACAGGTACCAATATTTTCAAAGATACGACACGGAGCATTTCGTAAAGGGTACTACTTAAGTTGGATATAAACGTATTCGATATATGACGCTCCGCTTGGCCACTACCGTGGAGGCTTCTTCGCTTCGCTCTAGGACGGTGGGTAGGAATATCAAGATGCATATTAGAGACTCGAGGAAGAAGAATCATGGTTACACGTGACAATGTCTTCTTCAACCCTAAATCTTTTTACATGCTAGATTCTGAGTTCTTGAAGGAATGACAGTTGCACCATCACCTAAACATAGTGTTAGTCGAGGTCCTTTTCAAAGGTCGTCATGTATATGCAGCAGCACGTGAGCAGGCAGATAAGATCAAGATGCCTGTGCTTACATAAGCCACGATAAGATAATCCATTGTCCACCATTCATGTTCATTGTATTCTCTACGTCATGTTAGAAACAAAAGATTCTCCTGTCATATCAGAAGAATTATCAATCCGTTCTCCAAAGATAATATCGAAATCGGTGAAAGTCTACCTACATACATGTCTTCACATAAACTTCTCAAATTAAGGTTTTATAGACTTGTAGACTAAATTTTGGTACGACACCGGCTGCACACTAGATACCCCGCCGTCATTTATTTAGCCCACGGTGAAATCATCATATTTTTTTCTCCCAAGTATATAGAGTGAATTCCTTCCAACCTTCCAACCTTCCAGCCTTCCAACCTTGCGACACAATCTCCTACATATTTCACACCACACAATCTGCCTGAAAGATACCACAATACTTTTGGAAAGTCCTACATATAATACCTTATGCAAACAAATCTTATAGGAATAAACCGCATTTGTAGAAACCAAAAGTTATGCGCCTTCTTGAACAACACATCGAGCGTGATGGCTCCGGAACCATCACTCTTATGCCAGAAGAACCAGAAGATATGGTTTGTCTACTCTCCATTCACCTCCCCTTAACCCATTAATTCTAATCCACTTTAGTGGCATGCCTATAACCTCATAACTCCCACCGACATCCTACGCGCCAGCGCCCTCCGCAAGATTAGCAGAGAAACCGCCACCGGAAGCGTAACCACAACCCGCACACACTGTACCTTATCCATCAGCGTAGTATCTTTAGATTTCGATCCACAAGCCGGTCAATTGCACGTCAAAGGTCGCATAAGCGAAGAGAACCTATACGTCAAGGTCGGCGCATATCATACTCTCGATCTGGAACTGAATCGCAAATTCACAATCGCAAAAATAGATGGTTGGGATTCCGTTGCTCTGGATGTTGTAAAAGAAGCCATACGAGAGGACAAAGAGGGCGTTGTGCCTGCGGTCGTGATGCAAGAGGGAATGGCCAATATATGTTTAATCACCGAACACCAAACCATTCTAAAGCAAAGAATCGAGACCAGGATACCAAAAAAGAGAGCTGGGATGGCTGGAGATTTCGATAGTGGAATGAAGCGCTTTTATCAGACAGTACTCGAAACACTCCTGAGATATGTAGATATTACTCAACAACGCCCATTATTACTCGCCAGTCCTGGATTCGTCGCACAGGGATTCCAGAAATTCATACTGGAGGAAGCGAGCAGGACCGGAAATAAAGCCGTATTAGCCAATAAGAATAACTTCGTCGTGGTACACAGCAGTTCCGGCCATCTTCACAGTCTTAACGAAATCCTCACGAGCCCAGAAGTACTGGCTAAACTCAGCAATACGAAATACGCCCGCGAAACACGCTTTATGGATGAATTTATGACGATGCTTCGGAAAGATGACGGTAGAGCATGGTATGGACCGGCTGAAGTGGAGAAAGCGGTTGAGCAGGGTGCGGTAGGAGCAGGAGGTGGTGTTTTATTAATAAGTAACGAATTATTTCGAAACCAGGAAATAGGAGTTAGAAAGAGATGGGTTAAAGTAGTAGATAAGGTCAAAAATGATGGAGGAGAGGCGAGAGTCTTGAGTAGTGATCATGAAAGTGGAAGGAGGTTAGAGGGATTGGGTGGTATTGCAGCGATACTGACGTATCCATTAAAGGACCTGGATGATGAGAGCGAGGAGGAAATTGAAAACGATGAGGATATGACGACGAAGGGGGTACAGGCTTTGGCCATATAGTCTCCTAGACGGAATGTTCAAGCGAGTAATATGTTTATGAACTCATGATCTCATCTCTTGGGCCAGCGAGATCTAAGAATAATTATGGCGCGTCATGCGGACATTTTTTCTCAGAACGATATTAAATGATAATAATCAGATTTTAGATATCTTCTAATAAATATTTTCATCTAATATAAATACCTATCTCATCTGATATACAAATAGGGATTTTCTTTTGTAATTTTAAAATCCTTCAAATTTATAGACTTTTAGTTGGACTTTTAATTAGGCTTTTAATTAGGCTTTTAATTAGGCTTTTAATTCTAATTTTAATTTTAATACTCTATTCTTCTTCCTATTCTTTTTCTTTTTTTCTTTTTTTTTCTTCCTTTTTCTGTTTTGATTTGTAATATAGTATGAATCTACCCTTGAAACAATATGCACCAGAACGACTCTTCCTTCACCCCTCTCCAATTCATCTACGAAGCCAGTAATTGCAGATTGTTCTACAAAAAAGAAGATATGTATGATATGCAAGGCCTGTGGAAACGAATCGGAAACACCGTTTGGGTAAATGAATAATGTGTAGAGGGGAGCACGACGACGGGGGATCACTCGTTTCCAGGTGGTGCCGAGGATACAGTAGGGTATTCAAGTGCGGTGGACTCACAAGTCGTGGTGGACTCGCAACCGGGGTTGATTTCAGGATCGAGTGGGAAGGGACGGCCACCGTATAGTGGTGCGAATGCGACGACGACGATTAACAGTGGATATTTTGTACCGACGGGTAGCTTGACTACTACTGCTGTGAGTACGTCGTTAAGTTCGAGTGCCAATGGTGGAAGTGGAGCCAAAACTACCTCATCTGCTGGCACAAGCATGGCGACAACAGCAGCAGTGGCTAGTGCCAGTGGTACAAGCATTGGAAGTGCGGTCACTGCGCAATTTAATGGCGGGGCTACTTGCTTGAGGGAGGCCTGGCGGATGCTAGCATTGACAGCTGCTGTGGGAGGCTTATTGGCTTGAGAGAGCCCATGATACATAGATTTTTGAGTATTCTATCTTTTTGACTTACATGACTATCCTTCTTTTTCTCACATTGGGTCCTATCGCTTTACTAAGGTATTTGGCCACCAGGCTTGATTATACGATTCTATCGCATGGTACCACATACTGTTAGGCCCCGGAGTGTGTTGTATAATATAACCAGGTGAATTGCAAAATAATTCAAAATAACAGAATTCGACCTCACAAGAAAGGCATGATCAGCTTTGGTTTAGTAGATTCTATTCCATTTCATCATGATATACCAATACACTTTTCACATTATGCCTTCGATAGAACGCCAAATAAGAAACCCTAGCAACCTCCAACTCCCTAGATTAGTACTCAATCCTCCATATCCTCGTCCTCATTCTTTCCCGTTGGCACTTTAGTAAGAACATCAAAAGCTCCAGTGCCGACCTTGCTCATCCTTCCTATCACAATCCTACTACTTGGATTGGCCAAGTCATCCCAATCACACTCTGCGACAGCATCTGCCAAGAAACCAACGGTCGTTTCGAAACTCATCTTCATGAAAGGACTGACACTGCCCTTCATTCCATTTCGGTTGAACGGACTGAAACCACCACCTCTGGTCATGTAGTCTGCAATCAAATTCAAATGGCGCATATCTACGGCGATAGCGTGACCATCGAAAACGCTGTGCAACTCTTGGACGATGGTTGATCGACAAGCCTCCACACCATAATTTTCGAGCATTGCGGCGATATCGTTGGTCGAGATCTTGTTAGGATTGATAAATGCAGCATAGTTTTGCATTGCCTTGAGGTTAACACCCTCTGTATGAACCACTGGTATCTTAACCATCTTTCCTGTCTTAGAATCCTTGACTTCGTTATCACCATCATAGGTGCATGATCCAATACCTGGAATATGCTGAATGAGGCAAGATCGAAGAGCTTCTTCAACAATAGAAAGCATGAGAACCTTGGGAACGTCGGCATCATATTCGAGGCTAACATCGCACCACTCTGCATTATCCTGGTCGAAGCGAAAACGAGTGATATCTTCGCATCGCTTTTTGACTTGAGCTTCGAGCTCCTCGGACGCAGCGGTTGTCTTGCGCTTTTTACGTTCTCCGTTCTCGTCATCACCCTCATCTTCATCATCACTTTGTGGTGCACGTGGACTACCCCCAATGCCCTCGTCTTCCATTTCTTCAGCATCTTCGGGCTCGGCATTTTGTGCTTGAACCGCATCATCTTCGTCATCGTTTGCAGCGTAACTGACAGCTTCAGAACGATTTGCTTTCTGCTTGTCATTGGTTGCATCATCATCACCATCATCATCTTCGTCATCTTCACCCATTTCTCTCTCTGCGTCTGGTCTAGCCTCTTCTATAGTGCCGACAGATTTTCCAATTTCCGGTACTGCAGCGGTATTTGCTTTACCAGCCTTTTCAACCTTCTTTCGTCCTAGAGCCTTGCGTGTAAGATGTTGAAGTTTCGATGTAAACCTTCGTTGAAGTGTGAAAAGAACATCATCAACGTCAATGGCGTATGTTTCACAGTACTCCTTTGAAGGGAAGAGCTTGATGTGAATATCATAGATCTTAGCTTGCGGGAAAGCTACTCCACGTCCAATTCGCTCCTTGACTGTAGCCCAATCTAGTACCTCAGCCAAAGAAAGAATGCTTATAGACTTGGCGAATTTTTCACATTCATCGGGCGTAAGCTCTTCGTTGAGCGTTAACGTCATTGATGGCGTTGAAATATGATTACTTGCCGTCATGACAATTTCACGAAGACGTGGAATACCGAGTGTGACGTTCTTGGAAGAGTGACCAGCCAAATGAAAAGTGTTGAGTGTCATCTGTGTGGACGGTTCACCTACAGATTGGCCGGCAACAATACCAACAGCTTCACCAGGTTCAACAACAGACTTCAAGTATTTGGCAACAAGAACGGGCTCCAAAGCTTTCCTTGGTCCGACACCGTCTGGATGTTCCTTGTCCTTAACCAAGCCATCTGGGTTGGTCTTCATGTAGTTCGTCAATGTCTCGAAATATTTCTCAGATGTCGCGTATCCATATTTTCCAGGGTTATATTCGGACAGAACCGGATCTGGACCATTGAGATCATTTGCTTTCGCATGCTTCAAGGCTTTCTTCATCCGTTTAATGATTGTTTCCTTCTCTTCAAAAATAGTATCATAGCGAGGGTCGCCATAGTTCAGCTGAGCAAGCTCCGACATAAGATTCTGCAACAAGAACTTGAAATCGGTCAAATGCTTCTGCTTGGTCACATCGAGTCCATCTTCACCGTAGATGAATTGAATCATAGATCCGTCGGAATCTCGCACGGACGTATCGTACTCGACCTTAAGACCCTCCATACCCTTGATCAAACATCTTTGTAAATATCCAGATCTCGAGGTTTTGACTGCAGTATCAATCAGACCTTCTCTACCAGCCATTGCGTGGAAGTAGTATTCTTGTGGCCGAATTCCAGTCAAGAAACGATTGACGATATAACCTCCTGCTCTAATGTGCGTGTCGAATGGCTTAAAGCAAGGAAGAGATTTTCCGCTCACCATCAACGGTACTCTACGTCCTTCCAAGACTTGTTGTCCCAAATTACAAGAGATAAGATTGGCGTTGACAGCACTACCCTTGGCTCCAGAAACTGTCATATTCTGCATCTGATTGTGCGGGAATTGCTTGACCAAGCCTTGGGGAAGGCATGCATTAGTAATAGAGGTAGAAAGCTTTCCGGCGCGAGCGTTCATCAACGCATCTAGACCTGCTTGTTTGGAATCATCTCTCATTACATCCTCCAATCTATTGAGCAGCTCTTGATCGGTTTCGGTGGGTTTTTGGTCTTCGAGAGAAACGTACTTGGCAGCCACTTCAAGACCAATCTTACCAGCATCTGACAAAGTCTCGATACGGGTTTTCTCGCCTTCGGGGGTGAGCCTGAGATCATCCATTCCGCAAGTAAAAGCCCTCATATGGAGATACTTCGTTAGTAAACGACCAAGAATACTGAGAAGCTTTCCAGCTGTGGCAGGGCCATAGACCTCATGAACAGAGTGGATGAGACCACCTCCAGCAGGACCGATCTGTGCTTTGTCCAAAATTCCAGTAATGAACTCACCACCCTTAAAAAGTACAACACCTTCCTCTGAATCCGCACCCCATCGATCAGCTGGAGTTTGTGTTTTTCCTGTAAGAGATATTGGGGCGCAGTTGAGAGGTGTGATATTTTTTAAAATTGTTGTGATGACCTGCTTTCCAGTCCAGCGTGCGACAGGTTTAATGATTGCAGGTGGCACAGTCTCTATGCGCTCGCCTACAATATGTCCACTTTCTGGGCGAATACAATTGTAGATAAGTTGTTGATAAGTAGCTCGATCAAAGTATGTATCTTTGTTACACATCCAAACGGAAACAGAAATATGATCTTGAATCAAACCTCTTAGAGGTTTACCAGCGGTTGCACTCAGATATTGGTGATCAGTGTCAGCAATCTGGAGCGCTTCTGCGCGAGCAACTTCGGTTTGTGGAAAATGCATGTTCATTTCGTCTCCATCGAAATCAGCGTTATAGGTATTACAGTTGGCGTAGTGCATGCGAATTGTCTTCTCTCCTGGAAGTACTCTGGCTCTGTGACCCATAATCGAGGGCTTGTGCAGAGTTGGTTGACGATTCATGAGCACAACATCTCCGTTGGTAAGATGTCGATAAACTTTCTTGTTGCGAGCACCGCTAGCTCCGTTGCTGGACGATGCAAGCAACTGATTCGCTAGTGCCATTCTTTCGTCCTGTGTCTTTGAACGTAGATTGATGACTTGCCCATTCTCGTTTTCAATTGCAGCAGCACCAGGCCATTTGTCAACACCATTAATAACTGCTTGCTGCATTTCCTTGAAGTTATGACTTGTGACAGGTTCTGGGTATGTGAGCTTCTTGGCGAAAACTGGAGGAACACCGATTTCGTTTGTCTCGATATTTGGATCTGGAGAGATGACGGAACGAGCAGCAAAGTTGACACGTTTGCCCATCATATTCTTTCTGAAAAGACCCTCCTTTTTCTCCAATTTTTGCTTGATACCATCTTCGTTCTTCTTTCCAGCTGCACCTTGGATAGGATTTCGATCTCTATCAATCAAGGAATTGACAGCGTCCTGCATTGAACAACACGCTTCTTGGAGGTCAAAGAAATCTCTCTTTCTCAATGTTTGGCTTTGCGACGGCCTATCCGGGTTCTGAATATCGAGGTAAATTTGGTTCACAGTATCAGCACTCTTCAAGATCTGCTTGTACAGTGAATTTTGTTGGGCTTCGGCAATTTCGCCATCGCCTGTCTTCGCTTCGGGGCGGTATCTATTTGGAGGGACGAGGAGTGTTTGTAGAAAAAACATATCTGCTTTAACCGCGGATGGCTTCTTGGCGGATGATCGGGAATTGTAAACAAGGGACAGAATCTCTTGCTCTTTCTCGAACAGCAATGTCAATGATGCTTTAACTTCCATAGCGTCGACATATCGCTGTGGTAGTGGTGCGACTCGAGGTTTAGAACTTGGAGTCGCGGAGTCATCCATGACCACATCCCCATCCACATCAAGGCTTTCACCTTCGCCTTCATCCTCATCCTCGTTGGATTCCAAGTCGATATCTGCAATACCTTCGTCGCCATCCCGATCTTTCTTCTCACCATGAACCAATTGAACGGCATTCACAGCTCGATAGCTGCCTTGAGCCATCTTGGCCTTATCTTTGACACTCAAAGACTTCTCGAAAATCTTTACATATCGGTCCTTGCGGTAAGTTGGAGATATACCTTGACAATTTCCGCAGAGCCTTCCTGCAGTTATTGCTTTCATAAAGCTCTTAACTACAACTCGGCGAGCTTCAGCCACACCTTCATGCTTTTCCCTTCTCCATTCCCATCCAGACGCCTTAGCGGCCTTGAGCTCTTTTTTGACAAATGCAAGTCGTCTTCGAATGACACTGTCGACGGGAGACTCGTCGTCCGAGTCACTAGCAGGCTCTTCTCCTTCCTTTGGCTGAGCAACTTCGATATTTTCAATCTCCTCGGCGGCGCTCAGCAGGCCCTGTTGAATCAGGCGCAACTTGCAAACATATCGATTGACCTCCTTGCGCGACATCCTGAACTGATGGCAATACTTGCATTTTGATCGCAATAATCGCAAAACTTGGTCCATAAAAGTCGGGTGGTAAACGGGTGCGGGTAGGTCGATATGGCCTGCATGGCCCGGGCAGGAAAAGGAACTGAGATTACATGTTGTGCAGCTTTCTAATGTTAGTATTCTATGCAATTGAATGGATACATTGCTTACTTGTTGTCACCCCATGCGCCTAAAGCTGGGTCATAAAGACCTCCTGGAACTGGGTGAAGAAGACTGTCAAAAGTAACAGGATTCTCTATCCTCTTGACAGAGAGAGACTTTATCTCAGCCGTAGAAAGAAATGCAAAGTCAACGCTCTCAATAGCTGACGGAACTGGCTGTGAGATATTCATTGTGATTGGCAGTTAACGCTAAAGCAGGAATACTGCCATAGGTTGTTTGATTAGATTGGAAATTTGCGATTCCGTAGAGTTCGCAAGTTGAAGCTTCAATGTAAATACAAAAAAAGTTCCTTTCGTCGGGGAAACTTTTTTTTCGCCGACCCCCCGGTGCTGATAAGGCAGCACGATAACTTCATTTATTGATCACGTGTTAACTAATGTTCTAGGTTTTTGGTACGGCCAGGCAATGCTTCCTCATGCTTCGCGTGTGAGCACTTAACGATTACAATACTTCAGGATCACCAACCTGGTGTATGCGCGCCATATATCTCTTTTCCGATACACAATCGACCAACATATATTTTTGACGACATGGATCGAGGGAAAGCCTCTCCAATTCTGGCACCTCGACATGATTCCTCCAGCCGTGTTGGCAAGCCAGAGTCTGCTGCCGAGAAGCTCGCATCTTTGAAAGCTAGAGTCGCCGCTGCAGTCGGTGGTAGCAAGGCAAAGGGTGGGTTAAATGTCGGTTTACATCCTATGCTTGCGAAAGGAGGTTTGAATGTCGATCTCCACCCAGCACTACAAGACCTTGGACAATACAAACCATCAAAATCAACTGCACCCAAATTCGCAACCAGCATCGGAAATGCTCGCCCTCAACAAGAAAAAGCCACGGCGAAGCCTAGGAAACAACTCGATATTTCGGGACCTTCGACGGAAGAGATTCGCAACAATCCATACTTTGATATGAGCCTAGGTGGGCAAACAGCAACACCAAAGAATCGACACTCGAGACAACTAGTTTTCAACCAGAAGGGGAAGTATATAGCACAAGCGAATGCACTTCGAAGACAGGCCGCCCTAGAGGCTATGAAAAAGCGTATCGCTGAGTCTTCGCGAAAGATTGGTATTGACGAGGATATCGATACCGAGAAGAAATTCCTTGTTGAAGCACCGCCAGAGATCGAATGGTGGGATGAAGGCCTAGTAGATGGCAAGAATTATGACTATATTTCGAATCCAAAGACACTCAAAATCGGTACCCCAGACTCAATTATTACAGAATATGTTCAGCATCCCGTTTTACTTGAACCGCCTCAAGAAAAGAATGCGCCTGCGCCTAAACCTATGTTCCTGACTGCGAAAGAGCAAGCTAAACTACGGAGACAGCGTCGAATGGCTGAATTGAAGGAACAGCAAGCAAAGATCAGACTTGGATTGGAGCCCGCACCGCCTCCAAAGGTCAAGAAGGGAAATCTTATGCGTGTATTAGGAGAAGAAGCTGTCAAGGATCCAACCGCAGTCGAAGCTCGTGTCAACCGAGAAATTGCAGATCGACATCAAAAACATGTCGAGACGAACCAAGATCGAAAGTTGACAAAAGAACAAAGACACGAGAAATTGGCTGCAAATCAGGAGAAGGATGCTGCAAAGGGCATTCATGCTTTAGTATTTAAGATTGGGAGCCTTGCGAATGGCAGTCATAGATTTAAAATCGCCAAAAATGCAGAACAGCATGCTCTCACAGGCATCTGTATTCTACATCCAAGATTCAATCTGGTAGTTGTCGAGGGTGGCGAGCATAGTATCAGGCAATATAAAAAGCTTATGATGCAACGAATAGACTGGACTGAAAACTCGCCCACACGAATCAAGGAGGGTACAAAAGCAGACGCATTACAGGATTGGTTGAAGGCAGAAGATGAGAAAGGAGAGTTGAAGGATATGACGCTGAACAAATGCCAATTGGTCTGGGAAGGGGAGCAGAAGTCTAGAGCATTCAGGAAGTGGCAAAGTAAGGTGTGCGAGACAGATAGTGCAGCTCGAGATGCCTTGACAAGATCAAAAATGGACAGCTTTTGGACTGTGGCGAAGAGCATGAATTAAAAGTAATGGCGGTGGTTATACCTTTTTATTATTAGGGCCCTACCCCAGAATTAGATACCAAATGAACCAATTTATTTTCCTTTCTTGGGCCACAAAGCCGCCGTTACTATCTTACAATTGGGATGTATATCCTGTCGTAGACGTCAATGAATGACTATCCATCAAAAATTGCCTATGCATCTAACTGCATTAACGACGCCTCCATTTCATCGTCATCCATACCATACTCATCTTCTCCAACTGCTTGCTCGTTGCCATTCTTGATGCCATCCATTGGGTCGCCCTTTCCACCACCTCTCAATGCTTGAAGCGTCTCTTCATACTGCTTCTCCTTGAATTTCTCCAGATCCTGCAAGCTCCACGTACTGATTCCCTCCTGATCCTTGGCCTTGAATGGCTGTGCCATATTCCGTAAAAATTTCTTCGCACTTCCTACCGCCATATCCGTACTCAAATTGACTTCACTATCGAGAATCGCCTGGTTGATCCATTTTGGCAATTGAGTTCGCTTCTTCAAGAATCGACGATCGGCCAACACCATGATTCCGTAATCATCTTTCCCTCTGAGTACACGTCCCAAACATTGGGCTGCATGTCTCATGGCATCGAAAGATAGGAAGTCGTTCTCTCTGATCCGGTATGTTTCACGGAGAAATTCTAGTCGCGCTTTCAAAATTCGAGATTCGGTATACTGGAATGGTACTCCAATACATAGCACGGTGCGTCCGTATTGATGGTCGAAATCGATACCCTCACTGACCTTTCCACGAGCGACACAAAGAAGGATAGCTCCTCGTCCGTTACAGCACGCCGTGCGATAGGTCTCTAGTGCTAGAGATGTTTCTTGTGCATCAGGAGTTTCCACGAGAATAAGCTTGTATTTCCAAACCTCATCTAAAATACCCATTCCTTGCCACATACTTATAATCGACTCCATGTATAAGTAAGATGGGAAGAAAACGACCATGCCATCCGGAGTGAGCTTAGACATCTCCGTAAGTAAATTTCCGTAATTACGGACAACAGCAGGCTCGTTTCGAACTTGGAATCCCGAAGAAATCGCAACCTGGTCAGATCCTCTTGTGACAATCATAGGCAAAAAGGATCGTCTAGCGAGGGTCATGGGATAAGACTCTTGGACAACACACTCGAAATTAAGCATTTTAGGATACATTTCGAGTGGAGAAATGGTACCCGACGTGATAATTACAGAGCTGAAACGCTCAAAGACGGGCTTGATTGCTATTGCAGCATCAAGACAGGTGAAGTGCAGAACAGGATTGGGAACTTCGGCGGTATCAGACTCATAAGGCTCAAGTATAAGAAGAAACCCTTTTTCATATGTCGCTACGAGCGTGGCAAAAGTTGCAACTTCCTGAAGTGGCTGATAGTCCTCAATGTTGGTAAGTTCCAAAGTCCGCACAAGAGATGTTAGACGTTCTGCGCAAAATCTAAGAGGCTTCTTCTCGATATATGTGTACTCTTTTAGATGGGCCAAGAAAGATGCCGGTGTCTCCGAAATTACTTGACGGACTTTCATTCGTGTCTTCCTAAGGTTAGCCGCCAGCTTTTCGATATGGCTATAGCTTTACTGACCTTGAGGTATTCGATAAAGCGTTTCAGAAAAACGACAAAATGCTCAGCTCTCCTAATATTGCCAGGAACAGCTTCCTTGAGGAGATCATCTGGTAAAGCTAGAAAGATGTGAGTAACTATGCATTTTTGGTGTGAGATAGAATACAAACGGACCAGGATTTGACATGAAGGCATCTTCTGCTCGAGCTTCGTCAGCACCACGTAGTCCCTCGACCAACTTGGCGTATTCATCCTTGAGTTTTTCTGAATCGCTATCCCTCAAGTCTGAAATCCTACTTTCGAGATTCATTGCTCCACGAGTGGCCCTTCGAAGCGAGTCATCCGTGATATCAGTACTTAAGGATTCGATGCACACATTATCAATATTGTGTGCTTCGTCAAATACAACTATGCAATCCTTCGACAGCTCTTTAGAAACTCTCTCGGCAATTTTGGGGTCGAGTAAGTAATGGTACGAGTAAATGATCACGTTGCAGAAAGACATCTGGTTCCATTAGTTACTGATGCTGCAAAGACATTATCACTCACCATTCGCCTGGAGGTGAAGTATGGGCATTGTTTGTGTTCCTCGCCATATCTCATAATCCCATCTAATGTCCATACTCCATTTGGTATAAGGTTATGTGGTTCAAGAAGGTCCAGGTTCTATTATAAACGCATCAATACAATGCTGACCAACATGGCAACGAAAAGACCTACATCATGATAAATGCACACCGGCACATCTTCACCCCTCTCTTTCTTCTCTTTCACAAATCCAGCAGTCAAACTTCGACAGCGAGCATCCACAACAGCACCACTCTTCTCCCGCTTCACAGAAGGATGAAGACATAGATTTTTACGACTAGTCAATCCCAATCCACGGAAATCTTCCTGGTGCCCGAGTTGTTCCGCCCTATATTTCATAAGAGCTTTCAATTCTGCCAACGCTTTTTCAATTTCGGACATAGTACCTAAGCACCCGTTAGTATGTCCTCCTTCGTCTTCAAGATTGGGCTGTATCACGTGAGCAGTAAATGAGTTTCCGATGCTCTGGGTAATATTGTTGATACGCAACGATCAAAGACAGCAGGGAGATAGTCTTTCCGGTGCCCGAAGGCATTTCCAAAACACAATGGCCGCCGGCATCAAGCGTTCCTGTCAAACATATTAGCAAGGGATGATCTTACGGTGAGTAGGTAAAGGGCAAAATACTTTTCAGGTCGCACATATAGCTGATTCAACATCATTGTTAGCATCGAGCATTCTTCCGGGTGTAAACAACACCCAAGTGAAATAACATACGCATATTGTTCTACGTAACAAATCAGAATTTGGACTCGGTATCAAAATCATCTTGGATGCCTACCTGGATATATCCTAGGATATGGAAAGAGCACTGGCAAATCACTGGTTCATCTATCAGTTCAAACAGTACTTTTTCCTACCAGGTTAACAAACACATACTCAATATTGAACTTCATTTTGAAGAGGCAGCTCTGTTGGTGCTGTTGACGTTGCTGATTAGAAATGGCTGTACTTGAGGTTGAAGTAAAATAGCCTTCTTGTAAGGCGTAGGGCTGGCTCAAAAGCGGCACCGCATCCGTGCTCTTACTCTAGGCCAGTTGGAGAAGCAGTATTTCATACCAGCTCAAGGCACTATTTATTATTACTCTCTGGACTTTCTGGGGCATGATTTGATTTTCATGAATTGCGTTTTTACTTTTACTGTGTGGAAAATACAACGCATAGTTTTTAGTGAGGGCCCGGCCAATATAACCGAATTCACTAAAATTACTATAGTTTTTGGAAACGAAGATTTAATTCCTTTTGTTTTTTAGAAATAAAAAATCTATAAAAAATAAATCAGTTATTGAATTGAATCTCTTTTAAAAGTGAAAGCTTTTATTAAATTTGAATAGATTCTGAAATGATAATCGAATTTCAAAACATATGACTTTTGATCATTTTTGGTGAGGAAAATTTACAAAAAATCAACCGGGCCCTCAATTAAAACTAAGCGTTGTAAAGAGTCCCCAAAATCTATTCTTTCTTCTTGAACAATGACCGTAATTACCTACATAGGACACCAACGAACCTAACCTTTAATATAGATTCTTTGCCGCGTCTTAGTGAATTATCCATCAATATTCCTTGCCTCCACTGCTTCAATCTCCAGGAACAGAAGATGTATTCACTTTCATTATTGGACTGCACCATACTTCAAACGGTATCATCTTTCGTTTCTCGATGACTCGAAATTCAAAGCCCTGTCTTCCCATGCTCACCGTTCAAAATATACTCAAGCACACTTCTGCCAGCTTCGGATATCTAAATCCCCACAAATGTAGAGATTGCCTCAAAACTTGCTTTGCTTGTGAGGTCCATACGCAAGGGTAAAGTGATGTTTTTCTAGAAGGTTGTGAATGTGTGGCGTATATTTGGAGGAGCAGGCTCTGCAGCGTGTTGTTCCTGAGATAGTGCTTTTCGCCGCTACCCTCCAGTGGAGGAGGAGAACAGTAACCTGCGATTGGTGTCCTGGAGAAGCATTGAAGGTGCATAGATTAAGTACGTTTGGTCTATTCAAAGCGCAAATTTAATAGTGGTGTTGTTATGGCTAAATGCACTTTCTACCTCAATTCCTTTGTTTCTGTCAAATCCAATTATTTCGAAGTTCCGATAGAGATAGATCATAAAGTTGTTTTATGCACATCAGTGGTATGGATATTATGGAGGTTTCCGAGTTATGCTTTCCTTCACAAGGCAAAAGAGCAGGCTTGGTAGAATGGTGTGGTCGAATTAAGGTTCCGGATCAGAGGGTGAGAAGAAACTCTTCAATGGCGATGATAAAATGAGATAAGTTTTCTTGTTACTATCGAAGAGTCTGGTAGATAGTTTTCTGGTCATTTGGAAGATAAGGTCAAGCCTGTCCTGTATAATAATTGCTCTGTCAAACGTTGAAGCATTCATGAGGGGTTGTGAAGTGGTATTTTAAGAAGCTCTGAATAAATGGGGATCGTTCTCTTGATACACGCCTGCAATAAATATGATTGAATGGCTGCTCACAGTAGCAGGGAGCGTAGAAACGTTATGAACATTCAAGCCTTGGAACAATGACTTAGAAAGATGGGCGGAAAAATCTCATAGGTTTGTAGCGATGACAGGACTGGTCGAATACGAGCTGTCTAGTGGTGAGACGGGGGAGAATGAAGGAGGAGCAACAGCTGTTTTTGTTGAAGACTTGAGAGCATGTGATGTATCTAACATAGTATTCGAAGAGAGCCATAGATCCTTTGCTTTCCAAATGGTTTGGAAACCGATTGCGAAATTGGTAGGTACAATCCAAAGAGAAAGGATACAGATGAACATTTCATAGTAAAATGTTGGCGCTTTACAAAGTTACAAGGGATAAAATTGCTTGACGCTCAGCAACAATTGTATCAAGAGTGATAAACCATGGGATAAATGATAGCTTCTAGCTTTCAAATTCCTTGATACTAGTCGGTCAGCAGCTCATAGTAGCTATGACAGTAGAGGTCAAAAAGCACATAAGTCATGTGGGGAGTAGTGAGGGAAAAAGAGGGCGAAAATCCTGAGTGGGTGTTAGCGGTGGGGCTATTGTACCGACATTGCATGAGCAAAAGTTGCTGCTATGTAGCTGTAAGTAATATTTGGAGCATGTCTGGTTTATGATGGGTATAACCTACCAGCAGACGGTATTGCGGCTGTGGAGGAAGTAAGAATTTAGAAGTAGGTAAATAGTAAATAGTCAATCGAAGGGGAACGTGAGGGGTAAGTTCCAAGAGAGTGCATCCACAGATGGTTATCTATGCTCGTCGACCATACAATGAAATAGCGTACATGCAAGAAGGGGTATGCAAAGCAGAAAGAGAAAGACATCGAACGCATTCGAGAGCTTCAAGATCAACCACTAGTTGGGCTCGGGTACGCGCAGTCCATTCTAGGGCATAATCACTTTGGTCGCCATTGCAACTGTGTCTGGATGGGATGGTATGACTTCAATCAATATAGGGCATGTCACAATATTCACAGTAATAGATAATATGTAAGTTTGAAAGATCGATAACTAATCGTAATTGTTATCTGTTGTCATTAGCTCAGCGCACCGTCGCTGGCTGAATAATGTACAGCCTGTAAGAACGCAGGTCCCCCATAAAATGAAAATGAACTCCATGCCGTAAAACCCTTGTAAGATACCCCCAAAGCATTATCATCCACCCCGATCCATCGCCAGTGTCAATCGACCTAAAGCCGAAGCGCTTTCAAGCTGAAGACATCGAGAAGTCAAAAAAAGAAACCAAATTTAACCACGCTCACCACGGAGACGACGGGCGAGTTGGATATCCTTAGATTGGATGGTGACACGCTTGGCGTGGATGGCACACAAGTTGGTGTCTTCGAAGAGGGAGACGAGGTAGGCCTCAACGGACTCTTGGAGAGCGCCGATGGCGGAAGATTGGAAACGGAGGTCGGACTTGAAATCTTGAGCGATTTCACGAACGAGACGTTGGAAAGGGAGCTTTCGAATCAAGAGCTCAGTCGACTTTTGGTAACGACGGATCTCACGGAGAGCGACGGTTCCTGGCTTATATCTGAAAGGAATTAGCAATTGTTGAAGCAATAAATGGCAAGTGAGTAATTACCTGTGGGGCTTCTTGACACCTCCGGTAGAAGGGGCGCTCTTACGGGCAGCCTTGGAAGCAAGTTGCTTTCTTGGTGCCTTACCACCAGTGGATTTACCTATGAAGTATTAGCAATGGTGCTCAAACAGTGATGTTGTTGTGGCGAAGAGTCGCGTTGTTCGAAGTGACGATCGGTCGCAAACGTGATTTTTTGCGACCGACGCGACAAAGAGGTAAAGTTTGGAAGGTAATGGAGAGGATTGGGATAATAACTTACGGGCAGTTTGCTTGGTACGAGCCATTGTTGATACTTCTAATGGATAATTTGATGGGGTTCTTTTATGGTTGTTGTGGATTGATGAAATAGATGGAGTGGATATTGAAGTGGTGGTTGTATGATGTAGAAGAAAAGAGATAGAAATGGGCGATGGCGATTATTTGTATCCGAAAGCACGCTAGTGAGTGATTGATTTGGCTGTGCTTTTGTGGAAAAAACACGCTAGTGTAATCTGTGGGAAAGGAAGGAGCTTTGAGTTGTTCAAATCGCTTGAAAAAAGAACTTTTGTTTTTTGAGGTAAACTGCCCAATGAGAATTCACCTTGCATTTTTTAAAGCGGTACAAAGTGGATTGATTTCTAATACAAGGATCTCATTATGCAACTACCCAGTCAAGTGCAAACGGATGGTGAATATACTGGGGAAAGATCCGAAAGAGGGATTGAGGAATAGGAACAGGTATCAGGTTTGGGTATTGTAGGTCGTGTGGCATGGCATTTGGATTTGAAAATACTTTATACACATGGAAGAAGTTACTACTGCTAGATACTACTGGTTTCATCCTGCTGGCAAATGTTTACAATTAATCATCCTTCAAGAGAAGAACAACGATGCTGTAACATATTGGTGAATGGACACTCTACAGTACTTGAAAGACTGTGTGTTACACCTCCGAGTTTCAACCTAATGTGACGATCTCAGCAATGACTCAAAGCCTCAAGCCGATAATGCGTTGGTGGAAGCAATTCTGAATGGAACTGAATGGCATCTCCTCATCCACCTTCGAATGCTTTGTGAATATAATCCTGTACTCCTCTTCTCTGCCTGTCTACCCTATGATCTACCTGTTCCCTATCTTAGTATGGTATCAATACATACATACGACTGTACCTACCGACCCCATGAAGCATAAAACCCTTTTCTCATCCGTAATCAATCCAGCTCCTGCCCAATAGGTTCCAACTTCCACCTAATTTTACAGCCTTATTGCATTAATCAACTAATCCGGCATTCTTACTTTCTCAATCCAACCAATCATAATTTCCATTCATGCTTACCAAGCTTGCTCTGGCCTGTTGTTGATGTTGAGCCGATTGGTATTAGCGTGTTTTTATCTTAGCGTGGTGATGCGGAAGGGGCCTTAGTGCATCTTTTGATAAGAACTACAGAACTTCTTCCCAAAAACCAATTCTTATTATCTCCATATTCTATCCCACAACGCCATTCCAAATTTTCAAGCAACCAAATACCAATACCCCAAACACACAATCTTCTTTTGATTACCCACATACATCATGACTGGACGTAAGTATCTTCCCTATCCTTGCCTTACCTCACCTCGATTCAATTGGATTCATTCCTTCCTCTCATCGCGTTCAATTTACTAACGCGTCTTCTTCACAGGCGGAAAGGGTGGCAAGGGTCTCGGAAAGGGTGGTGCTAAGCGTCATCGCAAGATTTTGAGAGACAACATCCAAGGCATAACTAAGCCAGCTATTAGACGTCTCGCACGTCGTGGTGGTGTCAAACGTATCTCAGCCAGTAAGTTATCACTTCGCACGTATCGTCACACGAATATGCATCTAACATTTCCGCTTAGTGATCTACGAGGAGACCCGTGGTGTTCTGAAGAGCTTCTTGGAGGGTGTTATCCGCGACGCTGTCACATACACTGAGCACGCCAAGAGAAAGACTGTCACATCCCTCGACGTTGTGTACGCACTCAAGCGCCAAGGACGTACTCTCTACGGTTTCGGTGGTTAAATGGTTGCATATTTACGGTTCTTTTCTACGTCTATTATGAATTTTCTTCCTCGACTTGTTGTGTCGGAAGATGGGTGTGTTACGGAAATGGGTCTTTGCTTTCAGGTGTTTATTGTATCATAAGGATATTGGGGTATTCCGGCATGGTTGGTCCATGAGATAATCAAAACCATCAACACACAATTCTTGATCGTCACACAATTGTTCCAACTCGTGATTGTTTTTTCTGTACGCGTCTTTCAGTGTTGTTGTTTCTGCTTGGCATAACACTCGGGTGACGCGCCATCCTTGAATGGTGCCACTTTTCTTCCTCTCCCACATACTTCACGTCACAGCCTTCCTCCATTTTATGCCCTCCATAGAACTCACCTTTGCTATATTGGCTTCGTGTTTGTCTGTCTTTATGATAGCTGATGTTCTCGAATAATATGGTGAAATCTAGTGCGTTCATCTGAGATGCTCAACATTATGGGCCGACTTCATCGGGACCTCTGGCTGCTACGTGAACTGATTATTCTTAGTTGTTTTGTATCATTTGTTCTCTTGAGATGATGGTAGGTAAATCTCCATGCTACTGGTACATGAATTCGACACTGTCTGAATCATGCCATGCCGTGCAGTGATACTGTCTTGACTTGAATTGATCCCTACAGTCGTGTTTTCTAATCTACCATTTCTCTTACAACTTTACAATCCTACCGCTTCACCATCTCTTGTAATAGATATGACCTTCACCGGCGAATCTAATTTCTCGTTGGAAAATACATATCTCTCTTCTTCACAGCAGCGGGTCACCTTCTCATGCCCGGTTTATCTCTGTTTGATCGCCGTCGAGCCAGCCTGTCGTCAGAAATGCACGTGAAGAGAACTTGAATTTAGCGTGTCATGAAGGGGACTTTGTTTGGATTAGCACCTTCAGACTTTGGTGTACACTGGACAAGCCTGACTTGGGGGTTTCTCGATATGCAAGATACTGTGGCCTCTAATGTAGTCATTTGTTTGTATACCTGGATACTTCTCACTATATCCCCAGCTACGTATTCTAAATATCAGGTCTGCATTTCACCAACTATGAAGTCTTTCTTCAGCGTTCCGAGTCTTTTGTCCTTGAGCTTGTTCCTTCTCTGCATAGAAAGACAGGGTCAGAGTATTGAAAAGGCGATTGAGGTTGAGCATTTTTTACTTGTCACTCGGGATATATAGAATACAGGCTGACTGAATAAGGAGTAAGGAGTAGAGAGAAGAGGAAAAGAAGACGCTGTTAGATATAATACTTGATGTGACCATTGGAATTCAAGAGGCTATCAGTCATGATGTATGATATGATATAACATGATGTGTACTATATACCACATGTATACTCCTGCAAGGAACAGACCAAGGAATAGTACCTACATATTCTTGTTGTTGTTTTAAGAACTAGGTTAGGTTTCAATATTTTCGAAATCGCCAGGATTCAGAAGTTACCCCTAGACCTAAGGAAAGGAGTAGTTCGATTGACATTCATCTATCTTGATTGAGTGATTCAAGATCCTATCTTGTGGGAATAGTAAAGAGGATTCCATTCTGTGAGCCTCTTGTTAAATTGAAGATAATAAATGACACTGAGTTGTCTCGTTGCAACACTCGGATTGCTGAAATTCAAGTTTCATTAACGCTACTTGACTATTTCACTCCTCGAGTGGCTATTGTAAACAGTCAAGATTGGGTTTTGGTTGTAGAAGTAGTAAATTTTGTGTTCTATACAGGTTCTAATATATGTTGTTGAATACTGTTTTATTGTAATAATCGAATGCGGAATAGAATACACGATAATAACAACTACGAACGTCAACATTATATGTATTGCGGTGAACTACTCTCATTACCCCAAAAAGTCATTTAATTACTCTTATACTTTGAGATTAAAACGGGACTTACTAACTATCATACACTCAATTTCACATTTATTTTACTCTTATATACCCTAGATTCTATGATAGAGTTTATAAGAAACTCCGCATAGAATATATATTTAATCTATTAATAGCTTAAATCAAGTTTTCTGTTGTAAGGAAAAAACAATAGTTTATATATAAATTTTATCTTCCCTCTGTGAAGCATAATTATACCAGAATAGAATTTATCCTTCAATTTATATAAGGAGGACGTAAAGAGATAATGCTTCTTATCAGAACTTTATTTTTTGATGTATGTTATATTAAAACCGAATATTGATTTCTTATCGAGAAAATATATTCAATTTTTATTTATTTAAGAATGATATCTTTTCGATGTAATTAAGTTTTATTGATAAACTGACATTGAATTAATACTTTGTTTGCTTTTTGAAGTTCATAGTTCTTTTCACTCAAAGAGTATGTTTTAGTGTATTAATTTCTTTATATGTTCTATGAAAATAAATATAATTTCAAATAAAAATAAAGATATAAAACAGTTTAGTAAATAATAAGTTCTTCAATATATATTTAATAATCATTCAGAAAAAGCTTTTATATTATTATAATGAGTTTCGAGAATTGAGAGATGTAATGTAGAAGAAGAAGTAATAAGTGTATGGATTCAAATGTTTGATTTTGAGAATAACAATTTAGAATCGAATTGAATAAATCTTCTTTCTTTAGAAAAATCCAGTCTTTATATTCTAATTTATGATTGCGTATTAATATATGTCTTAAAAGTTATATAGAATATAATCCTCAAAGTATAATTCATATAGACCTTTGTAACTCCTTTAATATATATATTTTATTTTAATTTGATTTCTGAAAATATTCAAATTGAATAATTGAAATACAATGTTAAATATCCTAACGTATATATGTTAAAACAATTCTCATGACTGGAGGCTAATTGATTACTATAAGTATTTATTTAATTTCTATTTCGAAAAACGGGATTCTTGAAATATAAGAAATAAAGAAAGAAGTATAGCAACTACAAATAATAGATAAAATGAAATTCAAATAAAAGAAATTTGAAAAATGTGGAAAATGTAAGAAAACGAATATAAAAAACGGTAAAAACCCCGAATGTCATCATTCTATGTATTGATATCTCAACTAGCATATAACAAAACGAAATATTATTATTTCATGTTGAAAGATTGTGTGGAAGAGGCCTCTGTATTGACTATCTTGCAATGCATATCAGCATATTGTCCATCCCATAGTATTATATGGGGATGACCAATATGCCTGTCTATGGTTCGTCTAATCTAGCCCGTTTAGGTAACCGTATTACTAATCACTATATATATTTAGCACCAGTAACTTCTATTCCTTTTAACATTTCATTATATTATAGCTAAATCTATAGGCTGTCACAATTCGAATTTAGGGGTCGTTTGGATATACAAATCCGTTCCGAATCTATCAAATAATTCACTCTTTATTATTATTAAAAATTCTGTAATAATAGTAATTTATTTTAAAAATAATGAATCATGAATTCATACTTTTATTATTTGAATATAAAATCTATTCCAAATCTATTAAATAGATTTAAAATTGAAGTTTTTAAAACTTTTCAAAATAGATATTAAAATGAATTCTTAATTTAAATTTTTTTTTTAATTCAAAAAAGAATTAAATAATTTTACTCATTTTTCTTTGATTTTATATGATTTTATCAAAATATTAAAAATGAAATTAAAGATATATTATTATAAAACAATAATATTATAACTAATGAAATAGTTAGAAAAGATTTTGAGAAATAAATACCTTAAATTCTAGGTATTTTAATTGAAATTTCCTTAAATTCTAGGTATTCTAATTGAAAATAAAAATAGCTTCAATTTTCCATTTTCCTTATAAACTTTGAAGTCTATAAAAGCCTATAAAAGCATGGATTATTTAATGGATTAAAATAAGAACTACTTTTTCTAATTCTTGTTTTCAATTTATGTTTTTATTTTTTTATACAAATTTATTAGAAAACACGGATTGTTTAATATTATTTTGAAAATGATTTATCTCCTTTTTATTGTAAAATATATTAGATATACTAAATTTATTAAAGAATGAATTATTTAACAAAATCTGTGTTTTGATGTTCAAATATTAATTCAGTATCTGTTCTGAAAAAGTATGGATTATTTGATAGATTCGGAGCATATTTGTACATCCAAACGACCCCTTAGTATATAATCTTTGAGGGAAAAAAAGAGGAGATATAACTATTAATAAGAATTCAGGAAATCTAGTAATATGAATCTTTTCCAATTATCTCGAAATTTGAAATTAGAATATAATATAATAATATTTTAATAATAAATGGTTAACATTGAAGCTTAGAGGTCGTTTGGATATACAAATCCGCTCCGAATCCGTTGAATAATCCGCGCTTTTTCAAAGCAGATTCTGAATTGATATTTGAATATCAAAATACAGATTCCATCAAATAATCCGTTCTTCAATGAATTTAGTGTATTTAGTATATTTTGCAATAGGGAGAAGATAGATTACTTTCAAAATGATATTAAACAATCCGTGTTTTCTGATGAATTTGTATGAGAAAATGAAAGCGCGGATTGAAAACAAGGATCAGAAAAAGTAGTCCTTGCTTTAATCCGTCAAATAATCTGTGCTTTTATAGGCTTTTATAGGCTTCAAAGCCTATAAGGAAAATGGAAAGTTGAAGCTATTTTCACTTTCAATTAAAATGCCTGGAATTTAAGGGAATTTCAACTAGAGTGCCTAGAATTTAAGGCATCTATCCCTCAAAATCCTCCCTAGCCATTTCACTAGTCATAATACTATCGCTTTATAATAGTATATCTTTAATTCACTTTCAATATTTTGACAAAATCATATGAAATTGAAGAAAAGCAAGTAAAATTATTCAATTCCCTTTCGAATTGAAAGAAAACTCTTCAAATTAAGGATCCACTTTGATATCCACTTTGGAAAGCCCTAAAAGCTTTAATTTTAAATCTATTTGATAAATTCGAAACGGATTTTATATTTAAATAATAAAAGTATAGATTCACAATCCACTCTTTTTAAAACGAATTACTATCACTATAGAATTTGTGATAACAATGAAAAACAAATTATTCAACAGATTCAAAGCGGATTTGTACATCCAAACGACCCTTTAATCATTTTAACAAAACTAATTGAGAATTTACTATATTAAATTACAATTCGAATTCTTGAAATAATTCCAAAAAGATTATATTACTAAATTTCTTGAATTCTAATTAATAATTATATTTATTTTATTTTATTTCATTGATCCCTAAAAGATATATACAAAACTGAAAATTTGTTTAAAATTACGAACTACTAATTGAAATCACTTTTTTTATAATCCTAACATTTGAGATATCAATATATAAAATAATGATATTCAGAGTTAATACTAAGTATTAAAAAATTAAACAAATATTAAACAAATATTAAAAGAATTAAAAGAATTAAAAGAATCTAAGAAATCTAAGGTCTTTTTAATCAACTTCTTAGAGATTGTTTGAATATACAAATCCGTTCCAAATCCATTAAATAATCCATATTTTTTTAAAACAAATTCTAAATTAATATTTGAATATTAAAATATGAATTCTATCAAATAATTTATTATTTAATAAATTTAATATATTTTATAATAGAAAGGAAATAAATCATTTTCAAAATAATATTAAATAATTTATATTTTTTTATAAATTTGTATAGAAAAATGAAAATGTAGATTGAAAACAAAAATCAGAAAAAATAATCCTTGTTTTAATCTATCAAATAATCCATGTTTTTATAAGCTTTTATAAACTTCAAAACCTATAAAGAAAATAAAAAATTGAAGCTATTTCCATTTTCAATTAGAATACCTAGAATTTAAAGGAATTTCAATTAAAGTGCCTAGAATTTAAGGCATTTATTCCTCAAGATTCTCTTTAACTATTTCACTAATTATAATATTGTTGCTTTATAATAGTATATCTTCATTTTCATTTTCAATATTTTGATAAAATTATATGAAAATGAAGAAAAGCAAATAAAACTATTTAATTCCTTTTCGAATTGAAAGAAAACTTTTCAAATTGAGGATTTATTTTGATATCCATTTTGAAAATCTTGAAAACTTTGAAATTGATGAATTTTATATCTAAATAATAAAAGTGTAAATTAAAAATCTATTCTTTTTGAAATGGATTATTGTTATTATAGAATTCGTAGTGATAGTAAAGAATAGATTATTTGATAGATTCGGAATGGATTTATTTATTTAAATAATCTTTTAGGGATTGTTTGAATATATAAATCCATTTCGAATTCATTGAATAATCCATTCTTTATTATTATAAATTCTATAATAATAATAATCTATTTTAAAAAGAATGGATTATGAATTCATACTTTTATTATTTGAATATAAAATCTATTCCAAATCTATTAAATAGATTTAAAATTGAAGCTTTTAAAGCTTTTCAAAATGAATATCAAAATAAATCCTTAATTTAAAAGGTTTTTTTTAATTCGAAAAGAAATTGAATAATTTTTCTTGCTTTTCTTCAATTTCATATAATTTTATCAAAATATTGAAAGTAAAATTAAAGATATATTATTATAAAGTAATAATATTATAGCTAATAAAATGATTAGAAAAGATTTCGAAAGATAAATGCTTTAAATTCTAAGTATTTTAATTGAAATTCCTTTAAATTCCAAGTATTCTAATTAAAAGTAAAAATAACTTCAATTTTTCATTTTCTTTATAAACTTTGAAATCTATAAAAACCTATAAAAGCATAGATTATTTAATAGATTAAAATAAGGATTGTTTTTTTTTAATCCTTATTTTCAATTTTTGCTTTCATTTTCCTATACAAATTTATTAGAAAATATAAATTGTTTAATATTATTTTTTAAATAATTTATTTCCTTTTTATTGTAAAATATATTAAATTTATTAAATTTATTAAAGAATAGATTATTTGATAGAATCTATATTTCGATATTCAAATATTAATTCAAAATCCATTTTGAAAAAGTGTGGATTATTCAACGGATTGGGAGCGGATTTGTATATCCAAACGACCCCTTAATCATTCTCCAAATTGTAATATTATAATGTTATAATCTTTTTTGATGAATTCAATCAATATAAAATCTTAACCTCATCAATATGACCTTAGAGTTAAAAGTCTATCTTTCAAATAAAAGCTATTATTTCACTCGACTTTCTTTCAGTTTTGAAAGCGTTCTGGATAACGTTAACAGATCAGTAAATTTTATGAGATAACGTGTTTTATCAGTGAGTGGGTCACTTTCACCTCAATTCATTCTCTTCTCTTTCGACACGCGTTTTATCAACAATCTATAATGAATTCGAATAATCAAGAAGCCTGTATACTCCTTGTTATTAAAGTTATTCAAAAAGACAAAAAAATAAGTATTTGAAAAGTTGCGAAGATATATAATGTCCTGAATACAATACTACAGTATAGAATCAATGATTTTATTTCTTGTTTCAAATATCGATCTAAATTTAATAATCTTTTAGAATTAGAGGAGAATATTATTTCTAAATATATAATTGATATAGATATGAGAGGATTTTTATTTAAATTAAGAAATGTGGAAGATATGGTGAATTATATTCTCGAATTGAAAGGTGTAAAGTGTATTGGGAAGCTTTGGGTGTATTGATTTGTAAAGTATCGAATCGAATTAAAGATATATTTTAATTGTATTTATAACTTTCAAAAGGCTTTTTATAAAGATTCTAAACTTATTGAAAAATGGTTTCGATTAGTTTCAAATATATGAGCGAAATATAGTATTTTTGATAATGATTTCTATAATTTTGATGAAATAGGCTTTATAATAAGTATAATATACCCCGGAATAATAGTAACTAATACTAAACAAAATGGTAGAAGTAAGGCAATATAATTAGGTAATAGAGAATAAGCTAACGTGGTTTATCAGCATGTGCACCATATCAGTATGTGCACCACTTTTACCTCAATTATTATCTTTCCACTTTAACACGCGATTTATCAATAATTCATTATGCAATCAAATAGTAAAGAAGCACAAATACTTTTAGTTATTGGAGCTATTCAAAGAGACAAAAAACTGAGTATTCGGAAAGCTGCTAAACTATATAATATATCATATACAACACTCATCCATAGAATAAATGGTTTGACCCCTTATACAGAATTCCGATCAAAAAGTTATAATTTGATTATTTTGGAAAAGGAAATTATTATTCAATTTATATTTGATATGGATGATAAAGGATTTAATCCTAGAATAAATAATATGGAAGATATGACAAATAATATTCTAGAATCGAGAGGTAATAAGAAAGTTGGAAAGCTTTAAGCAAATCGATTTGTATAACAATATTCAGATTTAAAGATATATTTTACTTATGTTTATAACTTTCAAAGAGCTCTTTGTAAAGATTTAAGGCTTATTAAAAAGTGATTTCAATTAATAGCGAATATACAAGCCAAATATGATATTCTCGATTATAATTTCTATAACTTTAATGAAATCGATTTTATAATAAAACAAATATCATTGCATATAGTAGTTACTAAAATTAATCAATGTGGTAAAAATAAAGCTATATAATTTGGTAATTGAGAATAAGCTATAACGATTATTTATATAAATAAAGAGGGTTATAATATACCTCCATTTCTACTAATTAAAGACAAATATCATTTCTCAAACTAATATATTGAAAACAGTTTACTACACGATTGAGTTATAAAACCTACTCCCAATAGATGAATAGATAATAAAACCAATCTTGAATAGATTAAGTATTTTAATAAATATACTATAAATAAGAAATAGATGGATATCATATATTAATGCTTGATGGACATAAAAATTATTAATCTATAGCTTTTCAGGAATACTATAAAAAAAACAATATTATACTACTTGGTTTATTACTTTATTCTTTGTATTTAATTCAATCATTTGATATCGATTGTTTTAGTTCTTTAAAGCGTTTGTATAGTCGATAGATCAAGAATTTTATCAAGGCACATATCATTCATATTACTAAAATCAAATTCTTTCAAGCTTTCAAAACTGTATATACTGAAGCAATATCCATATCAAATAGGAAAGCTAGATTCCATAAAGCTAGGCTCATTCTATTTGATCCAGAAGTTATATTTTCAAAGCTAGATATTCAAATAAAGACTCCATTAAATAGATTAACCTCAACCAATCCTGAAATATAATAATCTTAAACATTTTATAATTCTATCAAAACTTTTTTTCAATCTACTTTAATCAAAAATCATATTGCACAATATCTAAGCAGTTCCTCTACACCTATATTTGAGACAGTTACAGCTTTAACTAAGAGTACAGAACTTCTAGCTCATACAAATACACTTTTAACTACTAAGATTTATAATCTTCGTAAAACGAATGAAGCACTTAGTAAACATTACAAAGCTCAAAAGGCTTTTATACAAAAAGGAAAAGCCCTTTCAATAGGAAATAGATATAATATATTAAAGCAAAAAAATATAGATAATCAAATACAATATAATAAGTATACAAATGATAATTCTTCAATAAGAAGGCAATCTACTATATAATAATATAGTAAATACAATAGTATTTTATATAATGTACGAACTTATCAATTGGATCCAGCATTAATTGATCTTTAGATTGTATATAATTTGATTCTATTTTATAGCGTTGTTATTATTTTATATTAATATAATGTGAGTAATTGAGGTAAAAATGGTGTACATGCTGATATGGTGCACATGCTGATAAACCACGTTATAGTGATTATATGTGGTAATAGGGAGGGTGAAATTATATCTTTATTTTTAATGGTTCAAGGATAGATTCATCTTTTCAATTGATATACCGAAATCGATTTCCTTATGGATTGGGCTATTAAATTTATATCTAATGGATGGACAAATAATAAGATAGGTTTAGAATAATTGAAATATTTTGATAAATATATTAAGAATCGAAGAAAGGGTAAATATCGAATATTGATATTAGATAGGCATGAAAACTATAAATCAAAAGCTTTTCAAATATATTATAAAGAAAATGATATTGTATATTTAGGTTTATTATTGTATTCAAGTTATTTAATTTAACTATTTAATGTTGATTGTTTTAGCAATCTGAAATATTTATATGGTACTCAAATTGATGAATTATTAAGATATATATCAATTATATTTTGAAAATTGAATTCTTTATAGTTTTCAAAGCTGCATATCAAGAATCAATTACGATTCAGAATATAAGATCAGAGTTTTGAGAAATAGGTTTAATAATTTTTGATTTTGAAGCTATACTTTTGAAATTGAATATTTGAATTTGTATATCTATTCCCCCCTTTTTCAATTAAGATTTATAAATCTTTCAAATCTTTTACAATTTAATTAAAGCTTTTTCTTAATCAATTTTAATGAAAATTTAAATAGATTGTTATCAATTAAGCTTTTTTATATCTATATTTAAGATTATATTAACTTTAGCTAAAGGTATAGAGAGATTAGTTTATAAGAATATACTTTTAAATTTAAAGATTCATATACTTTAGATAGTAAATGAGGTATTAAACAAGTGTTGATATACGAAGAAAATTTAATTATATCAAGAAGGAGTGTTTACTAAATAAAAAATTCTTGATATATTATTTCAATAAAAGGTTGATATTTAGATTTAATGCGATGAGTGTTAAAAAGGGAGGAATCCTAATGAGGAAATATCTTCTAGTTGATATTATAGTAAATATAGTAAAATAGGTTATAATATAAGAATCTATCAAAATAATATAATAGATTCTAGATTACTAGAATCTTTATAGTTTCAATCAATTGATTTAATTGTTATTAAATAATATGGGTTTAAATAAGTGAATTGAGGTGAAAGTAATCCACTCATTGATATAACCCACTCACTGATAAAACACGTTAATATAATATTCTTAAATTTTTCGTAACCAGCTCTGAAA
The DNA here is from genome assembly GCA_014898285.1 of Botrytis aclada. Lineage (NCBI taxonomy): Eukaryota > Fungi > Ascomycota > Leotiomycetes > Helotiales > Sclerotiniaceae > Botrytis > Botrytis aclada. Next base: position 1,927,212 of record RCSV01000010.1, read on the forward strand.
AATCTCTATTTGACAGACTTTTAATATCAAATTTCAATCTTTATTAGTACGACTAACTATAGATGAATCAAAAACTGAATCCCTAATAGATTCAATCCTCCTTCTCGTAAGATATTGGTTTTATCTATATCGCAGCCAAGTTAAGGGGTCGTTTGGATGTACAAATCCGTTCCGAATCCATTGAATAATCCGCTTTTTATTATTACTATAGATTTCACAATGACAACAATTTGTTTTAAAAAGAGTGGATTATAAATCTACACTTTTGTTATTTGAATATAAAATCCGTTTTGAATTTATCAAATAGATCTAGAATTAAAATTTTCAAAGCTTTCCAAAATGAATATCAAAATGGATTCTTAATTTGAAAAGTTTTTTTTCAATTCAAAAAAGAATTAAATAGTTTTATTTACTTTTCTTCAATTTCATATAATTTTATCAAAATATTAAAAATAAATTAAAGATATACTATTATAAAGCGATAATATTATAATTAGGGGTCGTTTGGATGTACAAATCCACTCCGAATTCATCGAATAATCCGTTCTTTAATATCACCACGGATTCCATAATAATAGTAATCTGTTTTAAAAAGAGTGGATTGTGAATCCACGCTTTTATTATTTGAATATAAAATCTGCTCCGAATCTATCAAATAGATTTGAAATTAAAGCTTTTAAAGCTTTCAAAGTGATATCAAAATGGATATCAAAATAGATCTCTAATTTGAAGAATTTTCTTTCAATTAGAAGAGAATTGAATAGTTTTATTTGTTTTTCATTTACTTTTCTCTTTCTTTTCATATAATTTCATATCATTATTCTAAAATTGAAAGTGAAATTGAAGATATACTATTATAAAGCGATAGTATTATAGCTAGTGAAATAGCTAGAGAGGATTTTGAGGGGTATATACCTTAAATTCCAGGCATTTTAATTGAAAGTGGAAATAGCTTCAACTTTCCATTTTTCTTATAGACTTTGAAACCTATAAAGGCCTATAAAAGCACGGATTATTTAATAGATTAAAGCGAGGACTACTTTTTTTGATCCTTGTTTTCAATCCACACTTTCATTTTCCTATACAAATTCATTAGAAAATACAAATTATTTAATATCATTTTGAGAATGATCCATTTTCTCCTTATTACAAAATATATTAAATATACTAAATTTATTGAAAAACAGATTATTTAATGGAATCCACATTTTGACATTCAAACATCAATTCAGAATTCGTTCTGAAAAAGCACGGATTATTCAATGAATTCGGAGCGGATTTGTACATTCAAACAACCCCTTAGTGAAATAGGTAGAAAAGATTTTGAAAAATAAATACCTTAAATTCTAAAAATTTTAATTAAAATTCCTTTAAACTCTAGATATTTTAATTGAAAGTAAAAATAATTTCAACTTTTCATTTTTCTTATAGACTTTGAAGCTTATAAAAGCCTATAAAAATATATGTTTTCTATGAAATAAAAACAAGGACTACTTTTTCTAGTTCTTGTTTTCAATTCATACTCTTCTTTTTCCTATAGAGATTCATTAGAAATATAAATTGAAATATAAATTGAATTTAAGGTTTTGAAAAATATATAAAATATTTAGATTATTTATAAAATATTATATGAAAATCTGTGGAATCCGCGTTTTGATATTTATATATAAATTCACAATCTGTATCCAAAAAGAACGAATTATTCAATAAATTCGGAACGGATTTGTATATCCAAACGATCCCTTATCCCTCAAAATCCGCCCTAACCATTTCATTAACTATAATAGTATTATTTTATAATAATATATCTTTAATTTCATATTCAATATTTTGATAAAATTATATAAAATTGAAGAAAAGTAAATAAAATTATTCAATTCCCTTTCAAATTGAAAAAAAACTTTTCAAGTTAAGAATTTGTTTTAATATCCATTTTAAAAAGTTTTGAAAACTTTAATTTTAGATCTATTTGATAAATTCAAAGCGGATTTTACATTCAAATAATAAAAGCATGGACTCACAATCCACTCTTTTTAAAATAAATTACTATCATTATGAAATCTGTAATAACAATAAAGAATGGATTATTTGATGGATTTGAAACGGATTTGTACATCCAAACGACCCCTTATAAAATTGAAAATTTATAAACAAAATAGAAAATTGAAGCTATTCCTATTTTCGATTAGAATGCTTAGAATTTAAGGTATATACCCTTCAAATTCTTCTCAATCATTTTTACTAATCATTCTATTATCGCTTTATAATAATATATCTTTAATTTCACTTTCAATTTTAAAATGATAATATGAGATCATATAAAAAGAAAGAAAAGAATAAATGAAAAGCAAATAAAACTATTCAATTCCCTTTTAATTAAAAGAAAATTCTTTAAATTGAAAACCAACTTTAAGGGGTTGTTTGAATATACGAATCCGTTCTGAATCCATTGAATAATCCATTCTTTAATATTACTACAGATTCTACAATAATAATAATTTGTTTTAAAAAGAATGGATTGTAAATCCACATTTTTATTATCTGAATATAAAATCTGTTTCGAATTTGTTAAATAGGTTTGAAATTGAAACTTTTAAAGTTTTCAAAGTAATATCAAAGTGAATATCAAAGTGAATCTCTAATTTAAAGAATTTCCTTTTAATTAGAAGAGAATTGAGTAGTGTTATTTATTTTTTATTTATTCTTTTTTTTCTTTTTATATGATTTTATATTATTATTTTAAAATTGAATGTGAAATTGAAAATATATTATTATAAAGCGATAGTAAAACAATTAGTAAAAATAGTTAAAAAGAATTTGTAAAGTAAATATCTTAAATTCTAAGTATTCTAATTAAAAGTGAAAATAGCTTCAACTTTTCATTTTCCTTATAGGCTTTGAAATCTATTAAAGCTTATTAAAACATAGATTTTTAATAGAATAAAAGCAAGAACTACTTTTTCTGGTTTTCGTTTTTAATTCATACTCTTCTTTTTCCTATACAGGTTTATTAGAAATACAAATTGAAATACAAATTGAATTTAAGATTTTGAAGGATTTATAAAATATTTAGATTATTTATAAAATATTGTATAAGAATTCATAGAATCTACATTTTGATATTCAAATATAAATTCAAAATCCGTACTCAAAAAGAACGAATTATTCAACAAATTCGAAATGGATTTGTATATCCAAACAACCTCTAATATCCATTTTGAAAACTCTAAAAGCTTTGAAATTAATAGATTTTATATTCAAATAACAAAAGTGTGAATTAATAATCCATACTTTTTAAAGCAGATTGCTATCATTACGAAATTCATAATGATAATAAAAAACAAATTATTCAATAGATTCGAAATGAATTTATATATCCAAATGACCCCTAACTATCAAAATAAATATTAAAATAAATATAAATAGATTTTAAATTGAAAGAATTTTCTTATAATTAAAAGGAAATTGAATAGTTTTTGTATACCTTTCTTTTTCTTTTTCTATGATTTTGTATTATAATTATAAAATCAAAAGTGAAATTAAAAATACATCATTATAAAATATTAATAGAATGACTAATAAGAATAACATTTTTTTTGAAAGAGTAAATATCTTGAATTTCAAATATTCAAATTGAATTTTTTTTTGAAAAAAATAAACATTTTAAATTCTAAACATTCTAATAAAATCGATCTTTAGTTTTCTTACTAATATTTGAGATCTTGAAAACCTTATAAAAATACCAGGGGCCTGCGAGCCCCCGAACCCCTTACTTTTGAAGAAAGTATCATATAATTATATTTATAATTATAAAAATATGAAAAAGGAATTTTATTGAAAGCTTATAGGCGAAATTGGTTTAGGAATCGTTTAGATATATAGGGGTCGTTTGGATGTACAAATCCGTTCCGAATCCATCGAATAATCTATTCTTTATTGTTATCACGGATTCTGTGATAACAGTAATCCGTTTTAAAAAGAGTGGATTGTAAATTCGCACTTTTATTGTTTGGATATAAAATCCGCTTCGAATTCATCAAATAAATTTAAAATTGAAGTTTTCAAAGCTTTCCAAAGTAAATATTAAAGTGAATCCTTAATTTGAAGAGTTTTCTTTCAATTCGAAAAGGAATTGAATAATTTTATTTGCTTTTTTTTAATTTCATGTGATTTTGTCAAAATATTGAAAATGAATTGAAGATATACTATTATAAAGCGATAGTATTATAGCTAGTGAAATGGTTAGAAAGGATTTTGAGGGATAGATGCCTTAAATTCTAGGCACTTTAGTTGAAATTCCCTTAAATTCCAGGCATTTTAATTGAAAATGAGAATAGCTTCAACTTTTCATTTTCTTTATAAGCTTTAAAACCTATAAAAATCTATAAAAACACAGATTATTTGATGGATTAAAATGAGAACTATTTTTTCTAATCCTTGTTTTCAATTCATACTTTCATTTTCCTATATAAATTCATTAGAAAACGCAAATTGTTTAATATCATTTTGAAAGTGATTCAATTTCTCCTTATTGTAAAATATATTAAATATATTAAATTCATTGAAAAATAAATTATTTAATAGAATCTATATTTTGATATTTAAATATTAATTCAAAATCCGTTCTGAAAAAGTATGGATTATTTAATGGATTTGGAGCGGATTTGTATATCCAAATGACCTTATAAATCCGTTTCGAATCTATCGAATAATTTGCTTTTCATTGTCACTATAGATTCTGTAATAGCAGCAATCTATTTTAAAAAGAATAAATTATAAATTTATGCTTTTGTCATTTAAATATAAAATCTGTTTCGAATTTGTCAAATAGATTTAAAATTAAAGCTTTCAGAGCTTTTCAAAATGGATATCAAAGTGAATTCTTAATTTGAAAAGTTTTCTTTTAATTCGAAAAGGAATTAAATAGTTTCATTTGCTTTTCTTCAATTTCATATGATTTTATCAAAATATTGAAAGTGAAATTGAAGATATATTATTATAAAGCGATAGTAATATGACTAGTGAAATGGCTAGGGAGAATTTGGAGGGTAAATGTCTTAAATTCTAGGCATTCAGATTGAAAGGATAATTTGAAGGGGTCGAATACCTTAAATTCTAGGCATTCTAATTGAAAGTAAGAATAGCTTCAACTTTCTATTTTCTTTATAGGCTTTGAAGCCTATAAAGACCTATAAAAACACAAATTATTTGATGGATTAAAGCAAGGACTGCTTTTCCTGATCTTTGTTTTTAATCCACACTCTTCTTTTTCCCATACAAATTTATTAGAAATATGAATTGAAATATGAATTAAATTTAAGATTTTGAAAAGCTTATAAAATATTTAGATTATTTATAAAATATTATATAAGAATCCACAAAATCCGTATTTTGATATTCAAATATAAATTTAAAATCCGTACCCAAAAAGAGCAGATTATTCAACGGATTCGGAGTGGATTTGTATATCCAAACGACCCCTTACCTCATTATATTACTTTTTTTCACAATTTTATTATTTTTTTCACAATTTTATTCAGATTTCAATTTTATTCGGATTTCAATTTTATTCAGATTTTAATAGGTCACTCCATATTAGATCATTAATTATACTATTGAATCACAAAAGCTATAACATTAAAATAATTTTTGTTAATATTTGAGCTACTATATTCAATATAACCCTTTTTCAATTGATTATATAAATTTTAGCTATATTTATACTATTTAAACTTCAATCCTTTAGAAAACTCTTCTTTTTGAAGTTAATATTATAAAAATTATATTATTTGAAAGCCTTAGCTTTTTATATATGGTTATCACTTTTCTTTTTTTTTATTCAATTTATATTAATCTGAATAAATTAATTTAGATAATATCAGCTTAAAGATTACACTATAACTATATTGCTAAGGAAATTATAAAATCATTATAATCAATAAAATCATTTAAATCAAGTTTTATTAAATGAGGTTCTCTTTTTTCATATATATATAGCTTTCGATTCTTATAAACAATAAGATTATTAAGGAAGTAAGGCGTCGTTTGGATATACAAATCCGCTCCGAATCCATTGAATAATCTGCTCTTTATTATCACTATAAATTCTATAATAATAATAATTCATCTTAAATAGAATAGATTATAAATCTACATTTTTATTATTTAAATATAAAATCCATTCCGAATTTATCAAATAGATTTAAAATTGAAGCTTTTAGGACTTTTCGAAATGAATATCATAATGGATCCTTAATTTGAAAAGTTTTCTTTTAATTCGAAAAGAAATTGAATAGTTTTACTTGTTTTTCTTCAATTTCATATGATTTTGTCAAAATATTGAAAGTGAAATTGAAGATATATTATTATAAAGTAATAGTATTATAACTAGTGAAATGATTAGAAAAGATTTTGAAGGATAAATACCTTAAATTCTAAACATTCTAATTGAAATTCCCTTAAATTCCAGGCATTCTAATAGAAAATAAAAATAGCTTTAATTTTCCATTTTCCTTATAGACTTTGAAGTCTATAAAAACCTATAAAAGCATGGATTATTGGTGGATTAAAATAAGAACTGCTTTTTCTGATCCTTGTTTTTAATTTGTGCTTTTATTTTTCTATATAAATTTATTAGAAAACATAGATTATTTAATATTATTTTGAAAATGCTCCATCTTCTCCTTATTGTAAAATATATTAAATATACTAAATTTATTAAAGAACAGATTATTTAATAGAATCCATATTTTGATATTCAAATATCAATTCAGAATCCATTTTGAAAAAGTATGGATTATTCAACGGATTTGGAGCGAATTTGTACATCCAAACGACCCCTAAAGTTAGTTATCAGATTTATTTCAAAAAAAAAAAAAGATAAGGGGTCGTTTAAATATATAAATCTGTTTTGAATTTATTGAATAAGGGGTCGTTTGGATATACAAATTCACTCCAAATCCATCAAATAATCTGTTCTTTATTATTACTATAGAATTTATAATAATAATTCATTTTAAAAAAAATAGATTATAAATCCATATTTTTGTTATTTGAATATGAAATCTGTTTCAAATCTATCAAATAGATTTGAAATTAAAGTTTTTAAAGTTTTCAAAGTAATATCAAAATGAATATCAAAATGAATCTCTAATTTGAAGAATTTTCTTTTAATTGAAAAGGAATTGAATAGTTTTATTTGCTTTTTATTTATTCTTCTCTTTCTTTTTATATTATTCTAAAATTGAAAATAAAATTAAAAACATATTATTATAAAGTAATAATAAAATGATTAGTGAAAATGATTAAGGAAAATTTAAAAAATAAATATCTTAAATTCTAGGTATTTAGATTGAAAGGATAATTTGAAGGGGTTGAATACCTTAAATTCTAGGTATTCTAATTAAAAGTGGAGATAGCTTTAACTTTCCATTTTTCTTATAAACTTTGAAGTTTATAAAAGCTTATAAAAGCATGGATTATTTAATAAAATAAAAACAAGGGTTACTTTTTCTAATTCTTGTTTTCAATTTATACTTTCATTTTGTATATAAATTTATTAGAAAATATAAATTATTTAATATTATTTTGAAAATAATTTATTTCCTTCTTATTGCAAAATATATTAAATATACTAAATTTATTGAAGAGTGGATTATTTAATAAAATTAGTGTTTTGATATTCAAATATTAATTTAGAATTTATTCTAAAAAAGTATGGATTATTTGATAAATTCGGAACGGATTTGTATATCCAAACAATCCCTAATCCATACTTTTTCAAAATGGATTTTGAATTAATATTTAAATATTGGAATATAGATTCCATTAAATAATCTGTTTTTAATGAATTTAGTATATTTAATATATTTTGTAATAAAAAGAAAATAAATTATTTTCAAAATAATATTAAATAATTTATATTTTCTGGTATATTTATTTATTTATTTATTTAACATCTAATATCTGACCTCCCTAGGGGTATTCTAGATATACTAAGGAGTGGGCCTATGGGCCACTAGCGCCTCAGCTGCTTATAATAGTGTAATTTTAGCTAATCAGGGATCTTATTACCCCTGATATTCCTTTGTTCAATATTGCTCATAGCAATTCTGCAGCTATTATATCCAATGATTTATAACTGTATTGTTTATAGTTTTGTTTTATATATTATTCAAATATCAATAAATAATTAAATTGATTGTTATTGATTGGGAGTGTGCTTGTAATATTTATAACAAATTGATACAGATTTTTAATTGTTTGAAGTAGAATATTATAGGGCTGGAAGGTAATGGTGGAGTTTTGATAACTTTATTGAAATTAATAAAGTTATATTGATTCAATTAATAAATCCAGATTGATGATTAGGATGTAGTCTAAGAAATTATAGTATAGAAACTTTCAGGTTAAGGGTGTATTGAGTTTTTATATGTAAGTGATATTATATATAGTTTGGGTATATTCTAATATAAAATCTAGATTTGGTGAGAAGATTAGTAAAACCACTTTATAATTGTAGAATATAATTTATATATTATTATATTCTATTCAAATCGAAACTAATTCGGTATAAATAACTAGTTAGCATATATCTAGCTATTAATTAAATATTGGAAAATGTGTAATAGGTTTTTCTCGTTTTTATATATACAATTATTATTATTATTTTTATAATTGAATCTGATATAATAAATTACAAAGTTCTTGTATCTAATTTGCATTATTATAAAATAAAATAATATTCTATAGGAAAGTTTGAAATTCCCCAGCTTTGTAATATTATATACTAGTTTCCATATATTATATATTTCAAAGATCAAATCTTTTTTTGTATTCCATTATCTGCTCTTTATATATTGATATTTGGCATACAAAATAATATAAAAGTTATTGATTATAAAAAGATATGAAGAATTAGGGTTAAAAAGTTTTATTATATTTTATTCAATAAGGCAATCGGCTTTCTTATTGCCTTTTATTTTTGTATATTTAAAAACCCATTTAATTACAATATTATAATATCTTAATACTTCATAGTATTTATAATAAGTCTATTAGAAGGAATTAATTTTTTTTATTTAATATTTTTTAGATCACTAAGATATTATTAATATATAGTTATATTCGGCCCTAATAGGGGCACTCGGTAATATTTAGCAAGTATTCTAGTCCCTGTTATGCACTGATCACTTTAGCATCGAAAATGTATAACTTTTTGTATATATATCTATAGCCATTATTGATTTATTGCTTATTTTGATAGATTGCAAAGTTATATTCTATATAGTGTCCACATTTGTTGTATTATTCGAATGTATCTGAAAAGACAAAGTAGTCTTTTCAGAAAACTAGATCCCACCAATCTTTAAATATTTTTATAACATCCTTTTTGCTTATATTATAAATTGAATTAATATAACACTCGAAAAAAAAGTGTGATTATAGAAATCTAAGTTTTTTGATTGTAGGGATAGTTTACTCTATTCATTATAATTTAGTAATAAAACCTCTTGTTATACCTACACTTTGTCCTCTTTTTTGGTTATATAATTTCAGTTGATTTACAAATAGATATTGTGTATCCAATATTTAAAGTCTAAAAACAAATCTTAATTTTATTTATTCTAATATTATAATTCTAATTGGGAGATTTATTTTTATAAGGAATATAATTATTAAAATAGTTTTATAAATAAATAAAACTTTTCGGGCTGTATTGTAGATTATTTTATTAATTAAATTAATGTATTTTTTGATTTTAGTGTTGATTGGTATATAATCTATTATTGATTGTTATTTGTATAGCCTACCAAATCACATTTTGTAGTTAAAGAGGGTAATAGATAGGATACAAATAATAATCGCTTTTTATAGGCAGGCTGTAGATAATTTAGAAGTTGTATAAACTATTGATTGAATATGGGATATAATATATTATAGAAATGTTAGATATTGATTGAAAAAGATATTAAATTAATATAAAATTGATTATATCCTATCGATAAATTTTAAAGAAATTGGTGTAATAATCAGATCCTGGTTTATTCTTATCATTAGATTTATAGATTCATACTTTTTCAATATATAAAGTAGCTCGAACTTTTCCGGAATAAAGAAAACCTTATTCTGATTTCCCTATTGTAGAATATATTAAATAGTTCGATAAAGTATACATATATTCGTGAAAAGATCTTTAGATATTATCACAGTGCAAGAGATAAATATTAGATAAGATATATAATATTCTATAAGAATAGAAAAAGATACTAGATAAGTGCCAACTATATACAGTATAAATATTTAAGGCATTTACAAGATTACACTATTGAACCCGTAATAGTACCTCCCTCTAATAGCTTGCTTATCCCAAACAAGCAGAAGAATTGATACCACAATGCTTACCATAATAATTGAATCAAATAAGCAAAGAAAATAAACAGTCTTTTATTATTTCCCTTTGTAAACAAATGAAATTATTTTTGTTTTTATTCTTAATCCTTTTTTAATCAATTTTTGATCCCCTTTTCATCACTTTTAGATTCGATTAGAATTTGTTTATTTTTTGTTTTAGGAAAATCTGACTTTTTTCTATTGAATTGATCTTCGAATTATTGATTTTATTATTGTATCAATTGCTAAGGTTAGCAAAAGGATTGCTTTTGTTATAGAATATTTTAGAACCTATTTCAATAATCCAGGTTTCTCAGAGTGTATATAGTAATATTCTATTAAAAGCTTTTTATTTCTTTTCAAATCTGAAACTGATTACTAAATAAAAGTATAATATTTCTATTTGATTAGCTAATAATAGTTATCTTTATTATAATTATTTATAATTCCTTCGAGAATCTACTTTTATATTAATTCGTTTTCACCATTCTTTTTCTCAAGAATTCTATCTCTGGTTGTAGCTAACTCTGATTTGTTGATTATTGTTTATACAGAGAATCACTTTTTGTTATTAATTAGAAAAAGAAGAGAGTGGTAAAAAAACGGGAAGATACAAATGTTTTTCAATAATTGAATAAAACAAAAGTATGAATAGATTTTTATAATCTTGTATAATCTAATCCAATAATCATTTAGCTTTTTTGTTTTTCAAAAGGTTTTCAAATTTTTAATATTAACAAAAACTCTTTATCCAATATTATAACAAAATGAATCGATTCAATACCGATTTACATTCTCTTTATAAATCATAATTACTTATCAAGCCAAAGCTTAGGGATCGTTTGAATGTACAAATCCGTTCCGAATCTATTGAATAGTTCGCTCTTTATTGTTATTATAGATTTTATAATAATAATAATCTATTTTAAAAAGAATGAATTATAAATCTGTGCTTTTATCATTTAAATATAAAATCCATTTCAAATCTATTAAATAGATTTAAAATTGAAGTTTTCAAAGCTTTTCAAAATGAATATCAAAGTGGATTCTTAATTTGAAAGATTTTCTTTCAATTCGAAAAGGAATTAAATAGTTTTACTTGCTTTTCTTCGATTTCATATGATTTTGTTAAAATATTGAAAGTGAAATTGAAGATATACTATTATAAAGCGATAGTATTATAATTAGTAAAATAACTAGGGAGGATTTTGCGGAGTAAATGCCTTAAATTCTAGGCATTCTAATTAAAAGTGAGAATAGCTTCAACTTTCCATTTTCCTTATAGGCTTTGAAGCCTATAAAAGTCTATAAAAACACGGATTTTCTATGAAATAAAAACAAGGACTGCTTTTTTTGGTCCTTGTTTTCAATTTACGCTTTTCTTTTTCCTATACAAATTTATTAGAAATACAGATCGAAATACAAATTGAATTTAGGGTTTTGAAAAGTCTATAAAATATTTAGATTATTTATGAAATATTGTATAAAAATCCATGGAATCTATATTTTGATATTCAAATATAAATTCAGAATCCATACCCAAAAAGAGCGGATTATTCAACGGATTCGGAGCGGATTTGTACATCCAAACGACCCCTTATAATTGAAATAAAATCCGTTTGATTCTTTCAGCAATCTTATTGCTTTTAAAAAACTTATATTAATATTATTTCTGATAAATATAATTTATTAGATTTAATTTTGAGGTATAAATTGAATTTATAGTTAGTAAAGAATAGGAAGTATCCTATAATCTTAGATATTATATTATTTAAAGCGAATTCAGTAAGTGGTAGTTATTATATTTAATTGTTTTAATAAAAGTTTATAAAGATGTGAAGGTATTGTTTTAAAAACAAATTTACTGTTTCCATTTGGTTGTTTATTTGTAGATGAAAAACTGAGAAATTTTCAATATAATTGCTAAATATTTCAATAATTGAAATCAAAATCCAGAAATAAATTATATCCTTTAATTAGAGATTATATTATTTGGTAGATTATATAGTATATAGATATGATTAATAAAAACATTAACAAGTTTATCTGTAATTAATGTATACATATTGATAAAGTATTGTATTTTAATCAAATAATATATAATAGTCAAGATATACTTATAATCGGAGTTATAGTATATATAAATGGGAAGTAGAATGATATAGTTTATTGAAATATCCGATTAGGTTTTAAATGGGATTAATAAAAATGTAGGAAACCAAATAGAGCTGATTTAGAAGACTTGATATATATATAAAGTTGATATATTTAAATATATATAATAATTTCATAATGTATTTAGAGCTACCAATAGATTCAAAAAATAAGATCGATTGTTCTAGTTTTTCTAAAATGTTCTACAAGATCGAAAAAGTATATTTTATAGATTATTTGGATTTTTAGTTTGTTATCTAATAGGATCCATAGCTTTTCATAATAATAAATCTTATAATTAATCAGAATATAATCTTGTATAGAAATATGTAGTATCTTTTTGAAAACTGTAGGCTATTTTGAATAAACAAATCTTTGATTATAGTAATTAGCTATTAAACCATATCTGATCTCTTATATATAATATTGATTAATTTATCGATTAGTTTATTGAATAATATAATAAGATCCGCTAAAGCAAGACGAACTCCTTTTGTTAATTCATTGTAAAGATTGATATCGAATCTATTTGTTGATAGAATTGTATACTTTTTATTTCTGAGATACTCATTATCCCCTATTGTAAACTCGGATCAATCTTTTTGTTTATAATTTAAAATATCTAATTGAATAGCTTCAAATTCCAGTTAGTAGATAATATGGAAATTATATTAAAAGAGAAATTCAGATTAGTGAATTTATTATTAATTAAATGTTTTTGTAATTATAAAATATTTGAGGTTCTTATAATCAATAAGAATTTCGAATTTTTATTAAAAACCTTGAAGTTCCAAATAATCTTTTTTTATAAACTTGATAATTATAAAAAGTTTTTTATTATAGATTTTATAATTATACTCAATTATTAAGTATTTCAAGAAAAAGTAGATTATGGGTTGAAGTATATTATTTAAATCGTATTATAAAAAAATATTATTAGATATTTAGTTTGATGTATTTGTTTTTAAAATTGTTTTTTTATTGTGATTAAAGTAGATAAAGATTGGTATTATAATAAAAGAGTTTTTAAATATAAAAAAGATGTTTTTCTAATTAATTTTTTAGGTTTATATCAATTTTTTTTATATCAAATTGTCAAATAATTGATAAATTTTTAAAAAGTCTTGTATAAATCGCTGATAGAAATTAGCAAATCCCAGGAATTGTTGTAAATCTTTTACAAAGAGAAACTGTTTTTAGAAAATAATGGTAGTAATTTTGTTTGAATCTATTTGTATATCTTTAGTTATAATAATTAATTCTAAATATTATATTGAAATGATTTCAAATTCGTATTTATTAATATCAATTTGGAGATTAGTATTAATCAATTTCTATATTACATTTCGAATATAATCTTTATATTTCAATAAATCCGCCGAATATATAAAAATGTTATTTAAATAGGTGGTACAGTATTTATCAAATTCATTGAATAAAGTATAATTAATATAATGTTGAAAAGAGGCTGGGATGTTAGAAAGGCCGAACAATATAATTAGGGATTCGAAGAGTCTGAAGCGAATAATGAATACTATTTTCTATTCATTGCTCTTTGTAATCCACATTTTGCTAAAGATAGTAATAATATTTAATTTAATATATACCTTAGTATTACAAAGTGTATCTAAGATTTCGTAAACAATCAGAAAGAGATATCAATTTTTTATTATAATATTATTCAATTCGCAATAGTCCTGGCAAATATGTATACTATTGCTAAGCTTTATAACTAAAAGTAAAAGTATAGCATTATAGGATCTAGATTTGCAAATAAAGCTTTTATTAAGATTATTATTAATCCATTTACAAACCATTTGTAACTCGAATAATGAAAATAGTTGATTTTAAAATAAAGGAATTCTTTTGTAGGTATTAATTTAATTTTGGAATTCTAAGCTTGGTGTAGTAAAAGAATATTAGTATTTCGGAAAAGAAATGCAAATAGTTTGTTCTATAATCAGTAAGAAAGCTTTTCTTATATATCAGTATTATTAAGCTTAGATTTTCTAGCAAGAAATTTAGAGATATTTATTTTCGAAATTTATTGTAAATAGATCGATTTGTAGCAATCGAGAATAAAATCATATAGATATAAGGACAATTGTATAAAGATTTTGAAAAGATTTTTATTGCCTTATAGAATACTCTTGTGTTTCTGATCTCTAAAATTAATAGAATTCAAAAGAGAGGCTATTCTTAGAGCTATTAGTTTTATAAAAACAATCCGATTCAATTTCTTTCAAATGAACCGATTATCTGGACATCATTTTGTTAACAAAAGGAAATAAAGCTTATAGTCTGAAGCTAATGGATACTCTTTATATTAAGGTTTTTTCTAAATGATTATATATTTGATATTAAAATAAAGAGTGATAGTAATAAGTTTTATTGTAAGTTAAAATTATGATGGTATAATCTGATAATCTTTTTGATTGGAATTGAATGAGTATTAGAACAATTATCAATTATTTGGGCTTATATATATATTTCTTTTTTGTAAGTTTTAGGGGTCGTTTGGATGTACAAATCCGTTCCAAATCTGTCGAATAATCTATTCTTTTTGGATACAGATTCTGAATTTATATTTGAATATCAAAATATTAATTCCACAGATTCTTATATAATATTTTATAAATAATCTAAATATTTTATAGATTTTTCAAAACCTTAAATTCAATTCACATTTCAATTTGTATTTCTAATAAATTTGTATAGAAAAAAAAAGAATACGAATTGAAAACAAAAATCAGAAAAAATAGTTTTCGTTTTTATTTTGTGGAAAATCTATGTTTTTATAGGTTTTTATAAATTTCAAAGTCTATAAGAAAAATGAAAAATTGAAGCTATTCCTATTTTCAATTAAAATGCCTAGAATTTAAAAAGATTTCAATTAGAATGCTCAAAATTTAAGATATTTATTCTTCAAAATCCTCCCTAGCTATTTTATTAGTTATAATATTATCGCTTTATAATAGTATATCTTCAATTTCATTTTCAATATTTTAACAAAATCATATAAAATTGAAGAAAAACAAATAATACTATTCAATTCCTTTTTGAATTAAATTTTTTTTTTCAAATTAAGAATACATTTTGATATTCACTTTGAAAATCTTTGAAAGCTTTAATTTTAAATCTATTTAATAGATTTGGAATGGATTTTATGTCTAAATAACAAAAGTGTAGATTCACAATCCGTTTTTTTAGAGCGGATTGCTGTTATCACAGAATTTGTGGTGATAATAAAGAGTGGATTATTCAATGGATTCGGAGCGGATTTGTATATCCAAACGACCCCTTAGTATAGTAATAATTTACTTCTTCTATAAGTATTTCGTTTATAGCGATATTGTAATCTTTATTTGAATACTTTAAAGAAGATGATAAAGTATAGCCTTTATTTTTAATATTATCCTTTATATATAAATACTGATAAATAATCTTTTAACTTTTATTTAGTTTTTCCGAATTTCAATAAAATCAATTTTGATTTTCTCTAGACTTTGGATAAAATGAATCTTAATCAAAAGTTTTTTTAATATTTTGATAAAACTTGATATTAATCAAAATGAGTTTATTATTAAGGTTTATATTATATTTGGGGAGTTCTAGAAGTAATATTTTATAATGTAATAAATTAATATAAAGGAAAGAATCATTTTGAATCAATTTATAAAGGGGTTATAACATTGGAATTAAGGTAATTCAAAAATGATTAATGTTTTTGGGGAAAGAGTAATAATAAAGAATAATTAGATTTTATAATACAGATTTATAGCTATCTTTATAATAGAATAATCAATAATAATATCTACTACTTTATTATTTGCTAGATGGAATTTTTATTGATACAATAAGGTTTGAGTTTATATCTTCTAGTTTTCAACAAAGATACAATCAGCAAAGGCTTTTCTGGAATACTTGCTATCAATAAGATTAATCATATTAAAAAAAGAGTTATATACTGAAAACATAGTGATTTGAATAAATAAAGATTTACTATTTATAAAGCTAAGCTATAAGGGCTTTATACTAATTGTCACAGGTTCAACAGCATAGTCTTATGAATGCCTTAAATATTCATACTCTATATAGTCGGTGTTTATCCAGTGTCTTCTTCCATTCTTATAGAATATTATACATCTTATCTAGTATCTATCTCTTACACCGTGATACTAACTATAATATATTTTATTCATTCTTTATTCTTAAATGATTTTTGTAGACAATTTATTACAAAGATAATACATTTCCTAAAAGATCGTATAAACCAGATTGAGTAGATAGTAAAGCCATGTTTTATATAAATATATTAAAGATATTTTTAGAGAATAATAAAGAATCGCTTTCAATATAACTATAAAATATATTAAATTACTAATAAAACTGGGGATTACTTTAGGTATTATTATTATTATTACTATAATTACCTTTAAAACCATATTCTTGGAAATCATTTCGATTATAAAATCCTTCCCGATTGTTAGAGTATTGATTAGAATATTGATTGCCTCGATTGGTGAAAACACCTTGATATAAGTTACGATTATTAAAACCTTTATGGGAATTTGTGAATTCAAAGTTTTCTTTAATTATTTATTATATATTTATTTGTTTCTTGATATTATAGTTTCATATCAAATAATTAGATTTCTTGTAATAATAGCAGAAATTAAGTTGACATTCCTTATTTTATTATTGATCTTATATTTTAGAAATATTAAGATCTATAGATTCAAATAATATTGATATAGTGAATAATATATTAATCAGGGATATATAGAAATATATAAAGCTTGAATTCATTTTTGATTTTAAAAGATATTTATTCTTCTATAGATTCTAATTTCAAACTTTAAATTTCTATTTTCAATCTTTGATATTGATAAGAGAATAAGGATTGGAATCTTATATAAATAATTGTTAAAGATTGTAGAAGAGTTTTGTTTTTATTATTATAATTATTTCGTATAGTTGCTTATAATATATTATATCGAAATATTCTAATTAAATATAAAAGGCTATAGAAAAATCTTATTAATTATCTTAAATTTATCAAATCAGATTAAAGCTTTGTGTAACACATCAACTAAAATATAAAGCTTATCAAGCTTATTAAAAAAAGAGTTATTAATAATATAGATCAAGATTTTATTAATAATACTATTTATATTGATTGATTTCTTTTAATATATGTAATTATTAATAAAAGAGATTGAATATAAAAACTTCTTTTTTTCTATATCGAAAACAATTAGATTGATTATTCAGCAGATTTGTAAATCTTATTTCCAAACAGTATATTCCTTTAATTAAAATATTAATCCTCTCTTCTCTTTCCAAAGGAACTTAAAATTCTTTGAAGTTTATTATTAGCTAGCTTTATTTTAAATAGAAACACCTAATGGGTTTTGTATAATTTGAGATTGCAATAATTGAATTAATTAAAATTGAATATTTAATTGATTATTTATAATAGATTTAAAAAGATATTCTATAATTAGATCTTGTTCAAATACTTATTGAGTGGTAAAAAGTAAATCGAGTATACGATTAATAATATTGTATAGATAATTAAGGTAATTCTATTAATCATATATTAATATTGATAAAGGAAGGGGATTGTAAAGTTTATATTCCTAGAAGCTAAGTAATTCTTTTGTAATTTACTACTATTGATTAAAAGTGTTATTGATTTTAGTTCTAAATGTTTCAGGTAAAACAGATAATGGTAAACTAGTGTTCGAAATACTTGATATATCAGCTATAGTAAGAAAAGAGGACGAGACGAAGATGTAAATGAAGATGAAAACGATAACAAAAACGAAAACAAAGATGAAGAGGTATTACAGATGTAGAATACTATAAGGACTGTAGAAAGACCTGCCTTAGGCAGGTAAAAGCAGAAATAAAGAATTTCTTTTTAGAATCGGATTGCTCTTGCTGTAATAAGACTTTTTTGTAAAATAGAATATACTATTATAATACAAGAAATAGATACTAAATAAAATGTATAATATTCTATAAGAATAGGAAAAAGCGCTGAATAAGCGCCGACTATATAAAGCATAGATGCTTAAGGTATTCACAAGACTATACTGTTGAACCCGTGACAGATATATAATATATAATTATATTATTAGTATATCCAAAGCACTATATTCTATCCTAATTAAGGAGTTCAATAAGATATAAGATATAAAGAATTAAAGAAAATAGTAATCCCTGAGGAATATTATATACAACTAGAAAATCCTATATTATAATCCTCTTTAACCTTATACATATACATCTCTCAATTAGAAATAATTAAGTTATAGAAGCATTATAAACTAGTCTTATTTCTTCATACATTATAAAAGCTATTTTTTAAGTAATATATTATAGGCACCTAATATATCCATTATTATTAATATGACTATTTTTCTAGTTATTAAAATAAGCTTAGTATTATAAGTAAGAACAATTATAAGATTGATACCAATTCTTTTTGATAATATCCTATAATAATAAAAACTGATAATATTATATCTTATAGCTATTCATACAATTTGATTGGCGATATATCTCTCTAATCTTTTTTTAATGTATAATATCAATATAATTGGTTTTTATAATCTTAATAATATTCTATTTTTCTTATTGATCTTGGGTAATATAATTATTTCAACAAATTTCCATTTATTGAAATAATAATTAAACTTAAAGCAAACTATAAAGATCTTTTGTGTTACATATTTAATGCTTAGTCAACACACTTTGAAAAAACAAATAATTGTTTAATCAATTCTGGATAATATACTTTTAATTCTTATTATATATTTTTCCATTTCCTTTACAATAATCATATTTTTCTATAACAATATTGCATAGCTATCCTATTCCTGGAGTGAATTATGCTATAGATTATTCATCACTTTAAAATAATCAAATATCATTATAAAAAATATTTCAACTTTTTTTCTAATATCAATAATCTTTTAGCCTTTAATTACTGAAGAAAAAATCTTGAAGATTATTTTAAAGATTAGTTTATACCAATTTATAACCTTATATAGCTTCTAATCATTTTATATTTTATTCAAGTGTTTAGTTTAATAGATTTGTTTTAATACTTTTATAATCCTTTATAAATCGAATTATACAATTGCTATTTTATTAGGAGCTCTATTTCTTCTAGTTTGTGTATATATTTAATATATTTTTCAGTATTTGTTAATTTATTAAGGGAATAATTGATAGGGTTTGTGATCTTTTTATTCTATAGTTTCAATAAATATGTTTAATATATTTGTAATTTTGGAAATAAATATATCAATATTACAAGTAAATTAGAAATTCAGATTCTAAAAACTCGATGCACAATTGGCTATTAGATTTATTAAATAAAATAAATCTGAGTTCTATATCCGAGTATATACTTGATTATATTTAAAGATCTCTTTATCAAAGATAATAATAATTTAAATAATATAATTGGAATTATTGTATAGATCAATGTTGATTATTGTATACCAAATCAATTTTGATTTGAATAAAATACAATAGTATATATCAATTGCATTTCATAATTATAATGTGATTTTATTGATTTTTTTAATTGGATTTAGATTTTATATCAGGATATACCTAAACTATATATGACTAAACTTATTTATAAAATTGAATATACTATTAATTTAAAAAACTCTATATTATAGTTTTTTGGGCTATATTCTAATTATTAATCTGAATTTAGTATTTGAACTAATATAATTTTACTAATTTCGGTAAAGTAATTAATATTCTATTATTGTTTATCTATCTTATAATATTTTATTTTAAATAATTAAAGATTTGTATCAATTAATTATAAGTATTATAAGCATACTTTCGATTGATAGTAATTAGTTCAATTATCTGTCAACACCTGGATAATATATAAAATAAAGTTTTAGATAATAAGATTATAAATTATTAGATATAACAATTATAGGATTGTTATAAGTAATATTAAGTAGGGGAATATTAGGAATAATAAGCTTTCCAATTAGTTATTATTATATTATTATAAATGACTTAAACACTAGTGACCTATAGGCCCATTCCTTGGTATATTTAGAATACTTCTAAAAAGGTTAGATATTAGATGTTAATCACTATAAAAAATAAAATAAAAAAATATTTGTATAGAAAAATAAAAGTATAAATTGAAAACAAGAATTAGAAAGAATAATTCTTATTTTTATTTTGAAGTTTATAAAAGCCTATAAAAATACAGATTTTTTATAAAATAAAAACAAAAACTG
Organism: Botrytis aclada; assembly: GCA_014898285.1. Classification (NCBI taxonomy): domain Eukaryota; kingdom Fungi; phylum Ascomycota; class Leotiomycetes; order Helotiales; family Sclerotiniaceae; genus Botrytis; species Botrytis aclada. The sequence goes on from RCSV01000010.1 coordinate 1,948,049, forward strand.
CTTTTTCTAATTCTCGTTTTCAATCTATATTTTTATTTCCTTATACAAATTTATTAAAAAATATAAACTGTTTAATGTTATTTTGAAGATAATCTATATTTTTTTAATTACAAAGTATATTAAATATATTAAATTGATTAAAAAGATCAGATTATTTAATAGCATCTATATTTTGATATTTAAATATTAATTCAGAGTCTATTTTAAAAAAGCACGAATTATTTGATGGATTTGGAATGAATCTGTACAACCAAACGACCCCTTATACATATAAGATCTTTAGGTTTCAATTATTGATAATTTCTGTCTTATAAGTCTTGGAGCAGACATTCTAGATTAAGGGGTCGCTCATTGTTTTTGTTTTTATTTTATGAAACGATAAAATGATGAGGGTTCTTGAGTTATTGAAAAAAAAAAAATTTGGATGGAGCTAATATATTTGAAGTCATATTAGGATGTACAGAATTTAGCTGAAAACAAATGATATATAGCTTCTTTGAAAAACAAAATTAATCAATAGCATTTCAAAATTGCTTTCAATTACTATATAAAAAGTTTAATATATATATTATTTTTAAAATATTGAGCTTCATAATCTATCAGTTTTGACGTTATATTCGCTTTGAAAAATATCAGGGAGCTTTAGAAGTCGTTTGGATGTACAAATCCGTTTTGAATTTGTTGAATAATCCGTATTTTTTTACAGCAAATTCTGAATTGATGTTTGGATATCAAAACGCGGATTTTGTTAAATAATCTGTTTTTTAATGAATTTAATGTATTTAGTGTATTTTGTAGTAAAAAGGAGGTAAATCATTTTCAAAATGATATTAAACAATTTATATTTTCTAATGAATTTGTATAGGAAAATGAAAGTGTGGATTGAAAACAAGGATCAGAAAAAGTAATCCTTGTTTTAATTTGTTAAATAATCTATGCTTTTATAGATCTTTATAGGCTTCAAAGCCTATAAGGAAAATGGAAAGTTGAAGCTATTCCTACTTTCAATTAAAATATTTGGAATTTAAGGTATATATTCCTCAAAATCCTTTTTAGCTATTTCATTAGCTATAATACTATCGCTTTAGGGGTCGTTTGGATGTACAAATCCGCTCCGAATCTGTCTAAAAATTTGCTCTTCATTATCACCACGGATTCTATAATAATAGTAATCCGTTTCAAAAAGAATAGATTTTCAATTTATGCTTTTGTTATTTGGATATCAAATCCATTGAATAATCTGTTATTTTTGTAGATATTTTAATTTAAATTTCAATTCGATATTAAAACCTTATATTTAATTCCAAGAAATATATAAAATCTTTTTATAAAGTAATAGTTTTGAAAAACTATTTAGAATCGAAAAAGAAATGTTTTATGAATTTCATTCCCCTTTTTATTATTCTTTCTAAAGAAATCTATTTGAATTACTATTTTATATCATTTTTGAAAATATTCTGATTTATATAATTTTTCAGTAACTAATAATAGAGTTATTACCTAGAACATCTTGAAAATATCTAGGCAATCGAAAACTATTAATGATAATAGCAATCGAAGGTCTATATCTACAAAAAACAGAAGCAAAAGGTATTAAAGTAAAGCTCAAAGTTTCTTACCCCAAATTCATTATTTCAAACGAAAGCCTAAATCTATAACAAAAATAATCAAATCTCAAAGTCAACTTCGAAATTGTTATATCTTTTTCTCTTCTATCACTAGATATTTATTATTTAGTTCCTTTTCCTTTAATGAGGGTAACAATATTATTACTAATTAATTACAAAAATCATACTCTTCAAAACAAAAGAGCTATAGATAGATATTCTATTCTAAATCTAATTCTTTTTAATTTTATTAATTTATTAATTTCTATCAGGATTCCGGAACTAACAAGCTCTATACTGATCCCGGCGGTATTGATACCGAAAATAGTGAGAATAGTAGCGATGAGAAGAATAGTAATAGTAATAATATATATAATACTACTCAAAGCTCAAAACGTATTATTATTAATAATACAAAAAATAAAGAAAACCCCTTCAATGATAATAATAAAAAGAAAGGTAAACCACTAGATTCGGAAATTAAGGCTAAAGATATTTTGAAGAAATTTACAAATCAATTTAAATAGAAATTCTATGAAAAGCATCTCTTAAATCTAATAAAAATTCATTTATAAAAAAACAATCAACACTTAGATCAATTTATTAGATAAAGATCGATTTATTATATCTATTTTGCAAATACTATCGCTTTAAAGTATAAAACTCTTATTAATTAGATAGAGAATCTAACTAATAATTAAATTAAAAAGAAAATAACTTTGGTATAAATCTATTTCTTTATTAATATTTCTTCAATCTAATTATTTTTATTTAGATTAAGGATTGATATATAGAATATCAATATCTCCTTAATTTATTTGAATAAGATATTCAATTTAATAAAAAGAAAGATATTATACAGTTTTCCGCTCCCAATCATTTATAGAACACATTTCTAAAAGCTAACAATACTAATAATCGAAAATATTGGTGGCACTGGAGCAACCATACAGAGAGTTAACCAATTCTTCAATTCTTATTCAAAACCTGTACAGCTACTAACAGATTTGCATATCATTCTTCAACTTTAATACAATTAATGCCGATTTTATTTTTGAATAAAAAAGAGGGTTCATCTAATCTAGCTCGCTCTATACCTTTTTCAAAGAAAAGTATTCGAAAATAAAATAAATATAGTTCTGGAACTTATAAAGTAAGGAATTCTCATTCTTCTATTTATATATTTTTATTTATTTCATATTAATTATCTTATAATTGAAGGTAAAGCAATATAAACAATTTATTACAAATTATATACTATCAAAAAGACATCGAAAAACTATTGCTTCAAAAGTTGCGGATAGTTTACTTTATATTAATAAATCTTTCAAAGATTTCAATAATTCGAGAAACCAGTCTAAAGTTTTACACCAACCATTGCCCTTTTAACATCAAATATATTATATGATTGCTCAAAACTACCCCGCTAAATATAAATCATTAGGGATTGATATAGTCTTTAAACTTATTGATTTCCTTTAGTTTTTAATCCCTGATATTCAGCAATCTTATAAAAAGCTGCTAATGTTTATATATATAAACCCTTTTCAAATAGAATTTGTAAATAAGATATATAGAAAGCTTAAAAAGCAATATGAAAAAGATATTGCAGTAATTATACCTTTACAGATTTTGAATAAGGGATAGCTTCCAGATTTTAATAGCTTTTAATAGTTTTGTTTTCCTTTTTATACTTTGTTTTCTTTATTTCCTTGCTATCTATCCTTTCTTTGTACTTTATATGTATATTTACTTATCTAAACACTTAATATAACCTGCCTTAACATAAAGATTGTAAAGAATATTATAGAAATAAACGAAAATACATAACTAAAAGACACTATACAACTTTGCCGAAAAACAACAAAATTATCAAGACTGAATCTTCCACTTACAAATTCTACAAAAGGAAAGGATATTAATAAGTTGCTTATCGAGAGTATAATAAGATTAATAGCTAATAATATATAGGTATCTTAATATATTAATTTATTTGCCTATTGGGTATAAGAAACAAAAATCCAAAGAAACAACTAATGAAAAACAATTAATGAGAAACAACTAATAAGAAATAGTTAGTGAGAAAACCGATTATTTAGGCCATCTCTTCAATTCCTTCAATACTTTAGCCTCTTATAGTATAATATCCATCTATAACAAATATTGCTATCACCATCATTCTTTGAAGAAAAACACTGTCTACATCTTTAATGATTTGCCTCTTTATATAAAATACACAATACTATAACACTATAAAAAATATTAACAAATCAACCCTTAATCAATAAATAAATTAAAGTATATATTTTCGAAATATGCAATCATAAAAGACTCAGTTGTTTCTTGAACCGCTACTAATATAACAGTATTCTATCTCCAATTCTCTCCAACTATTAATTGAAAGATATCCAACACTTCTTTAACCAATCACTGAAATAATACCTTTTTTAAAAGTAGTTCAATAGATTTCTAATACTTTTTAATCTCTTATAAAACAATAGCTGTTTTAATTAGAAAAACATTTAAAAATGGATTTGAAATAGATATCATACTTCCTACTTTCTAGCGATAAGCCTTTTTAATATCAACTACTTCTCATTTCTTAGATTGCTTTTTTACATCTTTTTTTTCGATTTCGATGCTTTATTTGAATCTTTATTCTTAAAAAATAACAATCTATTATCAACCTCTAATTCTTGTATATTCTTTCCTCTCTTTCCGAAATTAATTCACATTATATTTTCCAGGAATAACATGTTTATAAGCTTCAATAATTATAGAGTAGCAAAACAGCTTGGAATATAAAGCTAAAAGCTTATATATGAGCCATTTCAGCCAATAACAAAGGAGTATATAAACCTACAGAAAATTTATTCTTAAAAAGCTTTAAGAATAGGAGTGAAAGAGATAAAGAATAGAAAAAACATTTGTTTATGGATTTTGTATATGTTTCACATATTTTATTCAATTAGATTACTTGTTTTGAAAGGAATAATAATATTCCAAGCCTGAAGATACTATTATTAATGCAAATAGCGCGATTTATCTGAAATCAATAATCAAATCCATATTTAAAATTTAAAATTTAAAGCTTCAAAGTTTAAAGAAGATGTTGAACATTATTAGATCTAACAAAAAGAAGATACAAGAGAAAAAAATAGATTATTTACAAAAGCGAAAAGCTAAAAACGCTTGTGATCGAAAAGCAAGAATAATATCTAAAAAACTAGAAGTCGAAAAAGAGAAAGATAAAAAAAAACATTAGATCTTCTATACTTTAAAGGTGCTTTGGAAAACCTCTGATTATCAAAAAGTATTAAAAGCTAAACAAAATGAAATGATTGTACAAATCCGATTGAATATTGAAATGTATTAATCCTAGTATATGGATTGAAAATAAACTCTAAATTTAATTAATTTCAATTAGAAAAGCTTCGAAAATAAGAAATCTCATTCAAAGCAGCAATAACCTTATATCAAAATTCAAATCAGATAGTTCTAAGGGGTCGTTTGGATGTACAAATCCATTCCGAATCCATCGAATAATCTGCTCTTTACTGCTACCACAGAGTCTGTAATAATAGTAATCCATTTTAAAAAGAGTGGATTGTAAATCTGTGCTTTTATTGTTTGAATATAAAATCTACTTCAAATCTATTAAATAAACCTAAAATTGAAGCTTTCAGAGTTTTCCAAAGTGGATATCAAAGTGGATCCTTAATTTAAAGAGTTATCTTTCAATTCGAAAGAGAATTGAATAGTTTTACTTGCTTTTCTTCAATTTCATATGATTTTGTTAAAATATTGAAAGTGAAATTGAAGATATATTATTATAAAGCGATAGTATTATAACTAGTGAAATAATTAGGGAGGATTTTGAAAGGTAAATGCCTTAAATTCTAAATATTTTAATTGAAATCCTTTGAAATTCCAGATATTTTAATTGAAATTGGGAATAGCTTTAACTTTCCATTTTCCTTATAAACTTTGAAATCTATAAAAATCTATAAAAACATGGATTTTCTATGGAATAAAAACAAGAACTACTTTTTCTGATTCTTGTTTTCAATCCGCATTCTTCTTTTTTCTATACAAATTTATTAGAAATACGAATTGAAATACGGATTGAATTTAAGATTTTGAAGGGCCTATAAAATATTTAGATTATTTATAAAATATTATACAAGAATCTATGAAATCCACATTTTAATATTCAAATATAAATTCAAAATCTCTACCCAAAAAGAACGAATTATTCGATAGATTCGAAACGGATTTGTACATCTAAACAACCCCTTGCCTTTCAAAATCCTTTCTAGTTATTTTACTAGCTATAATACTGTTACTTTATTATAATATATCTTCAATTTTACTTTCAATATTTTGATAAAATCATATGAAAATAAAGAAAAGCAGATAAAACTATTCAATTTTTTTTCGAGTTGAAAGAAAACTTTTCAAATTAAGGATCCATTTTGATATTTATTTTGAAAGCTTTGAAAGTTCTGAAATTAATAGATTTTATATTCAAACAAAAAAAGTGTAAATTAAAAGTCCATTCTTTTTGAAATGAATTATTGTTATTGTGGAATTTGTGATAATAATAAAGAGCAAATTATTCGATGAATTTAGAGCGGATTTGTACATCCAAACAACCCCTTAGATTATTCATAAAATATTATATTTTAGAATTTGTACTTTTTATAGATTTATATTCAAATATAAATTCAAAATTTGTATTCAAAAACAATGAATTATTTGATGGATTGGGAATGGATTTGTATATCTAAATGATTTCTTAATATATTTGATATTAATTGTTATTGAAATTATATATATTTTTTATACAATAATATATAACAAGATGGAATCTTTTTATAATATTTTTGAAAATTATTAAAAAAAATTATTTTATTTCTCTTTTAGAAAGGAATTGATTATAACAAGTTATTTTTATACTTTTTAAAAGCTAATTAATTATTTTTATACTTCAAAATTAAAAAATGATTCGTTTTTATATTTTTTAGTTTTTAAAATAGATTCGATATTAAGTTCTATAATAATAATCTTATTTATTTATTTATTTATTTATTTATTTATTTATTTATTTATTTATTTATTTATTTATTTATTTATTTATTTATTTATTTATTTATTTATTTATTTATTTATTTATTTATTTATTTATTTATTTATTTATTTATTTATTTATTTATTTATTTATTTATTTATTTATTTATTTATTTATTTATTTATTTATTTATTTATTTATTTATTTATTTATTTATTTATTTGTTTATTTGTTTATTTATTTATTTATTTATTTATTTATTTATTTATAGTGATTAACGTCTAATATCTGACCTCCCTAGGAGTATTCTAGACGTACTAACGAGCGGGCCTACGGGCCGCTAGCGCCCCAGCCGCTCATAGTAGTGTAATGTTAGCTAAACAGGGGCCTTACTGCCCCCATAATAATCTTATATAATATCATTTTATATTTTAATATTAAAAATATTAAAAATATTAAATAAAATTTAATATATATTAATTTAAATTATTTTGATTTTTAAATATTATTATTTTAATTTAAATTTATAATTCGAATACTTTAATGTTTTTTTCCAAAAAATTTAAATTGTTTGATTTTCTTATTGCAATTTTTTTTCAATTTTTAAAAAAATTTTGAATTTTTTTAATATATCTTTAAAATTCAAGTTTTTTTAACTTTTATTATAAATTATTTTTATACCTCTCAAAAATTATTCAATTGCTTTTAGAAATTATTTGAATATACAAATCTACTTTAAATTTATTAAATAGTATATTCTTTTTAACAAAAGATTTTGAATTTATGTTTAGATATATAATTTATAAAAAGTATGGATTTTTTGTTAATTTTCATTATTTTTAATAATATTAAATAAATAATCTAAATATTTTATGGATCTTTCAAAACCTTAAATTTGGTTTACATTTAATCTACATTTTTAATAAATAAATTAAAAAAGAATATGAATTAAAATCAAAAATCGAAAAAGAAAAATTTCGTTTTTATTTTATAAATAATCTATATTTTGATAAAGTTTAAAATCTATAAGGAAAATGAAAAGTTGAAGCTATTTCTACTTTCAATTTAAACACTTAGAATTTAAGGAATTTTCAATTGAAATATCTAAAATTCAAGATATTTGCATTTTTTTTTTTATTCTTTTTTTTTTTAATAATTCTATTATTACTTTATAATATTATATATTCATTTTCATTTTCAATATTTTAATAAAATTATATAAAAATAAAAAAAAGCAAATAAAAACTATTCAATTCCTTTTCGAATTGAACGAAAACTTTTCAAATTAAGGATTTATTTTGATATTTATCTTGAAAGTTTTAAAGCGTTTAATTTTAAATTCATTTAATAAATTCGAAAGAAATTTATAACGTGGTTTATCAGTGGGTCGGCCATATCAGTGGATCAGCCACTTTTATCTCGAATTATTATCCTAAAGCTATATTATTCAATAATGATTAAATCAATTGATTAAAATTATAAAGATTCTAATAATCTAGAATCTATTAACGTGGTTTATCAGTGGGTCGGCCATATCAGTGGATCGGCCACTTTTACCTCGAATTATTATCCTAAAGCTATATTATTCAACAACGATTAAATCAATTGATTGAAACTATGAAGATTCTAATAATCTAGGATCTATTACATTATTTTGACAAGTCCTTGCATTATGCCCAGTCTTTCCGCACTTACTACAACATCGACTAGAAGATGCTTCCCCATTAGAATTCCCCCCTTTTTGACGCTCATCGCGTTGAATCTGAATATCAACCTCTTGCTGAGATAATATATCTTCAGCTTCTTGTCCAGTAAGTACTCCTCCATTGCGTAATTGAATCTTTTTAGCGCGTCGACGTTTGCTTAATGCCTCATTTGCCTTTCGAAGCATACGATTCTCTGCACTTAAAAGTGTATTCTCATGAGCTAATCTCTCTGTACCTTTAGCTAGAGCCAATACAGTCTCAAATATAGGTGTAGGAGAGCTTGATTGATGGCGAGCTATTTGAGATTTCACTAGAGTTGATTGTGAAAGAGCTTCAGTTGGATTGTGAGGTGTTTGAGAGATCCAAGTGTTTGAATCAATGGATGAAGGGGTAGGCGTACGAATCCGAATATCCAATTTCGAGAGTATAGCTTGAGGATCGAATGGTATTAAACCTGCTCCTCGAAAACCAGCTTTTATATTCTGAGCTGTAATTGATTGTTGATATGCAGCTTTAAAAGCTATAAGGAATTCAACCTTAGTGATATGATTGATGTGAGCTTTAATAAATCCATCAATTTGACAACCATATGCCCGTTTCAATACACCAAAACAGCCAACATCAAACGGTTGAGTTAAATGACTTGAATGTGGTGGTAGCTTGATTGCTATAATGTTATTTGACTTGCAGTATGATTGAAAAGGTATTGATTCGTGACTTTCGTGTCCATCTAATACTAGCATTCGATATTTGCCCTTTGTTCGATGAACTGTATGCTTATCAAAATGCTTTAGCCATTCTAGTCCCGTTTCATTATTCGTCCATCCATTAGAAGTAGTTTTGATAGCCCAATCTGCAGGAAAACCGCTTTCTGTATACCAATTAGAAAGGTGATATTGTCCTTGCACAACTAAGAATGGTGGTATAGTTTCCCCCTCTCCATTACCACATATGATCGCTGTAGCCCATTCTTTATTGCCTGGTTGTATTGCCTTGCTTTTGCCATTTCGTTCAGCACTAGTTACTACCATTCCGGGACATATTATACCCATCATAAAGCCAGTTTCGTCGAAGTTGTAGAAATCGCAGTCGAGAATACCATATTTTGCCCGCATATTCGAAACTAGGTGAAACCAGTCTTCAATAAGCTTGGGATCTTCGCAGAGAGCTCTTTGAAAGTCATAAACGCGATTAAAACGCGTCTCTAACTCTGTATGACGCTTTACGAATCGATGAGCCCAGAGCTTTCCGACCTTCCTTGCCCCTCGCGTTTCGAGTATATAATTCGCCATATCTTCAACAATACTCAATTTAGGTGAAAATCCTCTGCTATCCATATCAAGTATATATTGAATAAGTACCTCCTCTTCCAATTCAGTCAAATTATGACTTTTTGGTCGATTCTCAGTCATATTAGGTTTACCTCGAATTCTATCACCCAATGTAGATCGAGGTACACCATAGAGCTGAGCTGCCTTTCGAATTGTCAATTTTTTATTTGATTCAATAGCTTGAATAGCTAAGATTATACGTGCTTCTTTAGAATGACTTTCCATGTTTATTTATGAAGAAAACACGTGTCGAAAATAGAATAATAATTCGAGGTAAAATTGGCCGATCCACTGATATGGCCGACCCACTGATAAACCACGTTATATTATTTTGATAAATCCTTATATTATGCTTAGTCTTTCCATATTTATTATAACATCAATTAAAAAATACTTTCCCATTAAAATTCTTTTCTTTTTAATACTTATTATATTGAATCTAAATATTAACCTTTTATTAAAATAATATATTTTCAGCCTTTTGTTTAGTAAGTATTCTTTTATTATGTAATTAAATCTTTTTAATATATTGATATTTGCTTAATACCTTATTTGTCTTTCGAAATATATGATTCTTTATATTCAAAAGTGTATTCTCATAAGCTAATCTTTTTATATCTTTAATTAAAGTCAATACAATCTTAAATATAGATATAGAAAAGTTTAATTGATAACAAGCTATTTGAGATTTTATTAGAATTAATTTTGAAAAAGCTTTGATTAGATTATAAAGTGTTTGAGAGATCCAATTATTTAAATCAATAAATAAAGGAATAGATGTATAAATCCGAATATCCAATATCGAGAGTATAGCTTGAAAATTAAATAATATTAAATTTTTTTTAAAAAACTAGTTTTTATATTCTGAGCTATAATTGATTATTGATATGTAGCTTTAAAAGCTATAAGGAATTCAATTTTAATAATATAATTAATATAAGCTTTAACAAATCCATCAATTTCATAATCATATGCTTATTTCAATATACCAAAACAGTTAATATCAAATAGTTGAGTTAAATGACTTGAATATAGTAATAGCTTAATTGCTATAATATTATTTGACTTGTAGTATAATTGAAAAGGTATTGATTCGTGATTTTCATATTCATCTAATATTAGCATTTGATATTTACCCTTTGTTCGATAAATTGTATATTTATCAAAATGCTTTAGTTATTCTAATTTTATTTCATTATTCGTTTATTTATTAGAAATAGTTTTGATAATCCAATCTATAGGAAAACCGCTTTTTGTATATCAATTAGGAAGATGATATTGTTTTTGTACAATTAAGAATAGTAATATAGTTTCCCCCTTTTTATTACTATATATAATTACTATAGCTTATTCTTTATTGCCTGATTGTATTGCCTTGCTTTTACTATTTCGTTTAGTATTAGTTACTATCATTCCAGGATATACTATACCTATTATAAAGCTAGTTTCATCGAAATTGTAAAAATCATAATCGAGAATATTATATTTTGCCTGTATATTCGAAACTAAATGAAACCAGTCTTCAATAAGCTTGGAATCTTTGCAAAAAGCTTTCTGAAAATTATAAACACAATTAAAACGTATTTCTAATTCTATATAATGCTTTACAAATCAATAAGCCCAAAGCTTTCCAACCTTTCTTGCCCTTTACATTTCGAATATATAATTTGTCATATCTTTAATAATATTCAATTTAAATGAAAATCCTTTGTTATTCATATCAAGTATATATTTATTAAATATTTTCTTTTTCAATTCAATTAAATTATAACTTTTTGATCGACTTTTAACCATATTAGATTTATTTCGAATTCTATCACCCAATATAGATCGAGATATACTATAAAACTGAGCTGCTTTTCGAATTATTAATTTTTTATTTGATTTAATAATTTGAATAGCTAAGATTATATATACTTTTTTAGAATAACTTTCCATATTTATTTATGAAGAAAACATATATCGAAAATAGAATAATAATTTGAGATAAAAGTGGCCGATCTACTGATATGATCGACCCACTGATAAACCACGTTATTCAAATGATAAAAGTGTAAATTGATAAATCGTTTTTTTCAAAACAAATTGCTATTATTATAGAATTTGTAATGATATTGAAAAGCAGATTTTTCAATAAATTCGCTTAGAGGTTGTTTGAATGTACAAATCCACTTCGAATCTATCGAATAATTCACTCTTCTTGGGCACGGATTCTGAATTTATATTTGAATATCAAAACAATCATCTTCTACATCTATTCAAATTAAAGAAAAACTTCAAAAAGCTATAATTTCATTTCAATTAAAAGAATTTAAATTAATTAAAAAGATTGCAAAACATTTTGAAGTTTCTAAATCTATTCTAGCTAATAAACTAACTGAAAAGAAAATATATTCCCAAATTTACAAAATGACTCAAATTCTTTCAAATACAAAAAAAAAATTTATATAATAAATTTCATAAGTTATTATTATTGAATTCTTTATTATATTTATATTGATAAAGGAAATAACTAATGAAATTTGTTTTCGATATATTCAAATCATATTATTTCGAATTTCTATCTCAATAAAAATTCTATCTATAAGTTATGAATATATCTATAAATTCCAAAAACAATATTCAGAATTTAAAATATATTATTTACATTAATTAGAATCTAATCAAATTAAAAAAACAATTCCAGAGAATATTTAGATTTGATTAGATATATTTTATATATATCTTATTAAACGAAAATATAAATTAAATGATATGTATAATATAAACAAAACCGGATTTGAAATTGGAAGTACTTAAAGTATATATATTATAATAGATTCTATTCAGAAATTGAATTGAAAAGTTATAGTTAGTAAGTAAAAATAAATAATTGTAATTGAATATATTAATATAATTGAAAAAATTTTATTATTTATAATTATTTTCAAAGTTCAAAATACAAATTTTATATAGATTCAAAAGATATATCTTAAAACTAATAATTCTTTGTTAATACAAATAGATAAATCTCAAATAGTTATAGATTAAAATAATTAAAGAAGGTTTTCAAATCAGAATCTAAGAATGTATTAAATGATCGATTTTGACTTTTGATTACAAATAATCATTCAAGTTATATTACAGATAGTTTTATTACTTTTTATATAAAAAAGGATATCGATTTATTTATATTACCTCCTCATTATTTCTACTTGCTTCAATCATTTGATATTATAACATACAAACCAATAAAACAATATCATACTTTAAAAATTGATTAATATTCTTGAACTAATATAAAGCAAATTTAAAGAATTAAATAAATAAAACTTTTTCAAAATATTAGAAAAAAAGTATTAAATTCTATTAATATTAAAGCTAATTGGAAATGAGCTGGTTTAATATCTTTCACCCCACAAAAAGTACTCGATTCATTACTATTTAATTTCTTCCAGTAATCTTTTACTTTACAAATAAAAACCTTTAATCAAGATTTAGATTTATTTATACTTAGAAGTTCTTCTCCAAATAAAACAAAACTAAAGTAAACAAATTAAACCTTTAATATAATTCTAATAAATAATAATTCTCCTATATTATTAACTCATCAATATACTAAAAGAATAATTAGACTTATAAAATTTCAAAATATTAAGATAATTCTACTTCAGAAACAGCTCATTAATACTCAGAAAATATTTGAAATTTGAAAAAAAAAGAGTTAAAAATAAATAAATTAAATTATAAGATTAATTTGTTTTTTATATTAAAGAAATATTGAAAATAATATATAAAGCAAAGAAAAAATCAAAGAAAAAAATTATAAGAATAGTTATATAAATATCCAATTGAAGAATCAAAAGAAAAGATTAAAAAAGAAGAGTTAAAAAATAATTCAAATGATTCAGAATTGGAATTAAAGGATTATATAGTTTGTAGAACAAGATCGCATATAAAATAATTGAAAAAGTGTCCAAATTCCTTATATATCCGAATTCCCCATACGTTCGTTATATTAATATATTTTCAGTTTCATTTTCAATATTTTAATAAAATTATATAAAATTAAAGAAAAGTAAGTAAAACTCTTCAGTTCCCTTTCAAATTGAAAGAAAACTCTTCAAATCAAGAATTCATTTTGATATTTATTTTGAAAAATCTTGAAAACTTTAATTTTAGATTTATTTAATAGATTCAGAAGAGATTTACTTACTTTTCTTAAATTTTATATAATTTTATTAAAATATTGAAAATGAAACTGAAAATATATTAATATAAAAGAAAAAGAAATATCCAAATTCATTAAAATCAATTAAATTTTTAAATATAATTCTATTATGTAATGAAAATCTCAAAATTTATAATTTTTATAATTTTAGAATATAAGAATATTATTATTTAGGGGTCGTCTGGATGTACAAATCCACTCCAAATCCATTAAATAATTTATTCTTTATTATCATTACGAATTCTGTAGTAATAATAATCCACTTCAAAAAGAATGGATTTTCAATCCACACTTTTATTATTTAAATATAAAATCCATTGATTTCAAAGCTTTTAAAGCTTTCAAAATAGATATCAAAATGGATTCTTAATTTGAAAAGTTTTTTTTTCAATTCGAAAAGGAATTGATTAGTTTTATTTGCTTTTCTTTATTTTCATATAATTTTATCAAAATATTTAAAATGAAATTGAAGATATATTATTATAAAATGATAATATTATAGCTAATAAAATAACTAGAAAAGATTTCGAAGAATAAATCCTTTAAACTTTAAACATTTTAATTAAAGTAGGAATAGCTTCAACTTTCTATTTTCCTGATAGACTTTGAAGCCTATAAAGATCTATAAAAACATAGATTATTTAACAAATTAAAACAAGGATTACTTTTTCTGATCCTTGTTTTCAATCCACACTTTCATTTTCTTATATTAATTTATTAGAAAACACAAATTATTTAATATCATTTTGAAAGTAATCTATTTTCTCCTTATTACAAAATACATTAAATATACTAAATTCATTAAAAAGCAAATTATTTGATAAAATCCACATTTTGATATCTAAATATTAATCCAGAATCCGCTTTAAAAAAGCATAGATTATTAAATGAATACGGAACGGATTTGTATATCCAAACGACCCCTTATAAGATTAAATTTGAATAAAAAAAAATTCTTGATCTTCCGTTATTTTATCAATAAATCTCAATAATTCTAATTTATTTCAATTTTCTATATAGATTTTATAATGAACAAATTTTTTAAAAATAAACTATTTTTGTTTATCAAATTTTAATTGAAAATAAATAAAATAATATAAAGATAATCAAAGAAAACTTAGATTTTTTTCAAAAAATATATAGATAATCTATATGAGTTTTGATGTGATTTTAGCATTCAACAACTATCTGTGCTCGGTTACTATAGAATATAAGGGGCATAAAAGTACAACAAGTGTGAATTTTAGGGTATGAGAGTAGTTTGCCGTAGATTCTATATGGAATCTATACTCTCCTGAAAGAATTCACTCTCTTACTATAGATTCTATCATTTTATTATAAATCCAGCCTAAAATAAATAAATTCTATAATAGATCCTAACAAGCATAAAAGTAAATTCTCTTCCAACTTTAGAGCGTGAAAATAATTAAATGGCTTTTGAGGGGCATGAGGCTAATTAGCCGTATTATACATTGAATTTCCCAGAGAAAAGAAAGTTTAACTTAAAAGAAATTAATTTTTATATGCAAAATAGACATAGATTACATGAAGTTCTATGTTGATGTAAGTAGTTCATTTAATAAACTTGTACTTTTTTTTTACCTTAAGAGATGAGATCATTTCTAATATAATGGATTCAACCTAATGAAAGAAGAATTCGGGAATAAATGTTTATGAATACAAACAAATATGAAAGGAAAAACGTAAATCATTAGAATGATAATATCTGTCTCACATCGCAATATTTCATACATTAATATTTTGATAAAAATCCCATGTAACATCATTTTATATACTGATATCTTAAATATCAAAATTTATAATTAATATAATCCAAAGTAGTATTTAAAATACTGAGTGATTATTTTGATTCAATATATAATTTCATAAGAAATTTTTTTTATCATATAAAATTCAAGAGATTAACTAATGTAATTTTAAGGAATGCTAATTAAAATTCTAATGAAGTATATATAATCTCAACTATGATGTTTTGAAAAAAATAGTCATAATTTCCTGAAATTATAATCAATAATTCTTTATTCTTTTCTTTTTTTCTTTGAAGTGATATATTAGATCTAATTGAAGGTTTATCTCCTTAATAATCTTGCTGTTCGCAAGAATGGAAAACTATATATATATATATAAAAAGAGAACCTCGCTTAATAAAACTCGATTTAAATAATCTTATTAGTTATAATGATTTTATAACTTCCTTAGCATTATAATCATAATGCAATCCTTAAGTTGAAATCATTTAAATTGAAAAAAGAAGAAAAGTAATAACCATATATAAAAAGCTAAGAGCTTTCAAATGATATAATCTTTATAATACTAGCTTCAAAAATAAAAGCTTTCTAAAGGATTTGTCACGCAATATCACGTGCTACACACGTACCCTGATCATCGAGATCGGCCTTTATGATTGATCTCAATTATATTATCACTATATTAGTTACTCTATTCATTATATAGTTTACTAGAATAATAATCTTTTTCAAATAAATGCCTATATTGTTTATTTTTGAGTATATATAGAAGATACTGATTATTACAATTAATCTTTAAGTAAATTTAATCTATTATTTTTTTATTCTATTATCTTTCTATTAAGGTGATTATTGATATAGCTATCCTTCATAATAATTATAAGTTCAATTTGCCTTTAAATAATTGTACAATAATTTATATGTCTTTTGAACCTACTTTGATATTCAATCCCTTTTATTATTCTTGCAAAAATCATTATAAACAAAGCCAGCATTTTGGATTTAATTATTCGATTGAGTATTTGTATGCATTGGAATTAATAATCTTATTAATTCCAAAATATCTATATGTTGAAAGGTATCTGAAATAATATTAAATCTAACAGAGATTTAATCGATCTATTCACCTATAGATTTATATTGGAATACAAAAAGATT
The DNA here is from genome assembly GCA_014898285.1 of Botrytis aclada. Taxonomy (NCBI): domain Eukaryota; kingdom Fungi; phylum Ascomycota; class Leotiomycetes; order Helotiales; family Sclerotiniaceae; genus Botrytis; species Botrytis aclada. The sequence goes on from RCSV01000010.1 coordinate 1,964,901, forward strand.
TTTTTTTATATATTAAAATTCTTTAATAAAGATTAATTTACAAAAGATCCATTATAACTCATTAGAATTTCCAATTTCATATAAAAAACTGATATGTGAAATCAAGAAAAATATGAATATACTTTTAAGGATTGTAAGGCTAAACTACTGATTAATTGAGACGATAATATTAATATAACCTTTTTACTAAAACCATTTTTATATATCTTTCAAGATGTATCCACTGAATACTCCACTCTTTAAGATGAATATCATTTTAATAAATACAAATATAATTATATGCATAAAAAGTATAAGAAGGCTTTTGATTGAATTATTGAGATTATAATCAAACTTATCTAATGAATATTACAATCAAGAATAAAATTCAAAAGCTTATACCTCTAAGATTCCTTATCAAAAAACTAAAAGATTCTTTTATATTTATATTATAAATAATTAAAATTACAATAATACAAAGCTATTACAATTATCTTTAGTAAATCTACACAAATTGCATTAATCTAATCAAATAGTATATTGAATAATTAAATGCTTATATCAATACAGTCGCTTACAATATCTTGGAATTTAAGTATTTATTTATTTATTAATTTATTTATTTTAATTTACATCCAGAGGGCAAGCCGCAAGGGCTCGCCATAACCTCCCAGGGGGTACTAGGGATGAACTATACTAGCAAAGGTGCTGGTATAGCTATGTATTCCGTTCTTCTATAATTGTAATATAAATTAAGAGAAAAGCAATTAAAGATATTAGGGGTCGTTTGGATATACAAATCCGCTCCGAATTCATCAAATAATCCGCTCTTTATTATCACTACGGATTCTATAATAACAGCAATCCATTTTAAAAAGAATGGATTGTAAATCTATACTTTTATTGTTTGAATGTAAAATCCATTTCAAATCTATTAAATAGATTTAAAATTGAAGTTTTCAAAGCTTTTCAAAATGGATATCAAAATGAATCCTTAATTTGAAGAGTTTTCTTTCAATTCGAAAGGGAATTGAATAGTTTCACTTGCTTTTCTTCAATTTCATATAATTATATCAAAATATTGAAAATGAAATTGAAGATATACTATTATAAAGCGATAGTAATATAGCTAGTGAAATGGCTAGGGAGAATTTGGAGGGTAAATGCCTTAAATTCTAGGCATTCAGATTGAAAGGATAATTTGAAGGGGTCGAATGCCTTAAATTCTAGGCATTCTAATTGAAAATGGGAATAGCTTCAACTTTCTATTTTCCTTATAGACTTTAAAGCTTATAAAAACCTATAAAAATACGGATTTTCTGTAAAATAAAAATGAGGACTACTCTTTCTAGTTTTGTTTTCAATTCATGCTCTTCTTTTTCCCATACAAATTTATTAGAAATATGAATTGAAATGTGAATTGAATTTTAGATTTTGAAAAGCCTATAAAATATTTAGATTATTTATAAAATATTATATAAGAATCCGTGGAATCTATATTTTGATATTCAAAAAGAATAAATTATTCAGTAAATTCAAAACGGATTTGTACATCCAAACAACCCCTAAAACTAACTACAAAAACAAAAAATTCAAAAAGTAAATATTCAAAAACCCTAAAATAATCATATTAAAAAGATCACAAAAAAAAGTAAAGTTCTTTCTTAAACAAAAAATAAATTTCATAATAAATCTTACAATATAATCTTTTTTGAATTCACAAAAAGATATTCTTATAAATATAATTAACCAATTTCAAAGAATATTAAAATAAATCATCTATTGATAAATCATACTTAAAATTAATAAAACCATAATTTCTTTCACTATACCTCTCAAAACTTTAAATTGATTAGAAATATTACAATTAATTTCTTAATACCTCAATCACCAAATAATAAGCAAATTATTGAAATAACATAATTCATATAAAAACAACTTATATTATAAAATAAATCATTCCATTTTATATACAAAATTCACTTATACATAACTATATATTTCCCTGATTTATCGATATAAGATTTCAGAAACAGAATATATGATATCTATATCTATAAAGATTTCAAAAACCTAATTAGATTCTAAAAATTCCATTAAATTCAAAAATTACTAAAAAATTAATTTTCTATAATAAAAAATACAAGAATTTCAATAATATAATTATATACTCATAAAAGTATTAGATTCCTAAATACTAAATATTTTGTTATTATCAATTGCTTTTTTTTTCAAGAAATATTAATCTATTATTAAAATACAAATATTAATAAAACCTCGATTATACTATAATTCTGAAATAATCCATTCGATAATATAATCCGCTCACATATAAATCACATTATAATAAAATATATAATATAAAATTAAAAATAACAATCATATAATATTACATAACTCGAAAAGAAGAATAATATTTTTTCTTCAAACAAATAAAACTAATTAATCATTAAAACTGATTATTATTAAAATCATATCAAAAAACATTATTAGAAATTTACAAAAGGTTAAAATGAAAATAAAGATTTCATAATAAAATTTAATAATAAAGATTCAAATAATTTTTTTTCTAATATAAATTTCTATATAAAATATATACAATTGAAAATTCAATGAAGGCAAGGAAATTTTTTTTTGAAAAAGATTATTAATTTTGATTCTATTTGAATTAGAGAATGCTTTTCGATTTTCTTTCGCAACTTTTATATATAAAGAATGCAAAAAGATAAACTTTTGAAAAATTCTCAAAGATATATATCTCTATGATAGCTAGTATTCTGTTGAACTATTTATATTTATTCTATTCAAACAAAAACAAAGAGTCTATATATTTTGGAATATATATAATATATTAACTAAAAATAGAAACCCTTTAAAACTAAAATCACTAGCCATCAGGGAAAAAGAATTTTTCAGACCACGAATTCATAGAATTTCTTTTTTCTTCTTAATCATTATAATAATTTGTAAATCCCACAAATTCGTAGACTTTAATTTCTTTTTCCCCAATGGCTAATACTGATATTATATAATATATATACACTAATCCTAATTCTAATTCTAATTCTAACTCTTATTTTATCATATAATTTAATATATATAAAGGCCAACCCCCAAACCCCCAATCCTCGCTACACTCAAGATTAAAGGATTATTTAAATATACAAATCCGCTCCAAATCTATTAAATAATCCGTTCTTTATTATTATTATAAATTTTATAATAATGATAATCCATTCTAAAAGGAATAGATTATAAATCTATACTCTTATTATTTAAATATGAGATCTATTCCAAATCTATCAAATAGATTTAAATTGAAGTTTTCAACACTTTCCAAAATAGATATCAAAATGAATCGTTAATTTGAAAAGTTTTTTTAATTCGAAAAGAAATTGAATAATTTTATTTGCTTTTCTTCAATTTTATATAATTTTATTAAAATATTAAAAATGAAATTAAAAATATATTATTATAAAGTAATAATATTATGGCTAATGAAATAACTAGGAAGGATTTTGAGAAATAAATGTTTTAAATTTTAGGCATTTTAATTGAAAATAGAAATAGCTTCAACTTTCTATTTTCCTTATAGACTTTGAAACTTATAAAAGTTTATAAAAATGTGGGTTTTCTACAAAATAAAAATAAGGATTGCTTTTTCTGATTCTCGTTTTCAATCCGCACTTTTATTTTCCTATACAAATTTATTAAAAAATACAAATTATTTAATATCATTTTGAAAATAATCCATTTCCTTTTTATTGTAAAATACATTAAATATACTAAATTTATTGAAAACCAAATTATTTGATGAAATCTATATTTTGATATTCAAATATCAATTCAGAATCTATTCTGAAAAAGTATGGATTATTTAGGGGTTGTTTGGATATACAAATCCACTCCGAATTTATTAAATAATCTGCGTTTCATTATCACTACAGATTCTGTAATAATAGTAATCTATTCTAAAAAGAGTGAATTGTGAATCCATGTTTTTATTATTTGAATATAAAATCCACTCCGAATTTGTCAAATAGATTTAAAATTGAAGCTTTCAGGGCTTTTTAAAATGGATATTAAAATCGATCCTTAATTTGAAGAGTTTTCTTTCAATTCGAAAGGGAATTGAATAATTTTACTTGCTTTTCTTCAATTTCACATGATTTTGTCAAAATATTGAAAGTGAAATTGAAGATATACTATTATAAAGCGATAGTATTATAGCTAGTGAAATGGCTAGGGAGAATTTTGAGGGATAGATGCCTTAAATTCTAGGCACTCTAGGTGAAATTCTCTTAAATTCCAGGCATTCTAATTGAAAGTGGGAATAGCTTCAACTTTTTATTTTCCTTATAGGTTTTGAAGTCTATAAAAGCCTATAAAAGCGTAGATTATTTAACGGATTAAAGCAAGGACTGCTTTTTCTAATCCTTGTTTTCAATCCGCGCTTTTATTTTCTTATACAAATTTATCAGAAAATACGGATTGTTTAGCATCATTTTGAAAGTGATTTATTTCCTCTTTATTGCAAAATATATTAAATATGTTAAATTTATTGAAGAACGGATTATTTGATGATATCCATATTTTGATATCCAAATATCAATTCAGAATCCGCTTTGAAAAAGTGTGAATTATTTGATGGATTCGGAGTTGATTTGTATATCCAAACGATCTCTTAATAGATTTGGAATGGATTTATATATCTAAATGATTCCTTATTATTATTAATTATATGATACAAAGTAAGGTTTGTTTCGTTTGTTTTTATGAATCTATTATAATTATAAAATATCAATTTTGGTAATTATTGTTTTATATAATATATATTAAAAGATCATGTAGAAGTTGGTGGAAAAGCCTTAATATTATTAAGTTCTACATAGAGATACAATATATATATATGGACTCGATAGAGTTATATGTGGGCTAATCCCAATATAGCATAACGTGATATACGGTATAAGCACCTTTTCTAATATTCCCCCATACTGATATCGTATATTTAAAGTTATGTAGCCTATCGAAAGCTATGGGAAGGTTATGGAAGTTATATTGTAAATCGGTGTTATAATTGATTTCAATTAAACTAAGTGGTATGATTTATATCATAAAGATGTGTGTGCAACATCCGATTGCTTTTATTTGGTGAATCTCGAAAAGCACTAATAAATACTCTGAAACTAGCGAATTGATTTTAGAATATATTGGAAAGTGTTTTGAGGTGATAGTGTTGATTTCAATAGTTTTTAAGGAGTGTTTTGGGATTAGTAAGTCAGATTTCAAAAATCGCCAAAAAGTATTTTGGGATTAGTAAATGATTGATAATAAAAACGCTGGTTGCTGATAATACTTCTTCCAGGAATTAATGTTTTTAATTAATTTTTAAAGAAAATCGTTTCCTTTAGGGCTACCCAATACCTAGTGTAGATGTTTCTCTAAGGGTGTAGGGATTGTACTGATAGTACGATACCTATTGACCTATAGAGCATATACTTCTACAGCTCTTCCCTCTAAGAGGAGCTGGGATACAGTCTCCTATATGATCATTCTGATCATATAGAATCCCTTGATTCTTACTCTTCTCTATAAGAGTATAGGAGATGTCGTACACCTTTTCTATATGGTGGAACGCTAGGGCGCTTTTTTATAAAATGTATTCTATAATTCTTCCTCTTCTTTTTGGATATATTTAAGAGGGGATACAAGACTGATGGTGATATTTTTGATTACTTTGGTCTTGCTGATCTCTATTATAAGGAGTGTAGGAGATGGTTTTATTATCTCCTATATAGTGGAATATTAAAATGTTTCTTCAAGTATAGTAGTATGTGTTCTCCCACTATTGTAGTTATTCGCTCCTCCTTTATATATAGTTTCGGATCGCCTCCGGTTCCCTTTGGGACCTCCGGCTCCCTACACTCAATGCCTTCGGGTCCCTACAGACCCTCCGGCTCCCTATATACTCTCCTTCCCCCTCGATCGCTAGTGTAGCCATTGTCGACATAGAAGATCGAAGTCGAAATCGTATGAAGACGGTGATCGAAAAGAAAACGAAGATCCCCTTGGAGGGGATCAGGAGAGGATCAAAATGATTGTATATGAGTAGAATACAAGTAAAATTTGATTGCTTATTGGAAGGAGATGAGATTGAGAGTTGAAATGTTGTAAAATGGTGGAATTGGTGAGCGAAATAAATTAAATATTATAAAAATCTATTAAATAAAACAATAATTCAATGATCATTACATTTATCAGATTGTAGGTGTGGATGATTGGAAAACTGTCGAAGAAATGGGGGGGATAGCGGGGAAATTTCTGAGACGAAGAAAATCTTATTAAATTAGATGGGTTTCGTAGCTCCTTCAAAAACTATATTTAAAGTATTCTCAACTTCAAGGTTTTCTATAGGTAATCTTCAATTGTATAAAGTTTGATCGATTCGTAAAGCACTGTTGGTTGCTTATATTGTATTGTTGCTATCGATGTAGGGCTTATGGGGATCGAAAAGAAAAGAATTGAAAGTGAGACGAGGGAATCTTGCTATAATTAAGATTCTCGAATTGTCGAAAGAAGATAAGAGTGGGTGGTAGTCGTTTGTCAGAGCTTTGTCGCTCTTTTCAACCCTGTAGGTTGGATTGTTGTGATACCGCATACTTGAGTATTTGTTATGGTCTCCACCGTTTTCAACCCTGAAGATTGGATTGCTATGGTGTCGTGTATTTGAGTATTCATTATGGTCTCTATTGTCTTCAATCCCGAAGATTGGATCGTTGTGGTGCCGCGCACCTGAGTATTCATTACGGTCTCCACCGTCTTCAATCCCGAAGATTGGATCGCTGTGGTGCCGCGCATCTGAGTATTTATTACAGTCTCCATTGTTTTCAATTCTAAAGATTGGATTGTTGTGGTACTGCACATTTGAGTATTCATTATGGTCTTCATTGTGATAGCGCCGTGTGTTTTACGACATTATATAGGATGTCGGAATTTCATGATGGTATCGAAACTAGATTTATTTACTAAACAAAGCTGTATTCCCCCAATCAATCAATTGAATTGGGTCAGATACTATCTGGTTGTTTTTGGGATTTAATCTTGTTTACGAAGACGACAGTTTCCGGATTTGATGAAGTCGCTACTATCTGTTGTAACATTAATCAAATAACTCCGAAAAACTAATCCTAGTGTTGCACAAACCCGGGCTTATAATTTGTTAAAAGATTATGTAGAAGTTGATGGAAAAGCCTTAATATTATTAAGTTCTACATAGAGATACAATATATATATATAGACTCGATAGAGTTATATGTGGGCTAATCCCGATATAGTATAGTGTGATATGCGGTATAAGCACCTTTTCTAACAATATATATAATAATAAATTCATTTAACAATATCCTATATATTATTAATATTTTCAATATTAGAAATATAATTGAAACAATTTCAAGTAGTGTTTTTGATATTTCGATCTCAACTTTTTTTTCTCTTGTTATTGTTTTAATCTTTTTTCTTATAAAAACAATGTAAAAAAAGATCGAGAAATTGATAAAACTGAAAAAACTAACAAAAAGTAAAAAGCCGAAAAAGTTGAAAAAGTTGAAATATTTTTTAGATATTCTAAAAAATAAAAATAAAAATGAAAAATGTTAAAATGTTAACAAGTTGAAAAGTTGAAAAACTATAAATTTAAAAAAAAGATAAAAATCAAAGAGATTATAAAACAAAATAAAAAAAGATTACAGAAATTGAATTTATTTTATGTCTGAATTAGGATATCAATATCTCAATGACTTAATCAAATAAACACTTTTCATCGAAATCAAAATATCAATATCTTTGTAAATTTGAATCAAACTAATGCTTTTCAAATTGGAATCAAAATAGTAATATTTTTATTTTTATTTACTTTATTTTTGTTTAGGGGTCATTTGAATATACAAATTTATTTCAAATCTATCAAATAATCTGTTTTTTATTGTTATTACAGATTTCGCAATAATAACAATCTGTTTTAAAAAGAATGAATTATAAATTTACATTTTTTTTGTTTGAATATAAAATCCATTCCAATTCTAACAAATAAATCTAAAATTGAAGTTTTTAAAGCTTTTCAAAATGAATATCAAAATGGATTTTTAATTTGAAGAGTTTTTTTCCAATTTGAAAAGGAATTGAATAATTTCATTTGCTTTCCTTCAATTTTATATGATTTTGTTAAAATATTGAAAATGAAATTGAAAATATACTATTATAAAGCGACAATATTATAGCTAGTGAAATGATTAGAAAGGATTTTAAGAAATATATACCTTAATTTCCAAACATTTTAATTGAAAATAGGAATAGCTTCAACTTTCCATTTTCCTTATAAGCTTTGAAATCTATAAAGATCTATATAAGCATAGATTATTTGATGGATTAAAATAAGAATTACTTTTTCTGATTTTTGTTTTCAATTTGTACTTTCATTTTCCCATATAAATTCATTAGAAAATATGGATTGTTTAGTGTTATTTTGAAAATAATCTATCTCCTCTTTATTATAAAATATACTAAATTTATTAAATTTATTAAAAAACGGATTATTTAATGGAATCCATATTTTGATATCCAAATATCAATTCAGAATCCGCTTTGAAAAAGTGCGGATTATTCAACGGATTCGGAATGGATTTGTACATCCAAACGACCCCTTAATCTACTTTATTATTCATTTATTCTATTATCTCTCTATCAAGGTGACCACTGACGTAGCTATCCTCCGTGATAATAATCTACTAGAATAATATTCTTCTCTAAATAAGCGATTATATCGCTTAACGTGATTTATTAGTGTGCGGGTTATATCAGTGTATAGATCATTTTCACCTCAATTCACTCTCTTTTCTTTCAATACATATTTTTATTAACAATTCATAATGAATTCGAATAATCAAAAAGCCTATATACTCCTTACTATCGAAGCTATTCAAAAAAACAAAAAAACAAGTATTCGAAAGATTACAAAGATATATAATATGTCGAATACAATATTACAATATAGAATTAATAATATTACTTTCCATTTCAAATATCGACCTAAATCTTATAATCTTTTAGAACTAGAAAAAAATATTATTTCTAAATATATAATCGATATGGATATTTATTTATTTATTTATTTATTTATAGTGATTAACGTCTGTTGGGGACCTCCCGTGGGGTATATAAGATATGACTAGATCTAGAATTACAAATATAGAAGGGTACTAATATATATATTAGTAAAACCTTTTAAAGAAAATCTAGATCCTTTTATATCATTTAAATAAATCAATATAATATCTATAAATAGGGCTGATCGGCCCTATATTCCTAATACTTTTTATTACTTATGGAAAGAAGTGTTTTGATAATATAATTATTTCTGTATAAGGATAGGAGTGATATATACAGGTGTATTGCTTTAAAGAAGTGGGTGTATGTGTGATAATGTTTTTGTCGGAACGTACGATCACGTGCTTAAGCGAATCACATGATTCTCCCCACTATATATATAATGGGAAGAATCATACCTTATTCTAGATGATCGCAATTCATATTATTCATTTTATATAGGTTATACAGTGCTGTATGCAGTGATTCGAATTGATGATATTCCCTTCTAAGTGAATCCAATACTAATTAGTGTTTATCTTTATTTAAAGGTATTTACAAATTAGATTATTATTCTAAGGATTTGTATGAAGGTGTTTATATAAAGATGAAAATAGTGGTTGAGATTATTTGAAGAGATATCTTTTTGATAAGACGAATAGAATTATATTGGCTGTAGCTGTATACAAATTGTATAAAAGATTTAGATTATTATATTCCCTGTACTATCTTTTTAAAGAATATGCTAAAAAGAGATTCCTGATTATAGTTGGTTTTCTTTAGGATTGAAGGGATTATTGATTTTATAAATTAGATTATTATATTTATATGATTTGATGAATTATCAGCTCAATTCGCGTCCATCACATCCTACTCAAAGCTTAGTATACTTTTCGAATTCGGAACCCCCCCTCCTTTTGTACGAAAAGAATTACTCTATTTCCTTTTTCTTATTAGAAACCTTTTTTTGGACCTTCCTTTTCCATCTTATAAAACGAAACGTTCTTTTTCATATCAAAACAATCGCTCAATCTCATTTACTTTATAAAACGAAACGTTCTTCTTTATATCAAAACAATTGCTCAACCTCATTTACTTTATAAAACAAAACGTTCTCCTTTATATCAAAACAACCGCCCAACCTCCTTTATTTTATAATATAAAACATTTTCCTTCATATATTTATCAAATCAAAAAAAGATCTATCTATTAGAAATAGTAGATCTAATCCAATCCGATTCGAAAGGAAAAAGGAAAAAGGTTATAAAGTTGAAGAGCCTACTATAATACAAGCTATTTAATAAAATAGCTTTACAAATTTTATACGAATTCGATTTTTATTTATATCCTTAGAAGAATATATTACTTTGAAATCTTGTAAACTTTAAATTGCTATCCCTTTACTAAAAAGAATCCAATTATCCATATATTTTAAGTTTTACAAAGAAATAGAAGAATAGCCTATTTCTATTCATCTTCATATAATAATTGGATACCCCTCTTTCAATTCCATTTCAAAATCCGATTGAATATAAAATTACCTCATTCGATTAAATCGATTCAACATTCTCTTTTTTGATTATTCTATTTTAGTGAATAAAGCTTTTCCCTACTTATACGCAACTTTCAATTCGATTTATTCTTCGAACCCCTATCTTTTAATTCGATTATAGAATAAAAGAGATAAAGAGAAAAAGGAGAAGAAATGTTTTAATTTGAGGTTTTAGATTTCAAGGGATATAGTTAGCACAATTCATTCTTTATATTATATATTCCAAATTTTCATCAAAAATGAAAATTCTGTTTGTATCGGAATGTATAATTATATACTTAAGCGAATTATATGATTCTTTCTACTATATATATAATGAGAAAAATTATATCTTACTCTAATTAATCACAATTTATATTATTCATTTTATATAGGCTATACAGTGCTGTATATAGTGATTCGAGTCGACGACACTCCCCCCCAAGTAAATCCAACAGTTTTAGGGGAGTAAAGGATTTGGTTATTGGATTGCTTAAAAGGAGTGACTGGAATAGTGGTTTTGTTTAGTAGTAGAGTGGTGTATAAGTACAATAATGATAATTGAAGGGGAAATCACTAGTTTTTTTTAATATTCAATCGATCGCTTTGTAGCCTATAATAAAAAATCTTATTAAGGTTAGCGGCGAATTGTTAAGGTTTCGAAGAGTCTGTTTGTAATGAGGTTTACCCTAGCTAGAGTGATCTATAAGGCAGTGTATAAAATGGATCCCGGTGAATCCCAAATATGGGGATTGGTCTATATATATGAAAAGCTTTGTTATTATAGTTTTGAGTTGTGGAACAGTGGGAAAGTGGCCCGATCATTTTACCACTGAGCTAGCCAGGCTCCTTACGGAGGACAATGGTCTTTTTGTCATCGATATGGATATAAAAGGATTTTCATTTAAATTAAGAAATATAGAAAATATAATAAATCATATTCTTGAATCAAGGAATATAAAATGTATTAGGAAGCTTTAAATATATCGATTTATAAAGTATTGAATCGAATTAAAAATATATTTTAATTATATTTATAATTTTCAAAGATTTCTCTACAAAGATTCTAAATTTATTAAAAAGTGGTTTCGATTAATTTCGAATATATGAATGAAATATAATATTTTTGATTGTGATTTCTATAATCTCGATGAAACAGGCTTTATAATAGGTATAATATACCCTAGAATAGTAATAATTAATGCTAAACAAAATGATAGAAGTAAGGTAATACAATTAGATAATAAAGAATAGGCTATAACGATTATATATAGTAATAAGAAAGGTGAAATTATACCCTTATTTCTAATAGTTTAAGAATAGATTTAGGGGTCGTTTGAATGTATAAATCCGTTTCGAATTTGTTAAATAATTTGTTCTTTTTAGATGCGGATTCTGAATTTATGTTTGGATATTAAAACACGGATTCCGCGGATTCTTATATAATATTTTATAAATAATCTAAATATTTTATAGGTTTTTCAAAATCTTAAATTCAATCTGTATTTCAATCTATATTTCTAATAAATTTATATAAGGAAAAAAAGAGTATAAATTGAAAATGAGAATTAGAAAAAGTAGTTTTTGTTTTTATTCTATAAAAAATTCATATTTTTATAGGTTTTTATAGATTTCAAAGTTTATAAGGAAAATGGAAAGTTGAAGCTATTCCCAATTTCAATTAGAATATCTGGAATTTAAAGGGATTTCAATTAGAATGCCTAGAATTTAAGGCATTTACCCCTCAAAATCCTTCTTAATTATTTCATTAGTTATAATACTATCGCTTTATAATAGTATATCTTTAATTTCACTTTCAATATTTTAACAAAATCATATAAAATTGAAAAAAAGCAAATAAAACTATTCAATTCCTTTTCGAAATAAAAAAATCTCTTCAAATTAAGGATCCACTTTAATATTCACTTTGGAAAGCCCTGAAAACTTCAATTTTAAACCTATTTAACAAATTCAGAACAGATTTTATATCCAAACAACAAAAGTATAGATTCACAATCCACTTTTTTTAAAACGAATTACTATTACTACAGAATTTGTGATAACAATGAAGAGCAGATTATTCGATGGATTCGGAATGGATTTGTACATTCAAACGACCCCTTATCTTTCCAATTAATATACTAAAATCGATTTTCTTATAAATGAGATTATCAAATTTATATTTAATGGATAAACAAATAATAAAACAGGTTTAGAATAATCAAAATATTTTGATAAGTATATTAAAAATCAAAGAAAGAGCAAATATCGAATATCAATATTAAATAAATATAAAAATCACGATTCAAAAGCTTTTTAAGTATACTGTAAAGAAAATAATATTATATATTTATATTTATTATTGCATTCAAATTATTTAACTCAATTATTTGATATAAATTGTTTTAATAATATTAGGTGGACCTAGTAAGATAGTTTATATACAAAAGCATATGAATTAAAGGTATTGTAATTCTATCTGCCCCCTTTATATAAAAAAGTAGTTCTAAGCTATATATACATTCTACCCCACATACACATGAAGGGCGTAAATGGGAATAGAATATAACACATTCTCAATCACATATTCCAATATAGACTTTACTTTTTTTTTCTTTGTACAAAAATAATTCGTACAAATAAGACTAATATATGAAACTCATAATTAACAGCCACTTTATTAATTAATCCAATCCTTATCCCTATAATAAATCAAACAAATATAAAATCTATTAATTCAAATTAATTAAATATTATACTAAACTTTATCAAAATTATCAAAATCTAAAGCCTTCTATTATATACATATTTTTCAGTTATATTAGATAATATATCTGGATTTGGAATTATATTAATCTGATCGAAATATAGAAAACTCGAATTTAATCAATCATTTGAAATATATATTTTTACCTTTACCAAAAAATCATTCGATTATATCAAGATTTACCCCACATTTACTATTAGCCTAGCATTATATATAATATACTAATATTTTTATATAAATAGGGCTCTTCAATTATATAATATAACAAATACAATAATAACACCAAATCAAAGTCCTATTCTTCTTATTAATAAATAAATCCTTACTTAATATTATTATAATAATCTTCAATTCACTCTTTTAGCAATATCGGATAATAATATTATATATATTTATAATCAAATTATACCTACTCAAGTTTGTATAATATAATCTTTATATATAAATAGTATATTAATACAAAATCAAAGAATTCTTATCAAAAGTTTTTGTAAAAAATATTATTGATATGAATTGATACTTTTTCTGAATTGTTGTCATATACCTAATTATTTCAATAATAGTTATAGAAATTATAAATAAAGAAATTATGGAATTCGATATATACAATCTAATTATCCATATACTAATCCTGCTGGATAAGGCTGTTATCCTTTACCTCCTTATACTTCTTCTAATCAAAATCCTATTCCTCTTTCATCAACTAATTCAAAATTCTTTGATATCAAAAAAGAATCTTTTTTATTTAATTCTAATTCTACTGAAAAGCCTTTTATTATCAATTAATTTGTACATATTCTTTATACAATATCTGAACTATTTTTCTTTTCTTTTCTTTTTGAAATTTAAGGAAATAGATTGGAGTTAAGATATTTGTTGAAAACTTTCTTTGAAAAATATCAAATAATAAAAAAATAAAAATGAAATATTAATAACTTTGTATCCCAATTATCAATTTAGTTTATATATAATCTAATCGACTTTTGTACGAATTTCTCGTTTTACCCATTCTTCAATACATATAACAAGAGTGTTTATATTAATAAATCCTTCCAATACCTTATTGAGATCAGTTTTAGTTATTGTATCAGCCATATTATCAAGTCCATTAATTCATCAAACTTCTGTGAACTCTTTTTTTTCATATAATTGTCGTAATGCCATTATATCAATCATAAATCTCTTTTCTTTTATTATACCTAACTTAACGAGGCATTTGTATAATGAATATAAATCTATACAAACAATAACTGGAATATTAGATAAACTCAATCGAAAGGTAATAATTTACAAAATTGATTTTATTATAAGGCTAATATTCATATCTTCTATTATACCATAAATTTTAAAAGCAAGTACACTACATATAACTCTTTTACTCTTTATACTATTATAATATACAATATTTTCAATCAATTTGAAAGTATTTTTATTTAATATTATTTCATTTACTAATATAATAATAAATCCCATTTGATTATTCAAATCTTTATTATTTACAAATAATCCATCAATAAAAATAAATAGTTTTATATAATCTTATACATAAAGAATAAATGAAAATCCTTAATTAAAATTTTCATTTGCTAATCAAATCTTTTATTAAATATTTTGATATTGTTCTTCAATGGATTTTGATATTATATAGTAATGAATAAGTTGTACAATGCTTTTGGTTGACAAATTATAATGATATATATACCTTATATTCGTTGCTCACAATATTACTTGGAATTGATAATTTTTACAAGTTTCTTTTCTTATCCTTTTTATATAAAAATAAAACTATTCTCATTTTATTGTATAATATAATCATTAAAGATTAAAGGTGAGTTATACATCAGATATTTATTAGATTTTGCTTTAATATTTATACTTTTAAATTTTTTATTCTCAAAATCCATAAATTCTTAATCTACTAATATAAATATATCATTTATTTGCATTTTTATAAGTTTAAATTATATATCTTTTGTATTAGTAATGAGTAAACACAAATTGTATAAAGATATGATCATATTAAGTTTTTTTTAATAATATTTCTAATATGTTACCCACTAATAGATTCCTATTTTTAAAATACTGTATAATGATTTCTTAACAATTATGATTGTATCATATAAATACTTGTTTTGAAATTTTTTTAAAAGTTTTGTTAATACAATCCGGTTAAGTGGTGTTTTTAACTATATATACACTTATATAATATCTTGTATTATAAATATAATATTTATTTTTACTAATATAAGAATTAAAATTATAATAATTCTTTAATTTAATCTTTGAATTATAAATTTTTGAATCGAAATTAACTCTTTATTAAAATCATTATACATTTGTATAACAAGACGGGATTTCTTATATAAAGAGTTTATCGTATATCCTTTCACTTTGTTCACAAGATATGAATTGAACAATCTTTTGATATATACGAGGGGATTATACTTAACAAATTCAAAAACATTTCTTATAATAAGATTATTGATCTCTTATATTTATAAAACTTCAAATAATGATTTTTCTATTATTACGGAGGATAGCTATGTCAGTGGTCATCTTTGATAGAGAGATAATAGGATAAATGAATAATAAACTAGATTAACTTGAGGATTGATTATAATGATTAGTATCCTTTATATATACCCAAAATAGGCGATGTAGGTGCTTATTTGGGAAAGATTATTATCTTAGTAGACTATATAATAAATGGAGTAGTTAATATAGTGATAATGTAATTGAGATCGATCATAAAGGCCGATCTCGATGATCCGGGCACGTGTGTAGCACGTGATATTGCGTGACATCTATAATAATAATTCTTTTTATACAAAGTTTTATTACAAAATTTAAAGCCTCCTATTCTTTTTTTATAATAAATACTTTTATTAAATCCTAATTATCTTATATAACTATAAGGAATTGATTATATTCATTATTGATTGTATAAACATTTTGAGATAATAATATTCTAGGGATTTCTATTCTGAAAGTTATACACTGAATAGGAATAGGGATGAGATTTTGTATTGAAATTTGTTTAAGAGTTTATATAGAATTTTGTAATTTATGGATTTCAGATCTTGAATTATTTATATTTAAAAGAATTACTAGGAATATTTCAAGTAAAAATAACTAATTGTTTATTTTGAGTTTGTCTTTATACTTTTCTTTATAAAATGGTTTTATTATTATAATACAAAATTCTATTGGATCATAGGGGAGATCAATTGTACAATTTTAATTAATAATTGTAAATAATCTGTAAGGTTCTATTCAACCTTTTCTCTTTCTTTATATTTGTATTAATAAATTGAGAAATAGATTAAATGTTTTATATATATTAGAATTATTGTAAATAATAAGTGTATTTTGGGTTGCTTATTTTACTTAAATTTTATATACTTTTTTTATTACAAGGTAATATACAAATACTTATCTCAAAATAAACAGAGATAATAGATTATATAAAATCATCCAAAGATAAACTCTATATACAAAAAGTATCAATACAAGTTCATTTGAGCTAATAATATTGTTAACTATTTTCATTATTATTATAAAATTGATTCTTTATCAAGTTTATTATCTTTAAACTTTTTCTTAAATATTTTATATACATATCATATTTAAATATAATATCTCTTAACTTTTCCAATTATATTATAAAATTCTATAAAGACTTCTCGAATATCAATTTAAAATGATCTTACATTTTATCTGAATTTATCTGATACAGAATTTGTATCGATATTATAGGATATATAATCTAATAGATTCAAATATATATCAATCCAGCATTTTCAAATCATATTCCATACAATTTTGATAAATATATCTTATATGAAAACTATAGCATTATATATAATTGCTTTATTAATAATATACAAGATAGGGTTTTTATCGATAACGTGGTTTATCAGTGGGTCAGCCATATCAATGGATCGGCCACTTTTACCTCGAATTATTATCCTAAAGCTATATTATTCAACAATAATTAAATCAATTAATTAAAATTATAAAGATTCTAATAATCTAGGATCTATTATATTATTTTGACAAATCCTTACATTATACCTAGTTTTTCTATATTTATTGCAATATCAATTAGAAAATACTTTCTTATTAGAATTCCCTTTTTTTTAATACTTATTGTATTAAATCTGAATATCAACCTTTTATTAAAATAATATATTTTCAGCTTTTTGTTTAATAAATATTTCTTTATTATAAAATTGAATCTTTTTAATACATCGATATTTGCTTAATATCTCATTTGCCTTTTGAAGTATATAATTCTTTATATTTAAAAGTGTATTCTTATAAGCTAATCTCTCTATACCTTTAACTAAAATCAATACAATTTTAAATATAGGTATAGAAAAGCTTGATTGATAACAAGCTATTTGAGATTTCATTAAAATTGATTGTGAAAGAACTTCAATTGGATTGTGAGGTGTTTGAGAGATCCAAGTGTTTGAATTAATGAATAAAGGGGTAGGTGTACAAATCCGAATATTCAATTTCGAAAATATAGCTTAAGGATCGAATAGTATTAAATCTGTTTCTTAAAAACTAGCTTTTATATTCTGAACTGTAATTGATTGTTGATATACAACTTTAAAAGCTATAAGGAATTCAATCTTAATGATATGATTAATGTGAGCTTTAATAAATTCATCAATTTGACAATTATATACCTGTTTCAATATATTAAAACAGTTAACATCAAATGATTGAATTAAATGACTTGAATATAGTGATAGCTTGATTACTATAATATTATTTGATTTGTAGTATAATTGAAAAGGTATTGATTTGTGATTTTCGTATTTATTTAATATTAGTATTCAATATTTACTCTTTGTTTGATAAATTATATACTTATCAAAATGCTTTAGTCATTCTAGTTTCATTTTATTATTTATTTATTCATTAGAAATAGTTTTGATAGCCCAATCTGTAGGAAAACCGCTTTCTGTATATTAATTAGAAAGATAATATTATCCTTATACAATTAAAAATAGTAATATAATTTCCCCCTTTTTATTACTATATATGATTACTGTAGCCTATTCTTTATTGTCTGATTATATTGTCTTACTTTTGTTATTTCGTTCAGTATTAGTTACTATTATTCCGGGATATATTATACCTATTATAAAACCAGTTTTATTGAAATTATAGAAATCGCAATCGAGAATACCATATTTTGCCTATATATTCGAAACTAGATGAAACCAGTCTTTAATAAACTTAGGATCTTCGCAAAAAGCTTTTTGAAAGTTATAAATGCAATTAAAATATATCTTTAATTCTATATAACACTTTACGAATCAATGAGCCCAGAGCTTTCCAATCTTTCTTGTTCTTTGCATTTTGAATATATAATTCGTTATATTTTTAATAATACTCAATTTAAATGAAAATCCTTTACTATCCATATCAAATATATATTGAATAAATATCTTCTCTTTTAATTCAATCAAATTATAACTTTTTGATCGATTCTCAATTATATTAGATTTATTTCGAATTCTATCATCTAATATAGATCGAGATATACCATAAAGCTGAACTGCCTTTCGAATTATCAATTTTTTATTTGATTCAATAGCTTAAATAGCTAAGATTATATATACTTTTTTAGAATGACTTTCCATATTTATTTATAAAGAAAACATGTATCAAAAATAGAATAATAATTCGAGGTAAAAGTGACCGATCCACTGATATGGCCGACCCACTAATAAACCACGTTATAGAATATATCAAGAACAATAAAGTAATTAAATTCAATATCATTTTTGATAATAAATTTAAAACACTCTAGGGATTTTATATAAAATTAACAATACTTATAGAATTTATTGAATTTCCCGATTATACAAATATCAATATCAATATAACCAACTCGATTTAAAAGATCTACAAGTTTTTATACAAATAAATATTCAAATTTTTAATGAATTTATTGAAGTTTCACTTTTATCAAATAATTATATATAATTGTTTCTTCCTTTTAATCCAAAAGTATAAAAGAATGTCCCTATTTATATACAATAGAGATTACCTTATCTCCTTACCTTAAAACATTAGCGAGATTGTTAAATAATATTTGTAAGCGATCCATATCCTGAATATACATAAGAAATAATATATTTATTAATACAATTGAAAAAGTAATAACACCAAGGGATGTATTAACTATAATATCATCTTGAAATTATACAAAACCTTTTCCGAACTTAATATTATATATAAAACCATTTATATATTTCATATTCTTTTTCTTTTTTAATATCTAAACTTATAATTCATTTATTATCAAAATTCCCAATATATTTATATTAAGGATAATACCTTGAAAAACATTAATAAAATATTGATCTTCGAATTGGAAAACTTTATATCCTTTTGTTATTTATTTATTTATTTATATATTTATTGAAATTGATCTTGTTATAAATATATATATATAAGGGATTGTCTACTAAGAAATTCAATTATATATATTCCATTAATTGATTTTACTTTAACAATATATATTTTATATTTCATTAATTGATTATTTGAGAAATCAATTTGCTGATATTCAATAATATCTTATTTATTCGAAATTTCATTAAATTCAAATTTGATATTATTCGAATCGCCTTTATATATAAAAAGAAATTGGTGAAATTGAGTTTTGTTCATTTGATATTCTATTATGAATTAATTATATTAGGTTTTTTATTCTTTTATAAAGTGATTTATCAATCAATAGCCTAATTGCTTATATATATAGCATTTTAATATTATACAAAAATTGAATCATTTTATCAATTAAGATATAAATCATCCTCTCAGGAATCTTTCTCAATTTCTTATCCTGCAATATCGATTTTAACCATAAGATGAACATCGGCCTCTATATATACGATTTATTTAGTAAATTTCCGTGTCGGGCAGATTATTAGTTATTTGGTCAGCAACATAAAAATTTGTTGTTCACATTTGTTCAATTTGATAAATAGTATTTCGAAGATTAGTATAAAGATCTTCATACATTGATACAAATCATAATAATACGAAATTGTATTCAAAAACCTTACGATATACATTTATAATTTAATCTTTCAATATTAATTCTAATTAATATAAGTCTATCAATCCGTATTGCAATATACAAAGAGTTTCGAAGAGCTTTTCCAATTATTTCGAAAATGTTTTATCAGGGTGGTTTTGTATGATTTATGGAAATGTTATATTACACTATTCAGTAAAATATTTCTAACATTTCTTTTCAATTTCGAAATATACTTTTATACATATAATCATTTCATTAAATCTTAATTTCTAATTATTGATTTTATCAAAATAAAATAATAAAATAAGGTTTTAAAGTATTATCGAAAAAGCTGATTTATACTAAATTTAATTGAATCCGACTTTTCTATATAATTCATAAAATATTTAAGATTTCTTTTCTAAAAAGTTATACTTTCTACTACTATATTTAAATTCGCTGTCGTTATACACTTTCATTAAATCTAACAAAAGGTTTTATATATAGCCTATATTTAGTGTTTTATATAATATTAAATAATTAAATAGTATTAGATTATAAAAGAATTGGTTTTGGAATTATTGTTTTGATTTATTTTATTATATTTGCTTGAAAAAATCTAGTACAAATAATACTTGAATTTGAATCGATTTCTTTAATACAATAATATTATATATATCTATATATTCTGTTTTCAATATTTTTACCTTTTCTTAGATCTCTTTTATACATTTATCCAATATTTCTTTTGAAATAAGTTTAACAAGGACTTTAGCATAATTAAAATTTCCTTTTGTTTATCGTATTTAAAAGCCATAGAGGATAAACTAATGTCGTACAAGTTTGAAAGCTTTGTAATATACGATTTTGAAGATAATCTCTATCCAATCTTTATATCACTTTTGAAATTCGTTTCACAAACATTATCCTTTATATTATCTATATTACAAATTAATTATTCATATAATAATATTAGTATTCACTTAGATTTTTATAAGATTTGAATTCTTTAGATTTAATTGTTTTCCCCAAATTATAGGATCTACTTTATATAAAAATATTTCGAGAATTAGAAAAACTATATTGAATAGTAATATTTGATATTGTATTATATCAAATCGATTTGTTATATAATATGTACAAATATATGATAAATACAAATAAAATCAATATAAAATCAAATTATTCTAAAGAAAATACAATTATAATTAGAGATCTCTTTTTAGTATATAATTCGAAAAAGATAGTATAAGAAATATAGTATTCTAATTCTTTTATATAAGTTGTACATAAACTCAATCTAGTATAATCTTATTTATCTTCTCAAAAGATATCTCTTTTTATTTGGTTTAATCTTTCTATTCTGTGATTAAATCATTTAATTATTGATCAGTATTGGGTGGACCTAGTAAGGTAGTGTATATACCAAAGTATATGGATTAAAGGTATTGTAATTCTGTCTGCCCCTTTTATATAAAGAGGCATTTCTAAGCTATATACACATTCTATTCCACATATGTACGAAGGGTGTAAATGGGGGTAGAACGTGATATGTTCTCAGTCACATGTTCCAACAAATAATCTGAAATATCTATATAGTAATCAAATTGATAAATTTATTAAAGCATATATCAATTATATTTTGAAGGTTGAATTCTTTATAGCTTTTAAAGCTATATACAAAGAATCAATTATCTTTCAAAATATGAAATCAAAGTTTCAAGAAATAAGTGTAATATTATTTAATCCTAGAACTATATTTTCAAAATTAGATATTCGAATTCACATACCTACCCCCCCTCTTTCAATCTAAATTAATAAATTTCTCAAACCTTTTACAATTCAATTAAAATTCTTTTTCAATTAATTTTAATGAAATTTTGAATAAACTGATATCAATCAAACTTTTTTATATCTATATTTGAAATTATATTAGTTTTAGCTAAAAGTATAAAGAGATTAGCTTATAAGAATATACTTTTAAATATAAAGATCCATACACTTCGGGCAGCGAATGAGGTATTAAACAAATATCGATGTATAAAAAAAACCTAATTATGTTAAGGAGGAGTATTTATTGAATAAAAAGTTGATATTCAAATTTAATATAATAAGTATTAAAAAGGAAGGAATTCTAATAAAAAAGTATTTTTTAGTTGATATTATAGTAAATGTGGAAAGATTGGATATAATGTAAGTATTTGTTAAGATAATGTAATAGATCCTAGATTATTATAATTTTTATAGTTTTATCACGGTGTA
Source organism: Botrytis aclada (assembly GCA_014898285.1). Taxonomy (NCBI): domain Eukaryota; kingdom Fungi; phylum Ascomycota; class Leotiomycetes; order Helotiales; family Sclerotiniaceae; genus Botrytis; species Botrytis aclada. Next base: position 1,987,635 of record RCSV01000010.1, read on the forward strand.
AAAGATAGGTACTAGGTAAGATATATGATATTCTACAAGGATGGAAGAAGGCGCTGGATGAGCGCCGACTATATAGGGCGTGGATGCCTAAGGCATCTACAAGACTACGCTGTTGAACCCGTGACAAGTTTTAATTAATTGATTCAATAATTATTGAATAATATGAATTTGAAAGAGTGAATTTAGGTGAAAGTGATCCGTACATTGATATGACCTGCATACTGATAAATCACGTTATTTTGGGTATATATAGAGGATACTAATCATTACAATTAATTTTTAAGTGAATCTAATTTATTATTTGTTTATTTTATTATTTTTCTATCAAAATAATTATTAATGTAACTATCCTTAATAATAATTATAAATCCAATTTGCTCTTAAATAATTGCATAACAATTTATATATCTTTTGATTTTATCTTGATATTTAATCCCTTTTATTATTCTTGTAATCATTATTATAAACAAAGCTAATACTTCAAATTCAATTATTTGATTAAGTATTCGCATATATTAAAATCAATAGTATTATCAATTCCAAAATATCTGTATATTGAAAGGTATTTGGAACAATATTAAACCCAATAGGGATTTGATTGATTTGTTTATCTATAAATTTATATTGGAATACAAAATTATTTTATTTTATATATATCACAACTTTTTAATAAAGATTAGTTTATAAAAAATCTGTTGTAATTTATCAAAATCTTTAATCTCATATGAAAGACTAATGTGTAAAATTAAGAGAAATATGAGCACATTTTTAAGGATTGTAAGGCTAAATTATTAATTAATCGAAATAATGATATCAATATAATTCTCTTATCAAAACTATTTTTATAAACTTTTCAAGATATATTAGCTAAATATCTCGTATTTCAAAGTGAATACTGTTTTGATAGAAACAAATACAATCGTATATATAAAAATATAAGAAGATTTTTAATTAAATTATTGAGATTATAAATCAAATTTATATTATAAATATCATTATTAAAAATAAAACTCAAAGACTTATTTTTTTAAGATTTCTTATAAAAAACTAAAAGACTCTTTTACACCTACACCACAAAAAATTAAAACTATAGTAGTATAAAGTTATTATAATTATCTTCAACAAATCTATATAGATTATATTAATCTAATTAAATAATATATTGAAAAATTAAATGCTTATATTAATATAATTGTTTATAATATTTTAGAAATCAAATATAATAGAGTAATTAAGGATTTTATATAAACTATAAAAGAATATATAACTTTTTTTTGAAAGATTGTGTGGAAGAGGCCTCTGTATTGACTATCTTACAATGCATATCAGCATATTGTCCATCCCATAGTATTATATAAGAGTGACCAATATGCCTGTCTATGATTCATTTAATCTAGCCCATTTAAATAACCGTATTACTAATCACCACACATATAATACACCAATAACTTCTATTCCTTTTAACACTCCCCCATAGGAGTTACCACCTTTGATCTCCCCAATCTTTCGCACTTCTATTATCTCAATTCTAGTATATCCTTAAACCTTTCGAATACTACTCTTGCTAGGGGTTTAATTATTCTATCTGCTAATATATCCAATATATTGATATAACTAATTATTATCTTTTCCTTTTTAATAAGATCCCTAATAAAGTAATAGTATATATCAATATGCTTTAATCGTTCATATAAGTATAGGTTCTTGATTAGAACTATTACTCCTTAGTTGTTGCTTAATAGTTGAATAATATCTTTATATACAAATATATATTCTATCTTTTCAAGATCTTTAAATATTTGAACTAATCATTTTCCTTATTTGGTGAATATCGCTATTAATATGTATTCGGACTTAGCATTTGATGTTATTATTGAATTCTGTTTTTTACTAGTTTACGATATCAGTCCTTCATAGAATATAATAACTCCCCTAGAAATGCTTTTCTGATTATATCGATTACTTGCCTAATCTGTATTAGTAAAGACTTTTATAATATCTATTAATAAATTATATTCCTTTGTGATTTGGTATTGTACTCCCTCAGACTTGTATTTGAGTTTTTGAGTGATTGTAGCTCTTAGGTATTGTATTAGGTTCTTTACTTTTATTCTATAGTATTTCGTTAGCTTTGCTATATACTGTAACAGTCGACCTAGTATGAAGAAGATGTCTAATCTTGTGTATATTATTGGATGAATAAGGCTATCTATAGCTTGTTGGTATTTGGTAATATTGATTAGTTTATTATCTTCTGTAGTTAATTATAGATATAAATAATCAGTGGCAGATATCTTCTTAGTATGGTACTGGGTGTATAAGATTTCGAATTTTGTAAATATAATTTTCAGATATTCTTTTTGGTTTAATATAAATGATCTATTTGCTTGATCTCTTATAACCCTAATACCTAAAATCTTACTAATCTCTCTTAAGTTTTTAGTATTAAAATGTGAGGAGAGTATTATAAAGAATCAATTGAATTGATTTTTTGAGATTAAGAAAGCAATTATATTATTAATATAAATTTGTAGATTGAATTGTTGAACGGTATATATATACAAATATAAATCAGCAAAACTTTGAATAAAACTCTAATTGATTAATTCGGATTTTAAAAGTTGATTTCAATCTTATCTAATTTGCTTAAAGTTATACAAACTCCTTAATACATATAAGATATATTTATTTGATATATTAACTCCTTAAGATAATACAAAATATATTTCTTCCTTGAGATAAGATTTTATAAAAACATTCTTTATATTGAAATATTAGTATTCTAAGTTTTCTTTTGTAATGATTATTAAAAATAAGCGAAGTATATCAAATCGCATTATAGAAGCAAAGATTTCATTATAATCTTTTCCAAGAATTTGATTAAAACCTTTTACTACTAATTATACTTTGAACCTCTCGATCTTATTGTTTTTTGTCTTTATTGTAAATACTCATTTTATTGAAACAAGATTCTCTCCTTTCGATAAAATATACTTTTTTCAAATACTATTTGCAATTAATAAGCTGATTTCCTCTTCAATAACTTATTTCCATTTTTCTCTATATTCAGGGTTTGAAACTGTCTAGTTATATATAATAAAAATAAGGATTCCTAAAATCTGTTCTATAGAAAAAGCTGTATTCTTATCTATAAAACTCTTTAAAATCATTTAAAGACTTTCGAATACTTTCGTTTTAATACTTAAATCGATTCTTGGTGTAAGAGATATAAAGATTATAATATATTTGATAGCATTTCCATTTAGGTTTATTAAGAGTATTGTTATTATTGTTTTTATTAGTTTTTGGATATACTTATTTGACTTATTATTGTTCTATTTATGTTTTCAGAAAAAGTATCTTTTAGGGGTATCTATATCTATAAATATAATTGGGGTTTCAATAGAGGATTGATTATTTGTAAATATAGTATTTAGTGTTTCTATTTCTTTTGTTTCTGAAGATAATATTGAATCCTTGGGCAGATTAATTTTAGTGATATTTCCTTTATTGTTTTTATTGAATTATTGAATATTGTTTATTTTGGATGTATTAAGAATTACTATCTTTGGGATTGCAGGGGTAGTAATATCTTGTAAGGATTCAGATAGGGATTCTTATACTTTTTGTATTTTATAAGATCTATTTTTAAATCTTCTATTAGGAATAATATTCTTTATATTTTAAAATCCTGATACAAAGTTTCTTATTCTTAAATCTAAATCTTTTCCTCTTTTGAATTTATTTATAATTATTTGACTTGTCTATATAATATAATCTAGTTTAGGTGAGTATACTCTAATATACTTATTAGTTATATATGAATATTCTATAAAAATATTTATTCGGACTATATCTCATAATTTGATATATTATTAATCCTTTGGGATTGTTTTTGAATTGATATATGTATAACATTTGCTTTCCTATATTCTATAATGACTAATATCCGAAATTGATTTTGTAAACGCTTCGATTGGGCTGATAATACTATTATCAATAATCGATCTAATATTCATTCTATTCCTATAATATGTATTATATTCAATTGCTTCATCCCAGAATTTTAATAACAATTTAGCCTTTTTTAGTATAACTCTTATATTAGCTTTAGTGATATCGATATTTCTTTTAGTAGTTCTGTTCTGATGAAATAATACTATAATAGTTAATTCTAATCAAATCCCAAAGTTCCATTCTCTAACAGTTTGAATTAATTCTAATACATTATCAATTCAAGCGGCTATTATCTTATTACCGATATTAAATTCTAATTCAATTTTCCATTTCTTTAATCTTGATATAGCTTTGTTTTTAATCTTCAAGATCAAAATCCAATTCTGTGTGAACATAGGCAAAGGACTTCAAGGTCAAAGGGCTTTGTGACCATATTTAAGCGAAAGCGAAGGCTAGTTCTTTCAATAGCCCTTATATAAGGGCTATTGCACTCATAGATTAGCTAGCTCTTCAGATTGAATACACATTGACCATTAGACCCTACATCGTAGGTTCTACGTCATCTGTGATTCACCTCAAACCAACAAATTCATTCTTATCCAACTATCTATAATCAATAGAAAATAACGATTTTCTTATAAAAACTTTAGAAATAATCCAACAATATCGAAATGAATAAACTCTAATTTTTTCGTTTTATAAGAACTGAATTGTTTTGGAATTAGATTTTTTATTTTAATAAGCATATACACTTTATATATAGGAATCTTAAATAGAACTTTGATCGGCTTTCCTAATGTAATGATTTTATAAAGATTTCGTATCTTTTCTGGGTCAAAATGATTGAATCGTCTATACCATAATAAATAGTTTTCTAAATCCTTAAATCTATTCAAAAAGATTTCTAATTTGGTTTTGTTTAATTCAATATCATTAATGATTTTTATACTTTGAAAAGCAATATCTTTATATCCTTTCATAATATTTAGAATCATATAAATTCCTCTATCTATTTTTGCTTTAATAATATTTATTTTATTTTTTCGAAAATACATACAATCTAAATTGAATTTGCTCTTAAAGCCAGTTTCACAAATCTTTTTGCTAAAGAGAAAATTGACTTCTAATCTCAATATATATAATATTTTTGAAAATAAAATCATGCCATTATTTTCTAATTTTATTGTAGTAGTATTTATTCAATCACAATACATAACTCCCCCACCAACTTTTATTGTTTTTCTCTTTATCTTTTTGATATTTTAAAAAGGGAAAGTTGATCAGATATATATAAAGAAACGCTAATATCTATGTATCAATAAAAAGGAATAATCTTATAAATAAGTTTTTTAAAGATATGGTACTCTTTATTATCAAACTCTTTTTTGTTTTCTAATAAATCAAAATCAATTGGAAGATTTTCGCTATCTATAAGGTAAGTTTGATTACTTTTTTTCTTAAAAAATGATACTTTGATTATCTTTTTGAATATTGCTTTTTGTTGTTGAGCTTTATAGTGTTTGTGGATCAAAGTTTATACAAAAATAAAATCTTTGTAATCATATAGAAAATAATCCTTTTGTTTACAGAGATAACAAGTATAAATATTAACTATTTCTTTTTAGTCTTGCTATATTATTGGACTTGATTTTTTACTATCTTTTTATTAATTTAAAATTATATACTTTCTATTAGTAATATAAACTTGTTTTATCTTTTGAATATTGAACTCTTTAATAATAAGATATTTGATTTTGTCTTTTATTATTAATATATTTTGAATATTTATAATATCAATTATTATTTGATATTTACTTGAAAGATTTTTAATCAGAATTAAAAATAAAGCTTCGTTTTTATATGAATTTTTGAATACAGAGTTGATAATATCAAGTTTACATCAATATTCTTTCAATTTATCCTAAACTTTAATAACAATTATTTTTGAATAGCTAATAGATTTGAAAATAAATATTTGAATTATTATCAAATACAAATTAATTATAATATCACTAGTTCTTGAGTACTTTGTTTTTAGATAATTTTACAGTGTTTGTACTATATTATACTCATTAATAAATGCTTTATTATTGTTATTAAGTAATCTATACATATATAAGAATGTATTAACTTTATCTTTCAAATATTTAATCTTTTTATCAAGATTAAGCCTAGCATTTACAACTTTGTTTTTCATAAAGATTAGAAAAACTTTAATATCATTAATTTCTATTCCGATTTTTCCAATTTTAATATACTTCTATAATATAAACTTAATTATATAAAACTAATCCTTTCCTTTCAATTATATTTTCATTTATCAAAACCATTATTTTTAAATCTTTTAAATGAGATTTGGGATATTCCTGATTTGCTTTTTGATTTCGTTTATTTTGATATTTATATAAAGAATTTATAAGGTTTTTCTTCCCCTTTTTCTATATAAATAAAACCATATAGATTGTAAATATAAATATAGTTAGTACTGCATGCTTTCTGTTGTACTGTATACATATTTATTTGTAAATAGTACTGCATACTTTTCCAACTTTGTAAATTAATAATAATAGTGATTACAGTACTACATACTAGTTGTAAAATAGTGCCATGCACTCTTCAACTCCGCAAGTTGGTTTGTAATAATGATCACATTAATTATATCCAGAGGCCATACTAATCGGGTTTTATAATCTTTTGAAAGATTATATGAAAAAGGCCTCAGTATTAACTATCTTATAATGTATATCAGCATATTATCCATCCCATAGTATTATATAGGAGTGACCAATATGCCTATCTATGGTTCGTTTAATCTAGCCCGTTTAGGTAACCGTATTACTAATCACCACACGTGTAATGCACCAGTAACTTCTATTCCTTTTAACACTTTTTAATAAACTTTTATTATAATTATATAAATTAATATAAATAATCAATTAGAAATATCAAATTATACTTTAAAATAATATAATGATATTTTTGATAATTTTGCTTATTAATATTCTATCGAACTTAAGATAAAGAATACTTTTACTATTAGTACTTCTTTCAATTAATCATTATCTTAAATATTTATTAAAAATAAATAAGGTAATAATAGAAAAAGAAATAACAATAAAAAAAAGTCTGTATATTTATATAAATAAAAAAGTGATTGGAAGATTGTTAATTTAAGAATATTTTATTCTTTTAAGGAATATTATATGATTGAATTTATTCTCACCAGAAAAAATAATGGAAAAAAGACTTCTAAGATTACTAATTATAAGTATACCCAAATCTTGAAACAAATGAAATCCAATAAATAAAACAATACAAGAAAAGCTTAAAAGACTAAGAAATAATTGAAATCCTTAGATTATACTAATCATTATAATCCTAGATCTAAACTGAATATCAAAATTATTTAGAATAAATTATTAAATAGGATCTATAATATTATATTAGCAATCTTTTATTATTGTTACGGGCCAAAGATAAAGGGGTTAATATAATTGGTAGTCTATATTATAAGAAGAATTAACTAAAGAGGAAATAAGGATTTTCCATACGAACAATGTTTTTGTTGTATCCTTATACTGAGTTATACAAATGTGTACATTGTCTTTTGGGATACGATGACTTTCACCTGTACGTGATGTATCCTACGAACCTTTGGTTGTGCGATCGGAAAGCTAAATAGAGTTAGCTGGAGCTGGGTGGTAGTTGTACACTAATCGGAGGCTGTACTGAGAGCAAAGGTACATGTAGTTGATTATTAAAGAGTAATTGTGAAGATATTTGGAATAAAGGATTATTAATAAAACGAAAATGAAAATTATTCGATAATGGAAGAGAGATAAAAGTAAGATTGATATGGAATTATATCTTTACGAATTTGTGTAGAGAGTAGAGTTAGAATATATTGTAATAAAATATTTGCAAAATGGAATTAGCTTTTGAAATAATAGATAATAAAGCTTTTATAATATAATTGAATCTAACTGAAGCCTGTATTAAAAATAGAGCTGATATTCTTAATTTGATGAACAAAAATCGATAGAATACTTCTGAAATATTAGCGTACAGAATTTTCATAATCCAACAATATGTACGATCTGTGGGTATACTAGATTGGATATTTACAAATGGTAAGGGGAATAATAGGAAGTATACAAAAACTAGGACAGTGTTTATTGGAGTTGGCGGGAGCATATATGGAGTAGGAGGAGGGATGTTTTTAGTATTTTATTTTTGAGTATATGGAAATGGTATAGCGATAGAAGAGTTTTGATATAGGAAGGATGCTTTTAATAAGTCACACTTGATATTATTCGATTGGTATTATAGTGGTGAAGGATTTTAGGCAAAGGCTAATCCTATGATATATATGTGTAATGTATTTCTAGCGTTTTATTTTCGATTATAAACTATATATTGAGAAAGTAGATTTTATAAGCAAAGTTTTGGTTAATAGGTTAGAAATATTATAGAAAGGCTGCCTGGCTAGGGATTTGAAATAGTAAGCCTATGAGATATAATCGGCCTTATTGTATAGAAAAAATCCAGTAAGGTAATACGAAATGATTATTAGTTGCAAGGTGTAATATATAATGATAGCGATAGTGATACTGTTTATATAACTTGAAAGAATGGATGTGTGTATCAATTTATAATCAGATACTATAAAGCAAAAAGCATGATGAAAATATTAGATAGACTTAAAAAGCAAACAGGAATAAAAACGTAAAGGAATGGTTTTGATCCTAGTTGGAACTTTCGAAGATAATCACACAATAGATAGTTTAATATAGTTAGAAGATTCTATAGAAGTCTAGTACTAGTGGCTTTATTACAAGTAAACCGGGAAAACGTTTGTAGGTGTAGCGAACCTATTTTGTATTATAACATATTCTAGAAAGTAGTTATAATATAATTCATTTCTGTCAAGCTGCGCTTCGGGTATGCTGATGATGTTTGCATTTACCACACATCCAAGAATGTATATAAGAATATTAGCTTCCTCAAATACAATCTTCACTAAATCTTTTAATAAAATGAATAAAACTGTATAGTATTTGCACCAAAAAAGCTAGAGATGATATACCTTTTCCGGAAAAGAGAGGTATACATTTTGCATTTGAAGATAAATGACGAAATATCGATTCACTTTATCAATGAGTTGGGTGATAAAATTATTCAATTAGTTCTATATTGATTGAAAGTCTGGTTTGATTGGAAGCTATTTTTTAAAAGATATATAACAGAACAAAAAGCGAAAGCCTGTAAGATCGCAAAGTATATCAAAAAGCTTGTACAAATATATTACAATCTACTAGTTGTAGTGTTATATAAAGCGATGATCATCTACGTTTTACCCTTTGCTTTCTATAGATTTAAGGTATAGTACACAAACCAAACGAAACCAAATCGGGTGGGGGGAGTTGTTTGTAGTACAATGATGAATACAAGGCTGGGCAGTTACATTATCAAGATCGATCGAGCGATCGTTCTAGCAACAAAAAAAGTTCTATCTGCTTAATGTACAACTTCGATTATTACAATTTTGAAAGACTTTGGATTATTATTTAATGAATTAATATTCAAACAAATATAAATAAAATTCGCATTTCGATTTCACAAAATAAACAAAAACCATTTATTGATGATTTATTTAGTACAAATACCTCAATACAAAATAAATAATATCAACCTTTACAAATTAATTAGATTAATTCTGAAAATATTGAGATCAATACTTTCCCCACTGTACTTCTTTATAGAAAGTTGTATTAACTTTATAGAAAACATAAAGAAAGAAGTAGTTGTATTCGAATTCATATAATAATAAAATTGTCTGTCTGATAGTTATATTATAGTCTTCTTGGACAACACTAAACAATACCATTGAGGGCAAAAAATAATCGGCTATGGTTATACAATCTACCGGGAATAATTTCCAGTGGCATTCAGTTATAAAGCGATCAATCTATTCTTATATATCTTTGACATCGAGATAATAAATATTCTAAAAGATTTGAAACGTACCGTCCGATTGGAACCAGCTGGGCAGATTACTACATATATCAACAATACCTCAATCATTTGGTGTATCAAGGGCAATACCTCTAACTCATCCCAATAAGTGTTTCTACATTATTATAAGATTATAAGAAACAGATAAATAGCAATCCAATGATTATCTAGATATACTAGAATTCTTAAAAACAAAAAGGCCAATTGGCTTGCCAATCTAAACATTTATAGCAATCACATTGAAAATAATAACTTATCACTTCTTACTATCAATAGTATAAGCTCAACAACCAAAATCCTCAAATAAAAAGTAGAGTAAAAATAATAAAAGCGAAATGAGATTTTTCTTATTAATCAATACTATTACTAACACCTCAACTACCAAATTAAGGAATCTAAGGAATTTGCCCTCCCCCACCCTATTCTTCAACAATTAATAACACTCAGAACCAAATACAAAGATTTTATATTCTACCATTAATACTTTTAGTATAATAATACTACCTCAGAATACTTTTGTGGATATAATAAAGAGTTTGAGCATTTAATATTCTATCAATACTTCTACACTTAATTCAACAATTGGTCAAACAAACCCGATTCAATTCCACAAAATACAAAAAGTGCAATCGATTATCTCTCTTTTCTTTTGAAAACCCCAACAGATTTCGCAATCTTTCTAGCAATCACTAATCATTTCAAGCAATTATATTTAGTTTCTCTGAAGAGCCTTTAATCTCCCACTTTTACATTGCCAATTAGGGCTGCACCCTTCTCTAAAGCCGTTCCCCCTCCTTCATTGCTGCATACAAACTGTAATATACAAAAACTGACAATATAGGGCTCTATAACTAGCCACAAACCTGGACTATTTAGTATAAAGTGAATTGAATAGTACCAACATTATAAATAGGAGATAAATGGTAGGAATGTGTATAGCGCTTTTAATTACTTCTTTTTCGATCTGCATCACAATTATAAAAGAACAGAATGTATAGCTATATCAGTATCCTCATTAGCATAGTTTATTCCTAATACTCCCTAGGAGATTGTGGCGAGCCCCTGCAGCTTGCCCCCCGGATGTAAATTAAAATAAATAAATAAATAAATAAATACAAATGTGTACAGATTATATAACCAAACTTTATACAAATATAACCCATCACATTACCCCCCTCCTTCTATCCATTCCTTTATATAATATTCCCATATATCTAAAGCTTTTACATTCCCTAAAGCGTTATATGATTTCTATATTGGTTTTGCATAGCCTTTCCATTTTACTAACAATTTTCACTATTGTTCTTTTCCTTTTTGTACAATCTTTTCTTTCAAAATCTCTTTTATTATATATTCTTTATTATCTTCTAGAATCTCTAGGTTTGGTTGTATATTGTCTTATTGTTAGCTTGATAGTGGGTTGGACGATATTGGTTGTAGCAACTATGAATAGAAGATATTATGGATTCCTGGTAGTGTATTCAATCAATAATTGTGAGTTCTAATTATTTCGATTATAGTATATTTAGTTTGCTTAGTATCTAATTTCTTATATTGTTTTATTATACAAATATTCCATAAGTTTAGTTATACTTTATCCCCAATTTTAAAACTTGATGCTTATTGATATCATTTATCTGTAGCATCTTCCATTATCTGTTAAGCACTAGCCATAGCAGATTGAGCCCATTCTTGAATATCTTTCAGTTTTCGTACAATAGAATCTGCTTTTTGAATTGGGGAAAAAGGGTTTTCTTTATTAGCAAGATCGTATTATATATCGAGAGGTTTAGTGTGATATCCGTATTCAAAAAAGAAAGGGCTAACTTTTGTTATTATTGCTATACAATTATTAATTGCTAGTTCAGCAAGTAATAATAATTCTTTTCAATCCTTTTGAGTATAATCAATAAATATTCATAAATATATTTCAATTGTTTGATTTATTTGTTCAATAGATTCATTTGTTTTAGGGTGGAATGCTATCAATAATCTTTGTACAATATTAAGTAGTTAGCAAAGCCGTATCTATAATTGGCTAACAAATTGCGTTTCTCGATCAAATATAATTGTTTTCGATAAATAATATCGTTTATAAAAGTTTTGTATAAACTATTTTGCTATTGTTTCAGTCGAAATGTTTTTTAGTTCATTATATATTATTCCTTTTCTGAATCTATTAGTAACTATCACTATATTTGTACAATTATTGCTTTCTAGTAGTTTGATAATAAAATCTATTGAAATTTCATTCCATATTTTATTAAGGATTAGAAATAGTTTTAGAAACTCTTATTATATATTTCTCCAAGTCTTATTTCTTTTATAGGAATTACAATTTCGTATAAATCTTTAAACATCATTTAACATTTGAGACCAGAAATATTATCGAAAGAGAATTTGTATTGTATTCTCCCTTCTAAAATAGCTATATAATTTTGAATTGTAAATATCTTGAATTATTTTTGTACAAAGTTTTTTATCTTAAGGAATTTATAATCAATTCTAAAATATCATTTTACCTTAAGGTAATAAAAAGCATTCAGAGATTAAGACTTTCAATTTCAAAGATATTAGAAAAGTATATTATTTTTATTGTATAGCTTCCCTTGCTTATTATAGATTATTATTATCTTTTTCTATTTTTGTTTAAAATTTTTCAAATATAATTTCGATATTCAAATTAATATATTCAATAGGAAAGATTTGTATTAATATAGTTTTAATAATTTTAGCAATTCGTTCTAGTTTATATTTCATTTGAAGAAATTGCTTTATATAATAATTTAACCTTTTATTAATATCATTTAATATATCTTATAATTATTGAGAAAGTGTATTAACTTATATATTATCTTTTCCTTAAATATATATAATATTGAAGTTATATTGAAACAAAACCAAAGATTATTATATTTGCTATTCAGTAAGCTTTTATATTATTATAAAATATTACAGGTTTTTGTAATTCATATGAATCTCAAATTCTGAAACACTTCGTAATTTAGGGTTCCAGGCTTTCAAATATTGTACAATAGCCAATATTTCTTTATTATATATTTCATAATTGTATTTGGTAAGGGAATTCTTTTTCGAAAAGAATATATATAAATGTAAAAAGCCTTGTTCGTTGTATTGTAGAAAAGCGCCATCAATATACTATCTAGAAAAGTCCGTTTCAATTATTATCTATTTATCCTTATCAAATCGTATAAGAGTAGGGATTATTATAAATATTCCTTTGAGTTAAGTAAAGATTTTTTGGCATTTGTTCGTTTAGTAAAAGGTTTGTTTTTTGTATATCAATTTAGTAAATAACTGTATAATATTCGAATAGTTTTTAATAAAGGTTCTATAAAAGTTTACAAACCCTAAAAAGCTTTGTATAGTTTTAATAAAGCTTAGAGATTTCTATTCGAGGATTGCTTTTATCTTTTCCGGATTTATTTCTACTCTTTTATTAATATCGAATATGAATCCTAGATATTTTGTTCATTTTATTGAGAATTCATATTTATCGATATCTAAAAAGAGACTAGCATCCATAAATTTCTGAAGAGCTTTTTGTACAAGCTCTTTGTATTCTTGAAGAGAACCGTCAGAAAAAATTAAAACATCGTTTACATATACGAATAAAAAGTCGTCCAGATATTCTCTTAATATATAATTGATATATTATTGAAAGATATTAAAGGTATTGGCCAATTCAAAGAAAATAATTATTCATTCGTAAAAACTATACCTTATCCGAAAAGCTGTTTTCCATTTGTTACCTTCCGTAATACAAATTCGGTGAAAGGCTTGGCTTATATCGAGCTTCGTATATTATTTCGTTTTCCCTATATATTATAATGTTTTTTAAATCAAAAGGAATGGGTATCAATCCTTTCGTGTAATTTTGTTCAAGGCTTGATAGTTTATACAAAAGCGAAGATCGCCTCCAGATTTTCATACAAAGAGAATAAAAGCAATAATAAATAAATTGCTTACTCGAATAAATCCTTTATTCAAGTATTCCGTTAGAGTCTTTCGTAAGATTAAGAGTTTGTTGTACGATATGTTGTACAAAGGCCCCCAGGGAACTATTGGTTCCTTTTCATTTTCCGATATTAGTTCAATTTTATAATCAATCTTCTTTCCTTGTAAAGGGGGAATTTTGTTGGTATTTGTAGGGTTAAAGGCTTGTAGAAACTTTTAGTAAATTGTAGAAAGTTTTGTATAAAAGTCTGTCTTTTCTTTTTTCTTTTTATTAAGTGTTTTAGCAATATCCTTAAGACTAACAGCAAATACTTCGATCTTTCGTTTCTTGAGTCTTTTTATTATTATACGGAATGCTTTTACTGATACAAATAAACAATTGATATCTGATTTATTATTTGATTCTAAAAAACTTGCTTGATTTCGTATAAAAGTTTTTATTAAAGTAATAAAATATTCCGATTTAGGTTTATTGATTTGTACATCTTGCTTATTGATTCAAGAAAGCCTTAGGATTATATTATATAATTCTAGTTTTAGAATGATATACAAAAAGAATCTTTTTTTGTAATAGCTATTAATATCAAGAGATATAATGGTTATATCTATAATTTTATTATTAAAAAAAGCATCAAAACCAAAAAGTCCTTGAGGAGAAATAGGAATATGTTGAAGATTGTTTTTAATAGCAAAAGTAGAGGTTATAAATCTGTATAATAAATAATTAAAATCAAGAAGGGTTTTTGTAAAACAATCTTTATTAATTAAAATGAAAATCAAAAATAGCAAACTATTTATTAAACTCTCTTGAAACTTTATTCAAGCTTCTATTATTATCTTTGAAACCTTTGTATGCTTTCAACAGCGTCTTTTATTGGAAGCTATTCTTTTTCCAAATCCTTAGAATCTGAAAGTTCATTAATTCGATTCTTTTTTATTGAAGAGAGCTTTTCCGTACAATTATAAGCATCTCTCTTTTAAACAAAAACTACTCTAACCTTTTCTTTAAAGAATCACAATTTTATATAGCATTCCCTAACTCGATATCCATCGAATCCATATTGTAGGTATTGTTTAGCTTTTCTTTGTACTTCTATAACCTTATTCGAAGCCTAATATAACTCTTTTGTTTGAGTAAAAGAAACTACTATTATTGATTACTAATCCATTATATTATATAATAGAATAAATATTATATTTAATAAGGTCTTTTCAATAATAATCTTTGATTTCTTTTTTATATGCTAAGCATTAAGTTTGGCGATTTTGTTTAATTGATTATTGATTATTAGTAAGTACTTGTAATATTTATTATACAAAGCTTCTTCTGGAACATCTATTATTATAGTCAACAATTTTATATTAAGAGTAGCTTTGAGATAACCTTTCTTAATCACATTTGCTTATCTCTAACCTTCTACTTTAAAAATTAATCGATTGAATTCGTTTAGAAATTTGCTAAAAGAATAAGCTCCTTGTTTTATATAATTGATTTGATTTAGAGCCTTTTATTATTAACGAGAATCAGAGAATATTATTCGAAGTTATTCCAAAAATTCCTTTACCATGAATTTCTTTTTTTTATCAATATAAGCTATTCAAGGAAAGATTCTTATTACTACCTCTTTTAACAATCTTCCGAAAGTATATTATATTCTTTTTTTTTATTCAATAGTAGGATCATTAATTTCCAATTTTATATACAAAAGGCCTTCGAATTGTAAATAATAAGCAAATTCATTTTCATCGAACTTTTCAGGGTATAAAAGTAAAGGTTTTGATTTTCATACAATGTTATTTAATATCGAAGATATTGCTATTGGGATTTCGGATAATGTTTTTTATTGAAAGGTTTTATATAAGGTTATATGAATTTCCAATCGAATAATAGCTTTGGTTTATTGAAGAATCAAATCTATTATTTGTTGAATTTGTTACTCTATTTGTTGAGCTTATTGTTCTGCTTATTGAATCTAATATTCGAATATTTTTTATAACTATTATAGCGATATATTTCCTTTTATTGTAATCGTTTGTAATTATTCATATCGTATAAACCATAAGTTAAATTACTATTGTATATAGAAACTTTATATAAGACCATATACCTTAACTATAAAGGATTTTTATATAGAATTATATATTTTAATCATAAAGGATTTTCATACAAAACCGTATATCTCAATTATAAAGGATTTTCGTTTTGAGTCGATAACACTACCCTTATAGCTTCGTACAATAATATATTTACAAATTAATGTGAATAAACTAGTTAATTCTAATATTATAGATCAAAGATAAAGGGGTCAATATAATTGGTAGTCTATATTACAAGAAGAATTAATTAAAAAGGAAATAAGGATTTTCTGTACGAATAGTGTTTTTGTTATATTTTTATGCTAAGTTATACAAATGTGTGTAGGTTATGTGACCAAGCTTTGTACGGGTGCAACCCGTTACAATTATTTATTTCAAAATATTATCTTAAATATAGATAGTGCTATATATCTTATTAATAATATTGTCACGGCGCCAACTATATGATCTGTAGTTGCCTTCGTGCCTCAGGCATAGTATACTAGTGCGCCCTACTTTCTATAAGTAGAGCCTTATTTTTCTATAGCTCTTTTACTTTTATAATATAATATAAGTCTTTACCTATGCCTTAATAGTTTGTACTATTATCAAATAAGCTATTATAGCTTTATTTTTCTTTATTTCTTATTTCTCATTTTTCCAAAGTCTTATTAATACTTTATCTTGATTGTACTGATTGTATTCATTATTGATTTATTGTATATTCTGTTATCAACATTTTATATCTTTAAAGTACTGAAGATAAATGATCAAACATTTATATTAGAAGTGTTTATATCTGGCTTACCTCCACAATTCTTTTTTTTAAATCATATTCTTAATTCCGCCAAAATTGATATCTTTTTTTTTATAAACTTATTCAATAATCCAAATGCTTTATACTTTACTATTATCCAAATTGTATTCGATTTGATTGAATCAATTACAAATTTATTATAAACTCAAACCGCTATTATATAGGCTTAAACCACCAATGTTTAATCAAGGATTACCGAATTGGAAGATACAATTGCAATATTAAAGATTGCTATTTATAATAATTCGCAAGTTTTATTCTATTGTAAGTATCTTATTGCTTTCGAAAAATTTAGTGGTAATAAGCAGAATATTATAAAGTGCTAAGATCAATATACAACTTTTTATAATATAGTCAATTGCTATTTGACTGTAGATTACAAAAATAAATTAGAATTTCAGAAAATCATATTTCTTATTAATCTATTTTCCAATCTTATTTATATAAACAATTAGATATACTTTGATATAATCACCAACAATCTGTATAATTCTGATCTTTGACCTCCTAAATAACGTATTATAGTAAATATCTAATATGAATTAAACAAGCAATACTAAACTTTAAATCTTTTATATAAAGCTTTTATAAATTATAACAAATACAAAATGAAAAAGATTCTATTTAATAACTTTATTATTGAATTCAAATAGTTTGCTATCAAATACAAGAAAACTATCGAATAATAAGTTGTCGATCTTAAACTCAAGATTTCCTAAAACCTAATCAATGCTTTAATTAATTGGCTGAATAAATCTTTTATTGTTAATATCGATATATGGATAATTTAATGGTAAGATATTTATAATGATTTAGAGGAAAAGATTCATTTTAATAATCAATGCAAAAACCAAGGTATCAATTCTAATGATTAGAAAAAACTCAACAAAAAGAAATCTATTATTACTGTTGTAATACCTACGCCTGATCTCTTCGAAGATCCTATATAACTGAATGCTGCTTGCTAAGGTTAATAAACTTTATTATATTATGATAAAGAATAATACTTAGATCTTGATCTCTATCTTTATTACAAAAAGCCTGATCATATCAAATTCAATTGTAAAAAAAAGTGATACAATAATGCAAAATATAATATTAACCCAAAAATTATATAAGATCCCAACCGTTTTATTACAAATCAATATATTCCAAGTATTTATTGTTTTCCTGCTATCGATCACTATCACAATCCTAGACTTTATTATAAAGCTTACAATTCTATTTATTAGAAAACATTCCTGTTTATTAATTGTTTTCCGATTATTATAATATCATTTCGATATACCTTTTCAATCCTCATCAATAATATAGACCTGGGTGGATTTGTTGAAGACTTTATATATTCGAATGATAGCAGAAATTCTATTCCCCAATTAGATATGTTAAAAGATTAATCTCGGTTCACAGTCGCGAATCGAGATTCTTTATGGAAAACCTATTTTTGTAAATTAAGAGATTAGTTATATCTAGGGACCCTTTGTATTTTAGAACAATAAATAGCAAATCTCTTAAAATCTCAATAGAAATTTTCCTTACACCTAATATAATCATTCCGTTTATTGGTTTAATAAATAATGGAGTTGTGGGATATGGATTTATAAATAGAATTCTTATATTTAAGTTTGGTATACCTACACACCCCCTCCCAACGATTCGCAACCTATTACTTACAGATGAAAGAACTTCTGATATTCTATCTCAATATGTACTATTAGATATACAAATTAATAATTATAAGGAGATTGACTTATTCTATATCACCAATCTTTTCGATACGGATTCTATAATCCTTAGTCTTTCATAGCTTCAATGCTATAATCCTATTATTGATTGGGCAACAATAATTCTCAAGTTCATGTTTATATATTGCTTTAGATATTGTTATTCAATTAATTCTATTATAATCATTATCCCCGATTGTAATGATATATCAATCTTAATAGATACTGCACTCAATTCAATATTATATATACATATTAGGAAATCTATTTTGAAATCTATTTTGAAAAATTCTATTTCAATCCTATATCAAATCTTTATTAAAAAAATCATCAATAAAAATCTCCAAACTTTCTCTTCCTTGTTTTAAAATCAATCAATACTTTTGGAATATATTTCTTCAATTCTAGTTATAGAAACGAATACTAATAGAAATCTCAATAATATAAATCTTGCTGATTCAATATCATTCAACTAAAACCACTACTACATTTACCAAATCAATAAGAAAACAGAAATCCGCACCAAGATAATATCAAACTAATTGATTCTGAAACTAGCTTCAATATGAATCATTGCAAACTTTAGGGTATACAAAAGATCATTACAAAATCAAAACGTTTTATTCCTATTAAATTCTCCATTACTATCAAACCTCTTAAAAAAATCAATTAACATCTTATAAAATATTCGACAAGAAATAACCAATATAAAGTTTCTTATAGCTAATAGCTTTATTCAATTCTATAGAGATTAGGAAGTTTATATTATAAGAGTAATCTGGAATGAACTGGATAGAGCTAGCAAGTTACATTGTATAATAACAAACGATCCTATTCAATTATATTATAGTATTATAGAAAGTAATATCAAAAAGTTTATGGAAAAGATCGATCGATTTGTGCTATCTACAATAAAGATTCAGAGCAAACTACTACTTTGGTTTTGCAATCTGTTTATTGGTTTCTTACTCTCTTTTATTAACAAACTCCCATCATAACACTCTTGGGATTACAAGATCGAGATTATACCAGACCAAAAGCTTTTGTACAACAAAGGTTGCTTAATATCTCTAGTCAAGCTTTAAATCATTTACAAATGGCTCAACAATAATCTAAATAAAGAATTCATTTGTAAATCCCGCTTTCGATTGGCTGTCCTATTCTTCCTAATTGCAAAGCCTAGGAAAGGCATTCGAATCTACCAGAACTATTGTAGACTAAACAATATTACTATTAAGAACTACTATCCACTCCCATTGATTAAAGAAACCCTTGATACCTTATACTATACTAAAGTTTATATCAAATTGGATATTATCGCTGTATTTAATAAACTACAAATCATAAAAGATCACAAATAGAAAACTGTTTTTATAATTCATTTCAATTTATTCAAATCTTTGATAATACCTTTCGGTTTTTACAATACTTTTACCTCATTTTAAAACTATATCAATTATATTCTTTTTAATCTTTTGAATAAGAATTGTATAATATATCTAAACAATATTTTGATTTATTTTAAGAATGTTATAGATTATTGAAAGCAAGTTTGCGAAATTGTTTAGAGATTTATTGATATTAGATTACAAATTAACATCGATAAATACAAGTTCGAAATGAAAAGAACGAAATACTTCGGTTTGATTATTATTCCTAATAATATTGAAATGAACTCCAACAAAATTAAGACTATCCTCGAATGGAAATTGTTAACTAAATTAAAAGATCTCTAATGTTTTCTAAAGTTTGTCAACTTTTATTAACATTTTATTTGCAATTTTTCTAAAATTATAGAATCTTTGAACCATCTATTGAAAAAAGAGAATACTTGGAATTGGATTACTGATCAAGAAAATATTTTTAAAAACCTGAAGCATATTTTTGCCTTTGTTCCAATTCTTATAATATTTGATTATCACTGCTACACAATTGTCGAAACAGATGTTTCAGATTGAGTTGCAAATGGAATACTCTTTTAATATAACGATAAGGGCTGACTATATTTGGTTATATACTTCTTCTCAAAATATAATGCTGCCGAATATAATTATAAGATTTACAATAAAGAATTATTAGCTATTATCAAATCTTTAGAAAAATAAAAACCTAAACTATATAGAACTCAAAAGTTATTCGAAATCATTACTAATCATAAGAATCTAGAGTATTTCATATCAACAAAGATGCTGAATTAGAAATAAACTAGATGAACTAAATTCTTATTTGGTTTTAATTTTTGTATTATATACCGCTCTAGTTATAAGGCAATTCGCCTCAATACACTAAACTGTAAAGCAGAAAACCGCTTTGTTTATATCAATCTTAACAACAACCGGATCAAAAATCGCTTATAGACAATTCTCCTAGAAAAAGTATTCAATATCGTTACATTCAAAAACCTTATTCAACAAGTGAACAACAATATCAACCTTATCGTAGCCCCTATAGGTATAATCATTTCCGATATTAAGAAATCAATCAACAATTTTATTAATAAAGTATACAAATCATTCGAATTGATTACTATTATATACAAAACCCTTCGAAACTCGGCCGCCCGTTATTAACTATTATCGATTCAAAAAGATCTTCAATTCGCCCTTCAAAACTATAAATTAATTAATAACAAAATCTTCTATCGCAATCACTTTTTCATCCCTCCTTTTATTGAACTTTATACCCAGATTATATACCGAATACACTTCATCAAACCTGCCGGATACTCTGGTTAAGTTAAGACTATTAACCTTATCTCCTACACATATTAATAGCCCAATATATCAAGAGAAATCGAAATTTATATACAAACCTATCAACTCTATTTTCGAATCAAAGCCTTCTGTTTTATTACATTCAAATTCCTAGAACCTCTATTTATATCATTTCATCCCTGATCTAATATCTTTATTAATTATATCATACTATTATTAATCAGCGAATACCACAATAAAAAATATCAATATATTGTTATAATCATTTACTGTTTAACAAAAATATATTATTTCATTTCAATTGTAAAACTCTTTACAAAAAAGCTTATTAATCAGTTCGTCGAGAAAGTCTATTATTTATATAGCTCATCCGATAATATTATATTTGATAAAGATTTACAATTTGTATTAAAATTCTGGAAACACCTATTCGAATATCTATCAATCACTTTGAAACAATCCTTCTTATTCCATCCTAAATCTAATAGACAAATAAAGAGAATCAATACTATAATAAAACAATACCTTCATACTTTTATAAACTTCCACCAAAACGATTAATACAATTGGCTCCTATTCACAGAGTTTGTGCTCAACAATACTACCTCAAAGATTACTAGGGTATCCCTATTCTTTATTAATTATGGTTTTCATTCATGCCTCAATATTAAGCCCTCTTCACTGATTCCCTCAAACCTATTATATCAACACAAATACAAGTTTCTAAAGGCTAATAAGATTGCAAATCGATTTAATATCATTCTAACAAAATTGAAAGCTTTAGCTACTCAATCCATTCAGAGATATGAAGATTATACTAATAAGACTTGTATCGACACCCCTTTATACAAAAAAGATAATAAAGTATAAATTAATATTAAGAATATAAAAACCAATCGTTTGATAAAAAAAGATAATAATAAATGAAATAGCCCCTATAAGATTCTAAAAGTTTATAAACAAGCCTATCTATTCCAGCTCCCAATTAGTTTTAAGATCTTCCTAGTATTCCACAATTCATTACTTCGATTACTCCATCACTCACCCGAATTAGTCGGTCAAAAAGCAATCAACGAAACCGAATCCTATCGAAATTAAGGCTGCATTTTAAAAAGAGATAACAAAACGAATAAAGAAATTGAACAATGAGAATTCAATAAATTGCTTGACTATCATAATAAGAACAGATTTCACTACCAAATTAAATGAAAACATTACTCAATATCTTAGCAATTCGTCAAAGATTTTTACAACCAGAAAAACACAATCATCACTTTTCACTTAGCAAATCCAAATAAACCAGAGCCATTCACTTGAATAGGTTTCAAAAGACCTATTATTCCTGATCTCCTGCTAATACTTATATCAAACGCACTCCCGAATCGAGGCCAAAGCAAACCAAAAAAGCTTTGTTAATTGATTACTACTTTCAAAAAGGTTTATTTTTATTCAATGGTAGAAATTAGAGTATTTTAATATTATTTTGTTTTTTAAAGGGTTAATTGATATTGTGATCGGGGATCGATCGCTTTGAGCAGGGGGTACTGTTACAATGCTAACTATATGATCTGTAGTTGCCTTTGTGCCTCAGGCATAGTATACTAGCGCGCTCTACTTCCTATAAGTAGGGCCTCATTCTTTTATAGCTCTTTTACTCTTATGGTATAATATAAGTCTTCACCTGTGCCTTGACAAATATTTTACTTTTTAATAAATAAAAATATATATCTTCTCCATTATTAAATTATATTAAATCTAGAATAAAAATCTTCCCAATTATTAACCATAGCATATACACAATCAAAAAGATTATTTATTAATTAAACAATTTTGAAAATAAAAATCTTATATTCAAGAATATAATATATATTCCTAAATTCCATATTAATATTATTTCAAAAACTAAATTGAAAGAAATCAGTTTATAATTTATAAATATAGATTTATTGATAACAATTTTATTGTTATTCAATACACTTATACAAACAATCTCTTATTCCTAAAATATAATCTATTTTCATTTTATTCCCTATTATTCATAAATATTCTAATAAATTAATTAATAAGTATATATTCTTCAATCAATAAGAGAATCAAATAATCTTTTCGATAATCTCGTAATTCTTTAAGACTATAATATAACTTTATCAAATTATAATATAAAAGATTTAAATATTTTAGAAAAGTGTTAAAAGGAATAGAAGTTACCGGTGCTAAGCACGTGTAGTGATTAGTAATACGGTTACCTAAACGGGCTAGATTAAACGAACCATAGACAGGCATATTAGTCACCCCCATACAATACTATAGGATGAATAATATGCTGACATGCATCGCAATATAGTCAATATAGAGGCCTCTTCCACACAATCTTTCAATAAAAAGAAGTATTAGAACATTTAATTTCCTCTACAAAAAATATTAGAATAAAAGGAATAACTAGATTGGAATATATTGATTATACCTATACTCATATAAAACAAATTATTTCACAATTGTTTAATAAATATCAATTATTATATCCTTTTTACAAAATTTAATAAAATCTTTTCGATTTCTTTAAAAAATATACTAGAACTTTGTGGCTTCTAATAATTAAGGAAATATTTAATAAAAAGATATTCATCTTTCCTTTTTATCAAAAATTTCACTTTAAAGTTTATAAAATTATTTAAGGATTTCTCACTCAAATACTACAAAAATACAATCTTTTTATAATATACATTAGATAAGACAACAATATTTCTATAATAGGTATTATAGGAGATATTATATTCGAAAAATGGATTATTCAAAAAGATATAGAATTAAAATTATTTCTATTCAATATACACAAATCAAATAAAAGATCAAAACGAGTAGAATAAGAAATTATAATAAAACAAATCAAAATATGTTAAAAGATCATGTAGAAGTTGGTGGAAAAGCCTTAATATTATTAAATTCTATATAGAGATACGATATATATATATAGACTCGATAGAATCATATATAAGCTAATCCCGATATAGCATAGTGTGATATACAATATAAGCACCTTTTCTAACACTCCCCCATACTGATATCGTATATCTGAAGTTATGTAGCCTATCGAAAGCTATGGGAAGGTTATGGAAGTTATATTGTAAATCGGTGCTATAATTGATTTCAATCAAGCTAAGCGGTATGATTTATATTGTAAAGATATGTATGCAGTGTTCGATCGCTTTCATTCAATAAATCTCGAGAGGTGTTAATAAGTGTTTTGAAGTTAACGAATTGATTTTAGAGTATATTAGAAAGCACTTTAAAGTTATAGTATTGATTTTAATAGTTTTCAAGAAGTGCTTTGGGATTAGTAAATTAGATCTCAAAAGCTATTAAAAATTATTCTGGGATTAGTAAGTGATTGATAATGAAGACACTAATCATTAATAATATCTTTTCCAAAAATCAATTTTTTTAATCAATTTTTAAAGAAAATCGTCTCCTCCAGAGTTACCCAATATCTAATATAAATGTTTCTTTAAGAGTGTAGGGATTATACTAATAATATAATACCTATTAATCTATAAAGCATATATCTCTACAGCTTTTCCCTCTAAAAGGAGCTGGGATATAGTCTCTTATATAATCATTCTAATTATATAGAATCTTTTAATTCCTGCTTTTCTTTATAAGAGTATAGAAGATATCATACACCTTTTCTATATAATGGAATGTTAGGGTGCTTCTCTATAGAGTGTATTCTACAACTCTTCCTTTTTCTTTTAAATATATTTAAAAGAGGATATAAGATTGATAATAATATTCTTGATTATTTTAATTTTACTAATCTTTACTATAAGAAATATAGGAGATAGTTTTATTATCTTTTATATAATAAAATATTAAAATATTTCTCCAAATATAATAATATATATTTTCCCATTACCATAATCATTTGTTTTTTTTTTATATATAGTTTCGGATTACCTTTAATTCTCTTTAGGATTTCTGGCTTTATATATTCAATACCTTTGAATCTCTACAAATCCTTTAACTCTTTATATACTTTTTTTTCCCCTCGATTACTAATATAGCTATTATCGATATAAAAAATCGAAATCGAAATTATATAAAGATGGTAATCAAAAAAAAAACAAAGATTTTTTTGGAAAGAATTAGAAGAGAATCAAAATGATTATATATAAATAGAATACAAATAAAATTTAATCGCTTATTAAAAGAAAATGAGATTGAAAGTTGAAATATTATAAAATAACAGAACTAATAAGCGAAATAAATTAAATACTATAAAAATCTATTAAATAAAATAATAATCCAATAATCATTATATTCATCAGATTATAGATATAAATAATTGGAAAATTATCAAAAAAATGAAAAGGATAGCAAGGAAATTTCTGAAATAAAGAAAATCTTATTAAATTAAATGGGTTTTGTAGCTCCCCTATAAACTATATTCAAAGCATTCTCAACTTTAAGGTTTTCTATAGATAACCCTTAACTATATAAAGTTTGATCAATTTATAAAGTATTGCTGATTACTTATATTGTATTATTGCTATTGATATAAAGTTTATAAAGATCGAAAAGAAAAAAATCGAAAATGAGATAAGGAAATCTTATTATAATTAAGATTCTTGAATTGTTGAAAAAAGATAAAAATGAATAGCAATCATTTATCAAAGCTTTATTGCCCTTTTCAATCTTGTAGATTGGATTGTTATAATGCTATACATCTGAATATTCATTACAATCTTTATTGTTTTCAATCCTAAAGATTGAATTGCTATAGTGCTGCACACTTAAATATTCATTACAATCTTTATCGTTTTCAATTCTAAAGATTAAATTATTATAATGCTATGCACCTAAGTATTCATTACAATCTCCATTATAATAACACCGCACATTTTACAACATTATATAAAATATTGGAATCTTATAATAACATTAAAGTCAGATTTATTTGCTAAATAAAGCTATACTCCTCTAATCGATTAATTGGATTGGGCTAGATACCACCTGATTGTTTTTGGGATTTAATTTTGTTTACAAAAACAACAGTCTCCGGATTTAACAAAATCGCTATTATCTATCATAACATTAATCAAATAACTCTAAAAAACTAATCCTAATATTATACGAACCCAGGCTCATAATCTATTAAAAGATTATATAAAAGTTGATGAAAAAGCCTTAATATTATTAAATTCTACATAAAGATACAATATATATATATGAACTCAATAGAGTCATATATAGACTAATCCCGATATAATATAGCGTGATATGCGGTATAAGCACCTTTTCTAACAAAATATATATTTCTTTAAAACTTTCTGATTATATATAAATAGAAGTTGTACAAACAGCTATCTATCTATACAATATCAATTTTTACAAAACCTACTTTTTCAAATCTTCAAATAAGATATTGAATACATTATTTCAAAACTATTATTGTTATTCCACATTATCGATTATTAATCATTTAATTTACAATCTTCAATTAAACTAAAATAATATATATCGATATAGATATCAAGCTTACCTATTAAAAAAAAAGAACTTAAAATTAATAGGAAATTTTATAAGATTAATCTTAAAGCACATATTGAATACCTCATTAAATATATTATAAAATTATTAATCTTCTACATATAGATTTCAAAGTTTAAAAGGATTATTATTACTTATAACATTATATTTAATGAAAATCATATATATAAAAGTAACACTTTTAATAGAATTGTTAATATATTATTAGAATAAAAATTACAAAAACTTTTTAAAGAATTTGATATTTCAATTCTAATTAATATCAATAATATTCTTTTAGAAAAAGAGTATAAT
Organism: Botrytis aclada; assembly: GCA_014898285.1. Lineage (NCBI taxonomy): Eukaryota > Fungi > Ascomycota > Leotiomycetes > Helotiales > Sclerotiniaceae > Botrytis > Botrytis aclada. Next base: position 2,014,757 of record RCSV01000010.1, read on the forward strand.
GAGATTACTTCAGATTATACTATAGTAACTTCCTTATCTAATACCATTATACACATTACAAATACATTTATAAATGAATAGGATTTAGGAATACATCTAAGGAATAGAAATATATCTATGTCACGGGCACCTCCGGGAGCATTCAGAGGCTTTACCGCTAGGCCACAAAAGCACAAAAGACTAGGAGGTAGAACTAGAAGTTCTACCTTACTCTCACATATATAGCAGGACAGGACAGGACAGGACAGGAAGGGCTAGTGTCACCTCGTGATAATCTATAAATTATAAAAGGATTATATTATTAAAAAATCTACAATCTTTAATAATTCAAGATTCAAATATTTTATTTCAAAAATAACTAAGAAATTTGTAATTCCCGGATATCAATAATTTCATTTTAAATAATTCAATAAGTATTAAAGAATTATTTATTATTCTAGAAAATATAAATTATAAGTTTATTGAATTTGCTATTGATATTCTATGTACAAAACATAATGATAATCTAGAATCTTTGTTTATTAATAATTATTTAGATTCTTTAATAAGTGAGAATAACATATATAGGAAGAACCCTATTCCTATATCAAGATTAATTGAAGATGTATTTACAAAAAATTTGTTTTCTTTAAAATTTTATGCAATAAAGGATATAATATCAGTCTGATTATTTATTCTTAAAGAATTTTTTAATTCACTCACTAAAAATGAAGCTAATCTTTATAAGCAATCACCTAAACAATAAAGAATTATAAAGATCGAAATTCTATAATCAATTCTTAATTTATTAAATATCAAATACTTAACTTCAATCTTTTTATTTTTAATACTTTGCTTTCAGTAAATTATAATTATTTAATTAAATAATAAGATCTTTTAAAACAAAAATCAAAGATATTAGTAAGTTATATATTTATTGATATAATTATTGTAAATCTATCTAATCAAAGTAATAATAAATTAGGAAACTTTTATAAAACATTTTGGTTTAATTATTTAATTATAAAACAAAAGAAGAATAATAATTCTTATATTATTATTTATAGTGTAATCGCTATAGCTATTTAAATAAAATCTAATTCTTTTATTATTTTAAATAAGGATTAGTAAAAATCATTGCCAAAAGTTTATCTTTTAGAATTATTATTTTTATTTAAATACTATTATCAATTTAAGAATCATTTTCTAAAACTTTGATTCAAGTATAAATATGAAATTTAAATCAATAATCTGAAGAAAAGAAAAACATAATATGAAATAAATATAAAGAATACTTCAATTGCTTCTATTCTATTATAATAGGTATTTATATATAAATACAATGAATAAGGTTTCTTATTTAGATGTAAAGCAAGACTAATAATATAAGAGGATTTTTAGTCAAAAGATATTATTAAATCTATTTATATCGCAACTCTTATTGAACAATTATTTAGAATTGTTATAACATTTATTATAAAATACAATTTGGAAATCAAGTAATTTGATATAATTAATGTATTTGTTAATACTTATAGAGATTCATCAAATATATTAATAATTTATTATTTATTAAATGAATTCAAGAAATCAAATAAATATGTAATGTTTGATTGTATTTTATATAATCTTTATAATTCTTCAGTAATTTGGTTCAAGGATTTTAATATTATATTGAAAAATCTTGATCTTATTTAATACAAAAAGGAATCCTATTTTTCTATAAACTTAGAATAAATAATTTTAATTTTATTCTTTATAGATGATATTTAGATTATTTATTATAAAAAGAATTTGATAATAATTGATTGCATCATTTCTGATATTAAAGCTGTCTACAAACTTTATGATCTAAGTGATACAGAATGATTTCTAATTATTTGTATTATTTATAATCAAAAAGCAAGGAGATTATAGTTAGTATATAATACATATATTAAAAAGATTACAAAAAAGTTTAATCTTAATTAAAATAATGTATATATTTCATTATTTTTTATAATATTCGTAAAAATAAATAAATAAAACAAATATTATATTTATATAAATATATAAGGAAAAGGTAAGATCTATATTATATACTATAATTACCGTAAAAGCCGATATTATATTCATTACATTTTAGTTTAATTATTTTCTTATTAATTTATTTCTGGATTATATAATAACAATTAATTATTATATTCGGTATCTTTGGAATACAATATATTATGCTATTGAATATAATAAAGATTAAATCCCTTAACTTCTATTATTTTCAAATGCATTCTTTACAGACGACGAGCTGCCCGTGGTACAATGGTGAGCACAAGGCTGGGCAGTCACATCACCAAGGTCGATCGAGCGATCGTCCTAGCAGCAAGAGGAGTTCTACCCGCTTGGCGCACGACTCCGACCATTGCGATCCTGAGAGACTCTGGACTACCGCCCGGCGAGCTAGCACTCGAACAAGCACGAATAAGATTCGCACTCCGACTCCGCAAGGTGGACGAAAACCACCCACTGGCGATTCGTCTAGCGCAGGCACCTCAACACAAGATGAACAACACCAACCTCCGCAGACTAGCTAGATTGATCCCGGAAGCACCGAGACCAATACTCTCCCCGCCGCACTTCTCCGCAGGGAGCCGCACCGACCCCACAGGAGGCGTGAAGAAAGAAGCAGCCGCGCTCGAATTCACGCAATGGTGGAATCGTCTGCCTGACAGCCATATCACAGTCTTCTCGGACGGCACTGAACAGTACCACCGAGGGCAAAAGATAGTCGGCTACGGCTACGCGATCTACCGGGGACAATTTCCAGTGGCATCCGGCCATGGGGCGATCAACCCGCTCTCGCATGTCTTCGACGCCGAGATAGTGGGTGCTCTAAAAGGTTTGGAGCGCGCTGTCCGACTGGAACCGGCTGGGCAGATCACTACGTGTATCAACAGCACCTCAATCATTTGGTGTATCAGGGGTAACGTTTTCGACTCATTTCAATAAATGTTTCTACATTGTTATGAGATTATGAGGAATAGATAAGTAGCAATCCGATGATTGTCTGGATATATTGGAATCCTTGGAAACGAGAAGGCCGATTGGCTCGCCGATCTGGGCGCCTATAGCGATCGCATCGAAAACGACAACTCATCGCTCCCCACTATCAGTGGTATAAGCTCAACGGCCAGAACCCTCAGACGAGAGGCAGAGCAGAGGTGGTGGAAGCGAAATGAGGTCTCCCTCGCTGGCCGATACCGTCGCTGGCACCTCAGCTACCAAGTCAAGGAACCTGAGGAACTTGCCCTCCCCCGCCCTATTCTTCAGCGATTGGTAGCGCTCAGGACCGGACACGGGGATTTTGCGTCCTACCACCGGCGCTTTCAGCACGACAACGCCACCTCAGAATGCTCCTGCGGATACAGCAAAGAGCCTGAGCACCTAGTGCTCTGCCGACACTCCCGCACCCAATTCAACAACTGGCCAAACAAACCCGACTCAATTCCGCGAAACACAAAGAGTGCAATCGACTATCTCTCTCTTCTTCTGAAGACCCCAACAAACTTCGCAATCTTTCTAGCGATCATTAATCACTTCGAGCAACCACGCTTAGCTTCCCCGGAGAGCCTCTGATCTCCCACTTTCACATTGCCAACCAGGGCTGCACCCCCCTCTGGAGCCGTTCCCCCTCCTCCACCGCTGCGTACAAACTGCAACACACAAAAACTGACAATATAGGGCCCTATAGCCAGCCGCAAACCTGGACTACCCAGCATGAAGTGGGTTGAACAGCACCGACATTGCAAGCGAGAGACAAGCGGCAGGAGCGCGCACAGCGCCCCTGGCCGCTTCTCCCCCGACCTGCATCACAGCCGTAGAAGAACGGAACGCGTGGCTATGCCGGCACCCCCACTAGCATAGTCCATCCCTAGTACCCCCTGGGAGGTCGTGGCGAGCCCCTGCGGCTTGCCCCCCGGATGTAAATTAAAATAAATAAATAAATAAATAAATCTTTACAGACGACCCAAAAACTCAACAATTATTATAAGATTATATCATTTCGCTATTTAAAGGATTAATAATTTGAAAAGCTTAAAAATAAGATATAATAATTATATTTATTATTAAAATTAAATTATTAAATATAGAATATATATTAAAAGAAACTTTTATAACTTTTTAATCTCTTAAGAAAATCAATCTTTTTATTAGATTATTAGATATTATATTTTGTAATAATCAACAAATTATTAGATTAGTAATAGGCAAAAACGAGAGAATCACTATTAAACTAAAATATATTGATATTCAGAATATATAATTAAAATAAGAATATATAAAAGGAAACTTTTATTTCACTTATTTTTTAATAGCTGAAATGATATTAGATGGATTTACAAAGAATTTATCTTGTTAAAAGTTTAATTATTTTATATTATTATTAAATCTTTAAAATATTAGAGGTAGGATTATTGAGATTATTTGATTAATTTTTCTTTAAGAACTTTCCTTTTTTTAATGTATTTAATATCAATTTGTAAAATCTCAATCGTTCTTTTCTTTTTTTCAATAATATTATTAATAGATATTCCTTCGAATGTTTTATGCTTTTTATTATTATTAGAATTTAGAGAAAAAGAAAATTGATTTTTTGTTTTCTTATTATTTACATTAATATTTATATTCAAATTGAATTGAATCTTTCTTTTCTCTTTATTTTTCAATATAATCTTTTTATATATTTTATTAAAAATAAATCCAGAAGCTATAGGCTTATTGAAAATCTCTAATTGTTTTACAATAAATGATAGAAAAAGAGAAGATTTTTAATTTTTAATTAAAAAGGGAGGTATAGTTGTTGATTGAATTAATTGATTCAATTAAAAAGAAGTTCTAAGTAGTTATACTAATTGAGGGGAGGCAATTTGTATTGATAATGAGAGAGATGTATTAGAAAAAGAAATTAATAAATTTAAATCAATAAATTTATTATTTTCTTTCTATATCATCAATATTATAGTTATTGCAGTACAAGCCGACTTTATATTGAAAATAGTTTTTTATCAAAATGATTATCAGTTCAATCAAATAATCGATTAAGACTTTTGAGAAACTTATCTGATCTGATAAAATTATAAAGTTCGACTTCGAAAGTTTAATCAACCTTTTTGCTAAAGATTTTAAAAAGATTGATAATGTAATATAGATATATATAAAACATTTCTAATATTGAGAAGAAAAAGAATTCTTATATTTGAAGCATTTTTCATAATCTTTATAATAATTAAAATAAAAGATAGAATATATTCAATATATGAGACTATATATTAATCATTTTAATCTTTTGTATCCCGAACTCTATTCTTGGGATAATTCTTTTAATTTGAAATTTTTGATTCCTTTTTTGATACAGAAATTCCTAAAATAGAAAAAAAAGAGGAAAATGATTTATTCAAAAATGAAGTACTATTGTCCGACAATCCTTTCTTAGCTATCAAAAGCTTGTATAAGTAAATCTGCTTGTTTAGTAGTAGTAATAATGGTATAATCTTTCTAATCAATACAGCCACAAAAGAACAATGGACTAGTATTCTTTAGAATATCATTAGATTTAACAAATGCATCAAAATTAGATATACTTTTTGAAGGACTTCTATTATCCTTTTCAGGAAAATGATTTCGAGTAGAAAAGAATATTAAGGGAATATAGAATTCACAAGAAGGATTTAAAGTATTAGTATTAATTTAAAAAAAAAACAATATATTGCTATACGAAAAGTATAGGGTTAATATAATATGAAGATCGAATTGTATCAATTATTTTATATCAATAAGAATAAGTCAAATAAATTTATAATTGAAGTAAAGATATATATTTAATAATAAAAGTATAACTTGCTCAGAAGATTTTTTTAATAAAAGGGGATATAATAAAAACTCTAATTGAAACTATATAGAACCAAAATTTTAAAAGAATGGGAATCATTCTATTCTTATTATTATAATCTATTAATGAATATTTCAGAAAACTTTAGAATTTTTAGATATTCTGATTCTAGGTATTTCCATTAAAGAATTACTATGTATATAATATACTCAAATCAAATTATAGATTTAGTATATTTGTAATATCTTTAATTCATTAAATCATTTCTAATTGTATATTTGTATACACTTCTAAAATATCAGATCATCAACTCAATGATCTATATATATATATATATATCAAAAGTACAATTACTTAGTTAATCTAGTTTATTTCCTTATTTTTATATCATTTTTTACTCCTTTATTTACAAAATTTATATATTCAATAAAAAAAATCATTTATATATATCACACACATTGATATATTACTACTTGTAGTATTTATCACCTAAATTAAAAAAAATTCTTTTATTCTTAAACAAATCGAAATTACCTCGATTTAAAAGATGTGTTATACAATATCATATACTATATATATGCCCTGATCATCAAGATTAGCCTTTATAATCAATCTCAATTATATTATTATTACATTAGCTACTTCACTTATTACGTAATCTATTAGAATAATACTTTTTTCCAAATAAACCACTACATAACCTATTTTGAATATATATAAAGAATACTAATTATTATATTCAATCCTTAAATAAATCTAATCTATTATTCGTTTATTCTATTATCTTTGTAACGGATTGAAGGATTATACCTGCCAGGGCAGAGGAAAAGGTTCTACCGGCAGGATTTTAAGATTCTGCTAATAGAAAGTATAAAAGAATATGATATCCTTTATTCTTATATTCAATAATTTAATATTCTTTTATATAAATTATTAACTTCAATTCATTATTTATTATTAATTATCGATTATGCTTTAAACCCAATCATCACATTATATTAAGTTCACATTACAATCCTAAAAAGAATAGAATATCTAACTAAAACTTCATTAACAATTCAAATCGAAAATACATATAAACACTTTTGATACAAATTTTTTCTAAAAGATTTATTATTTATTCAAATCTATTGAAATAGTTTTCATTATAAGAACCACTATAGTAAAAAGTTTATGATTAGATAATCAACAACCCGACCCTTCAGAATAGCTTTAAATAGTTATTTAAGATTCTGAAAATGAATCTTTGAAATAATTGTTAAATATCGAAAAAGCATTTCAACCTTTAAAAAAATATAAAACAACCAAAATCGATATACTGCCTATATCAACAAACCTCCTTGATTTTGTATCCAAAAAAACTATGAATTTAGTTATAATTAATCACTCCACATCACCTATATTACCAAATCCCTCAGGTTTTGTACCTAAAAAAGCTACTATAGCTACCCATCCCTCTATTCCGATTGAATTAGAATTTATTTAATAAAATACTAAATTTCAAAAGCAATTGAATCACCTTTCAACCCTCCTAATAAAAAAATCAAACTCATTTTGTTATTGATATTAATGAAAATTCTTTTTGTCTTTCCTCAAACTTTGTTAGGTTTTATTTATTATAGAAAATTATCGATTTTTGACCTCCCTATATAACTCCTACCGAATAAAAAAACTCAGTAGTAAAATTAAAGATTTAGAACTCTTGGATGATAATATCAAACTTACCTTTAAGGTATAGAGAATCCTTGTTGAAAAGAAATTGCTTGATAATGTAAATCATTATTTAGATAAATAATCCAAAGTGTGAGCTGTATTTAATTGAACTATAGGTATAATATAAAATCATTTGGTATTCTGAATAACTCATACAAAGTTCCAAATCTTTGAAGTTACAATCGACTTTTTAGCTACTATTTTTCTAGTATTCAATTGTTTGGAATTAGTTATTGAAGATTTTAGAGCTTTATATATAGGTATCTTAATCTTTCATTAATTTTATACTCAATTCTTAAAACTAGCTTTTGAAGCAGAAATTCCTGAAAGTATTTATTGCAAGGAAATTACTTACAAAATCTTTTCGAATTTTTGTAATGCTATTCTAACCATTATGGATATATACCCGAAATTCAAAGATTATATTAATCACTTAGTCAATATCGATGCTCAATTAAGAATTGTTAATACAAGATTCAAAACAAAAAACCGAATCAAACTTTCAAATTCAGATTTGAATAAAAATCCGAAATTATCAATTCCTTTAATAAAATCAAATCCAATAATAACTTTAAAGATTCCTATACTGCGTCCATCATTAAGAATAAGAATTAAATCTTTAAAAACTTATTATAAATATGGAATGGAAGGATGGATAAAAGATTATGTATACCTATCCAAAGATATATATGAAATAGGCTCCAATGAAATTTTTTTTTTTAACAAAAAATCTAATAAAACCAACCCTCAAAGTAACTCCTTTTCCCCCAACTCTTATAAATCAGAAAAGGATTAAACCTTGGAAAAATCTTTTTCTAAGATTTTCAATATAACCTGAAATATATTAACCTTCGAAACCTCCTCGGCAAAAGAAATTTTATATTTCCATACCAAATCTTGCTCCACAAACTTCACATAAAAGTATCCGCTTTAATAGATACTAAAACTACAGCCTATTTGTTTATCAATATCTTCTTTACAAAATTACTTTTTAAACATATAAATACATCTATTGATACCCTCAAACACTCTATACCTATCAAAGAGTATAACAGGAATAGAGAAACTCCAATAACTTACTTTATATGTTTAACATTATATATAGATAAAAGAATCTTCATTCGAGTATTATTTTTATTAATTAATATGGCCCGAGATATTATATTTGGGAATTATTGGTTAACAGATTATAATATAGAAGTACAATCTTTCTATTGATAATTGCTTTGGTCAAAGAACTTCCTATCTATTTTAAATTTCGTTTGGATTATTCTAATATTTCGAATATCCTTCCAATCTTCGATCTCAGATTTGAATCTACAAAATAATGTTTTACGATGTAATGTTTTATATCCTAAACTTTTGGTAATATCGTTATTACCATTTTTATTTTATAATAAATACGAATGGGATGTCAGAAGACAAATGTGTAAGTTTTATATTCAAGTTTAGAAAATCTTTTCAAAAATGTTTTTTAAGGTTTTGTTAGTAGAATCTAAATTATCTGTTAGTAGTACCTTTGCTGAATAAAAATCTCAATTTCTTAAAGAAAACGTTTTACAAAAAAACTATCAGATCATTGTTGAAAACTTTCCTGCAAATATTATTGCAATTATAGTTGAAGTTTTTCGATTTTATATTTGTAGGTGTGATAATATAGTTTTTATAATTAGTATTTACAAAATCAACTCCCTTATTGATTCAAAGTTTCAAAACGTTAGTGATATGGAATTGAAATAATTGAGGGAAAGAGTGCTTGCGGATTATTATGATTTTTTCGAGGTATTCTTAAAATATAAATCGGATAAATTGTTTATTTATTTTATTTACGATTATTGTATTGAGATATTCTTGAATGTTTAATTGAAAATGTTTTCAATATATAATATATTTATTGAAGAGTTATTAATAGTAAAGAAGTATTTAATTGATAATTTTAAGAAGGGATTTATTAAAGCTAACAATTCTCTTTTTGTAGCTTTTGTTTTATTTGTTAAAAAAGCTAATAAAGGATTGTGCTTTTGTATAGATTTCTGTAGATTTAATACGATTATCAAAAAAAACGAGTACTTTTTGTTTTTTATTGATGAGATATTTGTATAAGTTTTTAAAGCGAGAATCTTTATAAAACTTGATATTAGATAGGCTTTTTATAGGATTTGTATGTATTCTGATTTCGAAGATTTAATTATTTTTTGTATTCGCTATGGAATCTATAAATGTAAGATTTTATTTTTTGGGTTAATTAATGGATTTGTAATATATTAGAAATATATGAACGATATCCTTTTTGATTTTTTCGATGTTATTTGTATAGTATATTTGGATGATATATTAATTTATTTTGAAAACGAAAACGAGTATAAGCTTTATGTTTTTGAAGTTTTATTCTGTTTAAAGAAGATAGGATTGCAGGTAGATATCGATAAATACGAATTCAGTGTAAAATGTATAAAATATTTCGGGTTTATATTTATTATAGATGGTGTTGAAGTTGATTTTGATAAGATATTCATTATTAAAGATTGGAAGTTTCTAATGTATGTTTGAGGTGTATAATCTTTTTTAGGGTTTTACAACTTTTATAAAAGATTTATAAAAGATTATGGTTGGATAGTCAGATTCTTAATATTATTTATAAGGAAAAATATTTCCTTTTTGTTTGATATAAATTGTATAACCAATTTTAAAAAATTAAAGAATATATTTATAAACGTGTTAGTTCTAGTTTATTATCAAACTTATTTTCTTTTAATAATTGAAATTGATGTTTTAGATGGAGTTGTTGGAGGTATTCTTTCTTAATTGTAGGATAATGGATATTAGCATTTAATTGTGTTTTTTATAAAAACAATACTCTTTGTTGAAATGAATTATACTATTTTTGATAAAGAGATGTTAGCAATTATTAAGGCATTTAAGTATTGGAGATTTGAATTTATAGGAGTTTTATATTATATTAGAGTTTTTACAGATTACAAATCCTTGGAATATTTTATGACAAAAAAGATTCTTAATTAGTGTTAAGCTGGTTGGGCTGAGATTTTTTTTAATTTTTGGTTCGAGATTGCTTATTGTTTTGAAGTTAGTAATATTTGTGTAGATGTATTTAGTTGTTGTGATTAAGAAGTTATTATATAGGAAGAGATTAAATCAAAATATCGAATTCAAACTTTGTTTTTTGACTTTGTATTAGATTTTCGAATTATAGATGATTTTAGTATGGAGGGGGAGGAGATTGTATTATTATTTTTTATTGATTAGGAGGAGTTAGATTTTATTGATTGATTGCTTTTTGTTAATTGAGAGTATTTTATATTATAAGATTAATGTGATTTAGTAATCAATCTCAAAAAGGGATATTTGTTATGTAATGGTTTGTTATTATATAAGGATCGATTGGTAGTATTAGATATGAATAATTTGAGAATGGTGTTAGTCGATGAAATATATATTTAGATTTTTTTTGTATATTTGGGAAGGAATAAAACAGAATTATTAGTGAGAGTAAGATATTATTGGAAAGGAATTTTTATATTTGTTAAGTAGTATGTTGAAAATTGTATGAAATATTATAATTATTAGGTTTTAAGAGATAAGATATTAGGATTCCTTTATTTATTATTTATATCTTTTAAGTTATGAATTGATGTTTTTATAGATTTCAAATCTTTTTTTTTAGATAAGTAAGGTTTCGATTATGTTTTTGTAGTAATTGATAGGCTCTCCAAATAGTTAATTTATATTTTATATTTCAAGATTATTATTATAAAAAAAATGATAATAATATATATATATAATATTTATTATTGAAAGGGTGTTTCAATGATTATTACTTTAGATTGAGGTTTTCAATTTATATTGAATTTCTAAAACAAGTTTTCTTACATTTTAGGAATAAAATTTAAGTTTTTAATAGTTTATTATTTGCAAATAAATGAACAAATTGAGATTATAAATCAATACTTTGATTAAAGATTGTGTTTATATATCAATTATTTTCAAAATGATTAGTCGGATCTACTTTTAATGATGGATTATACCCAACTAACTCTTTTATATGAAAGTTTAGGTATATCCTTTTTCGAACTTTAGAATAATTATCTTCCCTCAATTTCTTTCGATTGGATAAGATTAATACCAAGTATAATTATAGAAAAGTTGGTATACACTGATGCCCAGACATTTGTTAAATATATATATCAAACCTGAAAGGTGGTTAAAGTTATTATTAAAAAGACGCAGGACAAAAAAACTAGAGATGTAGATAGTTATTGTTGAGTAGTCAATTTCAATATAGGAGATTATATATATATTATTATCAAGAACTTTTTTATTGATTGATCCAATAAGAAACTCGATTTCCAGATAGCTAGTTCTTATCAGATTTTGGAAAAAATTAATTATTCTTATAAAGTCGATCTTTTTGTAAGTATAAAAATCTATAAAATCTTTTTTTTTTGATAAACTATATAAAACTTTTAATAATCTAGTCTTTGAATAAAAACAAGATCCTTTGCTTCTTATTTCTATTATAGGCGATGCAGAATATAAAGTATAAGAAATTCTGGACTTCAAGCTTTCTTATGGCTGGCTGCGATATAAAGTAAAATGGGTAGGATATGATAATGATTTCAACTGGTATTATTATATTGATGTGATGTATTTTTTTTATAAAATTTGAGATTTTTATATTCAATATTTTGTTACAAAAGGATTACTAAAAGATTTGTTAGTTTGGATTTAAACCTAAAAAAAAGGAATAGATAATTACGATTATTTGGCAGATGATAAATTTATGGATTTAGTGATACAAAAGAATTTCTTTACTTTTTATTTTATATGAAAATTAGAAAACTTATAAAAAAAAAAAAACTTATTGATTTATTTGTTATTTCTATTTTCTAAAAGTTCTATTTTACTACAAGCATTTCGTTGTGTTTGCTTTTTATACTTACTTTTTCCTGTGTTTGTTATAGATATTTCCCCGTATAAAATACAACCCTCTTCCTTTTAACTTTACATTAATTATTAATCTATTGTATTGTTTTTACAAGATTTGTTTTATATTTTTTTAAATATAATATAAATTCGGTCATCAGTTTTTTTAGCCTATTTTGTTGAAAAGGGTTGTTGCCAAGAATTTCTGTATGCAACAACTTATTAGCAAATGAGTCGGATATTAACAAAACCTTTTCCCCTGATAATAATAGCTAATTCGTAGAAGCTATTATAGATGAAGTTATATTATAAGAATAATTTAGGCTATTTGTGAATTCTGTTGTTTTAGAATCAAGTGTAGAAGAGGTATTGGCTTTGGTGATTTTTCAATCCGAGGGATTAATCTTTCTGATTGGGATTACTGATCAAATCAAACAAATCTTGGGTCGATAGGTACAATTCAATGTAATAGGATTAGTAAAAAAGCAGATTGTCAAAAATCTATTCGATATTAAGAATAAAATAATCAAATTGTTTCAATTCGAGAAAGAAAGATTTTGGGAGGCTGGCAACTGCACCGAAGCCGAAATCCAAACTGAATACTCTGAATATAAAAACTTTTTGAAATACAATATAGAATTACAAAAAAAACTTCAACAACAAAATGATAAAATGTGTGGTTGGAAAAAACCTCGAGTTATTGTATTTCAAGAATACTTCGAAACAATAAAAGAATGGCAGTACAATGTTTTATTTATTATCTTTCTAATCTATATCCTTTATTAAGCCAAATCATAAATTAACAATTGTTAAGTTATCAATATAGTAATCCTCGATTGTTTCCAAAAATTTTTGATAAAAAGCGAAGAATAGGAAGTCAGAAACTCTAAAAACTAATATCCTAACCCCTACAACAACGATACCAAAATAATCACAATTTTATTGAAGAAAAAGGTTTCAATAAAATTACTTTTTATAATTTCAATCTTCTTCAAAGAAAATAAATTAATTATGCTGCCTTACAACATTTTGAATCTATTCAAAAACGAATTCTTTATTATATCTTTTTCATTTTTAGGAGAAGTTGGGAAATCTGAAGGAGAAAGAATTCTGTGCGTCTGTAACGATGAAATCGATATGGCTATTAGATATACACCGAGAAAGATTATTAAAGCAAAGAAGGCCTATACTATTGAAATCCCGGATTTAGAATCGGATCACAACATTTTACCCTCACCCTCAGTTTTATGAAAAAAAGTTGCATTCGATATAGAAGTTAAGGTTGAAAACAAGAAAGATATGAAGAAACAAAAGAAAGGATAATGAGGGCATTGTTGCTTTTGGGAGGAAAAGTGATATAATGGATTGAAGAATTATGCTTGCCAGAGCAAAAGAAAAGGTTCTACCGGCAGGATTTTAAGGTTCTATTAGCAAAAGATATAAAAAAATATAATATCCTTTATTCTTGTATTCAATAATTTGATATTTTTTTATATAAATTATTAACTTCAATTCATTATTTATTATCAATTATTGATCATGCCTTGAACCCAATCGTCACAATCTTTCTATTTAGGTGACCACTGATGTAGCTATCCTCCGTAATAATAAATTGTTTAATATCATTTTAAAAGTAATTTATCATCTCCCTATTCCAAAATATATTAAATATACTTAATTTGTCAAAAAAAAATTATTTAATCAAATCCATATTTTGATATTTAAATATAAATTCAGAATCCGCTTTCAAGAAGAGTGGTTTAGGGGTCGTTTGGATGTACAAATCCGTTCCGAATCTGTCGAATAATCTGCTCTTTTTGGGCGCGGATTCTGAATTTATGTTTGGATATCAAAACACAGATTCCATAGATTCTTGCACAATATTTTATAAATAATCTAAATATTTTATGAGCTTTTCAAAACCTTAAATTCAATCTATGTTTTAATCCGCGTTTTTGATAAATTTGTATAGAAAAAAGAAGAGCGCAGATTGAAAACGAGAATCAGGAAAAACAGTCCTCGCTTTAATTTATCAAATAATCCGCGTTTTTATAGGCCTTTATAGGCTTCAAAACCTATAAGGAAAATAGAAAGTTGAAGCTATTCTCACTTTCAATCTGAATGCCTAGAATTTAAGGCATTTACCCTCTAAATTCTCCCTAGCCATTTCACTAGCCATATTACTATCGCTTTATAATAATATATCTTCAATTTCACTTTCAATATTTTGATAAAATCATATGAAATTAAAGAAAAGCAAGTGAAACTATTCAATTCCCTTTCGAATTGAAAGAAAACTCTTCAAATTAAGGATCCATTTTGATATCCACTTTGGAAAGCCCTAAAAGCTTCAATTTTAGGCCTGTTTGACGGATTCGAAATGGATTTTATATCCAAACAACAAAAACGCAAATTCACAATCCACTCTTTTTAGAGCGGATTGCTGCTACCGCAGAATTTGTGGTAGCAGTGAAAAACGGATTATTCGACGGATTCGGAGCGGATTTGTACATCCAAACGACCCCTTATTCAACAAATTCGAAATGGATTTGTTCATTCAAACGACTCCTTAGGATTAGAATTAGAATTATATTAGTACTAGTCATCGGGGGAAAAAAAAATTTCAGACCACGAATTCGTAGAAGTTTAAAATTATATAATAATTAATAAGAAAAAAGAACTTCTACGAATTTGTGGTCTGAAAAACTCTTTTTCCCCGACGGCTAGTTTTTATATTAAGGTAAAAAACTAATCTAGGTTTTATACTAGTTATACTATATATAATAGTTATATAAAGTCATGAAGTTATTTAAGTATTAATACTTTTCAGAGAGTTAACAACTCTATTATTTAGAACTTTGAAAACCTATATAGTAATAATATTGTTAGAAATAGACACCAAGTTATGCATAAAGAGTGATATATTGATAGATGTGGTTAAGTCTATATATCCGGAAAGTCAGGATGGAGGAGTTTTATAGTAGTGTGTATATATCATATATATGTTATACATATGATTTCCAATATCCCCCTTATGATAGGAATCTATTATTCAATTATATAGGTTTTATATATATATTTGAAGAATGAGTTTCATTAATTTCTATAATAGTACTAATTCTTTTTAAATTATTTGTAGTGTTTATGTTTTCTGTAGAGTTCGATTACTTTACGATCTTTAATCGCATTGTAATACAAGAGTGCTCTTCTATCAATATCCCTATTTGGGGTAAATAAAATGAGGTGTACTATACTTATATATAACTTTGTTTAAAAATGATAAAGTTACATATCCTTGTTTTCTTTTTTTTAGTTTTATATTTAATGATTCTTCTTTAATACATTTGTATTTAGTATTCCAGATTCAATCCTAAACTTTTTTTATAAATTATAAAGCTAGGATATGTAAGCTGTTTTGTAAGAATATCGACTATTTGCTCAATTCCTGGGATTCATATAATATACAATCTTTTGGTATCTATTATATCTTTTCAAATATAATACCATTGAATATCGATATGTTTTGTTTTGTTATAAAACTTATTTTTTTATATTCAATCGACTTTGTTTGCGTTGTTGTAATATAGTATTGGAATAAAGGATTCAACCTCTAAACGTTCACCCAAATCTCTTACTAGCTTTTCTATTCAAGCTAATTCTTTTGTTCTTTCATTAGCTGTTATAATCTCAGCTTTTATTGTATAGAGAGATGTTGATTTCTGTTTTATTGAAGATTATATTATAATACTATTATATCTAATGATTGCTATCTTTTGAATAGATTTTCTATTAGAAATAGATCCCTAAATTGAATTTGTATATATATAATATTTATATATAAATATATTTAATCGATTTGAATAGATTGTATTGATTGAGTATATATCAATAAGATATTGAAATAAATGTTTTGTAAGTATTAGATGATTTTCTCTTAATATATATATAATATGAGCAAGTTGGTTTATAATATATACTATATCTAATCGAATGCAATTGGAAGAGTAGATAGTATTATCAACAATTTGAAGGTATAGAACCTTGTTGTTTTTATAGAGTAAATCGTTTTTGTTTGTATCTTATACAATTATATTGAGAGGTAGAAGTAAATCTTTTGTATCGATAAAATCGATCTCAAATCTTTACAAAATCTTTTTTATATAATTTGATTAATATATCTTGAATAATTGATCTTGTCGATTTCGTTTTATTTGAATGTCTAGAAATATGCTAATTTCACCTAAATCTTTACATTTCTATTTATATTCTATTATCTTTTTCATCGAATTAATATTGATATGGTTTCCTATTATTAATAGATTATTTATATATAATAGAATATATACTCCTTTTCTTATAAAGAGATTCAGATCTGCTATAGATTCTTTAAGTTCAATTTTTTTAAAAAACTTTTGTACAACTATCCACCAAACTCTTGATATTTGTTTAAACCTATAAAATGACTTTTTGAATTTGAGATATGATTTATCTTTGAGCTTGATTTTAGAAAAGATTTCTTTGAAATATTTTAATATTTTTATAAGGATTTCTATATTCATTAGTTTATTATTTAAAAAAGCAATATCAACATCCATATTATCGATCTCTAAATCTTCTACTACAACTTTTGTTAGTAAAATATGTAATATCAAATACCTTACTATGCTAGTAAAGGTTTCTTGAAAGTTTATTCCATATTTTGGAAGATAATTCTTAATTATTAGTTTTACTTTTCTTTTAGTCAACTTGTTAAAACGATTTAATTTATTTCTTAAAATATATTTGCTATTTAATAGTTTTCGGCCTATAGGTATAGCTTCATTTATAATTTCGAAAATACTATTATTTTTAAAACTCTATAACTCATTTCTGATTGCTTCCATCTATACTTGGGCGTCCCCTTGTATAATATCTTCAAGCTCTATTGATTCTTCAAGTATTGAATTAGAATTATAAATTATAAAATCTTCAAAATATATAGAAGCAGTGTACAATACAATTATATATTAAACAATCTAATCACTAAAAATCTTTTTTAATTATTTTTTGCAATTCTTATTCAGAGTATTTCGAATTAAAGTAGCTATTGAAATAAATCTAACTTTTGGAATCTCTATAATTACTTATATTTTCTGTTTTGAAAATAAAGGTATTTACACATTTTGTATTGGATGTCCAGTTCCTTGTAATTGTTGCTACCATAGCATACACAACGGATAAATCCAAACTTCCTCTTACTCTTTTTGAATTTGAGCTTTTATTCGCTTATTAATATACATATCTTCATATATATTTTTTTATGATACAAATTACACCCTTCTTTTTATAGCCTTTTGTTTGTTATATAAAGAAGATTTCCTTTTCCTTTTTGTCCTAGGCAGTTCTGGAATTCCCTTATCTTTAAAATCTCTAAAAGAATATTTGTATTCATCAAAATCAGTATCTACTATTCTAATAATAGTTTTGATATAAAGATTGAAAAAACGATAAATATTATTTCTATCCATTCCAATTATAATATGCTTTTCTTTGGATACTCTAAACTCGAATTTCTTTGTTATCAAATCTAATTGCTAAGAGTTTCTAGCTTATACTTTACAATCAAATATCCTGAGCTTTTTAAAGTCAGATTGTTTATTATATTTAATTTCGTATAGTATTATCACTATAAAAAGCATTCTAGCTTTTCCAAAAGGTAGAGATTTAATAAAAAATCTGTTTTTTAGATATATAATATATTTAATAATAAATTTCTATATATTGGGTCCAATTTTAGACTCGTTTAATAGTGATCTTATAATGATATTAATATCTTGAATCTTTTTTTCTATAATTCTATTTATAGAGTATTTTTCGGGAGGTGATGGTTTGAAGATTAAACCTCTTTTTTTAATTTCTGCTTGAAATAATATCCCAAATTTACTCTTCCTATTATTTGCTTTAATAATAGTAACCTTATAATTGAATTCTTTCTCAATCTGATTAATCAAATCTATTAAAATGGGTATAACAATATAAGCAGATTTATCTTTTGTAAATTTGGTTCAAATTGCTTTTGTTGTATTATCAATAATTGCGATAAAATATTTATTTCCATTTTCAAAAGGTTTTTGAATTTCTGATAGATTTATATGCAAACGATGTAGTTTTATAGATGTATAAATAGCTGTATACTTATTGAAATGCTTATTCATCCTTTTTATAAAGCAAGGCTCACAAGCTTTTCGATTAGTATTTCTTTTTCTTTTAATATAGTATAAGCTATTCGAAGCTTTTTTTAATTTGTTTATTTGATTATAATTGAAATAACCTAAACATTAATATACTATCTCCACTTTATTATTATTTGTATTAATCTCTTCTATATCAGATTCTAAATCAATTATATATACTTATTGAATAAGTGATTGTCGAATGATATAACTATCATTAATGTGTTTTGCAGTTATTTCTAGTTAATCATTTTTCTAATATGATATTGAATTCCTTTCGAAAATGACTTTTCGATTTGTTTTAATAAATATCCTAATTAAAATAAATTGATTGTATCGAAAATCTTTAATATATTAAATATCTTTTAATATAAGATTGCTGATGATAGCTATTCTATATACAATACTTATAGTATATATATGATTTACTGTTTTGACTTTTTGTGGTATATTCTAATATATAATATTAATAAGATTTTTAATAAAGTTAGTAAAATGATGAAAGACTTTTGAATTAAGAATCCATATATCATTTTGGATTTCAGTATGTATTGTAATATAAGGATAGAGGGAATCAGTATATTCATTTATTATAGCTATTCATGCAAAACCGTTATTGTTAGTCTTTTTATTTGAATATAAGGCTTTTCTAGTCTTATTGTATTCCCAACAAGTATTTTGTTAATATCCTTTCTTTCCGTAGAATTTACAAGTATAAGATTTAGTCTTGGTAACTTTATTAGAATTTAGTAAAGTTGTATAGCCTTTCTCGGGTATATATTTTTTTTGTTTCCATAATATTCTTCACATTCTTTTCTATTTCTTTCTTGAATTCTCTTACTACCTTTACCTTTTATATTTCTCTGTACAGTATTAGCTATTACTAATTGATTTATAACACCTCAAGGAATCCTTTTTGCCTATTGTAAAGCATATAATATATTTTGAAGATTTATATCCACAGATGTAATAAAATTACATTGTATCTATCAGACTTTCGTTTTCGGTAATACATTTAATAGTTGAGTATATATTTCATTATTAGAGATAAATTATTGTATTGTAAATGTCTTATATTGATAATTGAGGAATCGATTGAAGAAGACTTGAATAGTTTTGGTTTTAGGATTGAATTGCTTGTGGATAAAGTATTTTCAAAAATCTTGGATATACTATAAATTCATAATATTATTGAAAATCAAAAGTTTTGTTTAGGCACCTGTAAGATTATTTGTATCGATTATAGGTATAAATTGAAAACAATATATAGGAGTTAAGTACAAATTGATAATGGAAAATACGATTCCTTTTTTCTTTTTTTATTCAATAACTTCAATACAATTAACTCTAGATTTTATTTCTACTTCTGTACACATTTCTAATATAATAGCTGATATCATTACAGTTCGAATAGATTTATAGAATTCTATTTAATTATTGTTTTTGAATATGATTAAAGATTCTCATTTTGTTTGTATTATATTGATAGTAGTTTGATTTACCATATCTCGAAAATAGGGGTTTGTAGTGTTGAATATATTTAAAAAATATAATATAAAAGAAGCTTATAATAATATAAAGCTTATAATCTATTAGAAATAGATAGCAAGTTATGTATAAAGAGTAATATATTGATAGATGTGGTTAAATCTATATATCCGGAAAGCTAGGACAGAGGAGTTTTATAGTGGTGTGCATGTGCCATATATGTGTTACACATGTGATTTCCAACAAATATGTATTCTTTTTATAACAACTTTAAATGGTAGGGCTTTATTTTAAGGAATGATTTAAACATTCGATTACTTTTGTAATTTATTATAGTGATTGTAGCGTAGCTTCATGTAGCGATTGTAGTGTGACTGTATGTGAAGTTTGAATTAGATTTTCATTTCGGTTTTATTTAATAATATTGCTGAGATCGAGATTCAACAAATGAAAAATCAAAAATTCTATATACAAATATTAAAACACATATACCCCGCGCTTAAACGGCAAGAAAATATAAGTCAACATGTTAAATATAAGAATAAATGTAAGAATAAATGTAAGAATAAATATAAGAATAAATATAAGAATTCAAGCAAGGATTGAAGTAAGAATTGAAGTTCAGGGAAGTATTTAATCTCTCGATTCTTGTGATTTGATTATGAGTTGGTTTAGTATTATAAACCCGTCAAGATGTTTGAGCTAAGCTAAGTAGAAGATAATTACTGATATAAGCAAAAGACTTGTATAGTAATTCTCGATTAATCGGTCCCCTACATTATGTCGCCTGCCTTTACGTAAAAACCATCATGATTACAATCATAATCATATGAAGGGAATCACTTCTGCTTTACTATATCCCACTTGGAACCCTCGAGCTTCCCGTGTCTAGATTTGAATTGTGGTTCGTACTCTGGAAGGCAAACTCCTTTCATCGTTATAATAACAGGTGAGGTTGGACGGGCAGCGCAATAGTCTGGGCTACCAAATCAAAACTCAATTTTCACAATCTGATAAAAGTATGAATTTCGGAAGACATGCAATCCCCACTGTTTTGTACTTGTTGAATATTTAATCAGATCTAGAGATTGAGAGCTTCTGGGTGCCAGACTGCGGCTTGGACTATTGGAAACTCATCTATTGGTATGCATACTTTTCGACAGAATTTGATGTCACTGTCAGATAGACATCATACTGTCCAACCTCAGTCAAAGACTTCCTTGATATAATACCTGTCGACCGCAAAGATAGACAACGCTTTCGAGTATCAACAATGAATTACTGTCTACCAAACATGCTTGGCAAATATACATGGTTATGCAGAGCAGACAGGAGAAAGCAGACTTGTTCCTATAAGATATTCATCCCTTTTCGAAAACTCGCGGAGCTTTATTGTTTCGCTATTTAACTTGGTTTCTACAGAGCATTACATTGAAGATACAAGTTCGGAAGTTGGCACGGCAAACAATTGTATAGATCTTGTACTTGAGTAGTGGACGGGTGGAGAACAGCCAAGTCTTTTTCGCACGAAACCGCGAAGAGCTTCATCAGTACACATGCCCCGCGACAGATAGAGAAAACCAAAACTCGACTTCAAACCCAAGAAAATCAAATTGATATCTTGACATAAATCTTTTGCAAAATCGAATTTTCGATCCTGAATTCTTCCCAGATTATATTTTGAGAGTCACTATTCGACAAAGAATCATGGCTGAAAACTTGAAGAAGGAATATCGAATCAATGATTCGATAACAGATTTCGATCGAGATATAGGTTGCTGGTATTCAACTTTTTCTTTCAGTCGTGAGACATCGTATAATACGATAGAAGTATACGGATACCCCACAATTCTCCGCATCTTTTCTCAAATGCCGTCCACAGGGAGTAAATAGACTCGCGATTTATTCGTCCGAGGCCGAAAAGAAACCTTCAGTAATTGCTAATTTCACTTAGCTACATCACATAATAGACAGAAAAGAAATCCCAACCACCCATTTCTTCACAGTCACGTTTTTGTGTCGGTATAAGATCTTTCTTGAATGTCTCCTACATCAGGATAACTTCAAGACTATACACACCATCAACCTCTCCCCAAGAATCACGTGACCATACTCGTTCCGTGTTGGGGCAGGAGATTGAGTGATTCTGACTTGCAGACTCTATGATTGGTATTGTCGTCATGAATCCGAGTATCGCTCATTACTCGACAACATGTTTGTTGATGACAACTCAGATTGCTGCACTTGTGATAGGATCAAGACTCTCTTCCCATTCCCGAGATCTTCACAGGTATGGTACCAATCGAAATAAATGTGAAAAATGCTAATCTTGCATGCGAAAAGTTCGTCTACTTCTTTGATTAAGCCACTTAGGATAGGGCTGGCGACTGCACCAACTTTGCCCCTATCAAGTGGGGCCACATTCGAGCTTACTCCATCGACGCCAGTGGCCACGTTAGATTACGGCCATGAAGTTGCAGGTTATCCATACTATGATGTAGAATCCATCAGCGGGAAAGTCCAAATCGAGGTCAAATATTCGAAAGAATTCATTGGTCTCGATACCAACCTCTCTGACGGACCCTTTCCCTTTGCAATTGGTCTTTCGAATACGTATCGTGTTGAAACCTTTGAACTCACTGAGACTGGACCTTTCGAAGCATTCCTACTTCAAGGAGGACAAAGATGGCAATCAATCCGCCTCTTAACATCGGGAAGTGTAATTTTCTCAACTATTGGATTTACTGCGTCAGTATCGGATATTGATGTCAGTACATTGCCCGGTGGGTTTGAGTCAGACAATGTCATGCTTAACGATATTTGGGCTCTTGGTGCGAGAGCATCATCATTGGCTTGCATCGATCGCGGAACCCAGGGATCCATGTGGGAGTTCGATGTGAATGGCGCTCTTGTAAGGGGTATGAAACCAGGACTTACAATCAAAGGCGCATCATTTCAGAATTACATGTTGGAGTTCAACACTATGATCAAAAGAGGCGGCATAGGCTGGGCAATTGGGATTCCAATTGCTACTCCCTTAGGACTCCATTTGAACCTGGTTGGGGAGCTACCTAAAAATACAACTTTTGTCAATACGAACACCACACTTACTCCACCAAATTCCTTGATTCTCTCCTATGGTTACTCTTTAGTTAATGTCACGACACTTCCTTCTTACCGACTAGATGTATTCAACACACCTCCCATAAAAGAGAACACCTGGTATACGGTGCGGACCATCCTCGATAATGCAGACAACCTTGCAGTATATATAGATGACGCAGAAATTTTCAATACTTCTTTGTCATCTTACTATGTTGGTGAAACACCAATACAGACGGATGGCACTTTCGGATTTGGTGGCTGGCAAGATCAGGTTGGCTACATCAAAAATGTGATTGCTCGGGACACATGCAATCAGTCGCTTTTGTATAATAATACGATGATGACTGATACAGATTTGGTACTGACTGAGTATGGCGTTCACTCTAACCTCCAAACAACGTGTCTAGATGGCGCGAAACGAGATCGCCTAGTATGGTTAGGCGACTTTTATCATACAAGCCGCATAATCCCGGTCACTACTTCTCGAAATGACCATTTAAAGGGGACTTTGAATACCTTTCTAGACTGGCAAATAGAAGATGGACTTTTACCATTTGCTCCGCCGATTGGTTACAACGCATCTGGCGCCAAGCAGACATTTGCCTTCGGTAGTGGTGCATCCGCTGGTCTTGAGATTTATGGTGTTGCTCTAGCTGATTACCAAATTCTTGGATTGATATCCTACTCCAATTATATTTCGTCAAGCAATGACCTTAAGTTTGCACATCAAACATGGTCAAAGTGGCAACTTCTGGCAGATTGGTTGATTGCACAACTCAGTCCTGACACTGGTCTACCTGTCTTTCTCTCCGCGTTCATTGGTCCGAGTCAAGGCTCTGCTGTCTCCTGTGCCCTCGTGCAAGCGTTGATTCAGCTCGCGGAAGTGGCTATGGCTCTAAATGATTTGGCTTCAGCTACCAAGTATCAATCCGCGGCAACGAAAATATCCACTGTGGTTAACAAGCAGTTGTGGAATCCAACCATCGGTGTTTATTCACTTTCTGCCGCTTCGCCTGACGATTTTTCTATTGCGGCAATTGGATTCTGTATCACGTCAGGCACAGCAAACACGACCCAAGCACATCAATCCTTATAAGCTCTCGACCGCCTAAAGCTTGGGCCCGGATATAAAGATTCGACACAAGTCAATAGTTCAGATCTCAGCACAAATATTTCGCCTAACATAAATGGATTTTTGCTTGCAGCGATTATCTCGCACAATGCAAGTAGCAAAGCTCTGAGCTTACTCGAAAGCCTCTGGTCCCCGATGTTATCAAACCCCAAATCATCCACAGGTGCGAGTTGGGAGTACGTGAATCTTGAAGGTAATCCGGGACTTGGTTTGTTTACAAGTCTTGCACATCCATGGGGTGGAGCACCTACATACATACTTACCGAATGGGCTGCCGGATTGAGACGTGCTGACGGTCCGTCTGGGTATGGCTATAGAAATTGGCTTGTCAATCCGGATGTTGGCTTAGCTATGGGGCTCAAGACTGCTAGCGCCAGGGTGGTGACTGCTTTCAATGGAAGTTTGAATGTGAGGTGGACATTGAATGAAAGAGTTGTAGACGTCGTTATAAACGCACCGAATAATACTAGCGGGGTGTTCGAGATGGCTGGAATGAGAAAAGTGCTTGTCGGAGGAAATTCATATCGGTTCAGTATAAATATATGAAGCTGTGATTCAGTTATTTTCGAGTATCTTATTGTTTTAGTATACCAATGTGTACCTTTTTGACTCCACCAAAGTATTGCTTTTGATTTGTCATTGCCAGAGATGATAACTCCCCCTCTACAGTGAAAGTCCCTCCTAATGGCGTCATGATCCCGCTCGATCAGTAAAGATGCAAGGATAAGAGGCTGTTACCAAAGAAATGAAAGAAGGTATAGCCAGTGGCATGGGAAAGCAAGGATTTTCACCCGTTTACTTTATTGCAACTTGCAATCACGAATATAACTAAGCGCCAAGTTGACAGAATCCGATGCTTAATCTATTACTCACCCCGAAACGCGATTGTTGTGTATATTTTAAATTGAAAGTATTGTTATGGCGTTGAAGCCTCAAGGTAGCCTTGACAGTCATGATCTTTTTCGAGAGACCACTTGCAGGGCAGGATAAGGATTTAGACATCTCAAGGTGGGAGTAATTGTGCTGACAAGACTCCAGTCATTCTGAGTCTCGTGGGTAGAATACAGAGAACCCAAAAAGCGTATCTAAAAGCCAGAGTAGGGAAGGTGTGTAGAGCTTCTCCCGTCACAAGAGCGCTTCAAGAATTCCGGGAGGCGTACGCAATAGAAGAGTATATTACTGTCATAACGCAGGCCTGAAAAGAGGCCGAGATACAGGCAACTCACCCGTTGGATAGAAATTATAATGTTCACCATCTCACAAGTCCTCGAGTGGAAGCTATGCCTAAAATTGTTGTAAATCCCAATAACAACTGTGACAAGAGCTTGGTGCATTGAGCGAGTCAAGATACAAAGATTGAAGGAGGGTTGATGTGACATATCTTGTCAAAATGATGAAAGGTGCCAGGACTAAGAAGGGGTCATAATACAACTAAAAGACAAGTGGATTGTGGGTGATTCCTGGTTGACATTTTAGTACTCCTGCCCCGAGAATGTCCAGTAAACCTGGTTTTCCTACTCTTCGATATCTAGTGGAAGTCTGATGATTGAGCTCACTGGCATGTCTGGGGTCGGTGACAGCCAAGAAATACCAGGAGTTTCCATGAACCGGAGAAGGCTGATCGACCGGAGAAGGTCAATTAGTTCATCTCCAAACGGTCTCTACATGGCGAAGGATTTGAAGATGTTTTCCTCGGAGATGTCAGAGAGTAAGACAGATGTCAGGTAAAGCTTAGGTCACGGAGTTGTAGTCTGAAGATGTGCTGCTCGGCACCCAATAGTCAATTCACTTGCTGATTGTGTGCTTAGTCATGGTTAATTGTGAAGATGCAGAAGCGCGCACAGAGCAGAATTGACAACAAGTAAAAAAGAGGGTACCAGGTTAAATAGATGATATGTCTTTGTTTGATTTCTATTCATCGACGGAGATTGAAAACCAACCAGTGCTAGGTATTTATAGTGAGTGGTTAAAAAAGACACAAAGACACAAGGTCTCTATCGACGTCGTATTTGTCTTTACAATAATCTTCACATTTATCACCTTTGTCGTATTTCATTCAAACTCGGGACCTGCATCGAGCGCGATCTCGGCTCTTTATTTGGAATCCCTGCCAAAAAAAAGTTTCGGATCCGGGTTAACTATTGAGTCAACCATTGAGTCACTGTGAGTCCCTCATTTTTTAATACTTCCCCTCTTACTTCAAGTACTAAGTAATCATAAGTGGATGTACCTCTGCCTTGCTGACTTTATGGGCAATTGGCAAATATAAGTTCTCCCCGTCAATAAACCCACACATCTGTCATTGAGAAAAAGACAGAGAAGACGACCCTTTACTATAACATTTTGAGGTCTGAAGTCGGGTTCGGTCAACTCAAGATGGGATCTTCAATTCCTCAAAATCCCACGCGGATCGCCATTCTAGGAAACGAAGACATCATTGTTGATTTCGATATCTGGCGCAATTTCGTAGCAGAAGATTTGCTCTCAGACCTCCCCTCATCTACCTATGTTCTCATCACAGATACCAATCTCTCACCCCTCTATGTCCCCGCTTTCCAGCAATCCTTCGAGGCACTTGCTGCCAAATCGAGCTCAACACCTCGACTTCTTACCTACGAAATCCCCCCAGGAGAGAATTCTAAGAGCAGAGAAACAAAGGCCGAGATCGAGGATTGGATGTTGTCGCACCAATGTACAAGGGATACGGTTATAATTGCTTTGGGGGGAGGAGTCATTGGTGACATGATTGGTTATGTTGCAGCAACTTTCATGCGCGGTGTACGATTTGTACAAGTCCCAACAACATTGCTAGCCATGGTTGACTCCTCGATTGGTGGAAAGACCGCAATCGATACGCCTTTGGGAAAGAATCTGGTTGGCGCCTTTTGGCAACCAAAGAGGATCTACATAGATTTGCGATTCTTAGAAACCCTACCGATTCGCGAATTCATCAATGGCATGGCGGAAGTGGTCAAAACTGCCGCAATCTGGGACGATGCTGAATTCTCTGCCCTTGAGGATAATGCAAATCTTATCATGACTACAATTCGAGCGAAGAATACCGAACGTTCTACAAGATTAGCTCCCATTCAGGACATATTGAAGAGGATAGTGCTAGGCTCAGCGAAGACCAAGGCAGATGTTGTATCAGCAGATGAGAGAGAGGGTGGACTACGAAATATTCTAAACTTTGGTCACTCAATTGGACACGCATTTGAAGCAATCTTGACACCGCAGGTTCTTCACGGAGAAGCTGTAGCTATTGGCATGGTAAAGGAGGCGGAATTGGCCCGGCATCTTGGTGTTTTAAAACCAGGAGCAGTTGCTCGTCTTGTCAAATGCATAGCAAGTTATGGACTTCCCACTTCCCTTGCAGACAAACGCATCCAAAAGCTCACGGCAGGCAAGCCATGCCCCGTCGATGTTTTGTTGGAGAAGATGGGTGTTGACAAGAAAAATGATGGAAAGAAGAAGAAGATTGTTTTGCTATCTGCCATTGGTAAAACATATGAGCCCAAGGCCAGCTTCGTGGAGGACCGAGCAATCCGAGTCGTCTTATCTGACTCGATAGAGGTTACTCCAGGCGTGCCCGAGACATTG
The DNA here is from genome assembly GCA_014898285.1 of Botrytis aclada. Classification (NCBI taxonomy): domain Eukaryota; kingdom Fungi; phylum Ascomycota; class Leotiomycetes; order Helotiales; family Sclerotiniaceae; genus Botrytis; species Botrytis aclada. The sequence goes on from RCSV01000010.1 coordinate 2,042,793, forward strand.
AAGGTGGAGGTTACACCACCAGGCTCAAAGAGTGTTTCTAACAGAGCACTTGTACTTGCGGCTCTTGGCACAGGCCCTTGTCGCATCAAGAACCTTCTACATTCGGATGACGTGGAGTTCATGCTTACATCAATTGGTAAACTTGGTGGTGCTACATATGCATGGGAAGATGCAGGTGAGATTCTTTGTGTGCAAGGTAAAGGTGGCGATCTGCATGCCAGTCCTACCGAACTCTACATTGGAAATGCAGGCACCGCATCTCGTTTTCTTACAACCGTCCTCTCACTGTGCAAGCCTTCAGCCACAACAAAGTCTACCGTTCTTACAGGAAATGCGCGTATGAAGGTCAGACCTATTGGCCCGTTAGTTGACTCGCTACGTACCAACGGTGTTGAAATCGAATACCTTGAGAATGAACACAGTCTTCCGGTCAATGTTGCTGCTTCCGGTGGTTTTGCTGGAGGAGACATCAATCTAGCCGCTACTGTATCGTCTCAATATGTCTCCTCTCTTCTTATGTGCGCACCATACGCCAAGAATCCGGTGACTCTACGTCTTGTTGGTGGGAAACCAATTTCCCAACTCTATATTGACATGACAACAGCGATGATGGCAGCTTTCGGTATTCACGTCGTCCGATCGCAGACGGAAGAACATACATACCATATCCCGCAAGGAGTTTACAAAAATCCAGAAGAGTATGTGGTTGAAAGTGATGCTAGCTCAGCAACTTACCCACTTGCTGTAGCTGCTATCTCTGGAACTACCTGCACGATCCCAAATATTGGATCCAAATCGATTCAAGGCGATGCTCGATTTGCTATTGATGTTTTGAAACCAATGGGATGTACTGTAGTACAGACCGATTATTCTACCACTGTGACTGGCCCTCCCATCGGTTCACTTCAAGCTATTGAGGAGGTTGATATGGAGCCAATGACTGACGCTTTCTTGACCGCTTCAGTATTAGGAGCAGTGGCAAAGGGTACAACTAGAATAAGAGGGATCGCTAACCAGCGTGTTAAAGAATGCAATCGAATCAAAGCCATGAAAGATGAACTTGCAAAGTTCGGCGTCACATGTCGTGAGCTCGAAGATGGAATTGAGGTCGATGGTCTACCTATAAACGAGTTGAAGCACCCAGCTCAAGGTATTCACTCTTATGACGATCACCGTGTTGCAATGAGTTTCAGTGTGTTGTCTGTCGCTGCAACTCAACCAGTTCTCATTGAGGAGCGTGAATGTGTCGGCAAGACCTGGCCAGGATGGTGGGATATCCTCTCACAGTCATTCCAGGTAGGACTTGCTGGTAAGGAAGTTAAAGCTACGCATAGCAAAAAGAGTGGAATCCCAGCTCTCCCAGACAAGTCTATCTTCATTATTGGTATGCGCGGAGCTGGCAAAACCACCGCTGGTGCCTGGGCTGCGAAGATTCTTGGTCGACCTTACAAGGATCTCGATGTAGAATTGGAACGTATCTCAGGGATGTCAATACCTGATATGGTCAGATCGAAGGGTTGGGAATTCTTCAGAGCTGCTGAATTAGACCTTCTGAAGCATTGCCTGAAAGACCAGTCAGAGAAGCATGTGTTTGCCTGTGGTGGTGGAGTCGTTGAGATGCCCGAGGCACGTGAGCTTTTGACCAATTTTCATAAGTCTGGTGGAATTGTCCTTTTGGTTCACAGAGACACAGAGCAGGTCATGGATTATCTTCGCATAGACAAAACCCGACCTGCATATGTTGAGGATATGATGGGGGTCTACATTCGCCGCAAGCCCTGGTTCAATGAATGCAGTAACTTTCAATACCATAGTAAGGGCAGCGGGACTGGTGCTCTGTCTGTTGCGGAACAGGACTTTTCTAGGTTCCTACACCATATTTCAGGAAAGAGTTTACACTTTGATGAGATGCGAAGCAAATCACACTCATTCTTCGTCTCCCTTACGATGCCTGATATATCATCAGCAGCAGATATATTGCCCGGCATTGCGGTAGGCTCCGATGCTGTGGAAGTGCGTGTTGATTTATTGGAGGATCCTTCTTCCACAAATGGAATTCCGGGTATTGATTTCTTAAGTGTTCAAATAGCACATCTGAGATCAATGGTTCATTTGCCTGTGATTTTCACCGTGCGGACAGTTAGCCAGGGCGGTCGCTTCCCAGACGCTGCACATGAAGAGGCACTAAAACTCTACAAGCTGGCCGTAAAGATGGGTATCGAATACATCGACTTGGAGATTGCTTTCCCTGATGAGATCCTACAGGAAGTTACTGAAGCTAAAGGATTCTCTAGAATCATAGCTTCACACCATGATCCAGAGGGAACTTTGTCGTGGAAAAACGGTGGATGGTTCCAGCATTACAATAGAGCTCTTCAGTATGGAGATATTATCAAGCTTGTCGGATCTGCTAAGAGTATCGAGGATAACTTTGCTCTTGCTAAATTCAAGAAAACGATGGCTGTTGCTCACGATACACCTTTGATTGCCATCAACATGGGCGTGGCTGGAAAACTCAGTCGTGTTTTAAATGGATTCATGACACCGGTTTCGCATCCAGCATTGCCATTCAAAGCAGCTCCTGGTCAACTCTCCGCTGCTGAGATCAGATCAACTTTGTCGACTCTTGGAGAGATAGAGCCAAAATCATTTTATCTTTTCGGTACCCCTATCTCCCAATCACGATCGCCTGCGCTACACAACACTCTTTTCAAGCAGACAGGATTGCCCCATCAATATTCTAGACTGGAAACTGATAATGCATCTGATGTGCAAGATGTCATTCGTGCTCCCAATTTTGGTGGTGCATCTGTCACAATTCCATTGAAACTCGACATCATACCTCTTCTCGATTCAGTAACTGATGCAGTGAAGGTCATCGGTGCAGTCAATACCATCATTCCCAGTGCTGATAATCCACCCCGTCTCATTGGTGAAAATACCGATTATCTTGGAATGACTCACTCACTCATATCCGCCTCTTACACTCCATCACCCGTTGACTCACCTTCTCCCGCCCTCGTCATCGGTGCTGGAGGTACCGCTCGCGCTGCTATCTACGCCCTACACTCCCTCGGCCACTCTCCTATTTACATGGTTGCGCGCACCCCTTCTAAACTAGAAGTTTTGATCTCTTCATTCCCTACATCTTTCAACATAATCCCGCTTCCAAGCACTACTTCGGCGACCGAACTCACCATTCCCCCTTCGGTGGCCATCAGTACTATACCTGCTGATCGCCCCATTGAAAGCAATATGCGGGAAATTCTTGCCATTTTGTTGAGACATGAGAAGAGGGACAAGGGAAATCAGAGGACATTGTTGGAGATGGCTTATAAGCCTTCTCAAACCCCTCTTATGAGAATGGCAGAAGATGCTGGTTGGGTTGCGATTCCTGGATTGGAGGTTTTGAGCGCACAGGGTTGGTTTCAGGTTAGTCTATCTTGATGGTTCCCATTTTCCCTGGCTTATTAGGGATGAGTCCGAATGATCTTACTAATACTCACTGTGTAGTTCCAAAAATGGACGGGAATTAGACCTTTGTATGCCGATGCTCGAGCAGCAGTTATGGATGATAGTATTGCTTAGATCAGGGACGAATTTGAATCATGTCTAGACATCGATGATGAGATGAGAGATAAATGCATGGTATGATTTACACGGTCTATGGAAAAATAAAATGAAGTAGCTGTTGATTTGATGTGACATGAAATGAAAAGTTGTTCTTCTTTTACATATTACATTTTTCTGAGTGTGACACTTTCCTACATGGTGATTATTGATTCGGTTTGGGTTTGAATGGCGTATGGTCAGTGTCGAGAGGGGTTGACAATATTCTTTCTCAAGGAGATTGAACTTTTGCGAGTCTTATATTGCTAGCTGTCGAGGGGTCGTCTTTGAATGCAATGAAACTGCCACAGAATCGATTTCTTCCCGACGAATTTTTCCTTCATCGACTTAGGTATACACATTTGTAGTCAAATGATACCCACCCTCTCCAATTTCTCACCTCACATGATTGATTTCTTATCTATCCCGTCGATGTAGAATATAACCGAATCGGCACATTAGTGTTTTAGATACAGGTTTGCATTTAGATTTGAAAGAGAAATAAAACAATGGCGAGACAATAGAATAAAGTCGAGGAGGTGTTATTCAGACTGATTATACACACTACGAGCTCACCTCGTCGGTTCTCATCACTCTATTTGAATCTCCTGATATCGCTTCATGAATTGCTTAATTTTGGTCTAGTCTCGTTTTATCTCGTCTTTCTTATTTTTCCTTACAATGGATGTCACTCTCGGGTCATCTCATCACTCTACTCTCATCTCAGATCTATCATCTACCTACTAATTTCCAATTGGTTTCGAGATACCATCCATCTCCATACCTACCTACCTACCTACCTACCTGTTCTATCTATTATTATCGGAGTGTTGGAGGCCAATAGTAGCGATATTGGATAGGGCTATTTATCTCATCAATTTGATCCATTCGTTACAATACTTCAAGATCAAAAACCAGTGCATTCATCCGAACGGGTTGAATGTCGAAGATACTCTTACATTCAATTGAACACCAAAAGTCACAAACATTTCACATCTCATACCAATCAACGGTTAAATCATAATACAAAATTGATTACTGTGGTATAATGCGCATCTAATTTCTAAATATTTTTTATACATCTTCCTATGTCATAACATGAGAATGAGATTATACTCCTTCATAGCATATTCCACTCTTCTTTTAATATCCATCGAGTTCATTATACAGTCTTTTGAAAAAGCAACAAAAAAAGAATGAGATGAGAGAGTAATGTACAAATCCAATCTAGGCTTTTTAGCCCAATGGAAAGCAAAGGAAAGGAGATGATAAAATAAAAAATATGAAATACTTTAACTGCCAGAGTATCGGACAAAGTAAAATAAATTTAGTCCAACTGACTAATGTATCCCAAGATGCTATGCCCAATGTCCCTTGAGCCCAATTCCCGCTAAAAGTCAACCAAGTATAATTTATTCCATCCCATTCCATGCCTTTTCGCAATGCGCTTTGATCTGATATTTTTCAAACAATAAAAACAATAAAAACAGTAAACAAATAAATAACCCAAAACCAGATCCTGACCCCTCATAGCGTTCTCTTACAAAATCATAAGGACATAATACATTGTGTTTGTATCACATGACAGCTTACAAACAATCTTCTGCTTGTAAGTTTGTGATAATTTGAGGGTGTGGAGGTAAAAACGTGTCAAAGTGTAAAGCGTCATGAGTCTTTGGTGGGCATCAATGATGATGTCATAGAACCGAAAGTGTACCACCACAAATACCCCCATTGCTCAATTGAGTCGACGGACTGTTCTAGTCTGTGTGTCGATGAAAGTCCGAGCTTCCAGAATCGAACCATTTCAAATAAACAAATAAATAAAATATGCACCTATGGATGGTACCGATATCCACAAATATGCGGAGAAAAAGAAAGAGAAAAAAAGACCCTTCGTGCATCAATCGTGTATAAATGATTTCGTCATCAAATATCGATTTTGAATCCTGTCAAGAAATCCATGACTTCATGATTCATGGATTTCTTGAAACCCCACGGACTAAGTCGGGCTAAGTTCCCTTGAATTCCGTAGTCAAGAAAGCCAGGGCGTGGAATCTAGATGCAAAATAAGAATGCGGACAAGCCCGATAAGATAGAGACTTGGAGTCTTGGACGGTTGGACGGTTGGAGCAAATGGAGTCGAGGACTTTAGACTGGAAGAAGAGAAGATAATATTTCAATCATCCTATCTTCCAATCACAAACACTCCAGAAAATTCAATTTCCATCTTCATTTCCTTTTCCGATAATGAAGATTCATAGAGTCTAACCTAAATCCACATCATCCAATCAATCCATTCCTGTCATGTAGATGATGATGATGGTGATGATATTGGTATGACCTAGGGTACGAGGTAGCGATGATGGTCGGTGGGAAGGAGAAGTCAACATCCGACCATGAAAAGTGGAGTGGGCATGAAACCCAATAAAGTGGAGTGATGGAGGTGGATGTGGCTGAGGTGGTGCGATCGAGTGCTGTTTCCTTACACAGACTTCCTTAGAATGAATCATCTCGAGTCTTGAATGACCAATCATTTCATACATCGTAATCGATAACGAAATGCTGATTAATTGAATCCAATCATCTCATTTCGTTTCATTCCACCTCATCCCATTTACCATGGATTTTGGGTACTGATGGTTATCAAATCCTCAAACAGGAAGGAGAAAGAGAGTATCTCAAAGTAAAGACACTCTTAGTCTGAGTGGTGTCCCAGTCCTCTTCTTTTTCCTTTCGTAATAGTCGCCGGAATTTCGGGATGTACAACTCGGAGGTGTCGGGTAAGAGCATCATTTCGACTGAATGTCTTCTCTTCGGTACAATATTTACACCGTAGCTTTTGCTTTCCTGCATTGTGAATTGTATCTTCGTGTCGTGTAAGATCATATGGACGAGAGAAGATGGTATTGCAGGGTTTATTTGTTGATGGGTTGATCCGTTCGCATTTGTGTGGCCCACTTTGACTGTTTAACTTTTGCGCCATTGATGTCATTGCACCGCGAGTTTCTCCACCCATGTTGTTGATCAAGGATGTCGAGTTCCGATGCTTATCCCTCTTGTGTTTTTGAAGTTGGAGGGGTGTCTCGAACCTTATTGTACATCCATGATATGTGCATGTATATGTTCCACTACTTGCTGATGTATCGCATGGTCTTTGGATTTCTTGATCGGGTGAATAATCACTGCTGCTAGACCCCATTGACCCCAAGGTTGGCGTAAAGTCATTGGACATGTTTGATATATTTGACAAGTTTGAAATGTTACTTGCTTGTCTTTGCGTGGATGGAACGAATGGATAATGTTGTGGTATTTGTCGAAGATTCTCTCGTGAAATGATAGGACTTGTCGATTTGAACTGAGACTGCGTTGGGGTGTTTTGCGAGGTTGTAGAAATTGCCGATGAGCTCTCTCGTCGAGTTGTAGCCATACTAGCATAACTTTGTTGTGATAATGACAGATCTTCCGACTCGGATGGCTCTGGCTCAATCGATGTCTGCTGACGATAGTTCGCTTTTGATTGTGCAGGTCGTGGTGGTGGAAACAATGGGTTGTTTGCATCCTCCTCGGTTTCGTTATACACCAAGTTAACATCCTTTGGCGAAATCGTTTTTGGAGTAACTTGTCCTGGATTACTCCTCTCGTATTGGACTTGCATAGCTAAAGCGTCGTCCTTAGCCTTTTGTTGTTCTCGCATGTGCTTTGCAGTTCCAAATCCCATGTTGTGAGCATTGTATCCTCCCGGAGTGGGAGCTAATGGTGAGCCTGGTTGAAAAGGTGAACGTTCGCGAGGGGACAAAACTAAGGCTTCTCTTTGAGTACTCAGGTGTCCGTTGTTCGCTGCTTGTAACCTTTGCGTGAATATGTCATTACTTAGATTCGACGTTGTTTGAGTCGAGGCAGGAGTCGTCGAAGGAGCGGAGATCATAGATATGTTGGGGTTGAAGAGCTCATCATTGTAAGCATCCGTCATTGTACGATCGAGTTTTGGCATTTGATGCGGAGAAGTTCTATGAGAAGCTTTGAAATCGGATGAAAGTAAGTATTCGTTCAACCAGGAATCCACACTAGAAGTCATACCGAACTGTTGTCTTTCATCCTCAGGTGGCGTCGAGGGTGAGTCATTACTCGCCACTGTAGTTAGCGATGGTCTACTCGACCCTTGACTGTGATAAATCTCTGATGCCGACATCAGCTCGTTACCCGACAATCTTGGTAAGCCGTCATTAAGCATTGTGAAGGGAAGATTGTTCTGAATTTGGTATTGATTTGGATGTGTGTACTGAGCTGAGAAGAAATTCTCTTGTATTGGCGTATGTGCTGGTGTCAAGGTTTTCGATGCTGTTGGATGGAAGTCCTGAAAGTCATGATACGATTCGCCAGCTACTTGAGGATTCAAGGTGGATGGTGCGTAAGGTGAAGCTGGGGCGGCCGGAGATCCAAATGACGACAGTGAAGACTCTCGATGATGCGTTTGTCTGGAAGGTGTCAATTGTCCGTTAGACATGAAACTATTCGATTGACCAGGTTGTTGCATATGAGACGGTAATTGAAATATTCTGTCCGAGGAATATTCGGCAGTTCGCAATGGAGCTTGTTGTTGAAATCGATTTGAGGGAAATGAGATTGGTTGTTGGATGTCGAATAGAATTTGATCGCCTTCAAAATCAAAGGTATTGTTATTTGGAATATTATTTGTGGCAAAAGCTGAGTGTGGTGTAAGTGTAAGTGTTTGAGGTTGTGGTTGTGGTTGTAAGGGAGTTTGAGGTTGTTGTGGTAGTTGTGGTAGTTGATGTGGTAGAGAAGGATTAAATATGGAACCGTGCTGATTATAAGAAGGTTGTTGTGGGTGATGTGGTAACTGACGTCTCGATGCTGAGTGATGAGCTAACATAGTGATATAGCTTTGAGGATCTGTGAAAGGGTTTTAGTAAGAAGGTTAGACTTTATTGCGGTGGCGAATGTTTATATATGGAAAACATTGCGACCTCGGTCTTTCTGTGACTCGTACTCGGGAAGGCCTTGATCAAGATGGAGAAAGGGAAGAATGGGGAGGTACCTTTTTCTTGTCCCTCGATCGTTGGGTGCTAGGGAGTAGTATCTTTTGGAATGATATAGAAGAATCGGATTTGGATGGGTGTATAATCAGATCATCAGGTCAGCAGATCAAACTTTGATTCTCAATTATTCTGTCTTCTTCTTTTCTTCTTCTTGTTGACAGGTATCTGATATTTATGATATCTGACGAGGGAAGTGGTCTGGTTTTTGTATAGTGGTGTGTTTTGGAGATGGAGTGGAAAAAGGTGATGAATGACACTAGTGAGACCAGACACCAGACTTATAGATAAAGTATTAGCTGGAGATAGATGACTGATATGATGATTGAATGCTATTGCGAGACTGAAAAGTAACCAAGATCCAGAAAAGTGAAGATCTACAAGTTGATGATAGTATGATAGATATTATGTACGAGTATAACATGGACATCGGTTAAAGGGGATAGATATATAGGGTCGCAGGATATCTTTCCGGCCAAACGTTTGAAATTTCATGTATCGAGTGACGATTTCCATCGGTCCCTTCCTGACCCTTCCGCAAGGATTTACAATTAAGCATCAGCACACCATGCACAGTCAAAAGATGTTTTTTTGGGAAGTAGGGTACCAGGGAGGGTTACAACCGCGACCGACCAAGGGTTTGGCAGAAAGATGTGGAATATGGCTTTTTCCTCTTTTTTTCCTTTTCCCACTCGACATGTAAGGGTCCATGCAGCCATTATGACGCACCATGAGCAAGGATCATTAGCAGGAAAGTTCAAGATTCCCAACACGCAATAGTGAAATCTTTGCATGCGAATACATAAAAACCAATAGTATTCATTCCGAAGTCTCGACAGCCAAACGAGAAAATGATCATGTGCAACTTGTACCTAAATATACATGCCTCCTTAGCTATTGATTCATCGATTTCTGAAGGGATATACCTAGCTACGAGCTCTGTTGGGAGGCATTATTGACAAATTCGACTTGCAATTCATTACCTAGATGGGTAACTGACAAGACACTAAAAGACACTAAAAGACCCTTAGATTTCCAGCGGATAGTCCTAGCGCATCATCGTTAGCTCGGCTTTCAACGGAAGATGGCTTCTCATCATGACCCTTTTTCACAAGCCACAGACGATTGTACGAGCCACACCGCCCACTAATATTTTCTCCGTGATGCATTTTCTTGCGAGAACGAGAGAAACCCGGAGAAGCGACGGGATGTTGTCCCACACTTCACAGCCATTGCGACCTTTGTGTGATGGGAAACGCTTGCACAACACAGAAATGAATTTGTAAGGCGGTTCAAATCTCACCAAGCATCCCATAGGGTTACAAATGCATAATATTCTAAAACAAAGAACCACTTACAACAAAGGAATTGCCTACGCTGTTCTCGGATATTCCATTTCTCCAAGGCACAGCCACAGGAGGAGTGTATCGTTACGCTGTAGATCTAGATTTACCAATCTGTGGAATTATTCCTTCGTGTTTACGAGCCTATTCCTTGCAAGCGTTAACTCACTCATGGGCTACAGATCCCATTCGTCAAATAAGGTGCTGACTATCGAGATTTGCAAAACGTTTGTCAATCTTCTTCGGGAATATCGTTAATCCTATCCAGGTCCTCTTATTCCATTATGGATGCTTTAAGACAGATAAGCGAAAGTTCAATGGTTCAGCCACATTTGTACCACTCTTTTCCTCCATTCTTGATTTTAGGAGAGTCCCGACCAGTAGTGGTACAAGATCCGTAATCGTACTGATGTTACACGAAGAGATGTGATTCCAAAGAAAGGATACCGGCACTCCCATCTCCTCGGGCTTACCTTGTAAATTTCAAGGTTACATGTTCCAAGTGGGGATCCCGCTACTCCTTTGGGATCGCCTCTTTCATGACCACTACCTACATGTTTACCCTTGTTTAATTTGCCTTGCTACGCGGAATGGGATTCTACGATTTCCGATAAAATCTTATGCAAATTTCGATGAATGGCAGCTTATCCATTTTTTTACCATTGCCAATATCCAATCATCCGCGTGTCAAAGAATACGATAAATGAACTCTCAATAAAGAAGCCGCTGCCTAACTGTACAGTAGTCTCTTCCTCAAGCACTTGCTCATGAAAATAGTGGCTGAGGGGCCTATGAAAGACCTAATTTTCTCTTTTGGATTTTGTTGATAAAATATTTTACAATCTGTCCTTCCTTGATAGCTACTAGGTACCTATGAATCGGTCATTTGATTATGACCATGTGAAAAGTGATCTATCCACCGATCAAATCTAGGTCTATGTAATGGCTCGCAATAAATAACTTCAAACTAGTCGTAATAAATTTGTTCATCATCTTATTCGAGAGGCTCAATTTGTGACTCCTTCCCGCAGCAACTCCGACTACCAAAGCATGCAACTTGTCACTCGAAATTTCCCCGCAAATAGAGTACTTCTGCCACAATTCTTAAATATGTCAACGCAATCCCAGTACCCTTACTCATTGCTAGTCAAAATAGGACTCATCTTGAGCAACCCGACCCTCACCAAGGAGTCATGCACCACGTCAGCTTTGCTCAACCTAGCTGACTCATACGGCCTTGAAGCTAGTCTCTTTATGATGCCATATCAGAAAATGGCCGATCAAGATAAGGTACGGCACTCACGATAACCGAGTGGAATTGGCTCGGTTGCTTCGAAAATCCACACGGGATATGTGACATGTCGTCGGCTTAAGTCCGCGAATCCTCGGGGAAAAGGCCTTAGGGGATTGCTAAGCCGGAGCAAATGGCCTACCTGTAATGGTTTATTGTGCCAAGCTAGAGTTCGTAACCCAAATATCATTACTAGGCAGGGGAGAGAATGAGTGACTCCTCCTTGCTGTTACCTGTCGTTGAATGCGGCCCAGCAAAGTTTGATAAGAGACATTCTACTCCATAAGCAAATTTTCACAAGCAGGGACTCTTTCATACTACTGCAGGCACCTCATGCGAACTGAAAAAACAACGTGGGCATCAAACACAACATTCATGAAAAGCTGACCCGAGAAAATTTCTGGCAGGAGATAGCAAGCGATAGCAAATGGACAAATGAGAGAATGACAGCTTCACTTTCCCCACAACATTGCCAGTCTCTCACTCGGGTGCTGGAGATCATTAATCAATCTCGAAAAGATCAATGCTGGCCTAGTTTTCAAGCGACTTTTTTTGTGGGGCTCAATGCACGTTGCACAGCCACTGTGTTTGTTGTCCACTAAGCCTTGAAGAACCCTTGATCTTCGGGGTGAGCGAAAAACTTCCGTCTGCAGGGTCCAGAAACATTTTACGATGGTTGTAAGGGTAAGTATTGTAAAACACACCAAAAAGCGGCTATGCTTTTCCCTATATACAAAGGCTTTAACCAATCAAAATATTATGCTCTTTGAAAATTAATATAATGAACTTTAGTATATCAAAGTATTATAAAGAAATATCTGAATATATTAAGTTATATTAAAATCTTGTGTGTATTTCATTTGTTATAATTATTGTTTCGCAATGCTTTTTTATAGTTTTAAGTAATTCCATCAAATAATCCTTTGATACTATCTTCCAAGCCTTTTTTACAGTCTTTTTAAGCATATCGTAGTCCATTTTATCAATAGGATAATAATTCCATATCTATTCTTTTATTCAATTCCATACATTCTCAATAGAATTAAAATCAGAAGAAAAGGGAGGCTAATTTATCTTTTCAATCCCTTTTTCAAGAAGAGTTTAAATAATGATTTCTGCAAAATGACCTGATACATTATTTTACATAAATATATAACCCAGGTTTAATTTTATCCAATTATATATAATAAGTATTATATATACTTAATAAGATTTAATATTAATAGAACCTCAATCCTTTTCTCAAAATATATCTGGTTTTTTATTTGATTTGCCTAAAAAACAGCCCCAAAACATTCATCCAGCTTTTCTATATGTTGGAACACGTGACTGAGAGCGTGTCACGTTCTAACTCCACTTACGCCCTTCGTGTGTATGTGGGGTAGAATGTGTATATAGTATAGAAATGCCCCCTTCATATGAAGGGGGCAGACAGAATTACAATACCTTTAACCCATATGCTTTTGTGTATACACTACCTTACTAGGTCCACCCAACACTATATTCTCTTTTTAATATATATATAGAATCAAAAGCTTTATCTTTTCGATATATAATATACATCTTTTTATATAATCCTACAATTACTTATATTTCATTTGATTATAAAATAATATCCCATTATTCTTCAATCCAATGAATATAATCTAGTGCGAATTGTAACCGAATTTGTCAATTCTTCTCTGATATAAAAGGTTTTCGAAAAGTAATATAATATTTATATCCTGTTTAATATAAAGTAGATCGAATAGTGATATCACGGTGTAAGAGATAGGTACTAGGTAAGATGTATGATATTCTACAAGAATGGAAGAAGGCGCTGGATGAGCGCCGACTATATAGGGCATGGATGCCTAAGGCATCCACAAGACTACGCTGTTGAACCCGTGACAAGTGAATTCTTTTATTTCTTTTTAAGATAATATAAGAGCAACTTTTCAATATGGTATACACCTATTTGTTTTTGATTTGCTTATGTCACGCAATATCACGTGCTACACACGTGCCCCGATCATCGAGATCGGCCTTTATGATCGATCTCAATTACATTATCACTATATTAGCTACTCCACTCATTACGTAGTCTACTAGGATAATAATCTTTCCCAAATAAGCGCCTACGTCGCCTATTTTGGGTATATATAGAGGACACTGATCATTACGATCAATCCTCAAGTCAATCTAGTCTATTAATCCTTTATCCTATTATCTCTCTATCAAAGGTGACCACTGACGTAGCTATCCTCCGTGATAGCTTATAAATTGAATGAATTAATCAATTTGATTAATAGTCAAAATAAAGGATCGATCAGAATGTTTCTAAGAAGTTACTTATATTTTAATAATATAATAAATCTATTTATATATCAGATTTATTTTTTCTTTAAGAAAAAAAAAAAAAAATCTCTTTAAATTTTATATTAGTACAATATAAAATATGTACTTCGATTTATTGATCTTTAGTTATTTCTTAATGTTTAGGTGTATAAGACAATAGCGATATAGTAGATGATGGTGTAGATCTAATATTTGAGGATGTTGATAGTGAACTAAGTAATAATAGATTAGCTTCTTTTATTTCGATTAATTCAAATATTATTCTTTTTTAGTATATTTATTGTAAGAAAATGTTAAAAATAAGATTTCTCATAATAATTCCTAAAGATACTTTCTAGAATTGATTCAAAACAGATTTTTAAAAACAATATCAAAATAGACAGAATAAATCAATTGAATCTATGTATTTCAATATTCTAGCTAAATGTGGGTCAATTAGTGTTTTACACGACTTATCCATATAACCACTGTATTGTGTTCATCAAACAATTATGCCCCGATCTGTGTTAGGTAGTAGTGACGCATAATTACGGCTCAGCACAACATTGTGAAGTGCAAGTATTTTCCTACGCGAAGGTAACGTGATTATTTCCAATTATGGATCTGGCCGGGACCGCCGTGAAAATGGGCTGGCTACACAGCATGAAGAAATCATTCTCTTGCATGAAAAGATTCTTCCAAAGCACACGCAGTGCATAATGTAACATTGGTACACATGTGCCACGCCGCCGGTTTGCAGGGCGAAGATTCCAAATATGAGTGATTCCATATTGTGGGATAAGTTCAAACAAAACTTATTTCCTTACGATTAAATCTGGAAGATGACCATTGGGATTTCCCAATCTCCATTGTCTTCAACTGGAACAAATACCCAGTTCAGTTATTAGAGTACTCATTTCAGTTCGCACTCCTGTATTGCCTTTCTCAGTAGATCACTCCTCCATTTCCCTGTTCTGTACAACTTGACCCAAAGGTCGAGTCCCAAGCATCCGGAAGAGTCTTACGGCACCTAAACGCGGAACCGACGAGGAGATTACCGGATTACTTCTCCATGCGGGTATGCAGAGACAGTGTACAGAGTGAGATCGTTTTCCTCATCGCATGGTAGGCATGCATGAGGCCAGCCATGGCTGTGAGGCTTGAGCAAGCCACATCGAAATGGCATTCTTACGCGAAGAATCGGATTTAATCTCCAAATAGAGAGCGTTTGTCGATTCCATGTATTGATGCAGTAATGTTCTGGATTCTTCCTCGCTACTTCCTGCAACATAAATTCCGTAGCGTTTCCACATGTAGTCTTTTTTGAGTCTGGACCCCCCATTTCTGACAGCATCTCAACGACATAGTTTCTTCCGACATCTTCCATTAAGCTACAACAACAGAATTCTTCCGACCAAGATATTGAGAGCTATCTCCGTTCTATTGATAGAAGAATCGGTGATCTCGGTATCGTCGGGGTTTGGATCGGTAATCCCAATTCATAAACACCAGCGTTGATCTTAAATGTCGACATGCAGGTGTAACTCCATTGAAGCGCAGTCGAATTTATCAGTTCGTGAAAGAGTCTCGGCCTTGAAAACTGGAGTAGTTCCTCCGAAGAGTTTGAAAAATCTGAGTATCTCCGGCATTCGATGTACATGCCTCGGAATTTGTTTGGATGAATTCCTCGTTAATCACCAGAGTGGATAGCGAGTTGCAGATGTGAGACAGACATCGTATCTTGGGCTGAACGTTGAGATGTGGAAAGCATCTTATCTTAATAATCCAATACGAAAAATTGGCAACCTGGAAAGAACGACACGAGCTCCGATTGCGCTGTCGTCTTCATGTGCCTGGAGATCAGTTAGCAGAAGTATCTTATGCTCAAGATGTTGTGACGATGACCAATTGCGAGAGCGAAGCCTCTTCAGGTGCAACTCTTGTTGCGTAAGCAAGCAGTTAATTGTGGTGAAAATGAGCAAAAATGTAAATGTCATTCAGCATAACAGACCTGAAGCTTCGTCATCTTGTATCGAGATACACGAAAATGAAATGTATGTGTGAAGTGGCAGATAGAGACGTTGTGACGAGTATTGAAAATTAAGTCTAGAACCATGGTCGACTTTACAAAGTAAAAATAGTCAGATAAGATGTGTGGTGCCCCGATAAGATAAATTTAACTGCCGCCGCCATTGATCTATCCCGCCCGAGCCACTCTCTCACATTCCATCGATTTTGTCAGTATCCATGTCAGTACCCAGTAGAAAGGTTGTTTAACTCAGATGAAAAGGCTGATAGAGGGAGAGATAGGTATTCATTGGACCTTGGACTTAACATCTCTACAAATACAAATAAAAGTGATCCAACCTGTTTTAACTGTACCAATGTGCAAGAGCTCCATGACATATTTGATTTGGGTGACGATTGATTGGTAGTGGTTAAACCTCGGATCTTTATTGCTCATAAGGCTGAAGATATTCAAAGTACTTGGAATCCCAAGTACCCAAGAAAGTTCAGTATACATTTTATTACAACTTCAAACAAGATACCACAATAGAAATGTCTACACAACCACTATCACCAATTCGCAAAGCCTGGTACCGATGGAAAGCCCTGCGTCTTCCCTGGCGCAAACGTTTCTTCGTCGGTTCGTACCCTTCACTCTTGCCTCTTCCCTCTCAACTCGCCACTCCTTTCCCTCTCTTCGTGAAGCTAACCAATGCACTCCAGGTCTCGATCTCCAAAACAATTCCTTCTGGGAATTCCGCGACGCTATAACTGCAGGTCGCATGCGCAGAATAGTCCAAACACCATCCTCAATTCA